>JBAMBK010002349.1:1200000-1800000 GCA_037043435.1 Drosophila suboccidentalis
ACTATTTGGTTGTAGCACCGCGATTTTAAGTGACTCCGACACGTCGACGACCCATGGAGTCCACCAGTTTGGCACAAATTCATGGATTAATGGAGTACCATTTGAATTTAACTTTTTTCTACAAATAATGCTTAATTTTGGGGCTTTTAGCTCCCAATCCTTTTCTTTAAGATCCCCTAAAGGTGCTCTATGGGATTAAGGTCCATTGACTGTGAAGGCCATTCCATTAAGGGAACTTTGCTGTCAAGGAACCATTTTTTGGCTAGCTTTAAATAATGTTTTGGATCATTATCCTGCTGGAATTCCCACTTTAACGGCGTTTCCTTTTCAGCATAAGGTAGCATTATACTGTCGAGTATATTGACATACTGGGAGGCACTAATTTTTTCCCTTATCCAATGTAATGGACCAACACCAGAGTGAGAAACGCATCCCTACAAAATTATGTTTCTACCCCCATACTCAAACGTTTTAGTTGAGCACCTTGGGTCGTGGGGAGTATTCTTTTGGCGCCTAACATGTGGTTCCCGATCAGATCCAAACAAATTGATCTTAGTTTCGTCTGACAACAACATATTTGTTCAATTTGGACGCAGTAAACGCACCTAAGCGAAATTATCCCATTTTCTGATGTGTTTTATACTAAGGTATGGTACCTTTTGAGCCATATGGCTTTTGAAACCGTCATCAATCTGCCTATTTCTTATAGTGAGACTACTGACCGTTGCATTTAAATGATTTTTTAGAACTTCCGATGACAGAAAGGAATTTTTTTTTGATTTTCGGATACGGAGGTTGTCGAATTTATCATATGTTGCAAGCTTTTTTCTGCGTGTTTGTGGTTTTTATTTATAGTAAATCGCTGAAAACATTTTTTTTTATAAATATTAGGAATTGTAACAATATCTGAGATTGAGTTGCCTTCATTTTTTGGATTCAGAATATGTTTCCTTTCAATAATAGTACAATGTACGCCACGACCCATTCTAAAACGAATTACAACAACAAGCAGAATGAGATCCAAAAAAAAAAGTTTTTTAATGTCTTCTTCTATCTTTAGTTCATGAAATGATACCTATATAACTCGATTTCAACCTTTAAGACACAAGATAATATCAAAATTCTAGTGCGTTTCTATTATTTTTTCCAAGACAAAAACGTTGCCTTTCTACAAATCAGTATACACAGTTTATAATTCTTACGAAAGAGGTCTGAAAAGGTATCTAAAATAGAGCATTGTTATCCTGAAACCAAGTACACTGGTTTTTATGGATGAAACTTGCTCCAGAAACGAAATATTTGGTCTCAAATGTGAGCAGCCCTGTCGTTTCTATTATTTTTTCCATGACTGTATAAGCCTCGAGTTTTGGCCTCGTCTGCTTCTGCGCCTTTTAACTTGGCTCGTTGATTGTCGTCGCTTTTGTTTTGCATTCAAATGAAGTAGAAAGTTCTGCGCACAACAGCAACAACACAATCCACAAGCAAAAGGTGAACAATCGGCATGGAGTTTAAAAATTATTCCAATACGAATACAATTAATTGAAATGCCGCCGGTCGCTTTCTTGGCATTCATTTATCTCCCTTCCTCCCTCTCTCTCTCTTCTCTCTCTCTTTCTCCCTATCTGTATTTCTGGTCCCTCTAGCAGTCAAATCGTATGGAATGTCTTTTATCTCACCATGTTAAATTGTTTATTCAGAATGCGACTGGAAACGCTGGGAATAATTGGAGTTGTAGGTGGATACTCATTGGTATGGACAACGAGTGTCTAAAATATCGCTTAAGCAACTTGTCTTTTTAAATAAATATGTATGGAGGTCATAGAATTTGTGTGTAAAGATTAAGTCCACTCACTAACTGATTAAATAAGTATGCAGCTTTACAGATAAACACCATACCAATCCTGCGAAACATCGATAAGTCAATACAATTTATCGATCTTGCTTGTACAATTGTCGGCTTCAGAGCTATTAAACAGCTAGCTTTATACAAACACACACATAAATACAAATAAATATGTACATACATACATATACATACTTCATTTGGGGTCATACCAAGGACGCCTTAAAATTGCTTTAATTGCCTTATAGCATGAAAATTAATTTCCGCTGCCAAATTTGCATTGTTTGTCTACTCAAATTTCATTAGTTTTTGCAACTACATTTGTAGAAACAATTTGGTTGCAGCAGGAAAAGCTTTTAAAAAGAGAATTGAAGAAGTCATACAATAAATAAGCCACGCCAACGCAATGCGTCGCTGCTGACGTCGGCGCTGACGTAGTTCAAGGCTAAACGAATTGCAAGCAGCGCGGCTGCGCGTAAAACTTTCAGCGCAGCAGCGAACCGAAAAGAAGTAAGGCAAACACGAAGAAAAGAGGAAAAAGCAATTTGGCAATAGGGCGGTCAAAAATATAATAATAATAAAGCACTGTGAATTGGAAAGTAAAGGGCGCTAACACACACACATATGTACGTACCATACATATTCACAATCGAAAGGAAATTCAATTTAAAAGAAATTCTCAAGCATTTGTTTGTCTGTACAATAAATCGCAGTTGTCGGCAGAGCTTCGGCGTCTCTGGTTATAAAAGTCATAAAATGCTTGAAAACAACAACAACAGCGATGATGTACAAACGAGCAGAGCCAATGAATTGTGCTACTTTCTTTGCCAGCAGCCGCCGCAGTCGTAGTCAGAGTCACAGCGCCATCGCAGTTACTGCGCTGTCGACGTCTTTGTTGAGAAGAGCTCAGATTCGCGCAGCATTGTTGTTGGTTTGTTGTCATTATTGTAGGCTGCTTGTCATTGTTGTTGTAAGTCTACCTTTTGCTTCTAATTTATTTCAATGACATTTTCAAAATAAAATAAATGCAAGACTACAAAAAACAAAAGACTCAAGCTGATGTTGCTGCCGCCTCGGCTGCTGTTATACTGAGTGTTGTTCTCTCGTCAACAGGGCAGAGAAAGTTCATGCATCTATATTTTTGTTTGCATCTATGTGTATATATATGAGTGTATGTATATACATACATATGTATGTGCATGACGTTGCCATTAGCGATCATTTAGCGGGCGGCGGTATCGATGCTGGTAGCCATAATGAAAGGTCACTCAAGTTGGCACTCAACTTTTGCACTCAAAATATCAATTGCGCTCAAACAGAAAATCACAATAAAATTAAAACGGAGCATGGCTTAAAAAAAAATAAAAAGTAGACAACACTGACTATTATTATTATATTTTTTCAAGTTTCAACTGTTGCTTTTGTACTAAGTTGTTATTGTTGTTGCTGCTGCGGCTTCGTCTGTCGTGTGGCATTTTGCAAATGGCAACAACATTTTATTGTTTTTGCTGTTGCTGCTGAACCTGTTGCTGCAGCACATGGCTGCAAAATGTGAGTAGAAATCGCGTTGCTATGAAGACTGCAACAAATTATGCTATGGAAATAAACATATCCAAACATATGTACATACATATGTACATTAAAATGTGTCTAATAATTTCGTAGTGAGAAATCTGAATATCTAGCTCAACAACTCCCCCACTTGCAATATAAGGAATTGTTTCTCACTGGCCAAATACGTCACAGCGATTTGAGTGCTAGTTGTTATCGATATCTTTTAGGGCCTATATTTTCGAGGAGTGTTCGATAAAAATACCTTGTAATTTGCGTCGTCGATCTATCGAGTGGTAGATACATAGGTGGGGTGGGGGTGGTGGATGGCGTCAGCTTAGCCGCTGGCTGGTCTTTCGGTGATTGTGCAAAAAAAAAAGCCAACAGCAACAATAATGGCAAAACCAAGATAAGCATAGCTTAAAGTCGCCACAGACAAACCGACAACTGAAAGTTGTTGCATTTTTTTTTCTAAACCAAACGAGTTTGTTATTATTATTGTTGTTGTAGTTGTCGCCGCAATCACTTTTGGCCGTGCGCGACTTTGGAGTCTAGACTAGAGCTATTGGAATGTTCATACCACACACATATTTGTACAGACACATATACATACATAAACATAGTATGTGTATGTTTGTGAACACTAATAGATATCGCAGCAGCTTAAATTACAGCGGACGATCAACAACTGCAACAATTGCTCAATAGTACACAACGAAATTATTACACGCCCTGCAACAGCAACAGTAACAACAAACAACAATAACTGTCAAGCAGCAACAGCAGAAGACAGTAGGAAAAGCAAATTCGACTGGGAGACCCCCTGTACTTAGTTAAGAAAAAAAAAAACAATTAAAAAAAAATACAAATATATGTATGTATATATACATATACATATATGTACATACAAAATCACAAACAGGTAATGCTCTTTTCACAACGAAACAAAAAATTTAAATAATTAATCCTCATTAATTATTTATTTTTATTTGCCTTGCTTAAAAATCAAAAGCAATTATTAAAATAAAAAAAACTATATAAATAACATAAAAGGGTTTATCCTTTTGCAAATAAAATAATTTAATTAATGTCATTGTCAATTAAATTTCTCTATTTACTGTATAGTTTATTGAGTCAGAAACCCTTTGTACTATTTTGATACAGGGTCTAAAAAATTTGGTCAGTGAAAACCTTGGTTTAGTTGTTGCTCACTGCATTGTTGTTGCTCTCTGCATTGTTGTTGCCGTTGTCGTTAACGGCGACATATTTTGTCTTGGAAAAATTCTCACCGACAGCAAAACAAAAGCCAAAAGTCTTCAGCATTTCATTTCACAAACAAATGCATACATAAAATGTATAAGAAGAAGCATTTTGCATTAAAACAGTTGCAAATTAAAATAGCAACAGACAAAAGATAAAGACAACAACGCACTCGGCAAAACTTTTGATTTCTTTAGATATAAAACAGCAGCACGGCAATAATAACAAATAACAACAACAATGAAAAGAAGCGGCAAAAAATTTAACGGCCATGCGCCCAAAGCTGCTAGCAACAACAACAAAAATAACAACAAAGGCAACGCATAACAGAGCTGCCAGCAAAAATAAGTTACTAAGGCAAATTAGCTTATAACGGGGCGAACTTTCACTAGATTGTGGATGCTGCTGCTGTTGCTGTTGCTGCGAATCTGTGCTGCCAACTTTTGACAAGCAAAAAGAGCTAAAAAGCTGTTTTTAGTGGGAAGAAGATCGAAAAAAACCATGGTTTTTAAAATATAATCTATAAAATACAATTTTTTTAATGATTATGTTGCTGTTTCGAAAAACAACATTATTTTCTCTAATTTGTCAACTTGACAAATTTAAATATTCCATAAATTAAGGGCGATTTTGTGAGTCTGAAAACATGTTCGAAATAATAAATCTCTGACATTTTAAAGTTAATTTTTTTCAAAAGCAATTTTCATTAAAATCTTGAGAGATTTTGGGAAGACACTAATATTAATATGTTTGAAAATATCAATCTATTGGAAAGTATTACAATTCCCAGAAGTATCTCTAAACTTGTGAGCGCAAAATGTTTTGTATATAATCATATATCATGATTTATCAATACTAATTTTGAAAACCTATTTACTTATTTATCAAACACTTGATTTAAAAAATCCAGGATTATGGCCGATGCTGTTGATATTTTTCCTCATTTAAACTCTTAAGAAAGTCAGATTTGACGGTAAAAAGCAGTTCTGGCAACACTGCTGCCCCTACTGACTGCCCATCAGCTTTTGTCTGCTTTCTTAGGGGGTGTGCCCAAGCAGTGAGCATTATAATTTCCATAATTTTATTTGCAGTAGCAGCATCAAGTCGAAAGTACTCGATATACATACATATGTATGTACAAATACATACATATGTACAATGGCAGTGCCGTTAATTTGAAGCAAATCTTATGTTATCGATAGGCACGTAAAAAGCCATCAGATTACATAATCGAACAACAAATATGACAGAGATATTTCGTTGTTTTTGTTGTTGTTTTCTGTTAGTCGTTCCTGGGCTTTTACTTTTGTTTCATTAATTATCGTCGCAACAATTTCCAATTATGTTAAATGACAACAGCGATTGGAAAACCGTTTAACTTGAACAAACATTCCAAAGTTGGCAGCGTCTTGTCTTTGTCGTCACATTCGTTTTAAATGAGTTACTGCATAACAAAAACAACATATTACAAAAGGGGAACCCAACAATTTGGTGGTAAGTACCTCAAGCTTCGACTGTCCATTTTCCTATAAATCAAGATATGGAATCTCAAAAAACCAAAACGAGATTATTAATAGTAAGTCAATACCATGTTGCAATTGTGTAAAAGAAACCATAAACAATTCCCCAAATAATACTAAGATTACCAATAAAACAGGGAAAAAAACTTTAAATGGAAAAAATTTTGAACTTTTGCACTATCGATTCTCACATAAAAGAGTATAAATCATATGATTATGCTAGTTTTACATTATTAAGAACAGGATAACACGAATATTGGTGAATCATTTACTCAAAAATCGTGTTTTTTGTGCTATGACGGTCTTGAATTAAACGAGCAATGCAAATATTAAATTCTTATAGTTAATTGTTTGTTAATTTTGGCATTTTTACGGCGCGTATTTGTATATTTTTAATAAATACTTTTACTTAATGTTACTTAACTAGATTTTTCATTATTTATTGCTTATTTATAATAAATTTTCTAGATTCTGCTTTTATTATTTTATCGTGCTTATTTTAGTGTCCTTAAATTGTATTCTTAATCTAAATCATAGGCAATGCAAAGCAACGTATCAGGCAATAGATTTGATGATCGATCATTCCGAGAATAGCTTGGCGTACAACTGAATTAGCCCAGTTTACAGCCGCCCGACTTCTTCGTACTCACCTGGCTATTACTGCAGTAGTAAATGTCCGACATCCTGGAGCTGCGTTGTCTTCAATGCTTCTGGCGTTCTGATGATGCAGGTGGTGACGACTTATTTTTGTTGTTTTCTTTGCTTTTTTTGTTTTTTGTTTTTTTTTGTTGTTAAGAAGCAGCGTTAGCGGCTGCATGAAATGAACATGACCGCGTTCTGAGCGACGACGACGCAGGTGAAACAAGAAGAAGCAACGGCGCACGGTGCTTTAGGGCAGCGCAGTCAACCAGTTTCTTACAATGGTCACTTTTGAAAAGTGTCACACGAGTGGGAAATGTAACTGATATTGTGATACTGATAGCGATACTGTTTAGCCGCCTTGCGCAATAGCTTTGAAGCCTTTTCAGATCAGATTTTCCGCATGCTTTTGCCAACAAATAACAGATAACAAAACAAAAACAAAAAACACGCACACACAAACACAGACACAACAGCGTGCTGCACTTCACGCTCCGTCTTGCAGAACACTCACTCGTCTTTTATCCCCAAACGAGAGCGCACGGCGCACGCGCACCTTTCCAAAATGAAACAAGGCAAAAAAAAAAAAAACGAACAGCAACAAAAACAAAAACAACGTTGTCTCGCGAAACTGAACAACGTGCAGCCGAATGCAAAATATTGTTGTTATGATATGAGATTAACAATGATAGCGCGTCAAGCGACCGACTCTGGCCAAGTTAAAATGCTGACTGTCTTAAGCTCGAACCGCGAGCAGTTGGTTGGCGAGCAACTTCTTCTTTGACGCAACCAGTGTTGCCAGTTGAGCTATTTTATAGCTAGACTTGGCTGTTTTCTAATATTGATTTGGTTAATATTTGATTAATTGTTTAAATTGCCAGATAACTTCACTATTCTAAAAAAATGAATAATTATTTGTAGAATACATATATGAGACGCAAACAAAAATTGCTTAATTGAGGCATTCAAGTTAATACTTGCAAGTCTTGCATATTTTAGGATAGACCTGGAATATTCATCAATAAGTTATTGAGTACATTTTTCTAAACTGCTTATAGTCATAAATCTAACATATTTTAAATCAGGTTTAGTTTTAGTTTCGGTATTGGTTATGTTTGTATTTTGGTTTTCGGTAATCGGTTACGCAAAATTTGCGTATATCGCCTTCGTATTCGGTTGCCGGAATTTTGCATGTTTAAATTTTGATTTCGGTACAATTTTGGTTAAAAAAAATAAATTTCCTGTAAAAAATGTTAAAAAAAAAAATGTTCCCAAAAAAGAGATATTTGATAAAATTATTATTGAATTTTGAATTATACGTATTTAATATTAATCAAAATTTGTTTTAGAAACAGTGAAAACGTTTTAACAACATATTATACATACAGTTGAACTTCCATAGCTCAAACTTCTATAACTCGAATTTCTCTCTAACTCGAGCTTAATGAGTGGCAGTAAAATGAATAAACTTAAGAAAAATAACTCTATAAGTCAAATATCTCCATAACTCGAACCTGTTCTTTGGATAATGGTGATTCGAGTTAGGAAAGTTCGACTGTATTTACAAAATATGTATATTATAAATAAATCTGTTACTAAACTGTTCATTCTGTTGAATGATTCTGGTTTTCCCGTTTCGGTATTATAAAATAAAAAAATTAAGTCGTTGACATCAAAAGCTAAAATTTAAAAAGCGATATCTCGCAGGAACTCTACAATATATGTATATACATATATGACTGTACATACATACAATCTTCGGCAGATGGAAACCTTTTGACTCGTTTTTGATCAAATTAGCTTTTTTAGTAGCTGGAATTCTAGCAGCACTGAACGTAACCGCAACGAAAGTTGTTTTAACCAGTTTGACGCTGCTGTCGCCGTCGTCCGTTCAGTTGGCTTAAAAACGTCATTGACAAGCGACCGATTAGCGCAAAGGACATTGCATTTAAGCCGGTGATTTATGGTGAAAACTTATTATTGAAACGAGTCTCACCTGTTTGCGGCATGTGCGGGAGGATGCTTGACAGACGACAAACACGCCAGACAGTAGCTGTTAGCTATACGATTCTTTATTGCACTCTGTTATTATTCCCGTGGGTCCTTCTGTTATGAATTCTATTTTTATATGCACGGTTGCCACAATTGGCGTTTTTGCGCCAAAACTGGCCCTTTTTTTTCCTGTTGGCGCAATGGCACTTTATTTTTCGATTTGGCTCTTTTTTTCATCAGCTCAGAATCAGTTATTCTGTATAGTTTTAGGTTGAAGGACATATTTATTTTTATTTCATAACATAATCACTAGATTGAAATGAAAATGTGAAATACTTTGGAAATATGCGTTATTTATGTTAGTGTTTGTGAACGAAATATTTTGTATTTAATTGAATGCAAAAAAAACAAAAAAAAAGTGTTGGCTCTTTTTTAGCCAATTTGGCTCATTTTTTGGTTGTTTTTGGCTCAATCAGATATTTTTAAGTGGCAACCATGTTTATATGTTTACATACACGCCAGACAGTAGCTGTTAGCTATACTACTTTATATTGTTCTCTGTTAATTGTTCTCGCGACTCCTCCTGTTATTATATTTTTCTGTGTACTTCGATATTATTCACAGTTCTTCTCTTTTTTTTACATCTTTCACATATCATTTTGTCTTTTTTTTTGGCTTTCCACGCATGTCATGCCCGTGTCAAAAAAAAAATGCTAACTGTAACTTGACTTTTAACATAACATCTGCTCGTCCTGTAAAAAACAAGCGATAATCTTTAAACTCAAATTATTCAAAAGCCAACCATATTCAACTAATTTAAATTTAGTAGCAACGAAATGGAATATTTTGAAAGCAATATTTGCCCAAAAACTCAGATATGTTTTCATCTTTAAATTTTGGCTCACCTTTTTTTTACCACAGCTGTTAACTGGAAGTCGGGACGAGTGTCAGTCACCATATGTATTAAAAAAAAGAAAACTCAAAATCTGTCCCTATGGCAGCGAACGTACATTTTTTCAGCAAGTAGGAAAGTGAAAAAGTGTAATTTTTTATCATATGACAATCAAAAAGAAATTCGCATGTATTTATTTATTCGTTATTTGAATTATTTTGTTGGCGTTGCCAGCTACCGCACTGCTGTGTTAGTGCTGCCACTAACAAATTCGGAATCAGCTGTATACATATCGATTGCCTTGGCGTTCACATGTTAAGTATATCGATTATTCCTTAGCACCTGGATGCTTTTGTTTTGTTGTTATTGGTTTGTTGTTTTGTTGGCACTTGATTTGATTTTTTTTTGTCTTCTACGCTATGATGGCAGTTTATGTCCACTAAGTGAGAAATTGTAATGGCACGCAATGTGCTGCAGAGCAGCCTGCTTGGCGCTGGCTTCAGTATCATCTTTCAGGTGAGGCTAGCGCTATTTCTCATATTAACAACAAGTAATAACGAAATGTATGAGTCAGAATTGTAATCGTTGGCAGTGTCGTTATCTTGCAGATATTGTGCCGCATCCTAACGTTCGGCATCAATGCTTACATTGTCCGGAATGTAGGTCGCGAAGTGCTGGGCATTATGAATGTGCGCCTGCTGCTGCTCGAGAGCACCTTGCTCTTCTTGTCGCGCGAGGCCATCAACCGGGCGGCGCTGAGCGCCAGCTCGCAGCAGCGTGACAAGTGCTCTTGGGCGCAGTTGATCAATCAGATGTGGCTTACGTAAGTGCCCAGCAATCCTGTCCTGTCCCATGTATACAATCTCTCTCATTCTGCCTCTTTTTCTCTCTCTCTCAGTGTGCCCATTTGCGCCGCTCTCTGCGTTCCCTGTCTCTATATCTGGCTGCACTGGCTCTCAGCTGTGGACGCTCCCTATAGCGCACAATATGTGTTTGCCTGCTATGCGGTGGCTTTGTCCTGTGTCCTGGAGCTGCTTGCCGAATCGACGGTTTTTGTGTCTCAGGTCTTTTGCTTTGTCAAGCTCAAGATAGTCCTCAACACGCTCCACATTCTGGTGCGTTCGATCATCTTTCTTTGGATTGTCACAGGCGATCGCAGTGCAGCAATTGCCGCCTTCGCCATTGCCCAGTTGGCCAGCGCTTTTACCATTGTTCTGGGCCAATACGGTTTCTTTCATTACTACATCAGGCGTTTCAACGACTTCAAACTGCAGCAGCAGGGACAACAGCAGGGACGCAAGAGTAAGACGGTGCCTGAATCCAGTTCCTGGGAGCGTTCACTCTTTGAAAATATGGATGATTTTCCATTCAGCAAATTGTCGGAGCTGCTGCCGGGCGTCATAAGTCGTTCCGACGACGACGGCTTCTTCAACAGAGAGCTACAAACGTTGACCTTAAGCTTTGTCAAGCAGGGCGTGCTCAAGCAGATTCTAACCGAGGGCGAAAAGTATGTAATGTCCGTGTCGCCGGTGCTCAGCTTTGGCGAGCAGGCCACCTACGATGTGGTCAACAATCTTGGCAGCATGGCGGCCCGTTTTATATTCCGGCCTATCGAGGACAGCGCCTATTTCTACTTTACACAGACAATTGCGCGGGACACACGTCTGGCCAAACAGCCGCCGGAGCGTGTGCGCCAGGCGAGCAGCGTGCTCCACAATCTGCTGCTGGGCGTCAGCTCGATTGGCCTCATTGCATTCACCTTTGGCCAAAGTTATTCACACACATTGTTGCTGTTGTACGGTGGTGAGGATTTCGTTGCCGGCGGACTGCCACAGCAATTGCTCCAATGGCACTGTCTGGCCATCTATCTGCTGTCCGTGAATGGCATCAGCGAGGGCTACATGTTTGCCACGAACACCAGTCGAGACATTGACAAGTACAACTATTTGATGGCAATATTCTCAATAAGTTTCCTTGTCTTGTCCTACATTCTGACAGGGATATTTGGTCCTGTCGGCTTCATCTTTGCCAATTGCATCAATATGCTGGGTCGGATTGTGTACAGCACGTGGTACATACGACAGCAGTATCAACCGCTGTCCTTAAATCCTCTCCAGGGTCTCTGGCCCGGCAAGCTATTTGGCGGCACTCTGGTAATTGCCGGTCTGATCTGTTACTGGGTGAGTTAATATCTTAATCTGTCCCCGCTTTCCATATTAATTATAAGTATAATTACCTTTGTTCATCTGCAGTACAAGTATGCAATCTTTTCTACGCATATGGGTGTCGGTCTGGGAACAGGAATCTTTTGTCTACTCGCCTGGGCGCTGGCACATCGGGAACTGGTGCATTTGGCCTGGAAGTACAGCCGTCGCATCAAAATTGAATAATGCTAATACCAAAAAAAATATAATGAAAGAAAAGGAGTTTGTTAATCCTCTGTTGCTGATGTTGCATTCGCTCTCTTCCCTCAGCCTGGCACACAAGTTTTTCTTCCTGTGACCACAAAACGCACACAACACAAGAGTTGGGAACAAAACAGAAACAGCAAACCAACTGTATTTCTAATTGAAACAAAACTAAATTAAATTCCTAGTTAAGTTATTGTACATTTATATGTAACTTAAAAATTGTTTAATATTAATGCTTTTCGCTATTAATTGTTAAAAACGCATAAAAAGACAACGAAATGAGACAAATTTTAATAACAACAAAACGTTCAATTTTTCAATGGGAAATGGGGATACATATTTACTGATGAGAATGTCTTCATCCTTCCCATGATGCATCTCTGCAATATTCCAAGTAATCCCAATCTGTTGTTCGCCAATTTGTACAAATACAAAATTTACCTATTTTTATTTGCAGAAAATTGAGATTTTATCTTGGTATTTTAATTTTTCCTAGTTCTTATGGTTCCTAAAACAATTGAATAAAAGAAATATTTAAATATATTAAATTAACCTATTTTATTATATTTTGTTTAATAAAAATCAAATATCTGCATTTTTATTATGTCAAAACAATTACTTCACTAACTGTTTTTCGGAATTCAGAATAAAAAGCTCTGTATTTTTTCATAGGTATTTAGCGGGGAAAAATTGAAAACAGCGGCCAGCGGGATTTCTGGCTTTTTGTAAAAGGTATTCCTTATTCCGCTAGTTTTACTCTACGAAAAGTATGGGTACGACTTTCAGGTAGAACGAAAATTTAAAAAAAAAATCATGGCCATTTATTTACCCATGTTTACTTTTGTTTATTAATTGTTAATTTGTTAATTAACTAATATGTATACACGATCCATATTTTATTTTCGTGCACATTGCATAACTAATCAGCCCGAAATTTAAGGATTGACTGCGCTAAATTCCGACAGCCTCCAGCCATTTTTATTTTTAAATGCATATTGTCTGCAAAATTTAACGCTCTGCTTGTCGTGTGCATTGAGAGGATATTGAATATTATTAAAAATTAGCTAAAACAAAAAATTGTTGATAAACATAAAGAAAACATCGGCATATTGGGTTGGAAAATTTAAATTTTTTCAACCTGCCACCCACAAAAAAACTGTTGTTTTTGCTTCTCAAAAGTTGGTAACACTGATTGTATGTTTTTTGTGTTGATTTCATTTGCATATACAAATGTGCACACATGTATTTCCATATTTACCAAATCATCCAATCGCGTTTCCGTCTATTCTGTGAAGTTGAGCAGTCTTCCTTATTTATTTGTTAATTCCTTCCGGTACATGTTTCTTTACATCATTCAAATTTGGTATTCAGTCAATATGATGCAAATATGAGTAATTAATATTATAATTAACACAATAATTATTTTTCTTAAAAACAAAAACAAGAATAAACTAATAAATGATTTGTTTTAATTTCAAATTACAAATACAAGAAAAAACGCATGTAAATTGATGAAAATTCATTTAAAGGTTTACTTGCGTAAATGCATATGCATAGTTGTTGAATTTTTCAGAAAAACGTGTGAAAAAACACGCGCTCTTTTAAATTAAATTTGTCTGAAATGCAAAAATCGCAACGATAACTGGTGCGATAACTAGTTGTTATCGATAACTCTTGCGGGATTGTACGTTAAAGAAGCGGCGACCGCGCATTGCAACGACAACACCGTCAACGTCAAATTTGTTTGGTTCTACAAAAAAAATGAAGCGCAGCAAAGACGAGGATAAAGATGACGCTGTGGCCAGCACAGTGGCTGTTGCAAATAACAACAACAACAATACTAAATTGAGCAACAACAACAACAATAACAACGCATCACCCAACATTAGCAGCAGCAGCAGCAGCAATGATGCCAACAACGCCAACGGCGGTACACCAGGCACGGCAGGTACTGTGCGTACCACGGGTCGCGTTAAGGTAAGATTGCAAGTGCATAATAAAACTACATGTGTAACTGTGTACTGTGACTGTACTCATCCACCTCTTGGACTTTTTATAGAAACCCAAGCAAGTTTACGATCCATCCGACAATTACATATCACGCGGATCTCGCAACTCGTTGCCAGCACCGACACCAACATCGGCACCTGCTCCATCTCCATCTCCAGCGGCTGTTCCAGCAGCAGCAGCTGTTGACAGTAGCGTATCAACACAGCAGCATCAGCAGCAGCAGCCGCATCAACAAACTTCAAATATCAATGCCAACGAGATCTCAAGTGCTGGTGAGGAATCCGCGGATGCGAATGCGAGCGCGAATGCGAATTCAGTTGCCATGCCCAGTGCTGAGCAATTGCGTAACTACGATACCTGCATCAAGTGCAGCAAGAGTGAGCCCAAACGTGGCTCCGGTTACAAAAGTAATTATCTTGCCTGCAAAGCGTGCACTTTAAAATGTAAGTATTTCATAGCCTCTCTCTCGTCTATCTCGTGTGGCACATGAACTGCAGTGTTTATTTCTACCCACAGGGCATTTTAGCTGCTTGCCAATTACATTCGAGATCCTGACAAATGCCCGCAAGCGGTACAAGTGTGAGGACTGCCGTCGTTGTCGCCTCTGTGTGTCCAACAAGGTGGACGATAAGCTCAAGGATCTGGTCATGTGCTGTGTGTGTGTCAATGTTTATCATCTGGAATGCCATTGGCCACGTGTGCTGCCCACCAAACGGACTGATCCCAACTGGAAGTGCTATAGCTGTGACCCCAGCTACAATGCTCTGGATACAGACGATGATGTTGCACAAATCGAATCAGAGTCACCGCCGCGTAAATCCAAAGCTGGACGCAAGAAGCGGGCCACTTCTGATCCAGCACCAGCCAATGCGAAGAAAATGGCCATTGTCAAGCAGCTGATAACCAAGAACGGCAACGATGCTGATGACTGTAATACCGACGACAAGCCCGTCGCTCTGAGCAACACTTCGGTGGTGCCAAATCAAGAGAGTGAAATGACTAAATCCACCGATAAGGAGACTGAGCAATCATCAAAGAGTCTAGCGCAGTCTTCACAGTCAACGGCACCGATCAACGACTTTATTCCACCGCCAATTCCCATTGAGGATAAAGAGAATGAAAATGGTGAAGTCACACAAACGGTTGTAGCCGAAATGCCCCAAGGCTTTCAGAAGCCTGTGCAGACCTGGAACGTTGATCAGGTCGTCAGTTATGTTGCAAAGTTCTATCCGCAAGAGTCAAACATCTTCAAGGTGCAGGAAATCGATGGCGCTGCCTTAATGGTGCTTACGCGCCAGGATATCATTGATCGCTTTGGCTTGAAGCTGGGTCCAGCATTGCGGCTTTACGAGCTCATCCTCAGCTTGCAGAGCTCCAGAGATGATGTAACCCTTGGATGGTGTGACTAATTCCTATGCACATCATTTAATAGTTTACTTTTTTTTTTAATTTTAGAAAGAATATAATTGTTTCAGAAGAATCAATACTCCTAAGTTCGTTATTTAGAATCGAAGAATGTTAACCATTTGATTTCCTCATTATTTTTACTCCCATTAATATTATCATTACAAAGCATTTAGCTGAAAATGAAACACACATAAGTCAGTTATGTACTCCTGTTTGGAGTACGACTCCCATACATCTTTATAATTAGTCTGAAAATATATGTAGACTATATCCTAAAAATACTTTCGAGAATTCCTTCTGCGAAATTCTGGTGAAACTTTAAACTTGAAAATATTTCATACTTGCGAAATATTTATATTATAATTGGTACTAAGAAACAGGATACCAAACAATATATTTTTAATTCAGTCCACTCTAGATTTCAGATGTGATCGAAATCGTTTATAACAACTGTTGAATAAAACACTTTCGATTTAATTGGTCTTAGTTGTTTCATATATTATCATACACAATAACATACATACATACATTTAATTTGTGTGCTGTCTGATTCTGGCAATTATGAGATACAATTACAAATGTAATACAGGCTAATTGAGTCACATTGCAATTCGATGAATGGAACTAAGTGTAAGTGTAGGAATGCTAAATGCTTCCTAGTACAATATCAAAAGCAGTACAAATATCTAGTTGAAGTACACAGATGATCATCACACGGGCTTTGGAGTTGCCCCAAAAAAACAACGAAATGAAAATAAAGAAATGTGGGAAAAGAGAATAGGAATTCAAATAAACGACAATACTGTTGGCAAACTTGTGTGTGTGTGTTTGCCAATTGGTTGGATTTTATGCTGTTCTCATACACGTGGCAGTAGCTTCTCCGCATCGCTGGCTCCTGATCCCATGTGCGTCGTCGGTTTGACCGCCGATCGTGCTGGATCATAGCCGTAAAGGAATATGGAGGCAATGACCAGCATGGCGCCGGCACTGAATTGCAGCGTGAGATTAAAATTGAATATGTAGATGGAGGCAATACAGGAGATGATGATCGCCAGCGATGTGGCGAAGCCTTTAAGTATATTGTCCGCATACTTGACCACAACGGCGACGATGAGGCCACCGCCTGCCTGCAGCAGCACCAGATACCAAACGAACACATCGTAGCCATGGAAAAATCCCATATTGAAGATGCGACTGCCATCGTTCACAAAGCACGTGATCAGTCCAAATGGTATGCTCAACAGGCTGAGCTGTACGTTGCGCATCCACACGGAGATCTCGGCACCCTTCAGTATCTTCTCAAAATAGATGCCCGCAAATCCGGATAAAAAGCAGGCGCCCAATGCCGCCCACAAGCCCAACATACGATTCTGTGCGGGCAACGATGAAGTTGTTGGTAAAGTTGTTGCTGCCGTTGCAGCACCACTGCTGGATCCACTACTATCACCATCGGTCTGGGCCAGCTGGACCAGGACAATGCCCAGCACGAGCAGCAAAAGTGCGCCCCACTGTGTGTTGAAGAGTCTCCGGCGTAAGATGACCACGGCGAACATGGCAGTGGTCAGAATCTTGAGCTGGTATGTGACCTGGTACGTTGCCGCATCCAAGTGTGAGGCAGACACGTACAGCAGATTGTTCTGCACAATATACACCAGCGATGGCACGCACACCTTGAGCGTGTCCATGGGATTGGCTATGATCGTCTTGTGCAGCGATCTCACAAATCTCTGCGCATCCTTGCCCTCCTCATTGAAGACCAGCACCAGGCAGGTAATCAGCTTGGCGAACTCGGCCATCAACACGGCTGTAAGAATAAATGAGTGACAAATTTATAACATGGCAATTTAAATACGTACATAGTACAATAAACTTATGGCCCGGTTAACTCCCACTTTTTATACTTCATCAGCTATTGGTTGCCAAGTTTTCACTGTTAACTTAAAAATATTTGTGCAGATATTGAAAGCAGTTATTTTTTAACAAATTTCGCAAAAACTATAACTATTATTCTCATGCACACAATCAGTACAACATGAAAACTAAAAAAATTAGCAAGAAAGATCAACCAAAAATAATTCGTGCATCAATTTCAACTACAGTCAAACTTCCCTAACTCGAATCACCATTATCCAAAGAAAAGGTTTGAGTTATAGACATATTCGGCTTATAGAGTTCGTTTTCTTAAATTTATTAATTTGACTGCCACTCATTTAGCTCGAGTTAGAGAGAAATTCGAGTTACAGAAGTTCGAGTTATAGAAGCTCAACTGTATATGTAACTCAACTGTATTTTTTTAATACTCAAATTTGAAGTTTTTTTTTTAATTTACTTCCTTTTAAAATATGTAGCTCAAAAACTCGTTAATCAAGTTATTTTTATAAATCAAATGTACTTTATATATGAACGAAAATACTTAAACATTTCGGGTGTACGAATAAATCTAGGGTTCAGTGTATATAACAAAAGCTTTAATCGAGCCTACATACCAAATTTAAAGTCTCTGGCTCTTATATTCTCTAATATCTTACTCTAAATCAAACATATTCCGTCCGAAATACTGTCATGCTTTTATAAGTTTTAAAATTGATCAAATAAAAGTAGATTTCAGCCTCTTTCAACTAACTTCGAGTCTAACCAGATTTTCAATTTTTTTTTTCTGGTCACACTACACATTTTGTATAAAACAGCTGTAAACAGCTGATTGGCGAAAGCAAAACAACCAAAATCTAATCTTAATCTGCTTCAGGAATACCCCTTCTCTATATTGTGCGTTATACCTCATTTTGCCTGTTATGTACATAGATTTGCACAGACCCATCGTATTCTTTTTTGTCCATGCTCCAAAATATATAATTATACCAAAAATAGTCAAATTTAGCCGAAATACCAAAAAACAAGCATGTGCTATTTGTTTTTCGTCGCCAATTTGGGCCGTTAAGCGGGGCATAGGTGCACTTAGTGAAGCGATAAATCAGTCAAAGCGACAAACACATACACACATACACACACACAGACACCCGCATACAGGAAGTAAGTAACATATTTCGCTTATCAGTTTTGTTTGGACTGATTGTTGTTGTTTTAGTAGGTTCCGCGACTCTAATTGAATGAGAGTTTTGTTGCGGTTCTATTTCGATAATGTAAAAAAAGTGTTTATGCGCGTGTATGTCCGTGTGTGTGCTTGTATCCGTCTTGAGAATCTCACCTGTGGAACTGAGGAAGATGTCGCCAGGCCGTGTGCGAGCATAACGCATGCTAAGTCCCAGAATTGCATTCTGCAAAGTCAATGTTAGCAGGCTTATGTACTTGAGCGTGTTAGCGTTCACTGTAAAAAATAAATTAATCATTTAAAAAATACACTCACACCAATTTAACCCCTTTTTCCTACTTTTCACACAAAAAGTGTATTTTTAGCACTTTTCAAAAAATTATAAAAAATACTAGCAAAAATATTTTTGAAAATTTTTTTTTGCAGTCACTCTTAGAATTGTTTAAAAAATTTTTCTGCATCAAAATATTTTTTGTTAAAAATCGAAGAAAAAAAGTTGAAAAATTTACTTTTTTTTAATTTAAAATTTTCAATGGGTACTTAATGGGTTAAGGAAAGTTTTGCATCATTCAAATGGAATTTAAACGACCTTTCCAAAAACATTTTTTTTTAATGTGAAGACTTGACTTATATATGTAGCTGTTAAAGTACAAAAGAGGGTGTACGAATAAATGTTGGTCTGAGTGTACATAAGTTCTATAAGTGCAATTAGTGAATTTTTTATATTTACTTTTTATTTTGACAATACAAATATGTACCTGATTAACTTGTATGTATAGATTTTATGCGAATTTTTAATTGTTAAAACAAAATTCAAATAAAAAACCAGTGACCACTTACCGTGTATATTCATCTTGGCTACCATGTGTGGTTGTTGTTGTTTATTTGGTTGGTGTTTTGCATCCGGCAGAGAGAAAGAGAGAGGAAGAGAGACGTGCTTATTTATTAGCAGAATATAAAATAAATGTCTAGTTTAAATTATCCAAATTATATAGTAAGCCGGCTTGGGGTAAACGGTAGCCGTTTTTGGAATCAAATTTTAACACGTCCGCACTGTGGGGCATTTAGTTAAACAAAGTGCATTTAATGGTTTAGTAAGGAATGAAGTTAACGTATTCGCGCTGCACATTATGGATACGTGTTAAAATAGCAATATTGTTTTAAAATCTTAAATATTGAATTAAGCCAAAAATAAAGATAAACACCTGTTTTGTAGATAAACAATTGCTTGCACAATACGCGCTGCCTGCTGTGCGCGTTGCGTCTTCAGCGATTTTTTGGCTGTGAGGAAACGCGGACACGTAAACAAGCTTTTAGGTCATTTTGTCCACAGTTTTATCGAGGCATTGTTGCTTTTGCTTTATTTTATTATTGTCCAATAGTTTTGTCCGATATCGATAACGATTGCACTAACAAATCAGCATCGAGTCTTGCAGTGATTTTGAATACGAGTACTAAAGTTGGGATTTTCTTCCATTCAGCTTGCAGAATAAGTTCAGACGTTCATTATTGAGTTGTGAACTAAATCAGTATTTTTATTTAGTTGGTCAGTTGATCTTAACAGATGACTAATGCAAATAAGTTTTAGGAGTCCATTTTAAGTTTTCTTATGTGTTTTATTTTTATTCAAGCTGACCAACTTAACGAAATGAACGATAAAGTTCACGGGTGAATGACTTCACTCGTTCATTTTAGCTTTCCGTTCACTTGAACTTATTCGAGACAACTAGCTTTTTGGTAAAAAAATAGCTGTTTTTTTTTTTGGAGAATACATGCAAAAAATAGCTGAATTAATAAAAAATATTTAAAGAACTTAAGAAATAGCCAACGTTTCATAAAATATGCATTATTTTTGTACATTTCGACAAATTCGTCGTTGTGGGAAATTCTGGCTGTCAAACTTTGCAAATAGCCAAACTTATAAAATAGCTGAATTGGAAACACTGCAGACAACTCTAACGAGTATGAGTACTTTTCCAACGAACGGCATCGATTGCATATTGTTTTTGTTATAACAACGTTGCCTGCGAAATTAAACCGTTTATCTAGATTTTCTCTTTTGTTGTTAAAAAGAACATATTTCAAATAAAAATGCGCGAACAGCCGTTAAAGGAGGTAACACAGCTAATACACGCCGTCAAAATGGGGTAAGATGTACACGTGCAAAACGACATCAGGTGTTTAATTGACTGATCATGAAATTGCAGCTTAGTGGAAGGTTCCTACAGCATAACGAACAAAACACTGGACATTTTCAAGTACATAATCATGAGCAAAAGCTGGCAAAGTGCAGAGTAAGTTTCTGACAATTGTTGCCAGCTCGACACTATAAATCCAATGTAATTGCAGTGCACTTATGCAAATTGTACGTGCACAGTCGAGGATCATGCAAGCGGCGCTGCCACAGGAAACTGTTACGTCGAATATTGCACGCCGGATACTAAAGCTGACGCGGGAGGAGTTTGATTTGCTGCAAGCAAAGGTTCAGCATTTTGCTGATGACTCGCAGGCTTCGCTATCGCTGCACAAGCTGGTGACACAGACTAGCGAGAATAGCGTCAGCGTGGATTACTCATTGCCACAGCAAGGATTGCGCGAGGCGCTGCTCGATCATTTGCAGGAGGTCGAAACCGAACTGGAGACTAGCTCGGAGAATATCAGTGTTCAGGCTGAAGAGCACATTCACTCCTCAGAGATTATACTAACGTTGGGTCACTCGCGCAGCGTCGAGAATTTCTTGAAACGTGCGATCAAGAAGCGACAATTTCTGACCATCATTGTGGCCGAGTGTGCGCCTGCATGTCGTGTGAGTTGCCTTACAATTAACTAAAAATATATGTATGTATACATATATACTAAATACGATAATCCTTGCATCTGTTTGAACTCAGGGTCACAATCTGGCTGCCACGCTGGCGAATGAGAAGAATGTCGAGATTATTGTTATACCGGATGCATCAATATTTGCGATGATGTCGCGCGTCAACAAGGTCATCATTGGCACGCACAGTGTGCTGGCCAATGGCGGCCTGAGAGCCGCATGTGGTGCCTACACCGTTGCCCTGGCAGCCAAGCATTATTCGGTGCCCGTAATTGTGCTGGCGCCCATGTACAAATTGTCGCCGTTGCATTTGTGCGAACAGGATGCCTTCAACATGGTTGGCTGTGCTGAGGATGTGATTGCCTATGACTCGTTGCCGGCTCGCGATGCCAAGGTCTACAGTCCCAAGTTTGACTACGTGCCACCTGAATTGGTCACACTCTTCATATCCAACACGTAGGTTGTGAAATTCCAGACACCGAATTTAATCGTAATCGTTAATCCATTTCTAATAGCGGCGGTCACGCTCCCTCTTATGTCTATCGATTGCTCACGGAGCTTTATCATCCCGAGGATCTGGAGCTCTGATATACCTTTGTTTCTATCAACTGACTGTGTTTATTTATATTTTTAATTCAATGGAACTGGACAACACGAACAACAATAAGTAATAAAGTTGCAGCTATGCTGAATTCGCTGTAAGCCTATTCCATATTCTTGAACAATTGGACAAAGTCGGCCAGGCTATCGGCATAATAGTCTGGCTGAGCTTCGGGTGGCGCCGCATCCATGTCATCTTTGGTCAGGCTGCCGGAAAGAACAAGCAGCGATTGGAAGCCGCAGGATTTGCCAAATTGCACATCCTGAACCAACATATCGCCCACAAATATGCATCGACTGGGATCTTCAATGTTGTACATGCTCTTAAGCATATCGCCAAGAATGGGCGATGGTTTCCCAAGGAAAGTGGCCTCGCGATTCGTATAACGCTTGACATGCTGCAAGAAATCATAGAAGCCAGCTACGTTGAGATTATCGGCCAGTGGCATTATAACATCACTGCCGCCAGCTATCAGCTGGCAGTTCTCGTTCATCTGCAGATGACGAATGGCCTTGGCCAGCTCCACGTATGACAGATCCAGATGTATATCAAAGAGTACTGCATCCACAGGTTTGTCAATGGCCAGATAATCCACCAACGTGGACGATGTTAAATGCTCCTTAATTTGCTGCATCAATATGATTGAAATTTAGTGCAAGTATGTAGAAATTATGGCAGATATTTTTGGCACCCACCAGCGACTCATACTCGATTCCGTGCTTACGCAACGTCTCATTGGCCTCCAGCGACATGAGCGAGTAGACCCGTTGGCCCGGCTTATTTTTATGCAAATAGCGGACAATACTTTTCACTGGATGCACAATGTCATCGTGTTGCACGTTGCGGGCACCAATTGTGTCAAATTTCTCCATATACTGATCGTCGGTTCGAAAACTGTTGTTGGACACGAATTTGATGGATTTACCGGCATTTTTAAGTGCATTTATTGCCTCGCCGGTACCGGGTATCCAGCCAACCAGAAGCCAAACGACTCCATCGCAATCACTGATCATCAGATCAAAGGAGTCGATGAAGCGTCGCTGCTCCTCCACACTAAGCTCAAGTATATGCCGTGGCGCCATGATTAAGACTGAAACTGTGACGGTGACGGTGACAGTGACCAGACCACCGAACAATGTTTCCGTTATTATTAACCTTTATTGCCGAGACACGAGATACGAGAGCACGGTCGAGGCTGGTGGTGGTGAATGCTGACGCTGCGCGCGCAGTCCAATTAGCAGAGTCACAGTGTCGAGACAGACGCCCATTTAACCTTCAAGCTCCTCCACATGCTGTCTCTGTGATTGCAATTGTATGCACAGTACATGCATATAAATATTATGGCTTAACTCGTATTTGTCCAACTTTAACTACTTGGTCTATCACTGATAAGATTCCCTTTTATAGAAATAATAACTAACTATCTTTTACTTAGTTTATAAAGCAGCTAAACCTGATTTTATCAAAATCTTTTTGTCTTACAACACTTTTTTGTTAGTGTTTTTTTTAATTGCATAATTTTAGATAACATATAGTTGTATTTGGAAATCAACTGAATTTTTTTTTTTTATAAATTTCAAACGGATTAGTAGAGCTGGAGAAATATCGATAAAAATATCTATGCAACGAATTTCCAACGATTTTTTAAATCATCGATGATTTTTATACATCGGCATAGGGTAGACATTTTTGCCGATTACGCACCATTGTAAGAACAAATTTTCAAAAAGCCCGGCCCGGCCCGATATTACTATTTAAAAAAAGTTTTTTTTTCTTTATTTCTTTTTTTTTTCAGATACAAATTGTTATTTTGAGCCTTTTCTGCAAGCTACGTCTTTAACTTTTTCTCTTCTCATTTTTCTGCGTCCCATAAGTGACTTATTTCAGTAATCTTGTTATCAAGCGATTTGAAAAGTATGTGTTAAATCGTGACTACCGGGCCCGCACGAGAAAAAGCCCGTTTCCAATTTTCATGCACGAAGCCCGTGGATTTTTTTGAAGCCCGAATATGCCGTGCCCATCTCTAGTTTCATTTACAGTCGTGTAACCACAAGATAAAAATAATAGTGGTATTCCGGAAAGCGTTTTAGATTTGGTTTAGATTTCGCAGTCAGCTGTTCGCAGCTGCTCCATACAAAATTTTCAGTGTGCCCAGAGCAAATCAGGGAAATGTGTTCTTACTAATTGATTTCGTGAAATCTGCTCTGAGGTTGATTTCGTTTTGATTTTGATTTGGTTTCAAATGAAAACTGTGACAGCTGTTTGACATATCGTGTTTGTTTACATTCTGCTGTTATATTAATATGGGAAAGCGGCGAATATTCAATAAAAACATATTCGATGAGCAAACTTTCGTTTAATGTGTTCATAAATTTCCTTTTCTGGCTTTCTTTCGGCATTTTGTGCAATTACGACCTTTTTTGTATACTTTTTAGTTGTCAATCAGCTGTTCGACCAGGCTGTCAGCTGTTCATGAAATCTAAAACTAATCAGTGTGCAAAAGAGGTCGTTCCGTCAACTGATTTAGATTTGGTTAAAAATAATCTAAACCAAATCTAAAACGCTTTCCGGAATACCACTACTATCTTAATTTCCACTGATTGTCGAAATCAAGTATCTCATATGGTGCTTTTAACAAAGCTCATAATGTCATAAGAAATTTAAAAATATTATTTGTTTTCATTATTAACCAGATTAAAAAGTTTAATTTGATTTAAGTATTTTATTTTGAATTCATTTCAATTTATTGCGCCCATATAATATTTTATTTTTTACCCTGAAGAAAGAAAGACCTTTTCCAGATTAAATATTTTTTTAAGTATATACACCTACATATGAGACTTCAAAACCAAATGAAAATCAAGTTTAAAGGGGTTAAGTAATATTGAGTAAATAAAGTGTATTGCGCAGTTAATTTCAATCAGCGGATGTGATGCTGATATTAGCATCAAAAAATTACGATTAATTTGAAAAAAATGTTCATGTTAAATAAACATACTTAAGCCTAAAATCGAGCTAGGAAAATACGTACACATACATATGCATGTACGTAATTCCACCAAATTTTCGCCCTAACTTTGTTTGGAATTTTTGTCGGCAGCATCCCACTCGATTTTGAGTTTGTGGATGCTGCGTCATATGCGCAAAGTAACTTGCGAGATATCCAATACTAAAGCTGGGCATTTTAGCCGTTCAGCGGCGACCGAGCACTTGCGTACAAACGCTTTGCTCAAGGACGCCGCTACTATCCTCATCCGCCGCCCATGGAA
This sequence comes from Drosophila suboccidentalis, assembly GCA_037043435.1. NCBI lineage: Eukaryota > Metazoa > Arthropoda > Insecta > Diptera > Drosophilidae > Drosophila > Drosophila suboccidentalis. The sequence continues at coordinate 1,225,266 of JBAMBK010002349.1, forward strand.
CAGGCGGCGCCGTTCACTGCATCTTGTGTCTGTATGCGTCCAATTCGTCGGTTGGGCCTTAGACCTCCTCCTCCGCCACCACCACCGCCGCTGCCTCGTCCTCCTCCTCCACCGCCTCCACCACCGCCGCCCCAGCCACTACTACGGCTGCTGCGGCTATCGCGATTATTTCCATTCCCCCCATTAAAGGGCGCTATTAACGTCTGAAAACTTTGGGAAAAAAAACTGAGAATCACAATAAGGTTGCGCGGGGTGAATGTTTACATACAATTGCAGGACCAGGTACCAGAGTCCCACGAGTATTTCAACTATTCGCTGCCAGTCCCAAGGACGCTTCTCCCATATCCGACCATCTAAAAACACATATATTATAAATTCTAGCTCCAAGTATTCATTATTATTCAAATCTACTTACTACGGTCAATGTAAACCATGTTTCTATCGGATTAACATGCAAATATGGATTAGTATGAGTATGTTTATTTATAAATTAGAGAATTTCTTCTGTCTGTCATCATGACGTGTCTACAGACTGGGGAAGCTATCGTTATGGCAATATCGATACTATATCGATACAGAGAAACGATAAAAAAATAAAAGTCGATTTGATTACATAGCGATATATGTTAAAATTTTTAATGCAAAGTATCTGGATACATTATCAAGTCTAAATTCAACTTGCTTACTAATTTTACTTCTGTAAGCACACTTACTTCATTTGTTTTATTCACCTTGCCAATATTTTTTTCTTATCGATACATAATGCGATCTGGCCGATATCATATTCTTCGTGATTGAAGTCCATTTTGATACTTTCTTGTCGATGCCATATGTTTTGAGACATCGATATTTTTTTAATACTATCGATGCTGTCATGATGAATATGTATAAATACTATCGATAGTTCGATGAATTCACAGTTTCGGACAAGTGCAAAAAAAAAAACAAGTTGCAATTTAGCCATAACAAAACGGCAACGACGCTACCGCTGGCGTCTGTTGCTGTCCGCTTAGTTGCAATATTGTAAATAATAATCTTAAAAAAAAAACAGAGCAAGCAACAACAATAGAATCGTGGAGCTGACACGGGCCACAACTGCGGTCAGCTGTTACCTGAGGCGGAGGTGAGTTCAAGTCGAGCGCAAATTGTATGCCAACAACTAATGCGTGTCTCTAACCAAGTTTACAGCCTACGCACACTACTGACTCAAGTAAACTAACAATGTCGCGTCGTCATTTGCGTCTTGATTCATTTCAGAACTATTCATAGACTTTTAGTTTGTGGTAGGATATGCATAAACCGTCCACCTCCCACGCAGTTTTCTTTATTTTATGACACAAAAGTTTGAACATTACTTTGACATAGTATTGAAGCTTCCGTTTTTAAATTTTCTTTAATGCCACGGGCAGCGTATTTAGGCCAGCGCCAAGTTCCCCACATTTTGATTTTAACTGTTGTATGTGCCACATTGCCGGCGTTGAGCTGACCAACATGTGTATGTGCTTACATACTTACATGCATATATATATATTTATTATATACAAACATATGTTTGTTGTGGCTCAAAACTTATTTGACCCACTACCATTTTAAGAATGTTTGGGTTTTACTGCTTAATTCAGATATAATACAACAACATTAACTAAATTGTATTTACATATGTCTCCAACCCATTAAAAGATCAGTTCATTTTAAACTTTTAATATGTAAGAGTAGTGCATCAAATAAGCTGAGAGCTACTGTATATAATAATTAAACAGGTTAGCATTCGGAAGCGATTGATTTTGCACTTTGCTTTTGTCAACAAATGATTTACACTTCAACTTGACCTTTACGGCCAAACATACATATACACACACATACATGCATATATTGTAATATATATGTATGTATGTGTGTACACATTCCGTATCTGTATCGGTCACAGCTCGTTGCACGCTGCCGTCGCTACCTTTTTGGCAATCTTGCCGCATTGCCTGAATTTGGTCAGTTATCGGCAAACAACGCGCGCGTACGCATTTTTCTAGCTCGACTCGTCTATATTTTTTCGCTTCGGTTTCTTTTTTTTGGTTTTTGGTTGCTTTTGTTTTATTAGCTGACATCATTTGGCCACTGGTCAGTTTTAGTGTGTGTGCGTGTGTGTGTGCATACAATTTGTTTATCACGGCCATGCTCTAACAAACGGTTCTCTGTTCTTTGCTCTCTTTTTTTTGCCGTCAGTCAGTCTACCGTTATGCCTGACACGGTCGCAAAAGCTCTTGTTGTTCTTGTTGCACAAACGATCGCGCGCTTTGCGTGAACTGGAATATTGAGTACGTTTAACGAGTATCGAGTACAATACTCGTGATTTCAAGCTGTCTCCTGGCTCGGCTCGGCTCTCTTCTACTTCAACTTCCTCTTCTTGCCACAACTCTACTATCTCTGTCTCGCTCACTCTCTTTGTCTCTCCCACTCACTCAGACACTCTGCGTGTGCGCCAACAATGTATTCAGCGGGTAAATAAATAAATAACAAATACATGCATATGTACATACAATACCTGTATTCTAAATATGTGTGCATCTTTAATAATAACAAAATAGAACATTGATCAATCTGTCAATTCGCCATTTCCATTTCCATTTAGCCAATCGTTACTTACACTCACATTTACATGCAACATTTTCACTCAATTGTTTTTATTTTTATTTTATATTTTTAGATTTAACTATTGGGTGTGTGTGTGTGTGTGTGTGTGTGTGTATGAATGTGTTTATTATTTGCTTGACTCTGAGAAGATTCAAGAACAAACAATATACAAATGTATGTGTGAATGAGTATTTGCACATATGTTAATAAGCTTCTTTTGTGTATTTATTATTGTGCTTTAATTTGTTTATTTAACGCACTCAACACTTGCCCCCAAAAGTCAAGTACATGAAAATATCTAAATAAATAAATATGTACATACATATGTGCATACTTTCATATACATACATAGAACATTCAAGCTTCTCATCTGCATGAAGTCATCAGTTATATACATATGTACATGCATACATACATATGTATGTAAGTGACACTCACTTTGCTCCCATTCTAAGCCGGAAACGGATCATCATCCATTTGGGATACTGAGCGTAGAACTTACCCCCACGATAGTGTATTGTGCACATTATGTATCTATGTACATATGTAGCTTACATAACTGACCGCATTTCAATGACCCCCAACACTTGACTATGGATGTATGTATGTTTGTGCTAGTATCAATAACTGTCGTCGTCTCTGATAACTTCATTTTTTTTTTAATTTTCTAATTAGTTTAACAGTGGGGCAATTGTAAAAATTTTAAATCAAATCTATTTTAAAATGTTTATATTGCTAGCAGGGTATCAAACTGAAACGAATATCGGAACTCGAATCACCATTATCCAAAGAAAAAGTTATAAAATTTTTAAGTAAAGTTTACGGTATTGCCTATCGATTGAGTTCGAGTTAGAGAAAATTCCAGTTATATAAGTACGAGTTATGTAAGTTTAACTGTATATTAAATTTTTGACTGATCGTTCCTATGAAAGCTACATGATATCAATACATATGAAGTAGACCAATTTGGACCACTTTTGACCGATCTGTGAAGACAATATCAAATAGACAATCTGTGAGCTTGGTTGAGATACATATCTCTAGAAATAAGGTAAAGACAAAGCTAGATATAGTAAGCTAAACCTGGAATTAAGAGACTAGCTTTTCAGCCTGATCAAGAATATATACTTTGTGGAATTTAATGCATTACACAAAATAATAAATCCGCCTGCAATGATATAATAGACTTGGCGATTTTAATTGAAGACTCTTGTTAGACTCTTAGGTATACTAGTTAGACTAGTTGTTGTACCCACTGTGGCAATATTTTGTTTTTTTTGATTGGTTTTCGGTGTATTCATCATCGGTTTTATCGTACGATTAGTTAAAGCTTTTAATCAGCACTGCAAAACCCCTATATGTATCATACAATACCATACCATTACCATAACATGCCATACAATACTCTTCATGGGAATTTCATTTATCGATCGATGTATGTATGTATGTATGTATATTAACGTGTATGTTGCGGATGAGATTTCGTAAAAGCAGGTTGATTAATCCCTTATACTATTTACAGTGCGTACCCACGACTACGAATATCCAGAGTCGGAAATGGACGAGCGCGAAAGTCTCTATTTTGATACGATCTCGCTGGCCGATTCGGAGGCAGCGGCAGCAGCGGCGCATCGTAAATCGATCTCACAGTCGCGTAATACCATTTACCACTCGGCTGTGGATCTGGCCGGTGATGAGACACGTAACAGTTTACGGCTTGGTGGCGGCGCCGCTGCGGATCATATGCGTTTAGCCTGGCAGCCGGGCTATCGACAGTCGACGGCGTTGGAGCATTTAAATGGTGTTGATCACACGGATGCTGCAATTGCGGCACAGGTGCTAGCATTACAAAATGGCCGGTCACATCTACCCACCGGCATTGGCGTTGGCATGGGCGCTGGAGGCGTTGGCGGCGGTGGATATGGTCACAGCGTTACTGGTGGCGGCGGAGGCGGAGGCGATGATGAGGTCTCTAGACGTCTATTAAGACAAAGTAGCACAGTTTCGAATAAAGATAAGAAATTGCCAATTACATACTCCCAGTGGAAATTGAGGGTAAACAAACCAAACCAAAAAACCAAAAACCAAAAACCAAAAAAAACAAAAAATCAACATACGATCTACGCTGTACAAGAAGCACAAAACATTATCTCAAGCAATGCAAATATGCAAAAAATATCAAGCTATCATTAACAACTACTCTTATACTTATATTTCGCGCACTCTCTCTTACGTTACGCTGCATACTCTATGTCTCTCTTTCGCTCTTCATGCGCACTCGAGCAAGATCATGTTCCATTCCACAGCGTTCCATGACAAGGCATTATTCACGCTCTCACACACACTCACACTCTATTGTTGTTTGCACTCTTCACTTCGTTTGGCTTTAGAGTTTAAACCGATCTACTCAGATAGTGTGCCTCAAAACTAAAAAAAATCCAAACCAACTAATTATGTATTAATTAAGTCTTATTTTTCAACATTCTACATTTTTTTTTTTAACAATTTTTGAACATTTTTTAAATTCTTAGCATTAAACCTTTTTTAAAATCTCATCTTTTTATCCTTTTAACATTTTTCAGAAATTTTTAAGTACCAAATTTCCAAAATGTACTTCTTTAAAAAATTTAATTATAATGCCAATTAAATTGAGACTTCACTATAATTATTCAATGCCGAAAGAAAAGTTTAAATTACATTATATTTTCAATTATAATTAAGAAATTGAGAATTGCATAAAAAAAATTTATTGTATATTAGATTTTGACAAAAAATCAGTCACACACGCACACACACACACACACACGCACACACACACACACACACATACACTTTTGCTGAATACGCCCACGCATTTTGTTTCTTGCTGCCTACGTTTCTCACCATATTCTTTCTCTTTTTTCTCTCTTTTTTCAATAGTTTGCTTGCGGGAATGGGTAATGGCAATTTTTTAGCATAATAATATTAACTAGCTTTAAGTATAAACAATTTCAATGATCGCAGTTTCCAGTTTACATTTCGACTGGATTTCGCCATAATTGCATTTATTGTTCATCAGCAAATGGTAATCAGAATATATACACAAGTAATTCTGCTGAATTTGTTGTCTGAATTTGAATTGAGTTTTGTTTATTTTGACTATTAAAGGTTGCCAGCTTTAATTCGATTCCAGTCCATGCAGTTTTTTAGTTGATCCATTAATAAACAAAAATAAGAATATTGACATAAATAAATATATGTACATATTTATTTATATGCATGCACTACAAGCTAAACAAAATCAAAACAAATCGCGATTCGCGTTTCAAAAAATTCTAAAACTGATATCTTAGGAATTTTTTTTTTTTAATTTTGCTAATTCCCGACGACAAAGGCATCTAATTCTTGTTGTTTATGTATATATCGTATCTGATACGAGCTGTGTGTGTAGAGAGAGAGAGGACTGTGTTTCATAGTTCGGCTGGGCAGCTTGCCAACAGTTTGTTTTCGATGATTCCCCAAGACAGTGGATCACCATGCTCTGCAGCTCTTTTTCGAAAGCATTTCGCGCGGTGTTAATCGCAGACAAGGATGAATCCCTGCGAGACACTGTGAGACGATTTCGTAGACCATTTAAATTATGGGAGGGATTGGGAAAGGTGGAAAGTGGGCTTGTGGATATAATTGTATACATTTCGCACCTACACGCGCTTGGCACACACTGCCTTTGATATATACATACATACAAATGTATCTATATTTATTGTATTTATTTTGTCTTCTCATCTTTATTGTGTATACACATTTGTATATATATATATTTATTTATTTATGTACTGTATGTATCTTATCGTCATTGTTTGCTTTATTTGCCACAGACTTATCGACGCTTCAATGATGGAAAACGCAGCGTGGACTTTGTGTTGGCCTACAATGGCGAGGATCTGGACGAGGCGGCGGCCAATAAGCGTAAAATCTTTGAGGCCAATTTAATGCGCGAGGGTGTACAGCTGGAATACTATAAGGAGCAATGGGTACACTTCATCAAGCTGCATGCGCCGCCGGAAGTACTCTATCGATATGCTGAAATCTTAAAGATCAAGATGCCATTGAAGCCCATTCCGGGTCAGGAGCAAATAATTGCGGAGACCTCGCATGAGTTTAACACATGGTTCAGTCGCATTTGCCGCAGTCTCTTCAGTTCCGTACAATTGAATACGGCAATATTTCCAGAACGCGAGCAGCGCATTCATATGGAGTTCGCATCAAAATATTTGGAATTATATGACAAGGAGCATCCGAACTTTTTCGATCCCAGTACACGCTATTCCATTCTCAATTTTGTAATGCAACGACAGCATTTTGAGAAGGGCGAAGAAAAGGCTGACAATCTGGGCATCGAGAAGCTCGTCGAGGATGGCGTCTATCTATGCGCCTATACACTGCACGATGTGAGTGCACAATTTAAAAACATTAAACAAACTCTTCTGATGTTCATGACTTTTCAGAAAGATCGACGCGGTGACCTGCTTAAAGAATGGGCCAACATTTGCAAATGGAAAAAGTATGTTATTTTGTGGCAAGCTTTTTATAGTCGTATTTAATATTTTTATTATTATTATTATTTTTACAGTCTGCAGCCGCTGGACTATGTAAAGGATTATTTTGGGCCCAAGGTAGCAATGTACTTTGCCTGGCTCGGCTTCTATACGCAAATGCTGATCCCGGTCAGCGTTTTGGGCATTCTCTTCTTTTTGTACGGCTTCGTAACGTGGTCAAGCGATCCGATTAGTCAGGATATATGCAAGGATACCGAGACAATCATGTGTCCACAGTGCGATCGAGGTTGCAACTTTTGGCGTCTCAATGAGACGTGTACGTCGTCCAGGTTCAACTATTTGATAGACAACAGAATGACTGTCGTTTTTGCCTTTGTAATGGCCATTTGGTCTGTGGTATATTTGGAGCTGTGGAAACGCTATTCAGCCGGATTGGTACATCGTTGGGGTCTAACCGGTTTCAATCATCATGTTGAGCATCCGCGGCCACAGTATCTGGCCAAGGTGTCTCAATCAAAACGCTGTCAGGCGAAGCTGGAGGAAGCAAAGGCCACCTTCGATCCCGATGTGCCGTTCTGGAGCATCAAGTTTTGGCCCAACTTTACCAGCTACAGCATCATGGTGTTATTTGTAAGCATCAAATACACATATATATTATATAGAATATATATGCTTATAAAATGGTTTCTTTTTGTAGATCTGCATATCAGTGATCGCAATTTCGGCGATCATCATCTATCGGATGGCACAGCGAGCCTCGCATAGCATTTTGACGAATGAAAACTCAATGACATACAAGATAATGGTGTTGCCCATTACAGCTGGTTTCCTTGATCTGATTGTCATCTCCATACTGGATCTAGTCTATAGCAATCTGGCGGTTAGACTGACCAATTACGAATATTGTCGCACTCAAACCGAGTACGACGAAAGCCTGACGATCAAGAATTATGTGTTCCAGTTTGTTAACTATTATTCATCGCTTTTCTATATTGCGTTCCTCAAGGGCAAATTTGTTGGCTATCCGTCCAAATATAATCGCATCTTTAGCTTCCGTCAGGAGGAATGCAATCCGGGTGGCTGCCTTATGGAACTCTGCGTGCAGTTGGTTATCATTATGGTTGGCAAGCAGGCAGTTAATGCTATTGTTGAGATGCTAATACCCTATCTAATGCGAACTGCCAAGGAGTTGAATCAAAATTATGGCTGGTACAAGCGGCACAGCGAACAGAAACTGGTCCCATCTACCAATCAATTTACCGAGGACTTTAATCTGCTGCCCGCCGAGAATAATTCACTGTATGCCGAATATCTAGAAATGGGTAAGTTTTACTTTTGTCCATTTATACATTGATATTCACATTTACTTATATCTTGATCTTTTCAGTGGTGCAATACGGCTTCATAACATTGTTTAGCTTGGCTTTTCCATTGGCGCCGCTGTTGGCGCTGATTAACAACGTGATTGAGGTGCGTCTCGATGCCATTAAGATGCTCCGATTTGTACGTCGACCCGTGGGCATGCGGGCCCGAGATATTGGCGTCTGGCACAACATTATGACAGTCGTTACGCATATTGCAGTCGCCTCTAGCGTGAGTAGATATGCCTCAAAAAATACCCCAACTGAAACAATCGAGTTTATAAAATTATGCTTAACATCAGGGAGTACATATAAGAGTTATGAGTTTTAAAATCAATCAATAAATTAAGGTATCTTGGGAAATAATTAAGTTTAACATAATATAACTCTTACTTCATTTTTAGTATACATTTTAGTATAAATTACAGTTTTTTTTTTAGTTTTTAAAATAAATATTACAATTGTATAAGTAATTGTAATATTTTTTATTTTCAAATTGAACAACAGCAAATTTTTATTATAAATTCAAAAATAATTGATTTTTTGGCTAGTTATATTATGATTTTTAAATATATTTTATAATTTATTTATTTATTTTTTCATAATTATTCTATTAAAAAATAAAATGTTAATTTTTTTTTTAATTGAACAAATAACTCATATTTATAATTGGTATTTAAAAATGACAAATACTAAGTCATAGCTGAGTTCTTGTGTCAGTCAATTTATTTATGATATCTGAATACAAATTATATTTTTTTTTTATTATTTCACATTTATTAATAATTTAATTTATGAAATAAATTTACAAAATAATTTGTATATATAATTTTTACTGAAAATGTATAATCATTGCATTTCGTGCTAAATATTAAGTCATAGCTGAGTTCTTGTGTCAGTTAATTTACCTTTTTCATAAATTTTATAAAACCTGCTTTCATAATTTAATGAATGTAATTAATAATCGATATTTTTGTTACTTTCGCTAGGCCATGATAATTGCATTTAGCACAAACTTTATACCAAAACTGGTGTATAGAGCGACCCATGATGATCCCGAGCTGAATGGCTATTTGAATTTTACAATGGCTGGCTTTTATACCAAGGACTATACTACGACCACTCTGCTGAATGTCAGCATGGATGCCAATGTGACGCAGTGCTTTTATACCGAGTTTCGCAACAATGCCTGGGATAGGGATCCCTATAAGCGACCGACGTTTTATTGGAAGATATTGACGGCTCGACTCGCCTTCATTGTCATCTATCAGGTGGGTTGTTAGTTAATCCAGTTAATCCCAATTTTATCTAACGATATTTCGTATCCTTGTAGAATATCATTACCATGCTGCAGGGTATATTGCGTTGGGCAGTGCCTGATGTTTCTGCCCGTTTGCTGAAGCGGATCAAGCGCGAGAATTTCCTGTTGCGCGAACACATCATTGAGTATGAGAAGAGGCAGGTGCAGGAGCTGACACAGACACAATTACAAGCACAGCACACAGCTGGCGGAGGGGCGGCTATCTCTAAGGCAGAGCCAGAGGAGTCCTTGCGTCAGCGATTAAATGGCAACAATGTCAATGGTGACAATGCCACCACCTATGTCTGAGACTCTATCTTCGCTTTTCCAAATAAACAACAACATATTCTTTGCCAGCAAAAAATCCAAGTGCATTTTAGTTGTAAGCCTCGAACGCTGTATTTAGCTAGAGCAAGAATACAGCTTATATACTTTTGTATATACAACACACCCACACACACACACACACATATATACATTATATATATTATAATTTTCTACTTTGTATTACAAATTGCACTGAATTGTTGTTAATATTGTGTGCTGTACTTAAGGATAAAAACTGAATGTAGGTACATTTCAAATGCAAATGCTCAAGGAAGTATAAATATGTATATACTACTTGATATTTATACATATATGTATATATATTTAGGTATAAAAGCTGTTAAAAAAGTTACGGCAAGTTGCACAATTTTTATATGTAAATCCAATATGAATTGCCAAATTGAAAAGTGTTCGTAGAAAACCGCGACTGATGCAACAGACACTCGAAATTAGATACGACAAGTTATGTGTGTGTGCGTGTGAATAGCCATACTTATATACATATGTATAAACATACATATTTATTTACTTAGCATAGAATATTAGAAGAGCTTTTGTTGTTGCGCCGAATTTATCAATGTTATATAGATTACATACAATTGTTAAACTGCTTAGCACACATACAGACACAACGATCACACACACACACGCATATATAGACACTTGTCCAATGTGGACTAGATGTATCTTTATCATACTCGTTATTTCCAAACGAATTCATTTGTACCTTGTCAACGTGAAGAAATACCAAACTAATCAAATGCGTATGCCTAGCAAATGCATACATATGTATGTTAACACTATAAAACAATCCAATGTACCTAACAATATACACAAACAAGCAAACAAAACATTATATTCATACATACATATATGTACATGTATGCCCTATGTATGTATGTATGTACTATATTCTTTTTACTCGTTACTTTTTCAATTCGTTGCATTTGTTTTTGTTTATTTTGATAAATGTATCTATTTCCTTCGCCAAGCACCAACTGCATAGATAAATACATGTTTTATACGATAACAAATGCAATTACAATTACGATACAAAAATAGACTATTTTATTATTTTGATAAATATATTTATATATACAAAAAAGATGTGTTGCGATCTGGAGTATGTTCTAATATAAATTTACATAGCATTGTTAACATTTTACAAAAAAAAAAAAAAGGAGAAACAACCAACTAAAAATTATTTTAAAAAAATTGTACAGAAAATACAAAAAGATAATTTCAAAGATCAAGAATTGAAACTATGATAATAAAATGGAATATGTAAATTGGAAATGTTTTATTTATATTTTTTAAATAATTGACTAGTCATACGTCAATTTTAGTTGGGTTCATATATGCTTAGGGAGTTTCGGGCAGAAGACTTTCTCAAAATCCACGAAATGTGTCAGTAATAAAGGCAATTTTTTGAAAATTTAAAAATCGAAAATGTCAATAACTCATCTTTGATTCTTAAAGATGCAGAGATCAGATCTAATTTCTTTTTATTTTTTAAGTACAAAAATGAGACAAATGGATTGACTAAAAAGACGAATAGTGAAGTAAATAGATAAATTTGTATTTACCCCCAATGTGTTGTGCTGAACAGGTCAGTGAGTGAAAACCGGAAGCTCAGCTATTTACCCTATATGTACATACACTCGCCAGAAAAACTATGCGTACACACTTTGTTTTACTTTAACAGCTATTGTAAATCAAGTCATCATAGTAAAAAAAATATATTTGGAAAGGTCGTTTAAATTCCGTTTGAATGATGCAAAAATTTCCTTAACCCATTAAGTACCCTTCGAAAATTTCGAATTTATGTAAAAGTCACTTTTCAAAACTTTTTTCCTCGATTTTTTCCAAAAAATGTTGGGATGCAAAAAAATTCTTTAAACAATTTAAGAAGCGACTGCAAACAAAAATTTTCAAAAATATTTTTGTTTGTATTTTTTAAAATTGTTTGAAAATCCTAAAAATGACCATTTTAACCAATTTTTCCTCATTTTCATGCAAAAAGTGCCTTTTTTGCAGTTTTCAAACAATTTTAAAAAATACTAACAAAAATATTTTTGAAAATTTTTGTTTGCAGTCGCTTCTTAAATTGTTTAAAGAATTTTTTTGCATCCCAACATTTTTTGGAAAAAATCGAGGAAAAAAGTTTTGAAAAGTGACTTTTACATAAATTCGAAATTTTCGAAGGGTACTTAATGGGCTAAGGAAATTTTTGCATCATTCAAACGGAATTTAAACGACCTTTCCAAATATATTTTTTTTACTATGATGACTTGATTTACAATAGCTGTTAAAGTAAAACAAAGTGTGTACGCATAGTTTTTCTGGCTAGTGTAGTAAAAAAGTCGATATATTGAAAGCTGATGGTGGCAAATCAATTGGAACAGAGTGCGAAACTGTGGCGACTGACCGACTGACTGTGATGTGGATATAAACAATTGAAGCATATTAAGCTGACACACAATAATATACTCGTAGTGTGCTCAAAGTGCTAAGATCAGCAGCAAACGTGATGGTGCTAATCTAATCATCTGTAACTAAATTGAAATGCATGTTATGGATAAGCCCTTGTAGCCCCTTGTGCCTCTCACTGATCGCAGATGACAGATGGCAGATCACAGATCGCAGTCAATTGTCTTTGGCCAGTCGAGCAGTTGGATGACAAACTGGGGCTTAGTTTCAAATCAGTTGGCGTAACGCTTCAATGGCATTTGCATAACTCGCACGGGCAACAGGCAGAGCTGAACGATATACATATGTAGATATAGAACAGAGCGAGAAAAGTTTTAATAAATCTGTCAACTTTGAACCGTATTTGCATTGATCCCATCGCTTTTGCCACTCACTGTCAGCTCTGTCAGCGACAATGAGCTCAAATTCCGTAAGTATTCAGTCGAAATGTTGCGTCGTCTTTGGCAGGCAGCTCGTTCTAAGCCCTATAAAGTGGGTCAACTAATACCAATCGCAGCTAATCTGTAACTTTAGACTTTTCTATCTGATTGTGTCAATGTGTGTGTGTGTGTGTGTGTAGCAGCTCAGTTTTAATTGTGTTTTTTTCTTTTCAATTATGCTTGCTTTTCCAATCTCTAACAATAAATTTAAGCCTGTTCCATTTCCGTTCGTTTCAATGTATGTAGTTGACTGTACCTCAGTTTCTTTTCCGTTTGTTTCTCAATTCAATACTGATAGATTTATTTCACTCGATGCAAACTAGTCTCTTATTTTCAGATTAGATTAACTTATAGTGTAGATGACATTGAAACGATCGGTTTACAATCAAGATTAATTATGAAAAACTTGAGTTTTAGACTTATGTACACAGGTTTATTAAACTCACGAATTACCTATTTGGTACTTTATATTAAGATCTTGAAAAAATCACAAAAGTATATATTAGAATACTTTTCTTTATATATTTAGCTGTCAGAGCTGATTGTTTGAAAATATAATTTTCGTATGAAACAGATCGTTTTTCTTGAATATTACAAAAAAAATATACAGGTGAGCTTCAGAAATCTCTTTCACCTGAAAAATGACGTAAATTTCATACAAATTTAAGTCAAATTCAAGTGAAAGAGATTTCTGTGGCACACCTGATAGCTTATGTATTGCTTTTTTTAAGAAGAAGTTTTTTTATGCTTTAAGCTTGGTACTGACGCCAGATAAATTTTTAGCGGCGTAAAGTGCTCAATCTTTCGCTGTCGACGAGCGTAAGCCCAGTGTTGCCAATGCAACACGGACAAATAACCAAAAGTTGAGTGGTAACTCTACGCGTCAGCGGCGGTTTATTTCAAATTTGAACATGCAGAACTGATTTGGATAAAAAAGGAGAGAATAGGCATTGAAAAATGCAAATTAAAGTTAATAGAGGAGAAATTTGCGATGGCACGCAAGCACAGCGGGTATTGGGTGCACCCATCGCTTTTGAACTTATTACGTGGATTCTCCCTCTATATTAATGAAAAAATGCAAAGTGTTTGGTTTATGTCTAAGAAAACTATTTTAGTTTTCGTTCTTGCTTATAATTCATTAATATTGTCGTCGTTATTGTCAACGTCGCTGTTTTTCGTCGAAGTTCCAGCCATTTTTTTTAATTTATGTGAGTGAGCGAGATAGATATACCCAGCGAAACTCTAAACAGTTCGATGTTTCGCCAGGCCAGTCAGCTTTTTCAAACAGTGCTGGATAACGCCCGTTCCTTATCTGGCAACTCCGTTTTTAGTTTCAGTTTAGTTGACGTCCGGACCGACAAGCGGAGATAAATGTCGTCTTCTTCTTATTCACCTTACGCCAGCGTTTTTTTTATATGGAGTTTGACCTTACGCTAGGCCTTTTTTCTGACGTCAGTACTAGGCTTTAGTTTATTAATTTTATTGTTTTTTTTTTTCAAACTACTGGAAGGATACTTTTTTTTTATTTGTTTCATTTCTGTTCGTTTCTTTGCAGCCCAAATACGTTAAGCAACTGTCTGCAGTGGAACGTGAAAAGTTTTTCGATTCCTTTGACGTCGTTTTCTGCGATTGCGATGGTTTGCTATACTAGATACATATTTTGTTGTCTGTTTTTGCTTTCATATTCGACGAAATTTCAATAAATCAAATTACCACACTAATTAATAATCACATATTATGAGTGGGTTGGAGGAAACAACAAGTGTAGAATATTTGCATATTGGGAAAAGATACGAAAAAAGATTGTAGCTGATATTGCCGAATTTTAGAAATTTGAATAATTTTAAATAAATTTTAAAATAAAATTTTAAATAAATTAAATTCAGAAATATGACTTTAAACAAGTAATAATGCTATAATTGAGTTCTCGACTGCGAATTACCTATCACTCAATTAAGACAGTTCCTAAGACATTGTGTACTAGAGATGATATAGCATATTCATTGGCACTTAAGATAAAATTCAATCTAACAATGAAAATAAATTATCAACAAGATTTTAAAATTTACCCAAATTTTGTTACAAGGTTAATAGGTAAGCCCAATCGGATCAAAAAATATTAGTATAATTTATGAAAGATAACAAAAATAGATAAATGGCAAAAAAAACTCTGAGTTTCGAATAGGTCTATAGACTCTAGATAAATCGGTTAAAGACGAATAAAAGATATATTGTGAGAGTTTCTCTCTTTTTCTTAGGCGTTGTCTGGTACACCTTGCGAGACTTTATTCCCGGTTCAGCACAGGCGATCGCGGAGCTCCAACGTCGTGGCAAGCAGCTGACATTTGTGACCAACAATAGTATTAGCTCCGTGGAGCAGCATCTGCTCAAATTCAATAGCCATACGGAATTCAAGATTGAAAAGGTAAATCCAATGAATGAATGCATATTCACTGAGGGATTACATCTGATACAATCTGGTTCCAACTCTATCTGCTCAACAGCGACAAATTGTGCATCCGGCGCAGACCATTTGTGATCAACTCAAGTCCATTGGCTTTGGGGGTCTCATCTATTGCCTGGCCACGCCTCCTTTTAAGCAGCTATTGCGCGATGCCGGATTCCGTTTGTGCGAGGATCGCGATGGCCTCACCATCGAAAGCATTGCGGATCTGCATGGAGCCATCTTTGGAGCGGAGACTGTGCAGGCCGTCATCATCGATGTGGACTTCAATCTGAGTGCCGTCAAACTAATGAGAGCCCATGTCCAGCTGCAGAATCCCAACTGCTTGTTTCTCGCTGGAGCTGCCGATGCAATGATACCCTTTGGAAATGGTAACATTATCGGTGGGTTTTAATTCAATTCAAGTCTTTTTCATATCTACATCGTATTTATTTATTTTTTTGAATGGGAGCATTCATATAATCATTATAAATCATTCCACTTAATCGCATCAAAATCAGATAAATGTTATGGCTGTTTTAAGTTGCGATCAACTAAATGTAGGCGATAATTTATCAACACAGTTCATGTGTATATGAATGTATTTCAACTGAGTACCAGTTATACACTCAGAAAAAAAAATAAAGTTTTTATAACTCAATAGCTGAATTTCCAAAACCAAGAACAAGAATCTTATTTCACGTTTGGTTTTCGTAATCCTACACAGAAAAAAAAATCCGGGATATTTAGCCCGGATTCAATCCGAAACGATGTCAGAAGTGGGGTAATCTCGGATTTTCTTAAATCAAGTATGAAATACTTGATTTTTTCAATCCCGAATTCAATCCTGAATTTCTTAAATTCAGGCTAAAAAAAAATATTAATTATAATGTTTTTCGTTACATTTAAACTTTTTTTTAAATTTTTTTTTTTAGATTTTTTTTTTTTAATGTTTTTTTTTTAAACATTTTCTTATTTTTATATTTTCTTTTAAGGTTTTTTTTTTAACGTTTTTTAGTTTTTTTTTTTAATATTATTTTTTAAGATTTTTTTTTTAACGTTTTTTAATTTTTTTTTTCACCATTTTTTTCTATAGATATTTTTTTAAAATTGTTTTTTTAACATTAATTTTTTTTTTTTTTTTAATTGACGGGGGGGAATCGAACCCAGATTTTTTTCAAACTGGTCGACGACTCTAACCATTGAGCCACGGGACCGGTTGAAATGAGAGAGGCCGAGAGAATTTTCTCTCGCGCTCAGCAAATGTGTATTTTCCCATTTTAATCCCGATACAGGCTTGATTATTCAGCTTAATCCTGAATACATACTTAGAAAATGCGGGCTTAAATCAAGTATTTTAGGCTTGATTTTAGAATGGCATATTTTTTTCTGTGTAGATATCATAAAATAAGATTTTTCCGGGACACTTTAAGTACGTTTTTGGATTAATTAAAGTCCGTTAAATATCGAATCATACTAGCTTAAGTACATAAAAATCTTGAACCTATGTTTCTAGTACAAAACATTCTTAAATTTAAGTTAATTTCCGTCTTGAAAACTAGTTGATTAAGTACACAGAAACTTGAATTTCAATGATAAATGTTTAGTTAAAAAAAAGAAAAGTCTGTTGTTTCTGAAGGTATTCCAGCCAAACTCTGACTAAGTTTAGTTTAGATTTCACTAATTTTAAATTTAATCTTTATTTTTAAAATTAGAAGAACAAAGTGCTTAATTATACATAGAATGTCATATTGTTAACACTTCTTTTTAGGCCCTGGCGCCTTTATTGATGTCGTTACCAAGGCCAGTGGACGTCAGCCCATGGTGCTGGGCAAACCGGGTGACGCACTGCGTCAGATTTTACGCGATCGTCACTCCGATTGCCCAGCTAGCCGAGTGCTCTTCGTGGGCGATAGCCTGGCCAGCGATATTGGCTTTGCCCGTGCCAGTGGTTATCAGACTCTCTTGGTCTTAACTGGTGGCAGCAGCGCAGCAGATGTGGCCAATCTACCGCCCGACCACGCCCATTTGCCCGACTATGTGTGCGATTGTCTGGGCGATTTGTGCGACAAGTCGGAATGAAAGAGAGACATTGTTCATTGATAAACATCCAAGCATTTTAAATACCTTTAATGACCGATTCACAACTAGTCGATAGTGGTTTTTCTTTTAACGAAGTTTATTTAAGTTTAATTTATTAGAACTCAAGAATATACAGCGGTAGCCATAAGTATTTTGACACTACTGAAAGTTAATTCTACTCATAATTTGAACTTACTTCATGCAAATGTTGGCATCAATGGAAAGATCATTCTAATATGGACTGCAACCATTTTTTTTTTTCAAAAATCTCTTCGCTAGTATTTTTTAAAATTTTTTGAAATTTGCAAAAAAGGCACTTTTTTCTTATTTTCATACAAAAAGTGATTTTTGTTTAGCAATTTTCAAAAAATCATAAAAAATACTAGCGAAGAGATTTTCTGCAGTCACTATTAGAATTGTTTGAAGAAACTATTTGCATCAAAAAATTTTGTTTGAGACCGAGGAAAAGGAAAGTTTTGTATCAATCAAAAGGAATTAAAATGAGCTTTGCATTGATACCAAACTTTGCATGAAGTAAGTTCAAATTATGAGTAGAATTAACTTTAAGTGGTGT
Organism: Drosophila suboccidentalis; assembly: GCA_037043435.1. Classification (NCBI taxonomy): domain Eukaryota; kingdom Metazoa; phylum Arthropoda; class Insecta; order Diptera; family Drosophilidae; genus Drosophila; species Drosophila suboccidentalis. The sequence continues at coordinate 1,243,428 of JBAMBK010002349.1, forward strand.
CAAAATACTTATGGCCACCGTTGTATTATACTTTTTTCTAAACTTTTTAAGTGAAGTATATACATATGTACATCAATAATACCCAACTATTAAAAAGCTATCATATTTGTCCCACCATAAACGCGGGAATTAACATAGAACAGTATCTCATATCAATTTAATTTTTTAAATATATATAAATCTTTGTCCTGATTGGCTTACAGATCATTGTGGAGCCCAAACGGTAAAGCTCAGAAGGCTGAAATTTGTACACAACGTAGCTAAGACAAATTCTTCATGCAATAATACTAATAGGAAATTCTTAAGTTATTTCAACCAAACTTTTAGATTAAGTATTTGTGACTGTCTGATGCATACTAAACAAACTTGATTTGATTTTTCTGTTTATCATTAGATACCTCAATCGAACTCACACATATTTTCTTTCAGGTGTGTTATTCTTTAACAGCTCTGAAGATTTCATAGCAAACGAATAATAAACACAGAAGCTATTCCACCAACTTAACTAACTACTTATCTGTCGAATCTAGGCCATTTATCAGTTAATCACGATTATTATGAGCACAGTTTGTCTCAGACAAAGTTCAATGTAGTTCGTCGATAAGATTAAAAAAAAGTGCAAGCAATCAAAAAATCAAGTGTACATATCGCTCATTTACTAGAAAAGTGACATGATTCTTTATCAGGGCTGCCACAGAAATCGCTTTCGCTTAAATTTCACTTAGATTTCATACAAATTCTAGTGAAATTCCAGCGAAAGCGATTTCTGTGGCAGCTCTGATAAAGAATCTTTTCTAGTCAACGATTACATTGCAACTGAGATATATCGTTCTTTTGAGTTAATAAAGTCGAATTGTCGGAATTGAAAAAAAGGTACTCTTCTCACACTGTCGGTTTTAAAGATAGGATGATGAAATTTTTTTATTAATTTAAAAATCGTGTTTTTCGACTTACACTGGCGAACATATTTATTGGCACAGCAAACATTTTGAGATTTGGGGACTTAATTGTTCCCTTATCGTTAACATATTGGTATCAATGGAAAGGTCATTTAAATTCCGTTTGAATGATATAAAACTTTCCTTAACCCATTAAGTACCCTTCGAAAATTTCGAATTTATGTAAAAGTCAATTTTCAAAACTTTTTTCCTCGATTTTTTACCAAAAATATTTTGATGCAAAAAAATTCTTTAAACAATTTATAGAGTGACTGCAAAAAAAATTTTTCAAAAATATTTTTGCTAGTATTTTTTATAATTTTTTGAAAATTGCTAAAAAGGCACTTTTTGTGTAAAAAATAGGAAAAAGGGGTTAAAATGGTAATTTTTAGGATTTTCAAAAAATTATAAAAAATACTAGCAAAAATATTTTTGAAAAATTTTTTTTGCAGTCACTCTATAAATTGTTTAAAGAATTTTTTTGCATCAAAATATTTTTGGTAAAAAATCGAGGAAAAAAGTTTCGAAAATTGACTTTTACATAAATTCGAAATTTTCGAAGGGTACTTAATGGGTTAAGGAAAGTTTTATATCATTCAAACGGAATTTAAATGACCTTTCCATTGATACCAATATGTTAACGATAAGCCCCCAAATCTCAAAATGTTTGCTGTGCCAATAAATATGTTCGCCAGTGTATGTCACTCTTCTAGTAAATGAGCGATATGTACAAAGTAAGATACAGAATCGGTTCAGTTAGATATTTGTTTTATTCTATATATACTATGTATTGAAAACAGCACGATTAAATAGAGAGTTACATACATATATTAGTTAATTTATGGGGGTAGAAAACAATGGATTTCTTACTAATCTACTACATGTTAGGTACAAACAATAAAGGGAGACAGAGAGATGGAAAAATGATATAAGATGTAATATAATGCAATTTATGTGGCTTGTGATTTGTTTGGTTGTAAATAAAGGTTGTACATCAACAGCCAGAAATGAGAAAATGGTTTCATAAATTGCCAGACTCATTTACAGTCTCGCAGTGAGGATGCAAAGACTAAACGTGAGCTTTGGGTGTGAGTTCCTCAAAGAATTTCACAAAATCCGCCACACTATCGGCATAGTAATTGGGCAGCAGGTCGGGAGAGGTCTGTGCCTGGAGCTGGTCGAGGGTGCAGCCGCCGGAGAGGACGAGCAACGTTTGAAATTCGCATAGGCGACCAAACTTTACATCCTGGGCAAGCATATCGCCGATCATGAGCACACGATCGGGAGAGCTGACATTGTGCTGCTTAATGAGCATGTTGCCCAGTTCACGTCCAGGTTTGCCCAGCACTGTTGCCTCCTTGCCGCTGGCCTCGACCAGGATGGAGCCAAAGGGTCCAGGTCCAATGATGTTGACATCCTTGGCCACGGGCAACAGACGATCTGTGGCGCCGATCAACAGCCGGCAATCCGGATGACGCAAATAGACATGGGCACGAAGCAGCTTGGTCGACGTCAAATTGAAATCCACATCAATGACAACGGCACGCACCGGCTGCTCATCAAATATGTTACGAGCCAGATCCTCAAAGCTGTCCTCAATGAATTGATTGGGCTGTCAGAGGAGAAGAAATTGAAGTGCATTCTCAATTAAGCTGGATTCACTTACGCCATCGATCAGCTGGAAGCCCGCATCACGAAGCAGCGCCTTGAACTTTGGTGTCGCTATAATATAGATGAGTCCATCGAAATTGATGCTGCGCAGATAATAGATAATCGTCTGAGCCGGATGCCAGATCTGTTCCGGCGACACTTGCATGTCCAGCTGGGCAAAGCGCTTTACAGCGAACTCCACGGCGCGTGCACTGTTGTTGGTCACATACGTGATCGCTTTGCCGGCACGCTCCAATGCGGCATAGCCTGCGGCAGCATTGGGCACATTGTATTCCATGGTCCAGATAACGCCATCGATGTCGCTATAAACCCGATCGAACGAGTCCACAAAGCGACGTTTCTCTTCCACAGTCAGCTCCAAAATGTGCCGAGGTTTCGCTGACATCTGTACAAATTACAATTAGGAAACCTTTAGTCGAGTGTGCCCGACTATGAGACACCCTGCCCTTCAGTCTTTTGATGCATCTAAGTATTCGAAATTGAAATGAAACTGAGTCTACAGACATACATAAATTTATGCATCTAGCTCTATCCATCTTTGAAATCTGTACGCTTAGTCAACTCGGCTTTTGATGCTGATCAACAGTATACACTCAGCACAACAATTATTCGTACCCCGAAATGTTAAAGTATTTCCCTTCCTATATGTATGTATAAGGCCTAGTTGATTTATAAAAAATATATTTTATTAAACACGTTTAAGAATTATACAACATACAATAACTACATATTTGAAAAATAAATGCAGAATCTAAAAAATTAAAACTGATTTTCATTTTATACTAAGTGTTTGCATGAAAATAATTATTATATTCTTTATTATATTTAATTTTTGTTTACTATAAAAAAGTGATGTTAAAATACAAGGAAAAATCGTCAAATCGTTTTCCGCATCACCGATTTTCAAGTACTTAATTTTTTTGACTATCAATCGAATTGATCAATTTGTTCATCGTAGTTAATTAACTGAATTAAGTATTATGACAGGAGTTTATTAAATGTTAAAAGTTAAGGGAAGGGGAAGTTAAAATTTGTTAAAATTCGATATCTTGAGGCAAAATAATATTGTAACGATATGAATTAAATTTAAGCGCATAATAAAGCCAAGATCAAAATGATATTCCGGTTGAAAATCTGTTCTGATTTGGCAAAGTTATACAAGCTTGAAGTTGGTCTGATTTTTACCTAGCAATTTCACAAGTCAAAGTTTACGCGTGTATTTTGTATTTACAATAACGTTTATTTTATCAATTTTTTGAGAATCCTCGATAAATCGTTACTTTTTTGAGACATATTGACAACTTGATTAGTTCTTTGTTGATTTTTACATTTTGATATTAAACTCGATTCAACATCGCTACTTTCAAAACCATACAAGCCATTTGTGGTGAAATATAAAAGTGAGTGTACGACTAAAAATTATGCTGATTGTACATATGTATGTATGTACACATTCGCAGTAATTACAGAGGGCAAAAAACTTAATTGGTTTTCGAAGAATTTGACGATAGGTAACTTACGCTTGTACTGCTATTATTGGCCATGTTAATTGTGCTACTGGAGGTGCTATCGATGGAACGTCCGCCAGTCAACTAATGTGATAGACTCGACTAACGCATCATAAAACCAAAAACGGCAAAGAAATAAAATTAACACGTTCCAGCGGCATTTGAAGTCGCTGAAAAAGATGAGTGTGCGTGTAAGTGTATATGTGTGTGTGTGTGAGTTTGCTCCCCATATTGCTTGCTATCATAACAATAACAAAAACAAGTCGTAAATCTGTAGAGGAGTCACCGACTCTAAGATACCCGGTACTTCATTTTATTTTGTACACATTGATGTTTTTTTTTAGCTTTTGATCTTCGAATGTATATTAAAAACGTAACCGAATCGGTTAACAGCTATGACTCAATACAAATTGGTAACTATAACTGAATCAAAACAAAACTTTTTCACACCTAAAACGCTAAAAAACAAAATTAGTTGCAGTTTAATAAATCATCGTTTTGTAGCCAGTGTTCAAACAAATTATGATTTTTATTTTAAATCTGAGTATTAATTTAATTAAAAACATATTTTTTTTAAATCAAAGAATTTCTGTTTATATTTTAGCATATTTTTTAGATTTGTTTAAGACATTTTTTTTATTCTTGCGAAAGATTTTTCGTAACTGATAACCGATAACCAAAATGCAAAACAACCGAAACGGATAAAAATTTTTTTTTCAAAAATCTCCGCTAGTATTTTTTATGATTTTTTGAAAATTGTTAAAAATGATTTTTTGTATGAAAAGGAGGAAAAAGGGGTTAAAATAGTCATATGAAAATTTTTTTTAAATATAAAAACCTTAACAATGAAACCAAAAAAAAATCAAAAATTGTAAAAAAATATTGTTTTTTTTTCCACAAATTTCACAAATTTTAACTTTGAAGTAAGCATTTATCTATCATATGCCATTTAAATAATTCGATTATAGCATGTGATTCAAAAGTTACGATTTTTGCAAAGCAAAATGAGCAATGGCCCCACTGTGCGTCGTTCTAAAGGGCGCTTCACACGAGCACTTTTTCACCGACACTTTTTGTCAAAAAGAGATTTTTTCGTGTCCGTGTCGCTCACTATCGCTTACCGATGGAATAGAACGTGTTCTATTTTCGTCGGTGAGCGTCAGTTTTTCACCGACGCTTTGAAATTTTGTGTGGTTACACGACACGGACAGCTTTTTAACTAAAAGTGTCGGTGAAAAAGTGCTCGTGTGAAGCGGCCTTAAACATCAACGAGTACAATATACCCTAGTATTCTACAAGTTCCGGGTGCTAAAACAATAACAGAAACGAAAACGAAACTGAAACTAATATCAACAATGTTTCGTGTGGTTGTTGTTGCTATTGCTAAAGCTTATCTCTGACTTGCGCTCTCTTTGTGCACGCACTCTCTCAATTTCACCATCTCTCTTTAGCGCTTGGATTAGTTTTGCTTGCGCTCTCTTTCCATTCAGAGTCTTCTTCTGCACCCACAAGCAACAACCTGTATGTGACAAATGTACATATGTATACTACACACACACGCACACACATACATACATATTTGCAAGTACAAATTCACATGTACATATGTATGTAAATATCGTTTGAAGCGATTTTAGTCAGCGATTTAGCTGGAAATATAAGCGATATATCATTACACATTACATTATAATACACAATTCTAATACGGGGTTGAGATATAATTACCGTTAGAAGGTAAACTTATAGATGGATTTACATACATATGTATGTAGTATCTTACATCTAAAAATATGATTAGAATTCATTGTTTAAAAGCAGATAAAGTGACAGATTGGTATACATACAAATATTATATGATTTCATTGAAATGCACTTTGATTTTTGAGTTATTAAAGTATGATCGCTGTCATAATAATCAATCAAGAGTTACACTTATTGATAATTCGTATAAGTGTTATATATAATGACAAGAGTGATAATAACCTATAGCTATGTAGATGTGAGTCAAATATATGATTTCATCATAGATTGTTCTATACAAAGACCATTAGTATCTTAGCTATAGACATAGCCACAGATACTAAGGAAGAGATTATAATAGAAACATCTACTGCAATTTGTACTTATAGAATAATAGACGTTAATAGATTTAAAAGAAGATAAAAGATAAAGTTAACTAAATATAAACTTATCAATATGATGTTTGACAAATCTCAACCTTATTATTGTGATCAGCATCATTTAGCCATTTCAAACATTTGGGAGGCCCCTTCAGTAAACATGGAGGAGAGAAAGATCAAGTTAAATTGGGTATATATGCAGGATAAACTGTTTTTTTATTTATAGGCATTTATGTTTTAGATTAAAACTACAATAAATCTAATCTGTGTAAATAGCTAACAGATAGTTTGACTTATTAACTACAACACAAAAAAATATTAAAAGGATAGAAAAAAAAATAGGATCAGGTTCTACGGGAGCCAAATAAAAGTTGTGAGTGCTTTATTTGTAATACTTATCAGACATATATGAGAAATAAATATCGAGCATGTGTGTATGTTTACAGATAATAATAATATAAACTATATTATGTTTAATAAAAAAAAGAACGATTTCAACATCACAAATCCTAGTGCAGTTATTAAAAGGTTTGTTGTTAAGACATAAATATAAAACTATGTTCAATAATATCTCGCTTAAAATGTTTGAGTTCTCTTCTATCTTTATCTCTTTCTGTTTCGTGTTTGTGTTTCTCCTGCCATTTCTTTCTAATAGTGTTTTTGGAATTGAATAATGTAATAAATATGAATACTTTTTTTCAACGCTATGTAAAGAACAATAAAATTCTGGCATGGCTGGTCCACAAAAGGTTTCGAGAGTCGCCAGCGAGGCCGGCGCTAATCCTTCTCCTGCTGTTGCAGCAGCGCCGATATCTCCTGAAATTTGTGACGAAAATCAACGCTGCTCTCGCTAATCACCGACAGACTCGACGATGGATCCTGCTTGAAATATTTGTAAATTAGCTTACATTTAGGTAATTGTTTATCTTTTTTCGCCTACCAGTATATCACGAGTGGCATCAAAATCGTCGAGATGACCCAACAGGCTGGTCAGTGAAAAGTCATTGATGTTATCTTCCAGCCAACGTGAATTGGATGTGGAATCGCGCAGCAAATGCATCGGACTGACGCTGCCATTGAAAAAGTTTTGCGCTGTTTGAAAAAAACAATAGAGAAATCAGTAGGATATATAAGGAAATATGTATATGTGTATGTGTCTATAGTCGAGCCTAGATAGTGGACTTATTTTTTAACCACAATGTATACTGTATATAATTATGATCAGGATCTCAATTTTGCGAGTTGTTCACTATATCCAGACTCTAATGTAACTGTAGGTCAACTCACTCGTGGTCTCGTCTTGAGCGCCATCGGGCAATGTGGTGCTTGTAGCGGCGGGCAGCGATGTATCCTCTAAGAAATCCAAATTTGGCATGTCCAAGGAGCCCATGCCGCCGCTGCCGCTGACATTGCTGCATTCAGGTTGCTGCAGACTTTCGTTGTTGTTGTTGTTGTTGGAGGTAGTCTTGGAAGAAATGGGCATGCCCGAGGCCGAGTTTATTTGGTTGATATTGATATTGCTGTTGCTATTGCTACTGCTGACACGATCGATGGGCTCAAAAAGGCCATTCTGCAAATTGCTCAAACTAAGCACATCATATGGACGTGAGGCATCCGATGCGGCTGGCAGAATGCAGCGTTGCACCAGCACGTGGCGCGACAACTTCTGACGCGTGAGCTGCGACAAGAATGAAATGAATGAATGAATGTAATCAAATACTTTATAATTGAATGTAAAGGGTCTTTCAGCAAGAGGTTTTATGAAAAATGAAACCTCATGTTAAAAGAGCCTTACTTACTTTCGAAAATTGACGCATTGGATCAATAATATTGGTGATGGGTCGACGGATGGGAAGCATGGGAGTGCGAAAGATGGACTCGTTGCCATCTGTGGAAGTTGCAGCAGCAGCAGCAGCAGCTTTAGGGCCAGCCGTACCATTTGCCAGACTGCTGAGCCATTGTGCCTTGGTGATTAAATCGCGCTTACGATCACAACTGTGTCCACAATTGCATTGACGTTTACGCACGCGCTCGCTTAGATTGGCAACGAGTAGCAGATGCTTCAACTTATTGCTAACCGTGGCGGTTGTAATGGCCTTAACGCGTTCCGCGCTATCACAGTCGTTAGTATTGTACGGCAGCGATGTTGAAGATGTTGTTGTGGAAGCACTGGCGGCCGTTGAGCTGCTCGCCGTTGCCAGCTCGATGTCGCACCAATAATACTCGAGTTCCAGCTTGGAGTCCTGTCCCAGTACAACATACAAATCACCAATGGTTATGTCCGCCGAACTGGATACGGTCCAGCCTTTACGTATGCGCTTGATGGCCTCATCGCTAAGCAGCGGCTTAAAGTTACGTGCCGCTGCCTTGGCGCCTTTGCCACCGCCAGCGCCCAAGGCATCGTTACGCTTGGCGCGTGTTGGCGCCGGCGTCGGTGGTGCGGGAATTGGAGGTGGTACAATTGATTCTGTTGATTGAGCTGCAACTGCAACTGATGTCGGATTCGCGCTGACGCTGCTTGTGTTGACTGTTCCGTCATCGGTCGTCAGACTGAGCAGCTCATTAATCTCCTCGCTTAGCTCATCCCCACTACCGTTTTCCAGCTTCACGGGATTGGCGCAATCCCCTAGCTCATCCAAAGTCTTCTCATGCGCCGGACTGCACGTCGTCTTGAGCTTTTTGGCCTCCGGCGAACGCTTCTCTGATCCGCTTTCGGTGCGTGCACGCTTTGCGATGGCAGCAGCTGCAGCTGCTGTGCTTTCCAACGTCTCGCTGCGCACTTTGAAGCCCAATCGTTCCTCATATGCGGTAAGGCATATGTTGACACTGCTCAGATGCGCCGTAATGCTCAGCAAAGGGCGGTGGATGGGCACGCCGGGCTTGGGCAAAAAGCAAAGAGAAGGCTCTGGCGGAGGATCGGGCGTTTCGGGCACACCGGCAACGCCACTGGGCAGCATCTGTTCCTCGGAGAGTCGGGCATCAGCACTGCGCCATTTGTACTCAAACGTTTTGATAAAGCTAAAGAGTTTCTTGTGCAGTGGCACAATAGCTCGTCCACGAGGATTCTGTGCCAGAGCCTGAACACGTCCAAATGCCTCCATATTGGAGGGCGTTACTAGCACCTCTATTTTACTGGGCAGCCGTATGTCCTCCAGTGTATCTGTGAATAGTAAATAAGTGAATATCAAAAGAGCCAAACACTATGTGATTCAAATTGATCTCACCATCGAGCTGATTAAGACGACGCAGAGCCTTGCAGGATGGCGTCTTGATGCGAATGTTCTTGCCCTTACAGCGCACAATGATGTGACCCTGATATATGAGTTGCTTTAGTTTCATGAAATGCTTCTCCGTTAGAAACTGCAGCTTACGACGCATTTCACCATAGTTTATCAGCGTGTACAGCTCCTGGGCGAGTTTCTTGAGCTCTGGAAAACAAATATTTCGATTAAGAGTTTGAATTACGAGGATCTGCCGAGAACAAGTCATTGGCCAAAGTAGAAAAACTAATTATTTTAATTCAATTATTAGAGAGTGAAATATATCAAACTGCGCTTTTTATTAGTGGCAACATTTTATTTTGTGAACAACCAGGGAATGATCGTAAATAATATGATTTTCTAAATAAAAAAAAATTATTAATAAAATAATATTATATTTTTAATTTAGTTTGAGAAAAAAATCTTGTTTTTGTTTCCAATTCTTCGCTTTTGCAACAATTTGGGGAAAGACAACAAAAATCCTGCATGTTTTTTATTTTTTAAAAATAGTTGAACGCAATGGATCCTGTCAATATTATATTAATTTGCTGATCCATTAAAAACTATAAGAAAAAATAAAAAAAAGTTTTTTGTTGTAAAGTAAAATCATTTAAATTTTGCTCCTCCCACTTACACCTGTTTATCTCACGAACCAGGTGAGTTTTCAAAAGTCTTAGTATGCACATTTTTTAGTTAAATTGATACCTTTCGATCGGTATATAACTCAACCATTCGTGCTGCTTTTGTCACTAGCGCGGACTGCCGTCCGCAGTGATATGCGAATTTTGAGGTTTCTTATTTAGCTACATATTAAATAGTTATCAATCAGGTTTTCTGAGCACCTGTATATTAAATTGGAGAATTAAATGAATTGAATTAAGCTTATATTTTGTGGAAATTTTTTAAAAACTAAAGCTTCGGATGCTCTTAAAGGAATTTTAGTAAAAGTAAACAAATTTCCATTCAAAAAAGTTTCAAATATTCTCCTGCCTAGGCCAATGATTTATCAGGCCTTGTTTTGACTGTGAACTTGTGAGCTTACCATCGGTGAAGCGCACATATTTGCTTATCTTATGATATGTTTGATAGTAATGCTGTCGCACTTGATCCTTGCTCTTGAAGCTGTGATCGCTGCTCGTGTTGCGACGCTTCAGCTTGGAGTTAATGCAATTGGCGATCGCCTCAAAATCCTTGCCAAATTCGTTGAGCGCATCGAAGAAACAATTTCGCTCCACATTCGTCCAGGTCGTTCTGTTGGCAGCACGCATCTGTGAGGGCGTCTTTTGGGCGGCCTTCTCCTCTTTCTTGCTGTGCTCCCGTTCTGTGGGCGGCGGTGTCATTGGACGCGTTAAATCGAGTTTCATTTTCTGTATGACGCGTGCACTTGCCCGCGTGCCGGGACAATTCTGTGTGGTCACCGATCCAAGGAGCTCCTCCGGCTCATCAGTGCTGCCAGTGGCGGTGGCAGTGGAAGTCTTGAAGTGAACTCCCTTGCCACTGCACGTTGTGGATGACTCGGGAGCAACAACAGCAACAGCAACAGCTTCGGTTGCATATTTGACATTCTTACACATGCTGTTGTTGTGCTCCATTTTATGCCAATGGCAGTGGCTCCTTCCCGCGACAAGCAAACAAGCTGCAATGATCAATTAATTATATATTGCAACCAATTTAAGCACAGTTCGCGCCGTTAAATTTCTCGGAAATAAGCGGTTAAATAGAAAACTTTGCACGACGCCAGCGAAAAAATGGCGCTCGCTAATGGGTCAAAAGTGAATTGCGTTTCGCAGCGTTTGTTTGTGTTGTGGCATTGTTGCTATTTGGACACTAGTTGAGTTCCACTCAATTGTACACTTACACAAACTATAGTAATTATTTATTTTTCGTATGTTTTGTTGCTGTTCTATGTCTTATTTATTAGAGTTGTGTCGTTTCGTTCTGAAAAAGTTAAAATGAACGGGTCATTAAAATGAACTAGTGAACTTAGTCAGTCTTTCATGAACTAAATCGTTCATTTCGCAGTTGGTCAGTAACTTCTTTAAAAAAATTGTAAATTTCTTAGAGAAATACAATAAATACATGGATGTTTACCAATTTTGTTCCGCTGACGAGACACTAGCACTGATGGATGATGATTTTCTGTCAATCATATTCATAATCATAATCATAATAAGAGATAATCCGGAATCTAGTTGGCATTTGTCGTCTATTTAAAATAAAAACTTAAAACACATTTCACGTTCCACTAAAAAGAAACAGTTGTACTACTCCACATCCGTTTATCATTCATAAGCAAGCTACTGATCAGAATGACCTTTTTTTCTTCGTTCATGACCTTAACCATCTTGGCGTGGGCAATTTGCGTAAACATTTTGCAGAAAAAGGGCGACAACACCAAACGGTTTCAAGACCAATTTCACAATATTTAAGCAAATTTTGTATGTTATTTTAAGCAATAAAAACACGTTTGTTTTGGAAAACGGTACAAATTGGTCACTTGTACGTGCTGGCATCAACGAGATTTGTCAAGACTGGCAGAAATTCCTTTTCGTTCTTGTTCTCTCCTCTTTGTTTTCGTTTCCCTTACACGCGGAGCTGTTTCTGCTCCTCTTGTTTCTTTCAAGTTTTCGTCCGGCGTTGATCAAAACAAAACAAACAGCACACACACATGTAAGGCGGCGGCCATTAAAACTCACACGTACGCTCGAGAATGACAACCGAAGAAAACAAAACGCGCAGTCGTTTTTACTGCAGGCGCGCTCGCTGCTTTCTGCTTAAATAAGCAGAACATAACAGAAATCTGTTCGCCTGGTGAAAGATCTCAAAATTTGAGCTCTTTTCAAAGAGCGGGCGATCTGAAAGTGGCGCATTCGAAATTTTCAAGCTAGAATTTTGAAAATTTTACCAGAATTTTTTTGTTGGAATTTTCTCAATATTTTAAATTGGCCAAATTGCACCAAACCAATTTCAGAATAAAGTTTATTATTTTACCGAATTTTGGATTTTGTTGCTTTTTTGATTTTTGTTTTTTTAAATATTTTTAATTGATTTTTGAAAATTCTAGAGATTTGACATGGGACCAAATTTTATCGATGTTTGTTGCGAGCGAGAAAGAAAACAAAACAAAGAAAAAAAGAGCGAGAAAACGGACTAACAGAACATACGGAGGACTAACATACATTTAACAGAACATATGGAGGTGATGTTAAATTTAATACTGAAATGTTAAATGTTGGCAGTGCTGCCAGAACAAGGTGGCTATCCAAATCCAAATGGCAACAACTGACCAAATGACCAACTGAACTAAATGACTGATTTAGTTCAGGACTGAAAAATGAAGGATTAAACTTGGTCAGCAAATTGAACTAAAAAGCCCAACTCTAGACATCGATTGAAACATCTGTTCTCGATTCCGAAAATTAAGGGTGTTGTTTTTTTTAATAAAATAATGTGGGTTAAAAGTTTTAAGGGTAGAGGGTATTTCATATTTAACATGTGCTTTCGCAAGGAACGGCCCCAAAAATAAAATCGCTTCTCTTATAAATTCCACTATAACAATATTGCCAGATCGGTAACACTTCGCGGTGGACGCTTCGCAAGCATTTTTTCTGTGACATTTTAGTTGCATAGGATGGGTTCTCTATAGGTTATTTGCTTAGTGTTTGTATGCATTAAGAGACAAATCTTGCAACCGTGTGGCAGCCTTGGCCAAGCTTGGGAAAAAACAAGGTGGCAGCCTTGACAAAAGTGGCAGACCTAAAATTTGAAATAAACTTCATTGTTTTCGAAAATTTATAATTTTTTTGGATGTTGTGAGCAAGTGAACATGTTATTTCCAAACTTTTCTTTATTGCTCATTTGCTTTTTTTTACGCACTTTGCTCGAGTTTCCTCTGCGCTCCGAAATCTGTTAGGACATTTCGCGTAGATTCGTTAGCTCATTTTGCGTTCTTGCTCATATTTGCTTTTTTTTTGAAAACACAATTTTTCAATTGGCGCCAAACCTGAATACTTACTTATAAAATTCATCGTACGGAATCGGCATCAGAAAAACCTCGATTCCATTCTTAAATTCATTATTTTAGATAATTTATAATTGTTTTGGTTTATTTAATTTGTACTTTATAAAATTATTATTGCATTAAAAAAAGACAATTCACATTTGAATTTCGCGCTCTGAGAATTTGAATTAGAAAAAAAAAATGGGACCTAGCAATCGACGGTTCCCAGTGGCGGAAATTCGCCTACGAAAATCGATTACAACCACCATACTTCGTGGCCAGTACGGCTGCGAGCTCATCCCAGTGGCGGAAATTCGCCTACGAAAATCGATTACAACCACCATACTTCGTGGCCAGTACGGCTGCGAGCTCATACTACGAACTGGATTACTTTTCCATAAGGTTGGCCGCTGTTAAGCTCGACCAGCTTTTAACTCGCATACTTGTAATCGAGCCAGTAATGCGATTAATTGAGTGAGTTCTTTCGTGTTGCATTACCGTCCTGTGTACTGTTGCGTATAGAATTGTAATGCAGATGCTTTACTGGCTGGTATACCATGCCTATAGGATTGTAATGCATATTGTAAACCCACCCCAAAATGAAAGATTTTTTAATTTTTCAAAACAAAACAATATTTTTTATTATACATATGTAGAAATTATATAAAAATTAAAGAATTAAATTGAAAATAAAAATAAGAATGTACTACAAATAAAAATTAAAATAAAAATTTAATACAAAATTAGGAAATAATAAATAAAATTGAAAATAGAAATAAAATTTAAAATATAACACAAAATTAGAAAAAAATGAATAAAATTGAAAATCAAATTAAAAATAAAAGAAAAAATAAGAAAAATTAAAAATTGAAATAACAAATTAGCTAAATCTATTTCCTTGTCGTTTTCCTTGTCATTTTCCTTGCCGTTGTCCTTGTCGTTGTCTGGCTTCCAGGGATTTAAGGGCGATGTCGGTATTGTTGTCCATTTCTTTATATCAAATATAAATATGTGTTATATGTTTAAAACAATTTAATTATCAATAAGTTTACTCAGATTTACTTTCCTTTAAAGTTGTTGAAGTGTTGCAGCCACGCGGTAAAACACAAGTGACACGCGACAAAACAAACAAACAAAACCATGTCGGAAAAGAAACGAACAAAAATTGCACAAACAACAACCCGTGTTTGCAACAATTGTTGCATCTAATACTTACGCATTTGCATGTGTGTGAAGCAACCAAAGCAGAATAACAAAAGCCGAAAGACATTCGTGCATGTTCGATGGCAGAACAGTGTGAGCCAAAACGGCGCCCCATTACCAACCTAGGTTCAAAAAGTGAAGAAAGTATCGATTACGAATGTACATTCGCCGATGCATTCCGAAGCGTTACAACAATCGGTTGTGGCTGGTTTCCGCCACTGGGTTACGATGTTTTATGCGCTGTTAACTCTCTGTAATGCTACAGCTGAAAGTCACCCAGTGGCGGAAATTCGCCTACGAAAATCGATTACAACCACCATACTTCGTGGCCAGTACGGCTGCGAGCTCATACTACGAACTGGATTACTTTTCCATAAGGTTGGCCGCTGTTAAGCTCGACCAGCTTTTAACTCGCATACTTGTAATCGAGCCAGTAATGCGATTAATTGAGTGAGTTCTTTCGTGTTGCATTACCGTCCTGTGTACTGTTGCGTATAGAATTGTAATGCAGATGCTTTACTGGCTGGTATACCATGCCTATAGGATTGTAATGCATATTGTAAACCCACCCCAAAATGAAAGATTTTTTAATTTTTCAAAACAAAACAATATTTTTTATTATACATATGTAGAAATTATATAAAAATTAAAGAATTAAATTGAAAATAAAAATAAGAATGTACTACAAATAAAAATTAAAATAAAAATTTAATACAAAATTAGGAAATAATAAATAAAATTGAAAATAGAAATAAAATTTAAAATATAACACAAAATTAGAAAAAAATGAATAAAATTGAAAATCAAATTAAAAATAAAAGAAAAAATAAGAAAAATTAAAAATTGAAATAACAAATTAGCTAAATCTATTTCCTTGTCGTTTTCCTTGTCATTTTCCTTGCCGTTGTCCTTGTCGTTGTCTGGCTTCCAGGGATTTAAGGGCGATGTCGGTATTGTTGTCCATTTCTTTATATCAAATATAAATATGTGTTATATGTTTAAAACAATTTAATTATCAATAAGTTTACTCAGATTTACTTTCCTTTAAAGTTGTTGAAGTGTTGCAGCCACGCGGTAAAACACAAGTGACACGCGACAAAACAAACAAACAAAACCATGTCGGAAAAGAAACGAACAAAAATTGCACAAACAACAACCCGTGTTTGCAACAATTGTTGCATCTAATACTTACGCATTTGCATGTGTGTGAAGCAACCAAAGCAGAATAACAAAAGCCGAAAGACATTCGTGCATGTTCGATGGCAGAACAGTGTGAGCCAAAACGGCGCCCCATTACCAACCTAGGTTCAAAAAGTGAAGAAAGTATCGATTACGAATGTACATTCGCCGATGCATTCCGAAGCGTTACAACAATCGGTTGTGGCTGGTTTCCGCCACTGGGCAGTGGTCGATGGCAACAACTGTGGCAACGCCACGCTGCACTTCCACTCAATTGGCTGCTTTTAACGATCCACTCAATGTTTGAGTCAAAATTTGTGAACTGTTGCGCGCGCGTAATGCGAACATGCAAAAAATGCAGGAGACATATTTTAAAGTATTTACTGAAAGCTTCTCGATTCACTTACAAATGTACATACATACATATATGTATACAAAGTCGACATGTGCACACTCTCACGGTATAATTAAAATGCATTTGAAAAATGTCCCCATCCACCACTCGGTCCTGCCAAATGTTAGTTAATTAGATAATCAAAGTTTTGTGCCACGTAAACGGACTTATTAAGGAACTTCTGCAAGAGTCCTTTGCTTTCATGTACACACGCTTATACTCACATATTATACATGTGATTAGCTGTGTGCTTATGTATGCGTGTATTTACTTGCATCGTTGCATACCCAATTGGAAAAAAATTATATTAATGAAGTGAAATAAAATACAATAAGCGTTTAAAATACAGTCGAACTTCCCTAACTCGAATCACCATTATCCAGGAAAAAAGTTCGAGTTAAGGAGACTTCGAGTTAGGGAATTTTTTTTTTTAGTGTTTTAAATGAAATTACAAATGCATTCAATCATAAATACATTCCAAATTGCAAATTTTTCTTGTCATTTTCAACAAAAAAGGATTCCAGTTTGATCAAGACCTGTCGATACTCTCAAAATTTGGTTTCTTCGTTCTTTTGCTGTATCCAGAAGAAGTTCCCGATTCAAATGTCATCATAATTAATATTTCATTTTTTAATATAATGAAAACTGTTTTTGCTGAGATACCATATTTTTCACCAACTTAAATTTATTTGGTCTACTTTCAAATTCCTTAACTAATAAGATTGAATATTTCTTTAAACATTTTTAAACATTTAAGTACACTGATGCGCTGACAAAGAAGTACATTTCGAACATCTTTCCTATAGCAATTTTACAAGCCTAAACAATTGTTGATGCAATATTCTACCATATTGCATCTCCATATGTTAATGTACATCAATACGTATATTACATATCCAAACGAGCCGGTAACAAAAGCATATAACAGATACGAAAAAGAAATTTAAACTTTATTGGAGATTTTCCCGAAAAATTCGACTTACAGAAGTACGGGCCAATATTTTGGTTCGAGTTAAGGAGATTTTCGAGTTAGGGAAGTTCGAGTTAGGGAAGGCGATTTGTATGAAATTTGCTCAGTAAACGCTATTGCCACTCGATTTTGTTCGAGTTAGAGAAAATTCGAGTTAGGGAAGTTCGAGTTAGGGAAGTTCGACTGTATTTTCCAAACAGCCGGGAAAAACGACGCATAGGTTCTTTATGGCTTTTTGCCTGATTCCCATTCAATATTATGGAAAAGAATCAGCTTATCTGTTAGGACTTTAACGTTTTTACAGCCCAGCTTGGCCCCGCAATTCTTTCAATTTGTTAATCTGCGAATAAAGGAAAGTTAGTTTTTTATTGAAAAACTTCGATTTTAGTTAATTAGCTTGTACTTACAAAAGTATGCCTAATTTCAGGCGTAGTTTTGAGGTCTCTTAATTGCAGCACGTGTACAAGTTGCACTAAGATGTGTGGCAAATTTTCCACAGGGCGTGTTTTGTTCACCGTTCATTGAGCGACGTGTTCACGCGCACTAATTGAATTCTTAGCAAAGTAACAGTTATCAGCAAATGTTGTTACCCAAAAAGCAACAACAAGAGCGGCAATGAGAACAAATGCACTCACAACCCTCTCTTTCTCTCACACACTCCTTCGGCAAGGGATTCCTTTTGGTTTTAACTTTCTTAGAGTTGAGCAAAAATCGCATTTGACTTTCGCTTGGTGTGCGTAGCGTGTGCTTGCAACTATACTATACATAGCATGATAATGCAATTAGCTAATGTTTTTATGCCCTTTTACGTTTTTGACATGTTGTTGCCAGAACTTTGCGTGCGTTGTCAAAAGATTGGGGTTATGGTTTACCAATTGCGTTTACAGTGTCTCGCAGCTTATTTCCACTGCATTTTTAACAATATTTATTTTAACAAAAAAATATATTGGTTAAGCTTAAGACGTTAATTAGTAAACTCCTTAAAGATAAATGACAACATACAACATTTTTAATATGCATTGCGGTAAATTTGTAAATTTGCTGCCCTTTTTGAATTTAAAAGTCATTTCATTTGATAAGCAAATAATTTAATTACCATTTGTCTTAAATATTCTATGGAATCAGACATAAAGCAAAACGCGTATCACATTTCTGGATTAATGCAGCTTTGTTATCATTGCACATCGTCAAAAATGAAAAGTGATTAATTTTCTCATTTGCATTAAAACGATATTAGCTCAATGCACACACATTCATACAGCTATTGTATTTGATTTGCTGAGTGACTGACTTTTTCGAATTGTCTGGCAACCTCCACACTGCGCACTCCCCCTACCCAGCACTTCAGACGCCTTCCAGCATCTCAGACCGCTGCGTGCGCGCAAAGGCCAATAATTTCTGCTGCTGCTGCTTTTCAATTATCATTTGCAAAAAAAAAAGGATAGAAAAAATCTGGAAGAGAAAAGAAAATGAAATGCAAAAGAAATAAAGAGAATGAAAGGCAAATAAAGATTGTAATGGCCAAGGCACAGGAGCGTTAAAGTAAAAAAGGGTTTCTTTCTTTCTCTTTCCCGCTTCCAAGGAGTAATTAGTGTGCATTTCCTTTCTGCGGCACGTGTGTGAGTGAGTATGGGAGTGTGAGTGAGTGTGTGTGTGTGTGTGTGTGTGCAACATTTACTTTTCCACTTCGTTTGCGACAATCAAATGTAACAAAAGCGAGAAATAACTGTAAGGCTAGTCAAGAAGCAGCAAAAAAAAAACAGGAGCTGGAGATGAAGAAGCTGTAAGCATGAATATGCAACCTGAACTCACTCACTGCACTGAGGCCCACCTGTGCAGTAATTTTGTTTATCATCTAAGGGCGGAGCCACGTCATCATCGCAAAACGTGACATTGAATACATGGCCTTGTTGCCTGTTCTCCCACTACTCAAGAGAGAAGAGAGGAGAGGAAGAGGACCTACCTTGCCTGCTCTGCCTTTGTCCATGGTGGAAGTTGTAAGATTGGTAAGGTAAGTCATAAGAGAGCATCACTCTCTCGTTTCACAATTGGAACATTTCGCTTAAGCATGGAATATTTTTCTCTAAAATCTCGTACAAAGCGTTTCAATAAAGTGGGAAACGTGCTAAGAATTGAATTTGAAAAGAAAACAAGAACGGATATCTTCCTAACTCTTTGCGCTCATTTTTGTCTACTCTCTCTATCATCGAAAAGACTTGACTTTATTTAACTCGTATTATTCCACCATGCTAATCTCTTTGTAATTAAGACTGTCACTCAATCCCGGCATTTGCTTGCCATTCAGTTTCTCTTTTTTCATCCTTGGCTGCCCGTCGCAATGTGGAAGACGGAGCGGGACCTCCTCCTTCGGCTGCTGCTTCTGCTCCTTCTCCTCTTGTCGAAGGCGTCGAAACAATGTGCCAATTTGAAATGCCTTTAATTGCACATTGCTTTTGTTGTTGTTGTTGTTGTTATCCCTGCTGTATTTCCTTTTGCCCATTGACTTGGGGAAGGTCGGCAAAATGCGCTTAATGGAGCCTAAAATACTTTTTTGTTTGACATTTTCAACAAGGCGCAAGAAAAAGTTGCAATAAAAACAAAATTTATATATATTTTCAACAAATTGATTAATTAAAGACGTCAATTCAGAAATATCTTTGAATTTTTCAAAGAGTTGGAACTGGGGAAGGAAGCCAACATACGATTTTCCTTAAACAATTCTTTCTAAACTACATATGTACATAAATTGAGGCCAGTGTTGCCAAGTTGTCCTTTTTGTCCATTTTGCAACTGCGATTTTCGGAAAAATTGTATAACGTTCCCTATCCGGAAAAAATTACTTTTTCATTTTATTTTATCATTTTTTTAATTTTTAAGTCGCTTTTACAATTTATCAATTACAACATATTGATGCCAATTTGTCCTTTTGCGGACACATTTGCCCTTTTTAAAACTGCGATTTCTGGAAAAAATGTTAAACGTCCCCTATCCGGAAAAAATGCCTATTTTTTTATGTATTTTACTTTATCCTTTATTCATCCTTTTTTATTGTTATAAGTCGCTCATAGAATATATGAAATACAACTTTGTGTCATCTAATGTATTCATTGTCAAATAATTTAGAATATAAAAAAAAAAAATTGATGCATTTCCTGTGGAAAATGTTTTACTGGCCAATAAAGAGCTAGCACTTTCAAAATTGAAGTTATTTTTAAACCTATGACGTTATCGTATGAATTATTATTATATGTATTAATAAGAAAACATTGTTTGTCCAGAGAATTTTGTCTTTTTAAAAAAAATCTGTCCGTTTTCTGTTTTTTTTTGGGTTTAACCGGCCTTTTTTTGCATAGAGGCGTTGGCAACACTGCTTGAGGCCCACCTATTCAACTAGTTTAGATCTCTAATAACAATCTGAAAATATCTCAGATAAAATTAAATTTATTTATGAAGAAACTTTTTAAAGAAATTATAAAATTCTTTTATTTGCAAAAAACATCTAAATATTTTTTTTTTTTGTTATACATAATTGCGTATGCTCTTACAAAATAAGGTTAACAAAATAAACTAACGAAGCAAACCTATTTATTCTCATTCTCTATAATCTAACTGCGTGAATAATTTCTTAATTTAAGAATAATTTACAATAGATAATAAACAAAGAATATTTTAGACCAGGGGTGCCCATCGCCTATGCACACGACGCACATGTGTTTTTGTTTCGCACATAGGATACGGGAAGCATATGAGAATACACATTGGTAAGCTTCTGGCGCACATTGAAAAATTACACAAACAATTTTGACATTCTAAAATTTAGACACTACTTGGTAGTCGAATAGTCTCGATTATGACCAGTTCTGATTTAAAATTTGCTGTTATTTTTAAATATTTATAAATTAAACATTTTGTCAATTAAGTAGAAATTAGTAGAGTATACAAATTAATTTAAGCGCTGCCTATAAATTTACATTATCCCACGCATTCCCAGAGCGATTTTGAAAATGGGAACATCGATAAAAAGTGTACATAAATAATCAAGTTCTTATTTATAGAGTGCGAACTAAACTTATCCAAAGGAACGAATATTCTATTAATCGGATTATCTCATTGGCCGATTCCACAGTGTGTTCCATCATTTAAATAGATTCGTAGTATCTCTTGTTGAACGTATTGAAGCTCCAACCAATTCCAACTGAAAATGTAAAACTTAAGCAAGTGCTTTTAGTTACAGACAAACTTTCTTCTAAATTAAGTCTTTTTTAAGTCAGAAGCGACAACGTTTAATATCATTACTCATTAATGTTCAATGTATTATAATACCTGGTAATTATACGAATTTTAATTATATAACAACTAGACATCATAGTGGAAGAGGGCAATTTTGAAATGTAACTTTATAATCTCAGGATCTCAGTTACATCTATATATAAAAGGAATAATACTGAGAACGCTAATCGCTTTATTGAGAATTTGTTTGTGCGTAGATCGCATTACATTTGTTTAGACTGGATAAATATAGATAAGAAAAGATGGCAATGAGAAGTGGGTAATTTATTGAATGTTCTCGCTTTCGAAATGGCATTTAGTCGTAATCGTTGTCGTAGTCGCATCGCAGATCGTCTTGGGAATGCGTGGGATGTGCATAAATTTCAACTTGTCTTGAAATTTATATGCATTTAAATGCGACTTTAGGGCTAAATTCGTACATGCAACATACAACATTGGAGCATGCAACATGGAATAGCATACAATATGTTAGATACGTATGTACATACACATGTATGTATGTATGTAGTAGACATTGTATATCGCTTGGGGCCATAACATCTATCAAAGTGTTTGGGAAACAAACGGTACTTTTGTTTATCGTTTGCCCCCAAGTTGAAGGCGGCAGCGTCATCGGCGTCGGCGTCGACGTTGACGTCGCCGTCGCCGTTGTCGACGTGCAACTCGTTGCCCAAGTGATGCAATAAACTGCACTGTCGGGCACTTTATTTGAGGTACGCATAGAATCTTTGCTATTTATAAGTAAGTACATTCATGCCTCCCTCTCTCTCTCACTCTACCTCCCTCCCTTTGCATTGGCTGTGGCACGCACAGTCAGTGCTGCCATAATTTTTGAAAGTAGCCAGATAAAAGTCAAAAGTATGATCAAAACTACTTTGAAAACTCGAGTTTTGTAATAGTTTTATATATAAGAAAACGCAGATTAAAAAACAGGTTAGGTTCGTAGTTAAAAGACAAAATATATTTATCAGGGGTGCCACAGAAATCGCTTTCGCTTGAGTTTCACCTAAATTTGTATGAAATTTAAGTGAATTTCAAGCGAACCGATTTTTATGGCACCCCTGTATTTGTCCTTTTTCATGATACTTGGAAAGAAAGATATATTTTCGAAACTTAAAACGTCATTTACATAATCTTTATATTTATTTTAATATATTTTTAATAATAAGAGTTATTTCGTAACTTTAATTTTAAAATTTAAAAAACATGTGATAAAAATTGTTTCAAATAAAATTTTTTTTTGATAACTAAGTACAATAATTAAAACCACAAATAATTAGGAATTGTTCCTGTACTTGGAGTACAAAGTTGGAGTATTCCTTAAATTGGTCATTGGTCTAGGACATGTAAAAGGTAATCAGCTTGATGAATGGATTTCAAATTTCACTTGGTTCAATTATAATTGAATAATAATAAATATATAATATAATAAATAATTATTAATTTCATTTAATTTTCTAGCTTGTATAACAATGTTTTCTCTGCCTATTTTATTTTAAATTAAAAAATAAGTGTCATTTAACACTTAACTTAAATTTTTTAATTTTTAAATAAAAATTAAGTAACAAGAGTTATCTTTCAAGCAATAAAATAAATATTGAAACATAATTGTTACATTTTAATTTGTAAGTAGTTTAAGACTTATAACAGTTACGATCCCAAGTTTATATTTCCGGTATCTTTGTATTTTAGAACCTTTGCTCAAACCTTCAATTCTAGCTATAAACTAGCTAAAACGAAAACACTGATGCCCTGCTGTGCAACTGCAACAACAATTGCTCTGCGGCAGGGCTTCTGATTCTGCCTCTGATTCTGCCTCTGCTTCTGCTTCGGTCTTTGCTGCATTTCAGAATCTTCATTAGCACTTGGCGCGCGCGCTTCTCAGTGTAAAGATATGTGTGGCAAGTATTACTCGTTGTTGTTGTGGTAATAGATGCAAGTCTGTATTTGCCTTTGGGGGCCATTGACACCAACTGCAGCAGCAGCAACAGCAGCAGCAGCAACAACTATTAAACAAGAGCAGCAGCTCTGCCTGCCACTTTGGCATCTGCCAAGCCATAAAGCATTCAACTCACACCAACTTTCAAGTTCATAAACGAATCGTACTTTGAATTTACATGAAGGAGTATACGAGAGGGCTCGAATAAAAGAAGAAAGTGAGATGAAGGAGCTGCAAGAGAAAGTGTGGAGCACATAATCTATAATTTAGTGCAAACACATTCCTTAGAAGTTCGAATTTGCATGCCTCAAAGGGAGAAAATCGCTGCAGTCGATTAAGGAAATTCGCAACTTCTTAGAAATTCCAGTTAACATCCGCTTGAGCTCTGATTGATCGGAGTTTTTATTGATATACTTATTGAATCAGGTCATAGCTGTCAGAGTGTCATACAATTTTCCCCATGATTGGCTTCTCTCAATCAAATACATATTTTTTACTGAAACATTTTTGACATTGGAACTTAGTTGGACGGACTTAGTAAATAAAATAAATACAAATTCAAATAACATAATAAAATGAGTAACAAAAATTAATTTGATTAAAATTATTTATAATATTTATGAATATATGTACGTATTTACAATAAACATTTTTATTCAAAATTGACTTAAAAACTTACTTATATATGGGCATTTCCAGAAAAGGTCCACATCGACGAAAAACGTTAAATTGATCAAAAACTCACATCTTGTGAAATTTTCTTCCAAAAATGTATTCAAGTCATTTATGTAAGCAATATACGCTAGATATAATAGGATGAACATATAGATTCTACATTGGAATAAATTAAAATAATAAAAATAATAAAACTTGTAAAATAAATAAAATGATAGTAACTTATCAAAATTATTTCTAAAATGGAAAACTACATTATTTTATTATATTTTGAGAGTATTTTCTTCCAAATTACTCGCCACATTTCGTAGACTTTCGCATTTGTCAAGATGAAGTCAAACATGACTTCCATTTTTCGTCGCGTTCGCGATGCATTGTTTTCTATAAATAATTAAAAAACGACAAGTCTTCAAAGCTTGTCTTTTATCATAAAAATAGTGTTGAAAAAATGCATTAAACACGTGAGAAAACAGTTTTGAAAATGTCAGCTTTTACCACTTTGTTTTTCATTTAAAAACGTGCAAATGTCGCGTTCTTGATCCTGGAAATACCCATATTTAGATTATATTATCAGTTAGATCATTTTAAAAGTTAGCTATATATAAATAATAAGCTAGAGTCTGGAAAAATTTTTAAATTAAATGAATAAATTTTATTAAAAATATTTATTTATTCATCTATTCAGAAGCATGTGTAGACAGATGAATAGATTTATTGATAGCTCCTTAACTAATTTTGGCTATCACTAACAGCAAATGGCATACCCCATTTGTGCATTTCGTTTTTGAAGAGGGTATCTCGAATTATTGTTGGGAAATAGGTGAAAATTGATGCGATCGTCAGGGCTTGAGGTAGCGATAAGCGATAAGCGGCTTAGCCGCATGCAACTCATAAGCGGCATTAAGTAGCTGTCTCTCTCTGTCTCCCTCTCACTTTCTCTCTCTGTGGCACTGTGCCACATTGTGGCACACGCACGCGTTGCGTATTTCATGTCATTAGCCAGACAAAAGTCAAACTTAACGCCACTTTTTCGCCTCTTTCCCTTTCCCTTTCCCAATATCCTCTGCCCACTTCACGCACGCTAGAAACCAACCACCGCAGCGTGGTGCGACCTATGCGTGTGTGTGTGTGTGCGTGTGTGTGCGTGTATAGGTGTGTGTGTGTGTGTGTGTGACTGTTTAAAGTTTTTGACAGGCAGCATCCGTAGCGAACACCACAAGGTATTAAAAATTAGCACACAGCCCTGGGAAACCACAAGAAGTTGTTCTAACCGTTGAGCACGTTCATCAGAGGGGGTTAGGGGGTCACTTGAGGGGGGGGGGGAGGATGGGTGCTAGGGTAGATTGACTGGTGAATTGTTGGAGAGCTGATGCCTCCTGATGCCTGCTTATGACACGTTGCAGTGGCTTATTAATGAGTTGCGCTGTCAGTCAACATTCAACAGCAGCGTCAACTCTGTGTCAAGTTTCATGTTTATGTGGTCAAACCCCTTCCCCATCCCCTCTTTCCCCTTTACCAATGCCTGCTTTTCACGCCTTTTTAACTAAGCCGACACATGCAATTTTAGTTAGCAAATTTAAAAATCACAAAGTGACAAAAGTTAATTGATAATGCATATTACAAACTTATTGTGGGAAAATACTTGAAAATTTACGCACTTGATTCGTTCAGCTAGGAAGTTATTTTTGTATATGCCAAAAATTAATCACTGCAACTTTCAGCGATTTTGAAAACTCAACTCCTTGGGTGGAAAATTCTCATCTTGTGTGGAAACCGGTCCTTTAATGATTGTATGGTTTCTTAATTATTTTATGTTTAAGAACTCAAGCGATATATCAAAAATAAATCTATAGCGATTTAAAAAAATCCCCCTTATGTGGATAACACATTTTTATACCCTGTGCCCATTGAAAATGGTCAAAAGGGTATATTAGATTTGTGTGATGTATGTAACAGGCAGAAGGAAGCATCTCCGACCCCATAAAGTATATATATTCTTGATCAGCATCAACAGCCGAGTTGATTGAGCCATGTCCGTCTGTCTGTCCGTCCGTCTGTTTGAACGCGTCGATCTCAGAGACTATAATAGCTAGAGACTTCAAATTTGGTATGTACGTTGCTGGATACCGGACGCAGATCAAGTTTGTTTTTAAATTTGGATCGGACCACTATATAGCCATAGGAACGATCAGTCGAAAATAAAGTCTCAGGATGAACAACTTTTTTGTTGTTTGAGATATCTCAACCAAACTGACACAATTGGCATACGGGATGGTCCTTGGCATCACCAAATTTAGTTGAAATCGGACTACTATATCGTTCTCCAAATTCGAGCGGCGTAAAATATTTATGTTTTTTATTTTTTATGGAGACTGGCACAGGGTATCTTACAGTCGAGCAAACTCGACTGTAGCCGCACCGGGGGTAGGCGAGCGAAGCGAGCAGGGGGCGGAGCCCCCTTGTTATTTTTCGTATAAATGGGCCTCAATTAATTTATAAAATATGTACGCCAAAAATAACGTCAAACACAATAAAATATTGTGATCCTTTTTATATTAAGGAGGCTAAGCTTTCAGCGATTGTAATGGTACAACGTTGTAAGCAGGGGCGACAGGGCATTTATTGCCCAACTGCTCAAGACCGACCATACGTGGTGAAGAACCACATCCTGCACGAGGTGCCTCTGCTGCCTACAAAATATGGCGGCTCTAGAGAGGACAACTCGAACAAAACCCGTAATCTCAGGTGTTATTCGAACCGTGCCTATGTGATGAATGGCACTACGTTAGTGTGTCTTTGAACGGTGACCTCCGGACACCTGGCGACCTCCGGTTGTAATTAGCCTTACCGGGACATGAGGCTCTGTTCCGGCGGACCAGCCCCTTCCTCATTACTCGTGGGACCAACTTATGGACACCGTATTAAAAAATATAACTGAGGCTGAAAAGCCTCCCCAACCCGAGGTCGTAGACCTCTCGACTACGGTCGAACCCATGGATGCTGACGACGGGCTGGATCTCGATCCATATAGCCCAGTCGGCAGCTCCAACACAGAGGAGATGGAGGAACTCCTCAGAGTAGAGGAGGAAATCCTCAACTCCCCACAAAAGGCGGAAGCAGCACCAAAAGCTGCTAAAGGCGCTAAAAGTCGCCTAAGCGGTGCTGGGCGTAAACGCCTTAAACATTATAAGGCGAAGGGGTTGCCGATTGAGCAGGCACTGGCTATGGCAAAACAGCCACTGCCCAACCCACGTAAACGCCCTAAGGCTGGGGACTCCCTAAAGCGTGGTAGATCCGCAAACACTACGCCTGAGAACAACATGCCGAAGCGTGGAAGTGCTAAACCCGGGGCTGGTGCAACGCCAGCCAGTGTTCCGGAACTCAAAGCCGCGTCAGCGGATCAACAGGCTGAACAGCCTCCGATCCC
Source organism: Drosophila suboccidentalis (assembly GCA_037043435.1). NCBI lineage: Eukaryota > Metazoa > Arthropoda > Insecta > Diptera > Drosophilidae > Drosophila > Drosophila suboccidentalis. The sequence continues at coordinate 1,271,002 of JBAMBK010002349.1, forward strand.
AAGACCGGCTGCGAGGACCGAACCAAGGGAGCATCCTTCCTATAGCGCGGTCACCAGTGCGGAAAAGTTTGCGGTGATCCCGTCGGGCTATCCCAAAGCCCTTCTATCAACGAAGGAGCTTTCAGCGGTGCAGGAAGCCATTCTGGACGAGATAAGAACGCAGCGACAAGGGGCGGTTAAGCCGTTCTTCACAGGCTGCACGTTCCGTCCAGGGTGGCTCCTGATATCCTGCGCAAACAGGGAAACAGCTGACTGGCTAAAGGCAGCAATGCCTAAGCTGAAGCTGTGGCCCGGCGCAAAAGTAGAGCTTGTGGCAGACGCAGACATGCCGAAACCGCAAGTCTACATCGGGCACTTCCCCAAAACGGAGAAGTACTCGAATGAAGATATTCTCCAGCTCCTCGAAGGGCAAAATCGTGCCCTACGTACAGGTGACTGGAGAATATTAAATCGTGTGGACAGGGGGAAACAGATTGAACTCACGTTCGCTGTGGATCCCAATTCGGACGAAAAGCTTAAGAGCGTAGGGCACAGACTTTGCTACGGTTTTGGGCAAGTAACTGTGAGGCAGAGGAGCAAGCACAGTGCTGAGGCGAAAGACGCCCCCACTGTGACTGTGCCTGTGCCCGCCGGGACTGCCCAAACGCCGCTGCCCAGTCAGGAAATGCCCACCTGCTCGAAAAGCCTCACGCCGACCACACACTCAGGTGAGGAGCAATCCTCGGAGGCCGCAGGCAGCACAATGGCAGCGCCAACAGCAAATGCCAATGCTGCCACCACGGAGCGACCAGCGACCAGCGCACCACAGGTCGCCAGGCTGCGCCCGCCCCTGTACGGTCGGCTCCAAAACAAGCACGGCAAGGGTGCTAGAAGGTCTGCAGAAGAGACCGTGCTGCTTGGCAGCAACCGTGGAAAGAAGAGGGCCGCTCGTGGCCGGAGCAGGGACTAATGGCCCACTCCACCCCCCCCTCCACCCACAACAATAAAAGGCATTTCAAATGCCTACAAGCAAACCTGCACCATGCTAGAGCTGCCTCGGATGTGCTGTGTTGCAGGTTTGCTACTGAGGATCTGGACGTGGCCTTTCTACAGGAACCATGGATCCTCTCGGGTAAGATTAAAGGCCTGAACACCAAAAATGGCAGACTAATATATGCCAGTGAACAGCAACGCCCAAGAGCGGCGTTGCTTCTAAACAAGAAAATAACATTTGTACCCCTTTCGCAGTTCATAACTGAAGACCTGGTGGCAGTTTGGGCAAAAGTGCCCACAGCATGCGGCGAGCAAGAGGCAGTGATTGCCTCGGCTTACTTCCCGGGGGAATCCAATGACGCTCCACCCAGAGAGGTTAGTGCCCTCGTGGAGCACTGTCAACGGAACCATCTCCGCTGGATTATTGGCTGCGACGCGAATGCCCATCACACAGTCTGGGGAAGTACAAACATAAATAAAAGAGGTGAGTGCCTTCTTGAATTTCTAATCAGATACAATATAAGTATTCTAAATAGAGGTGATGAGCCAACATTTATTAATGCCATAAGGGGGGAAGTCCTTGACCTCACTATATGCAGCAATAACATGCTGGCCAACATCTCCAACTGGCACGTCTCCAATGAAATCTCCATGTCGGACCATCAACACATTAGGTTCGACATGGGAATCACTGTCAGTATGTGTCCGGTTACCCGTAATCCCAGGAAAACTAACTGGGAGCACTTCACACTTGAGCTTGAGCAGAATGTGAACTACTCCAATTTCCCTATACTTAATATTGAGGAGTTGGAATATGAAGCAACTGATGTTCATAACAACATTGAAAACGCCTTCAACAAAAGTTGCATCCACAAAAATCGCAAATCTCGACGGGACGTTCCCTGGTGGAACAAAGCCCTGGAGAAACGGCGAAAGGATGTAAGAAGACTTTTCAATAGGGCGAAAATATCCGGAAACTGGTCCGAATATAAAACTGCCCTTACACTCTATAATAATGAGTTGAGGAGGTCTAAAAGGGCTACGTGGAGAGACTACTGTGGGAAGATTGATAATCTTCCTGAAGCGGTCCGACTGCAAAAAGCCCTCTCCAAAGACCACTCAAATGGCATATGCACATTGAAAAAGCCTGATGGAAGCTTTACAAGTACCCCAGGTGAAACTAGCAAGCTTCTGCTAGACACTCACTTTCCAGGGTGTATAGGTGCTGGCTCTGTTCCTACGACTCCTATGGCACCCACCATAGTAGTCGGCATGGACAGATGTCTCCCGTATAAGCTATTTCATCTCAACAAAGTGCGATGGGCTATATCCACCTTTAGTCCGTACAAATCACCAGGGCCAGACGGGATTTACCCTTGCTTTCTGCAAAAGGGTATGCATTTAATTGCTCCCAACCTGACCCGAATCTTTCGAGCTAGTCTCCTACTGGGATATATTCCGAGTAAATGGACTGAGGTAAAGGTTGTCTTTATACCAAAGGCAGGGAAAAAATCAGCCCAATTGCCTAAGTCATACAGACCCATTAGCCTCAGTTCCTTTTTCCTTAAATCAATGGAAAAAATTATAGACCAGCACATTAGGGATGAGAATCTCAAGCAACATCCCCTTTACAGATACCAATTTGCGTATCAAGCTGGTAAGTCAACTGAGACTGCTATCCATTGCCTAACAACTACGATTGAAAAGGCACTTGCATCTCAACAGATAGTCCTCGGTGCATTTATTGACATATCCGGGGCCTTTGACAATACGTCATACGAAGCTATACATATAGCTCTGATCAATAAAGGCGTTTCACCGCTGATCACAAATTGGATTCTAGTCATGCTCAAATCTAGAATCATAACTGTAGACCTGGGAGAGCAAAAAACATCAATTATAGCCACTAGAGGTTGTCCCCAAGGGGGTGTACTCTCACCTCTACTTTGGACTTTGGTGATCGACGAACTTCTGCATAAGCTGCACAGCTTGGGGTTCGCAACCCAGGGATACGCCGATGACTTAGTCATATGTGTCAGTGGTAGCCACGAGCCAACCATTTCGGAGCGAATACAATACGCTCTCGACACAACAACAAGATGGTGCACAAGCAGAGGTCTTACAATAAACTCTGCTAAGACTATCTTAGTGCCATTCACCAGGAAAAGGCTTCTAAACCTTACAAATCCAACGGTAAATGGCGCTCAAATTGAGTTCTCAAAAGAGGTGGTATATCTAGGGGTAACCCTAGATGCAAAACTCACTTGGAACTCACACCTTACAAAAACCATAAATAAGGCTACAAGGGCATTCTTTGCCTGTAACAGACTTTTTGGTAACACATGGGGCCTAAGTCCCAAAATGATCTTCTGGTCATTTACCACTATTGTGAAACCCATCCTTACCTATGCATCTCTTGCTTGGTGGACCAAGGTTAAACAACGAAAGGCGGCAGCTGAATTAAGTAAGCTTCAACGCCTTGTGTGTGTGGGCATGACTGGTGCAATGAGCACATGTCCAACTGATGCCCTTGGCATCATTACAGGAATCTCACCCCTTCCGATTCTAATTGAAAAGGAAGCCTGTCTAGGGGCCCTAAGGCTCCAGGGTGTCGCCAACCTAAAAAGCGGCGATCTAATAGGGCATCTAAAGGTTCTTGAAACCTTCTTCACAAGCCCTATTGTACATCTATCAGACGTACAACTACCGAGTATGGTATTCAAAAGGAACTTTACTGTTTCAATTTATGACAGAAGTTCCTGGAATAATCCGAATCTTTGCATACCATCTGGATCACAAGTGTGGTATACGGATGGCTCAAAACTGGAAAATGGCGACACAGGGGCTGGCGTGTATGGACCACGGTTCCGCAGGTCAATAGCCATGGGGAAGACCCCCTCCATATTCCAAGCAGAGATACACGCGATTGAAGCTTGCGCCATGGAATGCATCCGACGGCGAATGCAAGGTGCAACTATCCTCATCTTATCAGATAGCCAAGCGGCTTTAAAAGCCCTGCAATCCTTTAAGATAACATCCAAACTTGTGGATAACTGCCTATGTCAACTAGACCGCCTAGGGAAGAGGAACACTCTAACAGTGGGCTGGATCCCTGGGCACGAAGGTCACAAAGGCAATGAGATAGCGGACTGTCTCGCGAAAAAAGGGGCAATGCAGCCCCTAATTGGTCCTGAACCTTTCTGTGGCCTTGCAAGAGGCCACACCATGGAGGTCATAAGGAATTGGGAAGAAAAGAAGCTTAGCAAGTACTGGTTAGACAGTGATGGCCAGCGGCAGGCAAAAAGATTTCTCGTCCCGGCTAAAAACCAATCGAAAAGGATGGTACACCTCAGTAAGAGTGATCTACGTATCCTTACAGGTTATCTTACAGGACACTGTAGCCTGAGATACCACCTCAAGAAATTGAACCTCTCGGAAACTGAAACCTGCAGGTTCTGTGAACTGGAGCAGGAAACATCGGAACATGTTCTGTGTGAATGCCCAGCACTATGCAGGTGTAGGCTTCAAATGCTAGGGTGCGTGACAACACCACCCTACAAGATATGGGAATATAAGCCCAGCAAAGTGCTGAAATTCATAAAAAGCCTTAATTTTTAATGGGCTCTTTTCCCTATCTTACCGGCCAGCACAATAGATCTAATATTGGTCGCAGTGCATGTAGGCCTATTTAATAATAATAATAATATATTATTATTTACAAATTTTTCAAAATGTACAATTTTATAAAAAATAATAAAATCATAATATTTCTATATGGGACTTTTCATTGTCAAATGGATTAAAGCTGATGCCAAGATATCGTGCTCTTAACATTTTCATTATTTTCTCTCTGCGAACTTGAACTTAAGATTATAATATTGTTTTTCACTATTTTGAAAATCAAGTTGAAATGTAATTACAGATTGTAGTCTTCTGTATATTCAGACATACTCGTGCATACATAAATTATATATTAAATTTTACTAACAGACGTTGGAACTGAACAGCTCCAAATAAACATAAAGACTTAAATATACTTATGACAATTAAAATGGTTCAAAATTAAGTGTTTTTTAAAACAATGAATTTTTGTCTTAAAACAGCGTAGTTATTATCTATCCTCCTACTCAATCGTAACAAAATCGGACAAATAGAAAGATGGTAATGGCTGATTTAAGTTTTAAAGCAATATAACTGCCTATAAGTATGCAATAAAAATATTGTATTTATATTTAAATAAATTACGGGTACTTTTTTTTTTTTTTTTTCTTCACGTTTTTTTAAGACAAAAATTGTATAGTTTTAATTTTGGAAAACACATTTTGCACATTTTTAATTTTTCTGCATTAGTTGTTTTATTGTAAAAATAAAAAGTATTGTGAAAAAATACTAATTTTTGACAGTGTGATATGCCATGTTTTATGATGTGGCACACACGACGTCCCTATAAAGAAGGACTTTGGGAGGTTGGAAGGTTGGTTCCCTCTTCCCGTTCCATCCATTGTTCCCCAGAGTTGCCAGGGCACATAAATCAAACCCGACACTGCCACAGACACACAAGACACTCGCTGAAAATCATATTACACACATTTTAGAACAGTGAAATTTTCGTGAAAGTAGGTGAGAGTAATATGCATAAGGTGAGGTTGAATCTGTTGTGTGTGTGTGTGTGTGTGTGTGTGTGTGTGTGTGTGTAAGACGTGTGTGTGTAGTGCATACTTATGTGCATGTTAGCAGCTTTAATAACTTCACTTACACTATTCTCGTATTCATATACATTTTCATATTCATATTCATATTCATATTTAGGGTAGCACGTGCGCTATACACACTTGGCTTGACTTCCTTACCAAAATTGCCTGTATCTGTGTGTAATTGTGTGTGACGGTGTGTGTCTTTACACAGCAAAAAAAAAAAAAAAAAGCATCCGGAATTCTAAAGTTCAGAATTGGAAATACTTGATTGTAAAAAAAATGTATTATGACAATCGGATTTCATGAAGAATTCAAGTTTTTTAATTATTTAATATTTTCCATTAATTTGCTAAAGATACGCGCCCGTCGTGGGTTCGATTCCTGATTTGGTTAACCAAATTTTTTTCGTTTTTTAAATAATTTTTACTTTTAATTAATTTTCTTAATTTTAAGATATCGGGTAAATTGGTTCAAATCACTCATTTCTATCCTAAATGTGTGTAGCTGCCATAGAAACGATAGGCGAATAATAAAGGATTGGTATGAGGGTATATTACTGTCGGGTGCACTCGACTGTTCCGCTTGTTCTTGTCTATTTGAATGCTGAGTGGTTGCCATTTTATCTGCATATTGTGCTAATTTAACAATAACATTCTGAACACATACTTTAAAAATACCTTTGAAAATAGAAAATTATCAATTTGAATTTTAGAATAATCGGGCCTGTTCTGAATTCCGAAAACGAGTCGATTTGCCACAAATCGGAAATCGTCAATAATTGTCGTTTTCAAAACGTGTGCTTTAGAGTCGTCGCATTTGAAAATAAATGCCATTTAAAGCATTAAAATAAATACCTAAAATTATAGACTGAAAAATATAATAAAGTTGAAGATTTTTAGAATCGATTACCATCACTATTTCAAGCTTAAACAGTTGCAGTGTATTGTGAAAGAATTTTTTTAAAAGCATCTATAAATATTTTATAAATAACAATATCGAGCTGTTCTGAATTCCACTTTAATTTTTGTTATCGATACCAACCCTCGCAATTGAAAGCTGCTAGAGTTGCTTTAATTGAATAACAAAATTTTAACATGGAAGTTTTAGTCTAGTTACCTTCTATCTGCTATATTCAATGAATTTTCGAATCGTTTTCGAAACCGACTTCGAAAAGTAACAGCAAGCCCATTTCGATCGGAATTGGGAACAGCAAATAGTAAAACGTTCGTTTTCGTTTCGTTTTTACTTTTTGAAAACGTTTGAAATTTGAAACAGGCCTGAATATTTTTGTTCAGTGTAGTCTTGAGGCTGTTGCTGTAGCTGCTGCTGCTCTTGCTGCTGTGGTTTGAGCTCAGCTCTAACATCGTGCTCTGAGAGTGCCTGCTGGGTATTTGCACATTTTAACGGATTTAATATGAAAATTAACAGTTACACACACACACACACACACACGCACATGTATAGTCACCCACACACTGAGTGTTCGAGTAATTTGCGTTCATAATAATGAATCCTGGACTGGATTGTGAGGACCTGGTAATGCCTGGTACTGCCAGCAGCTGCACTTAGTTGAAAAACTTCTTAAAATAGCAGCAGCCGTCGTCGTTGTTGTTGTTGTTGTTCTCGTTGCCGTTAGTAACCCCTTATCCACCAGCCCTCTTCCCCTTTTTCCCTTAACTCCTTCAACTCCTTTGACTGCTCCCTGCCAGCTACAAGTTAAACAATTATTCAAGACGTGACTTTTTGGCATTTAAATATTTATGCGCACACGTTTTGCAAACGGCACACAACATACACATACACATACACACACACACACACACACACTCTCTACACACATGTGCACAACAACTGTCAAAATGTAACATTTATGTTTAAGTTGTTGTCGTTGTCGCTGTTGTTGTTTTTATTGTTGCTATAAGGCATAGAAAATTTGTTTGTTTGCCTTCACAATTCCCACAAAATGCGGTGTCTTTTGAGTTTGCCTTTAATTATAAGCACATTTAATGCGAATTCTAAACGTTGACATCAAATATTTATTATGACATTTGTGTTTTACTTTTGACTTAACTAATTTCCATCCACTTCAATTCGAAATCTGTGCAATTATTGAGGCACGCTGTTAATCAAGATATAATATTCGACTTATAGAGTTATTTTTCTTAAGTTTATTAATTTTACTGCCCCTCATTTAGCTCGAGTTAGAGAGAAATTCGAGTAATAGAAGTTCGAGTTATGGAAGTTCAACTTTATCTAAATATTCAGGCCTGTTCCGAATTTCGAACGTTTTCAAAAAGTAAAAACGAAACGAAAACGAACGTTTTACTATTTGCTATTCCCAATTCCGATCGAAATGGGCTTGCTGTTACTTTTCGAAGTCGGTTTCGAAAACGATTCGAAAATTCATTGAATATAGCAGATAGAAGGTAACTTAGACTAAAACTTCGATGTTAACATTTTGTTATTCATTTAAAGCAACTCTAGCAGCTTTCAATTGCGAGGGAATTTAGAACAGCTCGATTTTGTTTTTTATAAAATATTTTAAAGCTGCTTTTAAAAAAATTCTTTTAAAATACACTGCAAATGTTTAAGCTTGAAATAGTGATGGTAATAGATTCTAAAAATGTTCAACTTTATTATAATTTGCAGTTTATAATTTTCGGTATTTATTTTAATGCTTTAAATGGCATTTATTTTCAAATGCGACGACTCTAAAGCACACGTTTTGAAAACGACAATTAATGGTAGATTTTCGGAATTCGGAACAGCAATTTAATCGTTTTGTGGCAAATCGACTCGTTTTCGGAATTCAGAACAGGCCCGAATAAAACATTTTTGTTGACTGACTAACTAACTATGTAATAAATAATCAAATAACTGCCCAAATCGTTAGATGAATTCGAATTTCCTTTGGTAGAAAAAAATTGCATTTTTCAAAACAAATATGTTTTAAATGATATATGATTCTAAAATGGAAACAATGCTCTAATTTTAATATTTATTTTTAAGTAGTCTATTGATCATAGGGATTTTTGAAAAAAAAAATTACATTCTGTAATGTTTTAGATTTAATCCAAATTAATTAGTAAATACGCCCGAGTGAAATACGCCCGATAGAAATAAAAACTACAAAAATAGTTTCGACAGATGTTTGCAACAATTCAAACATTGTGTTTTTTTTTTACCGAAGAACCAAAAACACAAAACAAATGTTTCAGACTCATTTTTTACTTAATTTCCCCTCTCTGGGTCAACAAATTCCAAGTCAGAAGCTTCAAGATACTATTTACCAGTTAGATACGTCCATTGTGCTAATTAATATTATTGCTTTAGTTTCCGTACTGTAATAACTTGAAACTGTCGCTAAAATTTCCAGTCGACTTGCTATCATTTTATTTTAATTAACAATTTATATTAAGTACTCGCATTAAGCAGATGTTGTTGCTGTTGAAAGAAATCCTTTCCCATCAACGATGGTGACAAACAAATGCAAATGCAAATGCATTCAAATGACAGAGCAAAAATACTTACATATAAATATAAACGCAATTTTCAGTGTTGGAGCTACGTAAATTGCAGGCACTTGATTCATTCGTCCCGCATTTACATTCACGTTCACATTTCAATTCCCAGGCCAGGCCAATCCAGCAACGACTTCCTCCTCGTTGCCACTTTCCCCGCCTCTAACATCACTTAAGTATTACCCGAAACGAAAAATACGATTTTATCAGACCTTCCGGCAGCTTGACTGGCAAAAGTCGCACACCTCCACCTTTTTTTCCACTTCAGTCCACTCCACTCCACTCCACTCCCAAGAAGTCCAGCGATTTATGCGACCATCTAACCAAAACAACAATTTGAACAACCTGAAAACACCAGAATAAGTTAAGCTAAAGACATTGTCTTTAGAACGAACTTTGAAAGTTTGTACTAAGTAACTGACAAAATGATTGCCAAGGTACGAGCAAATATAGACTGTTGAAAAAAAAAGCAGGAACTAGCGGGAAACTTTTTCATTTCTCCATTTCTGCGGACTGAAATCTGACTGGCATTTGTGTAATTCGCATTGATTTGTATTAATCAAACGAAATCCAGTGTTATAGAATTCAGTTCATGAAAAACTCTCCGATTGCATTTGACGCAGGTCAATATTAAGTTTAAACTTGCTCTCAAACAAAATTGAAATTCATATTTTTCACAGCGGGGAATGCATTTTATGAAATCGAAATAAATTTGCAGCTATTAATTTGAGGCATGAGCAAAAATCAACACATAAAAAATACTACACTACAATCGTATATTTCTTTTTATTTGGAAAATACAATATAGTAAAGCTGAATGGATCTTTTATATGCATTTTTTACTTGTTCAATACACAACAAGATACAGTGATACAAAAATAAGAAAATTAATAAAAATATTCACAAAGAAATTTGCTTGTAAAGAGCAAATCGAACATATTTACAAAAAAACCTAAGCAATACATTTGTAGTACAAAATACTGCAAAAACTGCAGATATTTATAGTTGGCAAAAATAATGTGAACAATACTTGTAAAAGAACACAAAATATCATGTTGCGAGCTTTATATTTCTCAAAAAATGTTCAGGCTAAAAAATCTTAAAAATAATATATAAATAAAAGTAATAAAACAAGAAACAATCTTTAATTGTAAAGCGGTATCTCGTGTGTCATAATGAAACCAACCTACTGTAAACTACAGTCAAACTTCCCTAGCGCGAATCACCATTATCCAAGGAAAAAGTTCGACTTAGGGAGACTTCGACTTGGGGAATAATTTTTTTAAAGTCTTTTAAAAGAAACTACAATTTTATTCATTCATAAATACATTTCAAGTTGCCAACTTTTCTTGTTATGTAAAAAAAAAAAAACAGATTCCAGTTTGTTCAAGACCTGTCAACATTTTCAAAAATTGGGTTTTTCGTTCTTTTGCAGAAGAAGTTCCAGAAGAAGTTTCCGATTTAAATACCATCATCACTAATTTTCTATTTTTTAATATAATGAAAATTGTTTTTGCCATATTTTTCAGCCACTTGAATTTTTTGGTCCACTTTCGAATTCCCTAACTAATAAGTTTGAATATTTAATAATTTATATAATCTAACAAAGAAGTACATAAAGTGCGTCTCTCCTGAAGCTAATTCACCAGCCTATGTAATTGTTGATGCAATATTCTATCATTTTACATCACCATATGTTAATGTACATCAATATTACGTATCAAAACGAGTCGGTAACAAAAGCATAAAACAGAAAAGAAAAAGAAATTCAAACTTTATTGGAGATTTTTCCGAAAAATTCGACTTACAGAAGCACGGGCCAATATTTTTGTTCGAGTTATGGAGAAATTCGACTTATGGAAGCTCGAGTTACGGGAGCAGAATTGTATGAAATTTGACCAGAAAACGCTATTGCCACTCGATTTTGTTCGAGTTGGGGAAGTTCGAGTTAGGGAAGCTCGACTGTATTCGTTAGGAATCCCTAAAAATGTTTTAAAATTATAATGCCCAACTTTGGCAGCAATTAGTTTATTTTTGCAATTTTAGACCGAGTTCTGCGAGTATGCAAGTTCAATGCACTTGAACAGTTCGTCAGCCACAGCAGAGGAAGAACCTCGCTACTTGTAAGGGAAGGAGATGAGAGGGTGGTTTGGTAAGTTCACTTGTTGTGCGCGCATTCACGCGAAACGCGCGTTAAACGCTTTTGGGTTTGGCACACACACACAAACACACACACACACACACGTTGGCCAATTAATGTTGAAAGTAAAAGCAACAGCATTTTTTGTTACCCCTTCCCCTCCTCCGCAATATTTGGAACATGCCCCTCACCTGCGTCGTCCAGTTAACCGGCAACTAGGACCCGCTAATGGACAACGCGATGTTGTTGTCTTGAGTGGGTTTGAGGTTGGCCCACATATGCGAGGCGTCTGGGGCAAAAAGCTGACACGACATGTCGCTTAACATGTCGAACATGAATATGCAACAACAACAGCAACAACAGCAGCAACAACAACAGCAGCAACAACAACAACAACAGGTGGCAATGGCATCCGCATCCGTATCCGGTTCATGCAATAGCGTTACAGGCCAATGGCCAAACAAAAACAGCTAAAAATGCAACAGACGAGTGTGCTCGACTGTGAAGGCTGAAAACCGGTTTTCAATCTAAACAAACATATTTTTGGGCTACTCTAAACCTAGCCTATGAATATTTTTAACGCGCATCGGAATCCAAACCAAACCGTTTCTTAAATAAAAGATTTCATGCTTTTCTAATATCGCACAAATATTTGAGACTTTGAAAAAATATTGTGTCATAAAATCAAAAGTCATATTTAAATCATAAAATAAGTTAGATCAATTTTAATTGATTTAGAAAATGAAGGAAAAATAGAAAAACAAGAAGTTGTTTTTCGTATTAGATTGAACCAGGGACCGTAATCATTATAAGTGATATTAAAAAAATTTTGAAATAATGATTAATTTCAAGTTTTATAGATTTGCTCACAAAATAATGATTCATTTTAAGTTATACTTGACTTCTCAACCAATAACCATTATTTTTAAAACTTAAAGAATAATCATTATTTTATGAGTTTTATTTTTGGCTCAAAATAAAACTCCTCATTTTCATGCAAAAAGTGCCTTTTTTGCCATTTTCAAAAAATTATTGAAAATGCTAGCGAAAAGATTTTTGAAAAAATTTTTTTTGCAGTCGCTATTAAAATTGCTTAAAGAATTTTTTTGCATCCCAACATTTTTGGTTTGAGCCCTAGGAAAAAAGTGTTTAAAGTATACTTTTTTTAAAATTCGAATATTTTAATGGGTACTTAATGGGTTAAGGAAAGTTTTGCATCATTCAAACGGTCCCTAGGCCACCTACGTTTTGCCTATGGTCGAATAAATAAACACTTTAAGAAAACTCCAAAAACCACTTTTTTATGGTGTCCGGTTTTCTTTGTCCGGCACTGTATATATGTATACACAATACCGATTCGGCTGTTCATGCTGATCAGGAATATATGATTGTTTTCAAAATTCGGTCTGCCTGTTACAAACATTGCCACAAACTTATAAGACCCTTGTATCCTATTGGCTAGCGGGCTAACAACTCGAACTACTCCCAAATGTGCTGCGTGTGCATGCATATTATACACATGGGACGACATACCTTCCCCCCACCCCCCCCCCCCACCCCTCCTCCTCTGCCCATTTCCTGCAGTTTTCCTGTTCCCTGTTCCCTCTTCCTGTTGCTGCTATTCCTGTCCCTATCGATGTCCTGCACCGAACATAGCTGCGGTTCAAAGCCTTTCCTGCGAGGTGTGCATAATTAAATTGCACGACAAGCGGATAAGCAACAACAACAGCAACAACAACACTAATACTTACTATGAAAACACTAAAAATCACAGCCCGAATATCAGAAACGATATTGCCCAGATCTAGAGCAAAGGGCCAAAAAAAATAAAACAAAACAGCAAAACACTAAACGGAAACGCGTCAAAAAAATTACAATTATTAATGAATTCCAGGTGTGTCATTTCGGAACACGCTTCATACATAATGTACAACACATGCAAACATGAAAAAAAAAAATAATGGGAATTCCCTAGGATATTGTTAAGCCGGTAAGAATATAGAAATAAATATCTAAAGTATTCACTGAATTCATATTAATTATAGTATTAAAGAAATGTTCAAAATGATTTTAAGTGATCAATACGACGAAACAAAACAAACAAAAATAACTTGTATTTTTCCAGTTTGTTTCGTTATTAAAAATATATGTTTGTTTGGAGATTGTAAGGCACTAAATGTAAATTTTTAAATATGGAACAAATATGTGAAAAGCAATGTTTACTAAAATTGCTGAATAAATTGGGTCAAATTTTTGTATAGAAAATAAATCAGTTAATGTATTTAAAATTTAATATAAAATGTTTTTACCCAAATTTCCACTTTCTTACCTTTAAAGACAGTAAATTGATAATTGGAATGTGAGAAAAACATTTTCAATCAATTATAAGAAAGGAACTAAGTATTAGTTAAATGTTGCCATAATCCTGCATAGATCACACTATAGCATATAGCCAAGATTAGATTTGGTCTGCATTTCTAAACATATCAAAGTTTAAGTTACAAAGTGAGGAAATCACGTATTTCATCGTATAAACCTCGTTATGGATAAAGGATCATTTGTATTTAATTCAATTTTAAGAGTATGTATTTGAATAATGGGATAATAATATATGCCTATAATGATTGCAGATCTGTTAAATCACTGCGAAAGAGAGGAATTGAACGAAAGACCTTAAATTAATTATCGGTAGCATATTTATGCTTCGGTGTCGGAATGTTATGGCATGATTATTATTATTGTATTTTATTTTGCTTTTTTTTTGCTTCATTTCTTTTTTTCTTTTTTTACTTATTTTTTGTGTATATCGCCGTGTCTATAATTTATTTTAATTAATTTTCACGTCATTTATCAGGAATGCGTATAGCAGCAGCAGCAACAACAACAACATCAGCAACAACAACAACACTATCAATAACAACAACAACAGCAAAGCGCTCATCCAATTTGAAAGTTTTTAATGCGACACGCTCTTAATCAATTTGAACAATTTAAATGTGCATTGATGTGCATAAATGCAACATTTAATTTATGCAAACAGCAAATTTGTGGCGATTTATGCCTTCGAAAGAAAATCAAACTGAAATTGACAATTGCCAAAGCAACGCGAAATACACACACAATAAAAAAAAAAGTGTGAGAGATACAGAAATTATGTTTGCACCGTGGCAACGTGTCGTATGCGTGATAATTATGTCATATGATGTGCTTGCCAATGTTCAACAGCCTGTTCGTAACGCAACCGTAATTAGATGTGCCCGTTTAATCGAATGGCAAATTACGCAAGACTCGCTCGCAATCACTGCAAATATTATTCAGCTCATAAACAAATCTGCACAAAGCCGCCGCTAAAGGTTATGTGGCATGCCCCCAATCCCAATATCAATTCCAATCCCAATCCCAATCCCTTTCCCCACTCCTATCTCCATACAAATCCCTGTGATTTGTCAGCGCCAGCATCTGTCACCAAAATAATTACAACTCAAAATGCTAACGGGAAATGCCAAATTCAACACTGTAAAAGATACAAAAACAGACATTGGCTTAACATCATCGACTGCCAAAACATAAATATTCAATTGAGTTCAAATAAAAACTCGCAACAAATAAGCTGCAATATTTACAGATACTTTATTGCTATGTAGATTTTTTTGTATCTTTCAGTCATTTTTTTTGTTTTCTAACAAATGTATCTATATACTTTTGCATCTCGTAGTTTAATTTATTGTTATCCAAATATTGTATAATAAATACCCCTCAACATTTTAATTCATTGCTTTAAAAGTGTTTGTAGCTTATTTTAATTAATTAAAATTTACATCTTTAAGATTCTATTGCTCTTCATGTTAACTGTTTCTGTTTCTTAGTTAATATTTACTTTGCTTATCTGAAATATGGTTTTTTTTTTTGTTTCAAAAAAAATCAAAAACTAATAAAAAATCTGAATAATTGTAATAGTTTTTAACTTATTTTAGTAAGTTCTACATATCTTGTAGATATCTGAAGAGCCATAATTTTGGGATACTCAAGATATTGTTGTTATTTGACTTACTGAATATTTTTCTGTCTTAACTGAAATATACGCCTTTTTAAATTTCACAAATTTCTAGTCAAAAAAGCAATATGAATTAATATTATAAGGTGCGTTTCATATTCATAAGACACTTTGAAATAGCAAATTTCAACTTCAACCAAAATTAAAGAATGCATTTGAATAAATAGTTTCTTAGAAATATATGATCTAATATTAATTGGCTATCTGTGAAGAACCGTTATTGGCGCCAGTTCTCATGCATTCAGAAGAACCGTTATCTTTTGCATGACATGCTCTGTTTTCTTTAATTTTTGCCGTTTCATAATGATAAGACAGTTGTTGAAAATTTGATTTTAGTGAACTAAAATGTAATGTAATCTAATCTTTTTTATCAAATATGCAGCGAGGTATAATATTGTCGAGTGAAGTTCAGGGAAACATTTTGACCTCCAATGAACTTTGCTTATCATTATCTCTAATTTCGAGAAAACTTAAGAGAAGTCATCGACTACTCATCAGTAGTCCGATTTTTTTTTATAGAATTAACCTAAATTCGTTAATTTGAAACTAACTGGTAAGAAACTTGCACTTTCTGCGTTAAATCTGTGAAGGATCATTGGTAAAAGTTCAAGCTCATCCGTTTCCTTCTCCAGTTTGACCGAGTCTGTGGGCAAGAAAGCGTGAAAAACCACGATTTTGCGCACCCTACAGCTGAGAATGGATACTAAGTTCTCGAAAATGTTAAAAGAACCACATCTTATGCCACGTTACAAGCAGGCGTGGCTTTAATTTGCGGTTGATCGTCTCTCTAGTGACAGGAACACATCAAGACATAAATCTGGTCCTTAAATTCCTATGATTTACAATTTGTCTTTTTCAAATTAATTTTTCTGATGAGAAGATGTGGAATCTTGATGGTCCTAATGACTCCCGATTCTATTGGAGCGATTTTCAATAGGATCCAATTTTACTTTTCTAAACGAAATATGGGTGGCGGTTCTGTTAAGGTGTAGGGTGCTTTTACATCGAAAGCCATGTTGGATTTACAGTTCATATCATCTACAATAAAGAGCAAGAAGTACTTTCGTACATTAGAAAGCAGTCTCCTTCCTTATATCAAAAAGTTTAATTTCTGCACATAATCCCAAAGAATTGCCAATCAATCAATTTGTTAAATCATTATTGAAAAGTGTCTTATCTTTATGAAACGCCCAAATATTACTTTTTCCTTAATTAATATTATTTGCATAAACTAACCATCCTAAATTCTACTGAAATTTGCTGGTTTTATTGCTAAGAATATTATATAAAAAAAACAACTTCGATAAAAAATGTATTTTCTGAAATATTAACAAAAAATGGGGTGTCTTATGATTATGAAACGTACCTTATTTTTAAGTTGTATTTTATGCCTGAATCTCTTAATTAGTGATGTATATTTTTATGTATTAAACTATTGTTGGTCGTTTATGACTGGAAATTATTGAGGTAATGTTTTTACTTATCTGAAAGAGTTGAATAACTTTTGTGCAATCCTATAAGTGCAGTCAAGCATTGGAATTTAGATACATTCAGGTAAAATATATAGAAATGTAGCTGACATGGGATAAGCCCAAGAGTTGGTTGGCTTTAAAGAGCAACCAGTAGATAAGGCATGCGACCACATGACCAACTGATTGTCAGTCAGAGAGAGAGAGAGAGAGACAGAGAGAGGAGGCAGAGAAAGGGACAGAGACAGTGTCGGAGTTGATGATGGAGTCACATCCATTGGCAGTTGGCACTGGTAGCACTTTGTGACCAGAAACTGTCGCATGAGCAAGTTGCGGGTGACCGAGAGAGAGGGAAGAAGGGAAAGAGAAAGGGCATGGGAGTAGAGGGAGATGGTCGCTAAGCCGCACAAACCAAAAATTTGTTTGCAGTTAGTTGGCAACGTGATGCAAATGCATTTGACCACGTCAAAATTTTGTGCTTGTTGCAACGTGGACAGGCACATTATAATATGGTCAAAAAGAGTGAGAGAGAGAGTGGGAGTGAGAGTGAGAGTGAGAGAGAGAGAGAGAGGGAGGCAGGAGGAGACTGACTTGAACTGGGTAAATCCTTCGCTGTCCGGTCGTTCACCACATATGTACGTGAAGTTTACTGCATTTGCTCAGCGGTTAAGCCTTTGCATTTAAATGAAGAGAGTTTTATTTATGCAACGGATGAATGGAGCGGTGAGTGGAGAGGGGACAGCGGATAGCGGATAGCGGACAGCGACAGACAGTGCAAGAGGGAGGGGGGATAGGCAGACTGACTGGTGGACTACGTGTGGAGTTTTTTTTTCGGTGTTGACCTTATGCTGCATCATATAATTTCAGTGTACAAATTTATGGCATGCCATTTTTTGGAGCGCTTTAAAGTTGCACCTAGACAGGGAGTCGGAATTGCGTGAAAAGGTTAAGTTACTTAACATTTTTTTACAGCACGTTAATGTCTTGTGTATTTGTGCTTTGAACCCTACATGTAATTTAAAAAATATTAGCTTGCGCGTATTTTAATATTATCAAGTAGGATAAGATCTTTAAGTCAGGCTTTATTTTTTGCCCTCAGTGAAAACTCAACAAGAAACTTCGAACCAAAAGTTTTTCAGTTGCACTATTCTCTAAAGATTTGAATGATCTTTTTTTCGGTTGTTTTTATGCCGTTTCCTCACTAATGTGCATTTTAGCATTTTTGGAGCAAATGCTAAATTTTTCCTATACATTTCATATCCCAACCCATACATTTCGATCCCACCCCATAGAGAGCTTGTTCAATGAGAGCTCAATGAAATTGTGTTTTCACTTTCGGTTCCCTTTGGTGGTTTATCTGAATGGTTTTCCAATCGGGTAAAGTTAGATGATCTCCTGAACATCAGAGATTCTGTCCTAAGCAGCGAAGTTTTCTTGAAGTCCTTCCATTTGTTTTCTCGTATTTTATAATTTCTGTTGTCAAACGAATTTGTAAACAAATCACAAATGTTTTGTAAATGCTAAATGCAAAAATGCTATACTATGAGGACAGACAGTTGCATACTTATCGATAGCTCCGATATTTTTATAAAATGTACATTAGTGAGGAAATGGCATTAAAGTGTAAAAGATTGATTGTTTTCATTAAATACATTTTTAATTTTATATAAACTATTAATTATTGGTATAATATATGCAGAATACTATTTATATATATTAATATTTATAAGTTTATGCTTATAGTTTTATTTATTCAGTGTCTAGTTTAAGTCTCAGGTAAGATTACGTCAAAATGTATAATGTCAAATTTAATTGTACTAGGAACGTATTTAATGTCATTTTAATCAGTTTAGAAATTAATTAAATTTAATTGAAAAAGATTAATAATATTTGTAAGCATTGTTCGTTAGGTTTGAGATTTGAGAAAAATTCCATGAATAGAAGAGCTCGAAGCTTATTTCTAATTTTGGACATTACAATTTGATGTGTTGTAAATAAAACTGCGAGTTAGTTTTGCAAACTTGAAAAATGTATAACTATAAATGTATGCCTACGAGCTGGCACCTAGAGAAATGGGCAGGAAGAGAGGGAGGCATGAAAGAGAGGGGTAGTGAGGGGGGTGTGAGTGTTGCACTGATCAACCCAGTTACGAAGTTGCTTTATCACGCCTGCCGCATAATGCAGCACTCCAGTTCTCCCATTCTCCCATTCGCCATTCTCCAGTTCTCACTTCTTCTATTGGCAGGCAGTGTGTGTACTATATGTGGCACCTGCCACCTGCCACCTGCTACCTGTGCTACCTTTTACCAGCTGCCTGCTGTCGTTTCCCTTTTGAAGTTTTTGTCGACCCATTTTGCAGGTTCATGAATTGCATGGAGCATGGCATACATTGGATATATATCCCCCCCCCTCCCCTTTCCACCCCTTTTTCAGGCCCTTCCTTTGATGCCATCCAATCTTAGGTGCAACGTGAAGTGACTGCCTGGCAGCCCGTTTCCTTTAAACATTTTTGGTCGCACATTGTAGCTGCCTAATGAACACATGAATAAAATATGCGATTTGCTTAACTTTGCACGCCAGCCATGGGCTAAAAGCAGGAGGAACAGACGGCGACGGCAACGGCGATGGAGACGGCGACGGCGACGGAGACGGAGAAGCGGCATTCCTGGCATAGAATGCCATCGGATGGTTTTAGAAATGGGAGCAGGACCTGCAACAGCTAAAAACTTTTTCGAGATTTTGCCAAGCAGACAAGCGGCCAGACTGACGCTCTGTCTGACGTTTCGACTCTATGACGCACAGTGGGCTCAACTGATAAGTTATTTTTAAAATATCGTAAATCAACGTTTACGATTTTATATATTTAAAAATAATTTTTATTTTATTTTTTTAAACTTATTAATGATTTTTCTATATTTATAAAAAACTTATAATTTATTTAAGGTGAAGTGATAAAATATCATGTGATATTCTCAAAAATATATATCCAAATTTGTAATAAAAATCAGCTCTTGCAACTTACTCTTTATTTAGATTATCTTTGTCATATACGTTAAGCCCCATTCAGACGAGCACTTTTTCACCGACACTTTGTGTCATATTTTGTCAAAAAGATGTCCGTGTCGCGTAACCATACAAAATTTCAAAGCGTCGGTAAAAAACCGACGCTCACCGATGGAAATAGAACACGTTCTATTCCATCGGTGAGCGATGGTGAGCGACACGGACGGTTTTGTGACAAAAAGTGTCGGTGAAAAAGTGCTCGTCTGAATGGGGCTTTACGAAAATTCTTAATAAACTTTAAATATAAAATTGGATACTAGATGAACTAATTAATCACAGGAAAGTTTCGTAAATTTGAATAAATTCTGTGTAGTGTTAATTTAATTTACTCTAAGGATTCTTCTGGATTTTTCGCAATCCTTGCAACAAATTTTAAATAATTTAAATTTGAATTTTCTTAAATAACCCCAAACCTTATAGCTTTTTAAAAATTAAGTTTTTTCTTTTAGTTTTAAATTGATTTAAATATAATTTTAAATTTGAGTCTTTAGTTGATGGTGAACTAGAAAAAAATATTTACATTTCCAAATGTTATTTGAATATTCCTAATGCCACAAGTATTTATAATTAGACACGTAAGATAAATATAATTAAAAAATGTTGCGTTTTAAATAAGAAGAAAGCTAGTAATTTTAACTAAAAAAGTGACGAAAATAACCACAGTGCGACTCTCTGAATGACTCGACACATCACATCACATCGAGCAAGTGCAGCAGGCATATAAAGTGGAGAACTGGGAACTGAGAATTGAGAACTGCGACCGACACTAGTTGGAGATGGAAATGGGAATGGAGATGGCAAGTGCAGGGAGAGGGAGAGGGAGAGGGAAGGGAAAGGGAGGAGGAACCTCTGGTTTATCTTGGCGACGCAGACGGAAGCTTTTGTCACTGCTCCACTGGGCGACGTATCCAAAAATCGTTGAAAGTCACTCAACAGTTTAGCAAAATGGCGACGTGCGCCACGTGGCAGTTGGATGGCCAGACATGAGCTACTGCTAACCTATTGGTGCAACCATGCCCCATGTGGCACAGCACCTTGATACGAGTACGTGTGTGTGTGTGTGTGTGTGTGTGTCTGTGTGTGTGTATCAAATGGGTGCCATGATTGCCGTTGCTTCTTTCACTTTGCAAATAGTAAGTCAAGTGTTGCATGCCACACACACACACACACACACAGGCTGCAAACTAATAAGTGTCTAGCGAACTTAACATTCTATGGACAACAACAACAGTTTGCTGTTATCTTACAGCAAAAGCGAGCTGTTATCTAACTGTTAAACATTTTTAGTTAGACTGTAAAAGCTTAAAGTTTACAAAGATTAAAAAATATTCATCAATTATGTGAATATATGTGAATTTATGTGAATAATTACACTATTTTAAGATAAATGCATTTTAATTTATAAATATTATGTGTTAAAAGCTTATCCTCTTTTTTATTAACATAAACATTTATTCTTATCTCAGTGTATACATATGTATTAGAGCATATTAAATATTTACATTTTTAGAATTTTTAAGTCATTAATTCGTTTATTTAATGTCGATAATAATAATAATTACTTTATAATT
The DNA here is from genome assembly GCA_037043435.1 of Drosophila suboccidentalis. NCBI lineage: Eukaryota > Metazoa > Arthropoda > Insecta > Diptera > Drosophilidae > Drosophila > Drosophila suboccidentalis. The sequence goes on from JBAMBK010002349.1 coordinate 1,292,486, forward strand.
ATAAATATTTACAATTTAAAAAACAAGTAAATTATTAGATTAAGAATTTTTAACTCTTGTGACTGTTTTATAAATTTTCTATTTTATTTAAGCAATTTTTAAACACTTGAATAAAGGAATGCGTTTGAGAACTAAACAATAATAAGCTTCGAAAGTATTTTGTAAACATTTTTCCAACGCGTTGTATAAAATTTCATTTGAAGTGAATCGAGTTAAGTGCCCCAATCATTTCGAAGCTCACATCCTGTGTAATTACTTTGAGTATCCGTTTCGCAATTCAAAAGTTTTTATTTACTCTTTGAAGAAGCTTTGATTCTTGGAATTTATTTTGTTAAAAATTTCAACTGATTTTCGGCATTGAATTTAAACAGTTGCATTGTTATTTTCTTCGCCTTTATCACCTGCGTCACCGTCCTTCTAGCCATCCACCTTTTGCACATTTGGCCAGGTGGTGTTAAGTGTTTGCTGGCTCTTTGACTGCTTTATCGCTGGATGAGTCCTCAAGAGGTTCGTGACGCGCTTCTTGTCGACTTGTGAATGCGTGCAAATGAAAATGAAAATGAAAAGGAAAACGGATGAAAATGGAGCAGCGACAAAAATGTGGCGCCAAGCAGCTGACGGGCAAACGACAAACGGCAAAAAGGCGAAAAGGCGAAAAAACGAAAAGGAAAAAGGCCATGGCTAAAGCGATTCAATGGGCACGTTTAGACTAGTAACGGATTTCTTATAGAATTAATATCAAACCACGATACTGCAAGCAAGCAAGCCAGCAAGAAGGAAGGAAGGAACGACGAATTCAAAATAGAAAATGAATATAAAGAAAATTTCCAAAAAAAATCGGAAAAAAAAGTATATTTTCGTCTGCCTGAAGTTTGGATACCCTGACAGACAGCTGTAGATATTATAAAAGATGAAGAAACTGTTTGAATATTGTTTAAATAAATATTATACAATTTTCTAATTTACGCTGTCCCTTTAAAATTGAGTCAATTGTAAGGGTAGAGATTAGGAATATAATGAAATATTTGATTTTTATTTTCAAAATCAGTTGAAACTAGACAAGTAAAATAAAAAATGAGAAAAATATATTAAATGCCAATAAATAAAACAAGTGAGTTTATTTTATTTTGACAAAATAATTAATGTAGTAAATTTTTAGGGCTCTTCCCCCTATAGTAACTTACCTTTGACAAAATTCAAATAACCGCTGAAAGTGTATAAAAGAACACAGCAAAGTTGGTGCCGTCTTGTGTCTAGTTTTTCATGCAATTCAATTGCCAAGCGAAAGAAGCAGGAAAATCGGGAAAGACGACGACAAGAAAAAAAAAGCCAAGTGAAGCCATGGCCTTAGCCAAGCGACAGGATAAAAAAAAAAGGTTAAGTGGAAAGCTGAGCTGAGCTAAGCTCAGCTGAACTGAACTGAACTGAGCTGAGTCGAAGGGCAGCAACAACAAGAAAAACGCAGCGAACTGAGATTGACACAGGATATTTGGGGATTTTGTCACATGGCAACAACGCCTTCAATTACAACTATTTGAAATGTTATATGGCCCATCCAAGGGTCGGCAAATAACGCCATCGCGCCATTGCACCGCATCGCATCGAAACTGAGTCATGTGACGACAACAAGCTTGTGTGACGGGTCGTATGAGTGATTTATTTTATGGCTCATTTTGTTGCTGCTGTTGTTGCTGCTGTTGTTGTTGTTGTTGTGACGCGTGACACACGCAAAGCACCTTAAAGTGGGTTAAAAGCTCAAATGAGCTGCATTTGGCCATTGCATGCTGAACCCGTCCCCCCTCCACCTCACCCTTTCACAGCCCCTTTCATATCATCCACCTGCATTTGCTCCAATTTCACAACCATCTAATGGACGCCATCAACTTTTTAATTAGCATTGTGTGTGTGTGTGTGTGTGTGTGTGTGTGTTTTAGCTTAATCCGCTGATTGCCAAATCGTAACTTCACAACGAGCTCAATCATAAATCAAATCTTGGCCAATGGGCTTGAGTCTATGTGTGTGTGTGTGTAACATAAGTTGTCGTTGCGTTTTTTATGTCTACAAAGTCAAGGAGCAATGTCCTAATAACAATAGCTGAGAGCAACATTTAAAAGGATATTTAACAGTATTTCAAAAAGGCATTTAAAATAAATGCTTTAAATTTCACACAATATTAATCAATATTTGACTTAATATTTAATGCGCATTTTAAATAAATATTTTTAATATTATATAATATATGAGCATTTCCAGAAAAAGGTCCACCTAGCCAAAAAACGAAAAGTTGATCAAAAACTCACATATCGTGAAATTTCCTTTCAAAAATGTATTCAAGTCATTTATGTAAGCAATATACGCTAGAAGAAATTCAAAAGGATGAACATGTAGCTTCTACATTGCAATAAATTCACTTTTCCTATATTTTTGCCCATTTTCTTAAAAAATGGACTTCCAAAATGGACCGTTTGTATACTTACGATTACACTAAGATAGACAGTAAGATGTTAACATTAACCATTTCAATACATAGAAATATATTGAATGTTTAATCTAAAACAAGTTTTACAAACTGTTTTTGATGTATCGAATAAAATTTGATGAACAAATTCTTGGAGCAAACTAGGTGGAAATCGTGTCACGTTCGCGATGTCACGTTACAAATTACTAATAAAACTTGTAAAATAAATAAAAGGATGGTAACTTATTAAAATTATTTCTAAAACGAAAAACTACATTATTTTATTATGGTTTAAGAGTATTTTCTTCCAAATTACTCGCCACATTTCGCAGATTTTCGCATTTGTCAAGATGAAGTCAAACATGACAAAGCTTGTCTTTTATAATGAAAATAGTGTTAATAAAATGCATTAAACACGTCAACTTTTGCCATTTTTTTTTCATTTAAAGACGTACAAATGTCTCTACTTTGATCCTGGAAACACCCATATTTAAATATTCGATAAAATATTAAATGTCTTTAAACGATATCCAGAATTTAACGCGTATTTTGTTCAAAAGACAAGAATATAAAAAATCGCTAAAATGTCAATTTATATGTTAAGTCTCTCAAACTGACATAGAAGTGCATTTAAAGGCTACATTTCTAACCATAGAGAGCGTTTGAAATATTGTAGAAGTCAAGTTGGATTAAAGTTAAGTTAAGGACGCAAGTGTCACTTTTATCTTAATAGTATAGTGATGAACAAGAAACCAACTAAAAATGTAATATTATATACAAATATCAGATGAAAGTTCTAAAAAGCTAGCAGAAAATTAGTTTGTTGTATTATTTAAAAAATGGCTTAAGGCAACTTCGAACTTTAGATCTTGAATTTTGGAATTTTGTGAATTTTTATTGAATATTACAATAATACTCAATTGTTTAATAAAGATTATAAAAATTAAAAAAATAGTTATTAATATGCAGTAAAAAAACATAAGCGATAAATACAGATATTTATGGCTAAAATTAGCTAAAATTATTTAAAAAAAGCCTTAGCCAACTTCAGAATTTGGATCTTGAATTTAGGAATTTCTGGAAATTTGAATATTCTCGCCAGATTAATTTAAATGAATATTAAAATAACATTCAATTGATTAAAGAAGATTATAAAAATTAAAAAAAAAATAGTTATTAATATGCAATAAATATACATCAACGATAAATACAGCTATTTATGGCCAAAAAAAATTAGCATGTGCAATTAAAGCACACTAAGTGCTAAAAGTTGCTTAACCATTTTTGCCTCTCAGAGAACCAGCTTAAAAGTGATTTTTGCTGTGAATTGATGGCCAATTAGTGCGGATTAAGCAAAAAGTAGTTGCGTTCATTTATGAAAGGGTATTCAATGTTTGGCTTTTTGCAATTGCAGCTGTTGAGTTGCAAATTCTTTTTTAATTGCTTGCCGCAATTGTTAACAATTGTGGTTCACAGGTAATTTAAGGTCTTTATGTCACTTTGATGGGTTTTAGTATATATATATATTTTTTTTTTTTTTTTTTTGTGAGGTTAGTTAGCATAGCTTATTGGAACTGTGTGGCATGCCGCCTAGCGGAGAGCTGTTGCCGCCACACGACGGACGATGGACGGGGCATAAAAAGGCGAAAAACATTGCAGAAATGTTTGCAAATAAAATGCAAGTGAAATGTGGCGCATTCATCTGCAACAAAAGAGCTGCAAACAAATGCTAAACTACGAGAGTATTGCTGCCTTTTGCTTTCTTTTCTAGCTCTGTTGCAGTTGTCCTTTATGCAGCTGCTTTTACGTTTTTTTTTTTTAGCCGGCAGGATATCCTTGCCGCCAACAGGAGCTGCAAACGAAACGAAACGAAAATGAAATAAAATAAAATAAATTGTTCAATTTAACAAACAAGCAGCAGGAGAGGCAGACAGAGAGAGAGAGAGAGAGAGTGAGTGAAAAGAGTTCAATGGTTAGAGGGATCAAATGGGTCAGCCTGCTTCAGTTAGTCCAGGTAGTCCAGGTACATATACACATAGTTCAGGATGTTGCAGGGTGTCGAGTAGTTGGACGTTGCGCGTTAAATTTTGTGCGGTAGTTTATGAAGCGAGAGCAAAAAGCTTCTTTACTGCCAGGGGGGCGAATGAGGACGACGATGTTGGCGACTATTGCTCCGAGTTGCACCATGCACCATGCACCATGCACCCTGTAGCATGCACCGTGCAACGCACTGTGGGCCAGTTGCCCAATATTTTGGATTAAAGTCAATTTTTAAATATGTTTAAGTCTGAATAATCATAATAGAATAAAAAGCTATTTTTTGGGAGCTACCCTTTATATTGAGAGTTGAATTATGAACTGTTTGTGTTCTGTGGATTATTATGGTACTTTTAGATGAGTGGTGTCCAAAAGCCTACTAAATATGAAGTAGGCTTTTCCTTTTGGACACCACTGTTTTAGATAGTCAAAGGTATCAGAAAAGTTAGGCTTAAGCGTTTATAACAAACAAAAAACCATCTAGTATCACTTGCTGTTAATCATTTTTGCCCGCTTTAGTCCCTCTTCTTCAAAAACTTCACTTGTGTCTAATTGGCAAATATGCAAAGTTTAATGTATCTAGCTTTAAATTTAAAGTTTATAAAAAAATATGCACTTATTTCCAGAGCTAGGAAGAAAGGGGACTGAAGAGATGGTCCAATTTAAAAAGACAATAATTAATTCGACTTAACCCTTTATCTGGCCATGTGACACTAATGTTACAAACCCTAATTTGGACTAAAGTTTCACTTTTATTGTAAAATGTAGGCATATTGGTTATTGCAACACAACTGACACAATCTGTTTATCATATTAAACTTATGAGAGAGCGCAAAACAGTCTATTGCTTACATATTTTTCGCGCCAAAAGTTCAGAGCACAGAATTTTGCAACAACTAAAAAAAAAAAAAAAAAACTTTTTTAAATATCGCGAAAAAACGTGCTTTTTCTAAAAACACACTAGGTGCGTATCTAACTAAATTGTTTTCATCGAGCTTGATTGGAAAAAAGAGGATATTCGGTGTTTAAATGGCCAATTTCATATCTGATACAAAGGACATTTTTTGAAATAAATGACTTGATAGCACTTCAAACATTTTTTTAAGAAAGTTGTTTCTTTATTTTAACAGTACATATCTAATATAAAATAAAGGTTTTGGCTTAAAATATAGGATTGCCCGATAAAGGGTTAAGCCTAACAAATATGCATGTCAAAATATCGGGCTTTTTCCCATAGTGCACCGTGCACCGTGCACCGTGTGCCGTGCCACATGCCACATGCCAGCTATATCTGCAACCTGCTGCCGTGCTGTCATTTTCAGTCAGTGACCGCCGTTGACCGGCGACTTGCCGTTGGTATTTTGTAGTTTTTTCATATTTTTTTTTTTCATTTTTCTTTTTTCCTTTGGTAATTGTATCGATGGCAAACTCAAATTGATTCAGCTGCCAGTGCACGAGTTGTGACTGCACTCAGACGATGCTATTAAACGGATCAGCTCGGTATTAAAGCCGGTAAATTCGGAGTCAAACAGTTTTCGACATTTCTATAGAAGTGTGTGGACGACAACTAAGTATATCAGATTAAATATTGGAAATTTAGACTACTTACAGTGGCTCACAGCTTAAAGTATGCAGGTCAAATTTTAACTTACTATAAAACTGAAAGATTTTCAAATATCGTTAACATATTGGCATCAATGGAAACGTCATTTAAATTCCGTTTGAATGACACAGAACTCTTCTTAACCCATTAAGTACCCTTCCAAAATTTCAAATTTATGTAAAAGTCTACTTTTCAACTTTTTTCCCCGATCTTTTACAGTCACTCTTAGAATTGTTTGAAAAGCTTTTCTGCATAAAAATATTTTTTGTAAAAAATCATTAAATTATTATTTTATAAATATATTATATTTCAAAATTACTACAACTAAATAATAAATAATAAAAATTACACATTCCCAATGATTTCTTTTATTATTTAAAAATTAAAAAGTAATTTTATTAAAAGGTCAAAACACTTTATTACATTTGTATTATAAATATTTAAAATACGTATAAATCAAATTAGAGTTATTCTGTTAATTATCCTAAATAAAAAAACAATATACCAATAACATCAGATAGATAGCATAGATATGAAGATATTTAAAAATGTAGCATCTTTTAATAAAAAAATATAAGTTTAAGGCTGATCGAATAAAGTGCACCGAAATGAAAAAAACCCAAACTTTAAGAACTACAAAATCGGCTAAACAAAATTAAATTCCAAAAAATTAAAAAAATTTACATATTATGTATGCACATATTATCTCTTCAAATTGCACATTGCATTTGTAATATCGTCTAGGGAAATTGAACCAAATCGAATTTAAACTGACCACAAAAATCAAACAATAACTAGTGGACGGTGCTACAGTCGAGCATACTCGACTGTCGGAGACCCCGTACTTACTATGGAAATGCAAACACTGCTTGAAATAAAATAATATAAATCGCTACAAATATTAATATAGTTATGTAATAAATGTACTTTTTGCCCACAAATGGGTCTTCATTCGGCTACAGCGGAGTGTGCTCGACTGTAAGGTACCCTGTGCGATATCCGATATCCTAATACTTATTTGCAAGCCATTGTTTGTATTACAACTGTATGTTCTATTGAACCGATTTAAGCCAAAGTCGATCAAAATGTAAAAGACATAGAATATTAACAATCTATGAGTTCGGTTGAGATACAAAAAAGATTTCATACTAAATCTATATTTTCGATCAATCGTTCCTATGACAGCTATATGTTATAGTGGTCCGATTTCAACCAAATTAAGTCAGGATGTATGGAACCATCCCATATGCATATTTTGCTGGTTTGGTTCAGATATCTCAAACAACAAAAAAGTTTTTGTTACTACGAATTGATTTTCGACTGATCGTTCCTATGGCAGCTATATGATATAGTGATCCGATCCAAAATCTAAAGTGAACTTGATCTGCTTACAATATAGACGAACCTACATACCAAGTTCGGAATCTCTAGCTCTTATAGTCTCTGAGATCTAAGCGCTCTTACAGACGGGCAGACGGACATGGCCATATCGACGCGGCTGTTGATGCTGATTAAGAATATATATACTTTATGGGATCTGCCACGCCTCTTCTGCCTGTTACGCACATTTTTTTTTGTGACAAAGTTAATAGATCCCTGTCCTTTTTTAAGTACGGGGTCTAAAAGCAAACACTTTAGCAGCACTGCAACTTTGTTGCTGAAAAATCTTTAAATAGTTTTATTTCGGTTTTTTTCAATTTGTTTGTATTTTTTGTTTTTTATTTGGAGCGCGTGATAATTTGCAACAATTTGGTTTGTTTTCGCATTTCGATTGGTGCTGCATGGGGCATTCCATGAAATATTTTGTGGCACGAATTGCAATTAGCAGTAAAAGTTACCGCAGCTGTCAGCAGACGCATGCAAATTGTCGAAAATAACAGAGAGGAAAATCTTGCAATGCATTTACATAAAAAATACGACCACAGAAATGGCAGACAGACGGCAATGGCAATAGCAAGGGATTCCCAACGTACTCGTACTCGTACTCGACTCCGATTTTCCCCATCTTGCAGCAAGAGAGGAACAACGACTGAAAAGTCAACGACAGAATATCGAAGCAATGATACTCTACAAGTGACAGCTAAAGGAAGGGCTTTAGGGCGAAGTCAGTCACAGAAAAAGTGGGAGAAATATTACAATTTGCTTTTAGTTTACTTTAAAATAGAGAAAGACTTTATACTACTTCAAATGACTCTAACTTATTTGTATTTATTTATTCCAAGTGTAAAAATTACCATTAAGTATTATTTGATTATTGACTATTGCTTTTTTATTGCTTAAAATTATTAAATATTAATTTAATTTCAGTTATCATCTAATGATGAAGAACAATTGATTCGCTCCTTCTTTTCTTTCTTTTTCAGAGCTCTCAAAGAAACGCAATCAAGTTATCAGAAGCATTCGAAACAATTTTGGAAAAAGCCAACAAATTGTGGCCAATAAATGTACAATATGTCAATTGACTGTTTTAATAAAAATAATATTATAGTTTAACCCAATAAGAAAAATAAATGGCTTGAACTTAATTAAATTTGATTTTAATTGATGATATCGATACCTACAAATGTCCCTCTCAAGAGAGCCTTTAATCTTCAATTCCTTATGGCAAAGCATTCGCAAACGTTTCAACTAGCTTGTGATTCGCCTTTTATTGAGTATTTGAGACAACGCTCATGACAATCTCTAAAAGAAATAAATACTGCACTTAAACGATTTCTAGCATTTGCTTATACGAGCACATCCATCACGTCTGTGTACCTGTATGTGTGTGTGTGTGTGTGTGTGTGTGTGTTTCTTTCTCGATGGATGCAAATGTTTGCCTAAGATTCAGAAGCAGATGCAGATGCAGATGCAGATACAGAAACAAATATGCTGGCCAGCAAGCACAATTGCCACGCCTTTGTGTGGCAAATGAAGCACAGGGTGCAACAACAAATGCGGGCAACGCACAAAACTATGCAACACATGGGGCAGAACCAGGGGTAATCAAAGGATAAGCAACGGGGCAACCAGGGAAGGAGGATTGCACATTCATTTAACTAGTGAATTTGCATAGGCAACACGGAAAAAAGCGACAAGCATTTTGTAAGCTTGTGCAATCGAACAGAAGATGCTCTGCTGGGAAAGACTAAAGTCGAGCTCCCGACTATAGGATACCCGTTACTTATTTAAATAAATTTTAAATATTTTGTATTGCATGCTTTTAGGCACTTACATTGCTTAAAAACTTTAATCAGCCATTACCAGCTTTCTATTTGTCCGATCTTGTTACGATTTAGTAGGATGATAGGTTATAATAGTAGTTAACGTTAATTAGTAAAAAAAATCCTAATACCTTAAAAGCTGTGCGGGTGGTGGCTTTTCACAATTTACGGAGGCGGAAAAGGGCGTGGCACAAATTTGAAACAAACTTGATCTGCGTGGAGTTTATAGAAGTCTGTGTGCCAAATTTGAGATCTAGGCCCTCACACAGACGGACGGACGGACGGACAGACGGACATGGCTATATCGACTCGGCTGATGATGCAAAATGTGCTATTTTAAAAATATGTATATAATTAAGAAGCCAATCACTTTATATTGTTCAATTCAGGCCTGTTTCGGTTTTCACTTTTAATTTTATAGCATTTAGTGAAATGCATTTATTCACTTTCCATTTAGGTTAAGTATTTAGAAATGCTTGTTTTTCACTTTATCGGACTTAAACTCATCAGCTCAAAGTGAAATAAATCCATAGAACTTCGCCGAAATGATATAATATTAGAGCAGGTTAAAGAAATTCACTTCCGCAAAATCTTACCGAAAGTGAAAACCGGAACAGGCCTGTAACATATATTCGAGACCACAGGAAAAAGAGAGTGTAATTAGATTGACATTTCAGTATTGATGAACCTAAAGGGGCATTTACACTAGTTGACAAGCTGGTCAATTTCATCTCAGTAGGCTGAAAATTTTGATGGCAACTTAATCAACTCTAGTGTAAACGGTGGTCAATTCTAAGCAAAAGTGTGTTGACTTGGTAAAAAGCACAGCCTACTGAGATGAAATTGACAAGCTTGTCAACTAGTGTAAATGCACCGTAAAAAGGTTATCGAATTATTATTAAATAAGTCGATTATGTTCTGTTATTTTTGACAACTCTACAGAGTCTTTACAAAAGGTTGTATTTCGATATTCAGATGCTTCCTTCTCCCTGTTACATACATCGCAACGAATACAATATACCCTTTTACTTATTTTTTAAGTAACGGGTATAGTAAATACTAAAATAATAGCTAAGCTTACAAAAAGTTTAATTTATTTTTAAAATTATTTTATAATATTCAACATCCTAGCACTACAAGTCGAACTTCTAAATTAAACTGCTAGTCACGATTACAATTTCAATACGAGAATCAGATGATTCACATGGTAACTTAGCATTATTTTCAATAATGTGCTCGATCACAATATAATTAGCATATTTTATACTTAAAATATTAATCTATCGACTATCAAAATAAACAAAGATAAAGGTCCACAAACTACTTCAGGAATAGATTCAGATTTTTTTAGGTGATATGAAATATAAGAGGAGATAAACACCATTGCTTAAATTCATTTAAAATAAAAGAAAACTTTACTAGGGGCACTTTTTGTAATAACAAAAAATGTTTTCATTCCTATTGAGATTTCAAGAGAAACATGGGAATGGTACATTAAATCTTTTCGTGCAGTGAAATGTGAAATGGAACACAATATCAACAAAATATCGATAAGTCGATCAATTATCAGTATTAAGAAATAAAAGCACTAAATAATCCCAAAAACTCATATCAACCCTGGAAGCAAATGAAGTTTCAAAGCAACTTTTCTTCAATCATAAAAAGGCAGACAGATTTTCAACTTTTCTGAAAGTAATCTTGGAAAAATTCAGTTTCAGTGTTCAGTTGGAAATGTCGGCATTATATAGATTAGAGATGAAGCCGAACTTTAAGTATGTTAAAACTGTTTCGCGTGCCTTTCACTTATCGAGTGCTACCCTCGAAAGTGGCCAATACGCCAAGCTTTATTTAACCGTCAACTCGAAGAAGTTTGAGGTGGCATCTTTAACACGCACTGTGCGCCAGAAGAGTGTCGATTTGAACTTCGAGGAGGGCGATAAGCTGATCTTTCATGTCGTTGGCAAAGGGGACATTACGCTACTGGGATATACACTGCCCCGTGTTAGCAGTGACTCCGAGAACGAGGACGAGGGCGATGACGATGCCGGCTATGATGACGACGAATTTAAGGAAGACGAAGCATCTGATGCATCGGATAGTGAGGATAGTGACCATATAGCATCTGATGCATCGGATGAGGATAGTGACGATGACAATGGTATTATCACTAACATGCCTGAACCCATTCAGAATTTATCACATGCTAATCCAACGGTTTTCGATGATGCAGAACTGATGGATGAACCGCCAAGAAAGAAGTTCCGTTTGTCATTAGAGCCGTGTCCGGAACTGGAGTCGAATGTGGATGCTGACATGGAGGTGGACCCTGAAGATGCTGATGGCCTTGATGGACCCGATGTTAAGATGAGCACCGAGGATGATTGATTTAAATCAAATCTGAGATACATGTATGTGCAATAAATATACATACAAACATTTGTGAATCAGCACAAAATTTCTTAGTTTTTGTGTAGTTTTTGGTAAGTTAACATACATGTGTCGGAATTGGGATGATCGATTTACTATATCATATACAGATGTAGCTGCCATATATCGAAGATAATACTTAAGTATGAATAACTTTGTAGCAAACTAGGAGATTGTGTACTTGACAATGTCTTAAACATTTTGATCAACTCAAAAAATGAATACTTAATAATATATACTATAACATATAGCTTTTTGGCTTTTAAAGTATTTTACAAATTTTAAAAAATAGTTGTTTTTTTCTAAATACCAGTAACCTAATGTTTATTTTTATTAAGAACAGGTTCCTTAACAATTCCAAGTCTTAAAACAAAATTTACGAATCAACATCAAATTTTTGACTTTTAATAAAAAAAAACTTTATATTCCTTAAAGTAAACTTTGTCAAAAAAGAAAAGCCGCAAAGAAAAGTTTCTTTTTTATTATTAAATAAAAGTAACTCTTTTGGAAAAATCTAAAAATAAAGTTAAATTAAAAAATATCATTTGAATCAATTGATTTATTACCCAAATTTAAAAGCACTTATGTTGTTTGACTCTATAACTTTTATATGAAGGACATATTAAGGTCTCTAAAAATATGATCGCTCAAAACACAAATATTAAATACAATTTCAATTATTATTATGTATAAAAATCAAGGTCTGAGGATATTTCATTAAGTTTAGATATAATTTCCGCCCCCTCCCAAATACTCTGATTAAGCTTGATCAAATCTTTTTACAACAACTTGTTCATAATTTAAAGGGTATCAAGTCTTTGGCAAGCCGCACATAAATTTTCCGTCAATCATATAGTATCTTTATGGCTCTTTCAACAGATACTCGTATGTTCCACTTTAAGGTTGCACTTTGTCTTCTTTATTCGAGTGCTGGACTTGCTAAAGGAATCATACACAACTGTACCTGCATGACATGCACAGACACACACACACACTTACAGTTGTGGCACCCAAATTGATAATAACTGTCAGCTGGCACGTGTTCTGTATGTACAAGAAGATGTGATGCTTTAAAGGATTCCAACTCGGCAAGTTGAAGAAGAAGAAGAAGAAGAAGTCGGTCATAAAAAGTGTGGCAGGCATTACACATGCCCACAAATTAGTGGCACATTTGGGACCTTCAACTATGTATATGATGATGTGGCATGTGTGTGTTGTCAGAGTGTGGTTGTGGCTGACGTGCAACAAACTTGAAACCGCCAAAAGGACAACAACAACAACAACAACCATTATGTGGATGACGACAACTACTTAGCTAACAACATTTTAGTACAAATTCAGTTTGAAGTGCCTGGCCAAGCTAAATATAATTTCAAGTTTTTAATGGAGCTGAACTTCGTTGGAAATTGGGGATTGACATCATGGCATGGTTGTGTGTTGTCTTCGTTAACCAGGCCATTAAGCAGAGCCAAACAACCTGCGGCTGTTGCCTGATCTTATCATTAACATCTTCCTATATACAAATTCTTTATTTTCATTTCAATTCGATTTCTTCCTCTGACAAAAATAAAACACTCAGCTCTTTAATAATGTACTAATACAATAATGATATTTAGTAATGCACTGACTAAATTGTATTTATATTTATAACTTAAGGGAAATGTTAAACTAAATTAAATATTTTTAAAGCCTTAAAATGTTTAGATTAAAGATATATACAGTCGATCTTCCGTATCTCGAATCACCATTATCCAAAGAGAAAGTTCGACTTAGGGAATTCTTTTTTTAAGTCTTTTAAAGAAACTACAATTTCATTCATTCATAAAAACATTTCAAATTGCTTACTTTTCCTGTTATTTTCAACAAAAACAGATTCCAGTTTGTTGAAGACCTTTCAATATTCTCAAAAATTGGATTTTTCATTCTTTTGCTGTATCCAGAAAAAGTTCCCGATTCAAATGACATCATAATTAATTTTCTATTTTTTAAAATATTGAATTCTGTTTTCGCTGAGATACCATATTTTTCAGCCACTTCAATTTTTGTTGATCCCCTTTCGAATTCCTTAACTAATAAGTTTGAATATTTAAAAATTTAATTTTATATTTTTTATATAATCTAACAAAGAAGTACATAAAGTACGTCTCTCCTGAAGCTAATTCACCAGCCAATGTAATTGTTGATGCAATATTCTATCATTTTACATCACCATATGTTAATGTACATCAATATTTCATATCCAAACGAGCCGGTATAAAGAGCATAAAACAGAAAAGAAAAAAATTCAAACTTTGTAGGGGATCCAATATTTTTGTTTGAGTTATGGAGAAATTCGACTTATGGAAGTTCGAGTTACGGAAGCAGAATTGTATGAAATTTGCTCAGTAAACGCTATTGCCACTCGATTTGGTTCGAGTTAGAGAAAATTCGAGTTAGAGAAGTTCGAGTTAGGGAAGTTCGAGTGTATATGTATTGAGATAGCTTGAAAACTCTTGTATAATTTTTATTCCTATTCGATTTATTATTATTATTATTTTATAAAATGTTTGTTTTAATGTTTGTTTATTTATATTATCCATATTCACTTTATTATTTCCAATTTTATGCTAATTTTTCTAAAATGGAGAAAACACCATTGACACATTTATGTTTTAATTTTATTATTCTACATTTTTTTAATACATTTTTTAAAGCACTTTATAAGACAGTTTTATTTTACTTTCAGATGTATTCTCCATGCTCACTTTAAGCGCACACAGTTTCTAATTGAAGGAGTTCAGGTCCTTTGTTATTGTCACTTTTATTTCTAAACACCTTTTGTGAAATTAGCCAAAGTGATTGTTAAACTTTCTCCATGGTATTTGTTTCTCCATGGTCACTTTAAGGTGTCAATCGCATGTCAAAGTGCATAAAGCCTGCAATAATTTGTCGGCAATGGTTGTCATTATGACACACCAAGTTTCAGGCACACACAGGAAGAGGAGACATTTATATGCACTCCGATTTTATGGACTTTGATTGCTTTTGACATTTATTGATTTATTTAAAAACAGAGCCGGGTAAATGTGTGTGTGTGTTGGAGTGTGTGTTGGAGTGTGTGTGGTGGTAGTGTGTTGAGAGTAAATATTTATAAATTGCTGATATGCAATTAAAAATTACAAGAACAACTTAAAATGGCATTGACAGCTGCAATCGAATGTATCAGCATAAACATAAATACAAAGACTTGAGAATTATGGCTGAGTAGGCTCGACCAAGGGATACCCTTTTGATAGTAATGAGATATGTATGTACGTCAATCGTCAAAACTAAAACGAACAAACATTAATGCATATACAGGTGTGCTACAGAAATCTCTTTCACCTGAAAAATGACGTAAATTTCATACAAATTTAAGTCAAATTCAAGTGAAAGAGATATCTGTAGCACACCTGATAGTGTGATTGTGAAAACACTTTCAGAATAACTGAAGCGAAACATAAAACATATTACAAAATGGAATATAAATAAAATTATCTATAATACAAGTTACAACAAATTAGGGATTTGGGTCACTTAAAAATGTTATAAAAAAAAAAGGGTACAATTATTATTTTGATGATTTGCATCAAATCTAATTCAATTCAATTATTTAAAATCCGAATTTTATATACATATGTAAATTAATATACATATATGTAACATTCGTATGTATTTTAATGTTTGTGCAAATACTTTTATTGAATTCAATTTAAAGTTCAGTTGCATGTCCTTAAAATTGATATGACAATAAGTTAGGCCATTTGTGGTACACAACATCACATTTTGCACACATCACGCATACGCCATGTAAAACAATTGCCATTCAAACTGGGAATGACGTGCGAAAATGTCCAGCGTTTGTCCATTAAGGTGCTCATATGACAAATCCCTAATTGCATCGTAATTATTTGTTAGTAAATAACTAAACATGTAAATTTTAGATTTGCCAACAAGAGCACATACAATACATAATTATTAAATAAGTCAATTCCCGAGAAGGAGAAGCATAATAAACTCCGGGTTACTTGACGCAGATGGATGCACTTGGAAGTTGCAGCTGCTTGAGTTATGACACTCAGATAATCAGTCTGATTAAGTAGTAATTATATTTTCACCATCAGCTGGTAATTTGTTAATTGGCTTTTGAAGAACAGAAATTATGGCATTCACTTCCAAATTTGAAATAGTAACTTTTATTGAAAAACTCTTTAAAGCTTTATAAATTCATATGCAGCTAAGCGCATGAATAATTAAATATTAAATTGCACAACACATTTTTTTATAAATAAATAAGAACATAAACATAGCATTTTAGGTAAAGCATACAATACAATGCAATATGTATGTATTGTATGCTTAGTGGTAATTAATTAATTAAATTTGAAAAGTTTATGCCACTTTAGAGTGTCGCTTTCAACCCAAATCATTTAATTTTCACACAAATATTTAACAAAATAAATTGTCCATACAGTTTTGTTTCACGTAGTGAAATTTCTCTAATTTTGATATTGATATTCTTTATAGATCATCGAGTTTATCCGTAGTACGTTGTACGCAGCAGGGCAAAGAATTGATACGACATGCTGATGACCTTCATGAATGTGTTAAACGATATGGGCGGAAAGGTGGGCGGTCTGATGGAGGCGGGCTTCTGGCTACGCAGCATTATATAGCGCATTATCTGTTTGTACTTCGAGCTGCACGACAGCCAGTTGTGATTGAAAGCCGCATGACCAATGCGAGAACTCTACAAGATTATAAAATAATAATAATTTGAATTAATACGCCTATCATATTACCAATTTACTTACCGAGGAAATCATTTCATCGCCATAATAGCACACAACAAAGACTTGAACCAATGATGCCGAAAAGAATATGAAGTAGAGCACAATATCCTCCACGTTGGAGGCGGTGATTTGAAAGCCAGCAAAGCAAATGACCAATGAAGCAGCTATGAAATTCCAGAGTATTAGCAGGCTAAATATGCTGTTCACCTCCTCGCTGAGACTGCAATAGATTCAACAAGAGAGATACCCTGTCAACTTTGAACGAACTGAAATTTGCATTGCAAAAATGTTACATTTTAATTTCCCATTGTTATAGAAAATAAAAATCAATTTTTAATATTTTCTATAAAACTTTAAATTCAAAATTGTAGAAACTACAATCTATTAAAATCAATCAGTTTTAAAATCAAATGATTTTTAAAATCAAAAATGCAGCATGAACGCAAACGAAAATAAAGTACATTAAATTTTAGAAATAAGTTGTATGAATTAATGAAAAACACTAAAAACTAAAATAAGAAAATTAAATAAAATATATGAATAATGTTATAGTTAATTGGGTTTCCGGAATATCCGTTAATTGTTCGCATTGCGAGATTAAACTGTATATTATATATATGTATATACAGTGCGGAGCAAAAGTGAGTGCATGTTCACAGCACTGACTTTCATCATTCATAAAAACAAAACCATACAAGGAAATCCAAATTTTTTTTTATTTTTAACATTTTCTAAAAGCTGAAGTACTACTTAGTATTAGTATATTGAGTACAGTTGACTAAAAAACAATATTTGTTTTTTTGAAAAATAAAACAAATTAAATAACGTAAGACTTGAGTGTTTTATTTAGTTTGTTTTTGACGCTTATTTATCTTTTGATTTTAGATATAATCTGAAAAACAAAAATATTTATTATTTATTTACTTACTCCAAGCCACGCGAATGATAGACAACCAAATTCTGAGCGAATTTGACATTCTCGTCATCGGTGTGAGCATCGCCGTCGTAGGCCTCCAGGGTATCGGCCATGTAG
The DNA here is from genome assembly GCA_037043435.1 of Drosophila suboccidentalis. Classification (NCBI taxonomy): domain Eukaryota; kingdom Metazoa; phylum Arthropoda; class Insecta; order Diptera; family Drosophilidae; genus Drosophila; species Drosophila suboccidentalis. The sequence continues at coordinate 1,310,058 of JBAMBK010002349.1, forward strand.
TTGAAGTGCATGGTCAACTGCGTGATGGTCGTGATGAGCAACAGATCGACACAGACATAGGAAACGCCGGCAACGTAGGCACAATGCGCCAATCCCCAATACGATATCCAATAGATGGTGATATCCGTTTCGGCATCGTATGGGAATAATATATGGAAACCATAATTGCGTTCAAAGATTTGCGAGCCCATGAAATAATACTTAATGGTGGATTTGATGGCCGGATAAAAGCTAAAGGACGATGTGTATGTCATGCAGAGTATTGTAAAAAGCCACATGACACGATTCATATGCTTGTTGTAGAAGGCCACATGATACGCTTCCTGTTGCTCCTTGGTCATGGGAAAGATTTCCTTGAGGTCATCCAATAGCTTAACCAACAACTTACGATTCACCGTCAATCCGAATTGCTTGAAATCGGCCATAAAACTGAAGCCAATACAGGGTGCCACAGCCGTTGCCTCCAGGAGGGTCGTCGTCGATGTTATATGCACTATAAAATAGGCAATTTCACCCACAACATACGCATTGAAGTTGAGAAATCCCAGGACCAGATAAAAACGTAGTAAATAACGCCGCAATAGATTCTTATCCCTTTCCGAATAGAGATCCTCGCCAATTGTCTTATAGAAGACCATTGGGAATCGCGTGAGATCCTCAAAGGTGTACACATCTCGTTTCGCTTTCTTCTTGAACCCGAACATGACGTTGTGAAATACTGTTACTGTTCATCAAGTGTCTGACAGGTTGTGTCAGGACTGTCCTGGTTTTTATACTCCATTAATTTTCTGTTTTTCATTCATTTTTGGTCAACATGAAATTCTCATGAGGGAAGCGAGTCACTTGTCGCACTTGTTATGCCTCTAGCTCGTTGGCCAACTGCTAACCAACTAACTAACTAATTAAGTAATTATAGACACCTGCTTTGACTCAACAGCACCTGCATAACGCGCAGTTAAACTTTAATGCTGTTATTAAGCTTCCGTTTGCATATGAAATTTTATCCAAAATATGTTGAATTTCCTTAACTTTGCAGTGCATTGGAAATGTTCTGCAACTTAGTCGTTTAAAAGTCTTATACGTCGCATGGTGGCTCGTTTCCTGAAAACTCGTGGCAAAAATCTGTAACTTTTGAGCTAGATGAGATATCGGGTTGAAATTTGAAAAATATATTCCCAATACTTCAAAGAAAAGGGCGTAAATTAACAGTCAAACACAATTTTTTGTAATTTTTACTTTTCAGAATGTTATCAAAAATGTAAAAATAATATTTAAAATTGAACTTTATTTTTATATATTTTTTTTTAAGTCTTAAGAAATTTTTAATTTTCTTACACAAATTTTAACTGAAAAAAAATATTTTTTTTGGCACTCTATTAAGTATTTGACAGGCCCTTTTCAATGCCACGCCCACCTTAATTTTTTTTCCAAAAATTTCTTTAAAGCGTTGGGAGTATGTATTTCAAAGTTCAACATGATATCTCATCTAGCTCAAAAGTTATAGTCATAGCTATGACTGGCTGACAAAATTTTATTTTTTAAATATGTACAGAATCATATTCAAAAGTAAAACTCTTTCGCACTCCCGGCCATTTTTTCTAAAGTCAGCCAAAAGTTCAAAAAGAACTCAAAAAAATAGATGCGAAGGAAAAAAAAAAAATTCTCCCTAACAAATTTTTTTTTTTTTTTACATGCAATTAGTCTTAAATATAAGGCAGTTAATATAAATTAATAAGCTTAATACAAAGACTTAACTCAATTCAAAGATAAACTTCGCCAAACTTGCCCGTTTAAAGCGTAAAACTTCTCACTAACCATTTTTTTGAAAAATACTTGAACTTTGACGAGCTTCACGGCCTACAAAAAAAATTTTTTAAAAGCATGAAATACTTCAACCATTTCTTAGTTCGAAAATAAAAATTTTTCTCAAACGGACCAAATCGAAAATTGATTTTTGGCACTAGTTTTCGAGAAACGAGCCACAGTGCGTCGTTATATCTGTAAAAAAAAAAACCTTGTTACTCATTACAAATTAGAGATTTAGCAAAAAGAAACTTCAGCTTACTCATTAAAAATATTTTAAAAATGCTCTTAAATACTTATATTTTAACGATGATAAATCTTTGATTCAAGAAATTTTTAATCTAAATTTTATTGCTGTTTTTCTCCAGTGCATATAAAATCTGTATAAGCTTAAGCACAATTAATTATAAATAATTTTAGGACAATTTCACTTTAATCAAACAAGATGAAACATTTTTGATAGATTACAAAATAAGTTAAATCTCACTTAGAATATTATATTTCTACAAAAAAAAATGTATATAGAATTATAGTGTATACCAATTTTTTTAAGATTATGAATATTTGATCTATCAAACGATTTCGAGTGTAAAACAAAATATATAGTAGATTACTAAAAAAACGCAGAGTTGATCAAAAATATAATAGAAGGTTATATTTTCGAGACTGAACAATTTCATACAGGACTTTAATCTATATCTCCCAAATTCCCTTTAAATATAATATATTTTTTTTTGTATTTCACAGAAGAAACTAAATACTCACTTTCTCTTTCATAGATGCATTGCCCAAAATTCCGACAGGGCTGAAAACAATAAAATTACATCATTCAAATATTAAGCTATTTGAGTAAATTGATAACATAAATGTTATTTTCGACAATCAATAACAATGCATCGTTTCAACTTTAAATTCAAAAGGGAAAGCGAGAAAAATCGTAAAGGTTTCAAGTCAAGTCTAGACAAAGTATTTGGTCCATGGAATTATTGTATTACAAGTACATATATTGATAAATACTTAGTAGAAAGACAAGTTGGCCAGCTGACAGGAGGAGGGAGACATCAAAGTCGAATTTGTGGAAACTCAAGTGCAAGGGCCATTTATGAAAGAAAGAGAGGGGGATTGAGAGATAGAAAGATTGAAAGAGCCCTTGAGCGATTTTGGCAAAATATGATTGCGATTTTCTTGCTCGAATGCGATGCGATGCGGTTGCCAGTCAGATTTTCGAGGTGAGCTTAAATGTCTTTTGTGTTTCGGGTGGGCGGGCGGTTGTGTTTTTTGGCCCGTCGTGGACCATTTGATGGCCAAGAAAGTGGTGGTCGCATTTTGATGTTGACGCGCCTCAAAAGTTTCCATCAAATGTTTCAATTATTCATTTGGAATGCGGCTCAAAAGCATTGAATATGACAGTCGACTAACTGACTAACTGTCGGACTGACTGAATGACGGACTGACTGACGGACTGTCTTGGTTATGCATGAGGCTTTTGCTCTTAGCTGTCTCTGGAGCCAACGTAAAGGTGAAGCTTTGACCTGCTATAAAGTTACATCAAACCGATACAGATGCCAGTCGTGGTATTATGTCAATCATTTGCTTTGTCCTTAAGTTGGTGAACATGAGCTCTAAGTTCAATAGCTTGGAGTGTGCTTTTTGTTTTTGGTAATTTAAGCTGTAATTATATAAAAAAAATTAATATTCTTAGTACTACAGAAAAGCCTTCTTTTTTTTAAAGTTTAAACTGTGAATATAAGAACAAATTTTAACTTTTAAAAACACTAAAATAAAAATTTAATTTAAACACTTACACTCAGACCAACATTTATTCGTACACCCTTTTTTTTACTTTAACAGCTATATTAGTCAAGTCTTCACATTAAAGAAAATACATTTGGAAAGGTCATTCAAATTCCGTTTGAGTGATGCAAAACTTTCCTTAACCCATTAAGTACCCATTGAATTTTTTGAGTTAAAAAAAAAGTAAATTTTTCAACTTTTTTCCTCGATTTTTTACAAAATATATTTTGATGCAGAAAAATTCTTCAAACAATTCTAAGAGTGACTGCAACAAAAAATTTTAAAAAATACTAGCAAAAATTTTTTTTTGCAGTTACTCTTAGAATTGTTTGAAGAATTTTTCTGCATCAAAATATATTTTGTAAAAAATCGAGGAAAAAAGTTGAAAAATTTACTTTTTTTTTAACTCAAAAAATTCAATGGTACTTAATGGGTTAAGGAAAGTTTTGCATCACTCAAACGGAATTTGAACGACCTTTCCAAATGTATTTTTTTTAATGTGAAGACTTGACTAATATAGCTGTTAAAGTAAAAAAAAAGGGTGTACGAATAAATGTTGGTCTGAGTGTATGTACCTTAACTTGATTATACAGGGTGGCGCAAAAGAAGTCATCCGATGTGGTTTGGCTCTCATTTTTTTTCTAAATGAAAAATTTTGATTCTGTTTTTTGATTATGTTTATTCGAACCTTAAGAATTTTATTGGTTTAGGCGAGAAGATGACATCGGCCAAGTGTTCGCTGCCAGAGCTCATGACCATACGCCCGTTTTATGGCATTTTCCATCACTTTTGCCAGAACTTCGGGCGACAGGTTCTCGCATTCCTGGCGAATATTTTCCTTAAGGGCTTCAAGAGTTTGCGGCTTGTTGACGTGAACCTGCGACTTTAAAAAAACCCCATAAAAAGAAGTCTGGAATGGTTAATTCGGGTGATCTGGCCGGCCAGTGCAAATATCAAAAACGAGAGATAAAGCGGTTATTATTATTACATTATTACAATTATTCTGCGTTCTTGGGGAGTGTATCGGTCATGGCTTATTCACTTGTATTCTGTATCTGTCTAGTCCACAAATGTCAAAACAGATTTGACATTGGCGGCCATTTGCAAAAATGAGAGCATCTTCCAATAGGGTGACTTCTTTTGCGCCACCTTGTAGAATCTTATCATAAATGAATACGTTCCTTTTTTCAATTATTTATGTAAAACAATAATATTTTTTTGAAATACTTTTAAGCCTATTTGACACTTAAAACTAAAAGTTGCGGTTCTTATGGTTGCAGAGTTGCATTTAAGTTTCGCTCAGATTTCCATAAAATTTATGAACTTATAGAAACATATAAAAAATAAAAAGTATTTTTTTGCAATCAGACGAACTCAGCAAAGCACTGTACAATTCTGCAATCGATGTAAAGTTGCAAGAAGTTTGTCTTTAAAGTTCAACTTTCGTCGAGTTGTTGTTTTATTTTTAGTTGTTGCAAAAATAAATGCACTTTATATGAAATGCAGTCTAAAAATACATGCATTGATTTATTTATTTTACGCTCCATCTGCAGTGAAAGTTTTCCAATTAAATTTACAACGCCGTCATTAGAAACTTGCGGCCAGAATGTCCAACCCACTGTGTCACATGCATAAATTTTAAACAAATGAACACACATACCATACACATAGTACAATATGTATGAATTTATATAAAATAATTGAGCCTAAGTGGAAAATCCATCATCTAGTTTTTTATGTGCCGACTTTTCAGCATGACCGAGCATAAAATTAAAATTAATTACAGTATCAATTGTTAACCGAAAACTGAATACTCTTTAAGTTTACAATAATTACTTACTTATTTTATTTACTTTATTTGTGTTTTAAATTTGAAATTAATAACTATATTTTAATATACAATTTCATTTTTAATTTTAAGTTTACGTTAGTTAAAAAAAAAAAATGAATTATTATAGGATATTTCTATGACTCACTTTGTTTGTAACCTGTTTCACTTGAAACCTTAACTCAATTTTGAATTATCAGAGTAGTGTTGCCAGACCTCACAAATATAGCATTTGTAATTTCACCTTTTTATTTACTATTTAATTATCAGCACTAAGCAATTAACCTATAGAGAACCCATCCTATACAACTAAAATGACACAGAAAAAATGCTTGCGAAGCGTCCACCGCGAAGTGTTACCGATCTGGCAATATTGTTCGAGTAGAATTTATAAAAATGTAGGGTGTTGTTTTGAATAAAATAATGTGGATTTAAAGTTTTAAGGGTAGAGGGTATTTCATATTTCACATGTCTTAGTTTCGCAAGCATCGGCCTCAAAAATAAAATCGCTTCTCTTATGAATTCCACTAGAACAATATTGCCAGATCGGTAACACTTCGCTGTGGACGCTTCGCAAGCATTTTTTCTGTGACATTTCAGTTGTATAGGATGGGTTCTCTATAGGTTATTTGCTTAGTGTTATCAGTCAATAATTTCTGAATAAATAAAATCTAAACTCATTTCCCCAGTTCCATTAATATGGTAAAGTCTTTCCAAAAATATGAAATAATCAAAATATAACTCGCTGTTAGGGTATTCAAAATCTCAAAGGCGCCGGTTGTATGATACACAGACAAAGTTATCAATTGTTTTTGTCATTTAAATGAACATTTTAAAAGCCAAATATCTATACTTACACTCATTATTTTGCTTTAAATGAAACTTTCTATTATTTTAATCTGTAAGTGAATGTGGTCAAAGTTTGTGTGCATAAACTTTTAACAATGCAAATATTTAAACAATGAAATGCATTTCATGTACAATTAAAAGATGCTAATTAAATTGATTTACTTGTCAGTGTTGAAGTTCTTTTCAGACTTGCAAATATCATAACTGCGATGCGAAATATTGTTTTAATTAAAATTCAACTTTTATAATAGTTTGAGCTTTCAATCATGAAATGCAATTTTTTTATTTATTGTTTGTTGGCATTTTAAAGCAACCTTCATTGTTGTTGTATCCATGAGCTCTTTTGTTGTTGTTGAGAAAATTGTCGTAAATTCCTTTGTAAGTATTTTATGAGTACAGGGTATAAGCTGCTTATGTTTGCAATTTTATGCAATATATTTTTATACATGAACAAATAAGTTTTTTCAACATTTCATGATTGATACTTTCATAAAGGATTTTTTATTTATTTTATTTTATTTTTGCAAGCATTAGAAAGTCAGGAAGAGAGAGAGAGAGCGAGAGAGTAGGTGCTGGAAACTATTGATACATGGACACAGTGTTGCCAATTTGTCCATTTTGCGGACAGATTTGTCTTTTTTGGAACTGCGATTTCCGGAAAAATTTTAAAACGTCGCCTATCCTGAAAAAATGCCTTTTTTATTTTGTTTTATCCTTTCATTCATCCTTTTTTAATTGTAAGGTCGCTTATACAAATTTATCAATTATAACATATTGATTCCCGATATCGATTGGTATTTCTCAAAGTCACGCAGCCAGTGCTGCCAATTTGTCCTTTTGTGGACACATTTGCCCTTTTTCAGACTGCGATTTCTGAAAACGATTTTAAACGTCCCTTATCTGGAAAAAATGCCTTTTATAAATTTATTTGACTTTATCCTTTATTCATCCTTTTTTTTATTGTGCTAAGTCGCTCATAGAATATATCAAATACAGCTATGAAATTAAAAAAAAAAAAGTTTATGCAATTCCTGTGGAAAATATTTTACTGGCCAATAAAGATCTAATACTTTCTATTGGATTTATTTTTAAAGCTATTTTATTTTTATATGTATTAATAAGAAAACATTGTTTGTCCAGATTTGTTGTCCTTTTAAAATAATTCTGTCCGTTTTGTGTCTTTATTTTTGGTTTAACCGGCCTTTTTTTGTGTAGAGGCTTTGGCAACACTGACATGGACACACAATTGCAACATTTGCCATTCACACAAATCACATGGCTAGGCATGAAATTGGAACGGGGTGGCAACGCCAAAGGGCCAGAGCTTTTAGCTTTGACAGACGCCAGTTGTCAGCATTTTTTCGCGATTTCCTCTCGTTTTTATCGCAGTTTGTTTATTTGTTGCATTTTGTTTTGGTTTTGCTTGCGTCGAAAACTATTATTTTTCACACTAAATAAAGTTCATAATTAATGCATACTGTTATTGTTATTGTTTATTAAGTACTGACATTACCAATTCTTTTTTTATAAACGCCGTTTTGTTCTGTTGTCGTTTGTTTGTTGATTTGTTGTTGCTTTTTTTTTGTTATTCGCGGAAAAAGTTCAATACATGGTAAAGGCTGCAAAGTGGAAAGTGAAAAGTGTTTTGGCAATGTTTACATGCAGTTTCCAGTTACAATTATTGTCAATCAAATTTCAGAAACTAAGCGGTCGAAAACTTTTAGTTGTCTGCGAAAAATTATACTCAAACTGCAATCCTTAATTTTTGTTGCTGGCGCCTTTTTCGCTTGCATGACATTTAACGGTATGTATTTCAATCAAATTTGTTGGTCAAAAATAAAAAAAAAACTGCAAAAAAAACTGTTGAATATTCGAGAAGTATAAGATTAGAGGTCAAACATTAAGTTCAGACGAGATACTACATGTAGCTCCTCGTAATTTAAAAAAAAATGTCAGAAATATAATAATAAACAAGTGGGAATTTATAAAATTATTCAAAAATAATGATCATCATTAAGAACAAAATTTAAAAATTAAAATATAATCATTAAAATGTAATTTTTATAATATAACTTATAATATTATGATTACGGTCCCCGGTGGGAAAGGCTAAAGTCGAGCTCCCGACTAAAGGACACCCGTTACTTATTTAAATAAATTTAAAATAGTTTTTATTGCGTGTTTTTAGGCACTTACATTGCCAAATTGAGTTGCTCTAGCTCTTATAGTCTCTGAGATCTACTTAGGATCTCACACAGACGGACGGACAGACGGACATGGCTATATCGACTCGGATGTTGATGCTGACCAGGAATATATATACTTTATAGGGCCGGAGATGCTTCCTTCTCCCTTATTTTTTAAGTAACGGGTATAAAAATATGTATAAATTAATAATAATATAATTAAATTAAAGTTAAGAGTTCGAATCCAAAAAACAAAAGATATTGTACTAGCATCACAGTTTAGTTGTTCCAAAGTAAGAACAGTCTGAAAGATTTAAAAACATAAATCTTCGATATTTTTGTGAAAGTAAATGTTGTGACAATTTCCAATTATTATAACACATGAGAACTTAAAGATTTCTTATTTTTTTGCTGCAATCCGTAACTTAATTAAAAACGTAAGATGCGTTTTTTGAAAAGGGTTTTTTGGTTTTACGTTATCGTTTATCGATATAAGCTATACAAAAATCGGAACACATTTGTTTAGCCTTAAAAATAAGATGCAAAAGAACATCGGGATTGTAATGACACCTTTCATTGGTTCGAATATTGTACTTAAATGCTTACACACACATAATAAGGATTCCTTTGCGTGTGTGATGAGTGTGTGTATGTGTGTGATGAGTATGTTTATCTTGTGTATTCTACGGCAATTGTTAATTACACATAATTGTCATTCATTCGATTAATTAGTGACATTATCATTTTTGTGCTTGCAAGCACACTTTGTGTAAGAAACACAATTGAAATTATTGGCCATATTTGTTTTATTTCTTAAGTGTATGAGTGTGTGTGTACTTATGATTCGCACTGTGATTGTTGTCTGAAAACAATATGCTATTTAATTGCGCAACTTTTGATGCAATATACAGTATACAGTATATGTATAAAGATAGTATATATACTTTATGCATATATTTTGTGCTCATAAGAGGAGGAAACATGAATGTAACACACATACTAAACATGTACTATATGTTTCCCAAGATGGTCAAGTAGCTGAAATGCATGCAATATTAATAAAATTAAATAAAATTATAACAAGTCCTAGTTTCATTGTTATACAAAACTGCAGAAAATTCCTAACCTTTTATGGCAAATTGACTCTTGATATTTGTAGTTCTTAGATTTGTCTTGAACTTTTTTTTAAAATGGAAATATTTTTTCTCCACAAGGGGAAATTGAATAAAAAATTGCTATGCTTCCATTCAGCATCGTCTGAGTTAGAGTCAAAAATTAATCTTCTTTTGTCTCAGTCAAAATCGAATATGAGATATTCGTCAATGAGAAGAGGATTTCTTTAATTGAAATGTGTTGAGCATATTTGTATTTTGTTTTAAGGAATTATGTATGTTTGCATGACAATTCTTTTCACTTACGAATGATTTATGTAACCCTTGACCAGCCTCCTCTTTCCTCTCTTCTCTCAACTCAGTGCCAATCATAGTTTTGAAAAATGTTTTCAGTTCGGTTGTCGTCATTTTTTTGTGTGTGTCGACCACAAAGTTACTAAAAGCAAGTCGTAGAAAAAGTGTTTAGATCTCCGGGCTGCATCCAAAAAGGCCGAAATGAAGCCATCACTCATAAGCATTGAGAGATATGTATATATAGTATGTATGCATGTGCGAATATTTTCAATGTACATAGAAGCCAATCACAAAAATTCCTACCTTTTCTATTTTTTTGTTTTTTTACCTTTTTTTTGGTTTAGTTTTTGCTATCAAAAAGGCCAATGGCGTTGTTCACCTGGCATTGTGTTAAGTTTCAAAGGATCCACACCCTGTCCCAGTTGCAACCTCCCGGGCAACAGAACCTTGAAGGTCTCGCCCAGCGTTTGCCATACAAACGATTGGTTTTTTTCCCTCCACATACGCTTACTCGTATAGGGGATTTATGGTTTGCTTAAAGAGCTTGCTTCCGATTCGGACTTGAATTATGTCGAAATGTGGATGAAATTGAAAATCAATCAATTCATTGAATTTCGATATTTTGATTTTACATCTCAGTGCCATTTTGGTAATTTCTTAAGATTTTCACTGGCTGCAGGAATTTCTGCAAGTGACTCTTTAATTGTTGGACACTCAATCGCTGTCCTCCTTTTCTCCCTTTTGAGAGCATATACTTTTGCAATTTTCCTTTATCCATCATTCGGCAACGTTTTACTGACAGCATCGAATTTTTGATCAAACAATAAACGTTTACTTATGTTCACTCTCTCACACCAGTTCTCTCTCAAGAGCATACCTTATTCCCCATTCTCTTTGTCAACCATTCGTAAACGTTTTACTGGCAGCATGGAATTATTGAACTAACACTTTGATCTATCAATATACGTTCGCTCTCTGCACTTACTCTCTCTCATTTTTTCTTGTCTTCTATGTGTGTCATTCGTCAACGTTTTAACAATTTCATCGACGAGCTCAACTGACCAATGTATGCGCTCTTCTCTTCTCTGACTCTTTATTTAGCTATGCTTTCTTCAAGTTTACTTTTTTTTTATTCAACTACCCCTCTCTTTTGTAAGTTTTAGAATAGTCTATATAGATTAGTTTCTTGAGTTAGAGCATTCGCGAATCGATGCGTTTGAATAAAAACGAATGCATTCTATATTTTTTGTAGCTCGTATAACTATATTCAAATTGGTTGCCAAAGCAAAGATATGCAAACTCAAAGAAGAAATCGTCTTCTCCCCACTTGATGTACATTTTTGATGTTCAGCTAAGGTGAATTGGGATTGGGATTGAGATTGGAATTAAGAATGGCATAGGGATTGAGATACTAGAAGCAGGCGAACACTTTGTTGTGCGTGGTCCTTTGGTTTACTCGCTGGAATGCCCGGCATCCAACTGAGACGAACAGACAAAGAAAGCAACAAAAAAAAAGAGGGAGAGAGTGAGAGTAAGGGGAGATTGAAGAAAGAGATGAACTAATATTAGTCTTTGGTATGCATAAAAAATCTGCCAACAAAGCGTAAGAAAAATCGTTTAATGCACAATTTGGCACAAGGGAAGCTTCAATGCCTTGATGCCTTCGAGCCTGACTTTATGTGCCTGATGCTTCTCCATTAATATTGTATTGTACATCTTAGTTGAGCATGAATGTGGCACGGTTGATGTTGATGTCTCTTTGTGCGTTGCAGTGTCCTGCACTGGACGCGTTAATTGCGTGCAAGGAACGCATCCATCTTGCGCTTAAGGTAACAACGCCAAAGACAGTGAGGCAAATGAAATCAAATGGCTGACTGCCCATATCCGTCCCACTTAATATCCAGCAAATTGTACAACGATCTCACCCATGCACACACACACACACACTCTTACATACACTGAGACGTACAGTGCCTGCAACTCTGGTTGGTTATTGATACTTGGCGCCAGCAGGCAACTTCCCATACCATTGCAATCATCCAATCACCCAGTCGGACCAGTTAGCGCTCTACAGCACAGTGGCTTAGACTAGCGAAAAAATTGCAAAAATAATAGGAACATTTATATATTTTTTTCTGAATTGTTCCTTATTGTAGCAACCAATTTAATTTTATTGATCATTTAAGATATCCCCAGGTTATTAATTTAAATGGTTTCTTAAGAACTTTATTTTAGTTTTTCATTTAAATATATGTATATCGTTGACAGACGCTTAAATTAAATCAAACAAAATTTTAAATTTATATAAATATATAATATATAAAAATATAACAAATGGAGCAAATTTTATGAGTAAATACATTTTCCTTTAATTTCATGGTTTCTTAAAAGCATTTTTTCACTCGTGTTTCAAACTTGTCCAAAATGTTGAATAAAAACCCCATGAAATTTTACAATTGACAGTTAAAACTTCGATGTCAAATATTTTTATACTTTTTATAAGATATTAGAAATATTTTGATAAATATTTAGGATTTTCAGAAACTCTGATATTTGTGTTATTTTATTATTTTTACACGCAGAAAAACGAATATCGCAACAAACATGCCCTGGGGTATGTTTCCAAAATTCGTCACAATAATCTTTTTTCTGTGTGTTTGTTGTCATTACAAAATATATCACTTTTAAAATAACACAAATATCAGAGTTTCTGAACACCCTAATTGTTATTTTATCTGAGTGATATAAACAAATTAGGCATTAAACTATTTTTAAAGTGAAATATAGAAGTGAAAAAATGTAATGTAATGAATTCAAGATTAAAACATTTATTTGGCTACTTGGCCCCACTGTGCGCGTTGTACAATCCAATGGCCAAAGTGGAAATGTTTGCAATTTATTGTTACTACACAATGACGACGACGACGCTGACGATGGACATGGTCTTGGACTCGGAGTCGGAGTCGGACTCGGACTTGGACTCGAAATGAAGAGATGGACACGGAACTCGAACTTGCACTCGGAGCTCGATTTGAAGATGGAGGTGGAGCTGAAGTTTGTTCATTGATTGCCAATTGATTGGTGAGTTAGTTGGTTGGCAACGCCTTCGGGCAGCCTAAAAGTGGAAGTGTAAGAACAAAAGAACAAGAAGAAAAAGAATATCTTTAAGTTCAAGTTAAAGTCGGATGTGTTGCAAGCAACTTGCAAGTTGCAACAGCAGGTCATGCCATAATGTTGCCACATAAAATTTAAGCAATTTTGCAGTTAACTTATGACTACAACAATTGCTACGACCATTCTCTTCAACACACATCCATATGCATACACTGATACACATACACTGATAGAAAAATGGTGCAAAATTTAAATTTTTGATTATTTTAATTTTCTTAAAACCAAAAAATCAATGACTTGAAATAAACTCGCAAGAAAAATAATAACACTATAATGGTCCCTTCAAAAAAGTCTTTGTATCTTTTGATTTTAGTTTTTAACTTTTTTGATTGTAATGGATTTTCATCAATGATAGTGATTAATTTCGAGAACTCTTAAAAATATCTGACTATAATCATAATTTTTTAGTGTAAATAATACAAATCACGATATTTATGCTTCTTATTTATTTTTAATTAAGTGATTTTTATTTATTTATTTTATTTTTGTTTTTACTTAAGTATAATGACTATCGTCAGATATTCATAATATTACTCAAATTTTAAATAAAGTCGAACTTCCCTAACTCGAATCACCATTATTCAAAGAAAAGGTTCGAGCTATGGAGATATTCGACTTATAGAGTTATTTTTCTTAAGTTTATTAGTTGTACTGCCACTCCTTTAGCTGGAGTTAGAGAGAAATTCGTGTAATAGAAGTTCGAGATATGAAAGTTCAGCTGTAGTCGTTTTTTTTTTGTCAGTGTACGAATTCACATGCATATTTACCGCAGAGTGAAAGCGACAAAATGCCTGACGGTCTGACAATCAGACTGCCACTGGTCTGGATGGTTGGATATCCTGGCCTGGCTGATAGGCGACACTTAACAGTCAACCAACTGGGCTTATGCAGCCGACTCTTGGCTAAAAGCTGAATCATGTGGCGAGGAGCGAGCAAAATACCACAGCGATCTATGCGAATGGCAATGCGAATGGGAATGCGAATGGGAACGGGAACGGGAAAGGGGAATGTGTTGGAAATGGGGCATGGTCGGGACGCCATCAAGCGGCAGGCGGCGGCGGCAGTCGTCAGACAAAAGCACGCAAAAACTTTGTTGCAAAACACTTAACATCACAAACACACACACACACACACAGTCACACACACACACATACAAACAGAGAGACAACAACACGTGCTATTGTGCAGGCGACAAAAGTGAGAGATTGATTTCCACTCAATTGGGCGAGTGTACACTGTACAGTAAAAAAAAGTAGTCTACAATTTTCAACAAACTTTTAACTCTTAGATACATTTTGTTTCTTATTTGATTTGTTTTTTCCTAGAACTACTTACAAGCTAACGCTTATAAATCAGGGACCGTAACGATTATAATTTTTAAAATACAGTCGAACTTCCCTAACTCGAACAAAATCGAGTGGCAATAGCGTTTACTGAGCAAATTTCATACAAATCGCCTTCCCTAACTCGAACTTCCATAAGTCGAATTTCTCCGTAACTCGAACAAAAATATTGGCCCGTGCTTCTGTAAGTCGAATTTTTCGGGAAAATCTCCAATAAAGTTTGAATTTTTTTTTGTTTCTGTTTTATGCTTTTGTTACCGACTCGTTTGTATATGTAATATTGATGTTCATTAACATATGGTGATGTAATATGATAGAATATTGCATCAACAATTATTTAGGCTTGTGAAATTGCTATAGGAAAGATGTTCGAAATGTACTTCTTTGTCAGCGCATCAGTGTACTAAAATGTTTAAGGAAATATTCAAACTTATTAGTAGTTAAGGAATTTGAAAGTAGACCAAATAAATTAAAGTTGCTGAAAAATGTGGTATGTCAGCAAAAACATTTTTCATTATATTAAAAAATGAAATATTAATTATGATGACATTTGAATCGGGAACTTTTCTGGATACAGCAAAAGAACGAAGAAACCAATTTTTGAGAGTATCGACAGGTCATGAACAAACTTGAATCCTTTTTTGTTCAAAATAACATGAAAAATTTGCAATTTGGAATGTATTTATGATTGAATGCATTTGTAGTTTCTTTTAATATACTAAAAAAAAAAATTCCCTAACTCGAAGTCTCCCTAACTCGAACTTTTGTCCTGGATAATGGTGATTCGAGTTAGGGAAGCTCGACTGTATAAATTATTAAATAAAATTTATATGTTGAGTTTTATCAAAATAAAACTATAAAATAATAATTAAATTTTAATTTTTATTTAAAAATTAATATTTAACTCTTATTTTCAATTTTTATTTTAGCAATTGAAAATAAAAGTTATTTTTCAACTTTTATTATATAAATTGAAAATAAAAATAATCTTTTAATTTTTATTATAAAAGTTGAAAATAAGAATTATTCTTCAATTTTTATTATAAGTTGAAAAGTTGAAAAATAAAAATTGACTATAACGACGAGGACTTTAACGACGAAGGCTTAGGCGCCGAGTTTCATTGATCCATTTTGCTTGGTTTTCCTACTCAAGTGAAGCGAGTCTCTCTTGTCTGTTCTCCTTCACTTATTTTCACATAAGAGAGCGAAACTTCGAGAGCCACGCACGATGACAAGACACGAACTGTCATCCCACTCAGTACAACCCTCTTCTCACAATACTGATATCATTCCACTCAAATAACACTAATATTAATAACACCAATACTATTCGATAAACATCGGTAAGGCGCACAATTCAAGCTATCGTAACAACAATATCTCCGACAACTACATATACAGACGTGTGCGAAATAATAAGAACACTCTTTCTTTTACTGTAACAGCTATTGTAAGTCAAGTCTTCTAATTTAAACAATATTTTTAGAAAGGTCATCTAAATTCCGTTTGAATGATGCAAAACTTTCCTTAACCCATTAAGTACCCATTGAAATAATCGAATTTTAAAAAAAGTCAACTTTCAAAACTTTTTTCCTCGATTTTTTCCAAAATATGTTGGGATGCAAAAACATTCTTCAAACAATTTTAGGAATAATTGCAAAAAAAAATTTTCAAAACTATTTTTGCTAGCATTTTTTATAATTTTTTGAAAACTGCAAAAAAGCCACTTTTTGCATGAAAATGAGGAAAAATGGGTTAAAATGGTCATTTTTAGGATTTTTCAAAAAATTATAAAAAATACTAGCAAAAATATTTTTCAACATTTTTTTTTTGCAATGATTCCTAAAATTGTTTGAAGAATGTTTTTGCATTCGAATAAAAAATACTAGCAAAAATATTTTTGAACAATTTTTTTTGCAGTTACTCTTAGAATTATTTCAAGAATTTTTTTGCATCAAAATATTTTTTTGAAAAAATCTAGGATAAAAGTTGAAAAATAGACTTTTTTTTAAATTCGAATTTTTCAATGAGTACTTAATGGGTTAAGGAAGTTTTTGCATCATTCAAACGAAAGTTAAATTTCCAAATATATTTTTTTTTACTATGATGACTTGACTTACAATAGTTGTTAAGGTAAAACAAAGTGTGTACGCATAGTTTTTCTGGCGAGTATATGTAAAGAAGAAGAATATCTCAATCAAACTCTAAAAGGATATCAAAGACAATCTCAAAATTCTTAAATTTTAAATCTATTTTGTTTTGTGTTTCTTTTATTCACATAAGTTCAGACTCTTTCTCTCTTTTTTTATACTAGATTTGCATAAAACATTTCGATATATTTTGTCGCCTGGACGAGCAGACAACGTTATGCTCTTGCTGGCATATCAGCATGATAGTGACTGTGTGTGTGTGTGTGTTGGTGTGTGTGTGTTGGTGTTGTGCATTGTCTGGTTAGTCCTTTCCGCATATATTTGAAATAAAGTTACGACAAGTTGCACTCAATTTTCAGCATTTACTGTCAGCGCGCTGGCACGCCAAGTCAGCCAATGTTGGTCCAAAAGAATGGCCAAGAGGGCTACAAGGGAGGGGTTAAACAGCAGGCAGGATGCACACCGATATCTGTGTATGTGTGTCTGTCTCTGTGTGTGTGTGAGTGAGAGAATGGCCAACAAAAACTGTGTCAGATCGTGTGGACATGGAGGACGGCAGTAAAAACAAAAGCGAGCAACGCATAAAACGCTTGAAATGAATACGTGTAACTATTGTGTACACCTCTATGTTGCAACACCCCCCACTCCCTACTCCCTCCCCACACACACTATGGGATAAAAGCCCCATATTTTGGCATCAAAACAATTTCTTTTTATTGTTTAGTATTTTGAAAAATTCTTGACTTTCTAAATCGGAACTTGACAGAGAATAAAAATAAATTAATATTTTTATTTTTTCTATTTCTAGGGACTACCTTTAATATTCGTCAAAGTCAGCTAAAACTCACTTAAACAAACATTTTATTTCGAATTGAAGACTGATTTTTTGTTTGTTTCATATAGTTTCATATTTAGAGTTTATGCCCAAAATATGTGGCTTTTATCCCATAGTGTCGCCATTGCAGCTACCGCAGCTTAGTCTTCTGTTCTCTGAAGTGTGTGTGTGTGTGTGTGTGTGTGTGTGTGTGTGTGTGTGTGTGTGTGTGTGTGTGTGTGTGTGTGTGTGTGTGTGTGTGTGTGTGTCGGCTCGCCTTTTGATTTGCAAACATTTTCATTTTCATTGCATCTGCCACACCTGATTGTGTCTGTGTGGCATGTGTGTCTATTTGTGTGCGTGTGTGGCATGTGTGTGTGTGTGTGTGTGAGTGTGTGGCAGATAAGCTTGCTGGCCGTTGTTGCAGCTCCATTTGCATATGGAATTACATGCGTGTGAAATAGCTCCCGCCGCGTTCCACATGCCACAAGCCACACACACACACACATGCCACACACACACACATATGGAGAAATCTTCCCGGATTCCCATTAAAAATGTCACAGCACAAAACTTGCAGCGCATCATGTTGTCAACTGTTTTTGTTCTATGACAAGTGGCCGTGTGGCAGGTGGCATGTGGCAGGTGGCATGTGCCACAGCTGGCACAAAAGTCTATTTAAGTTTCTAACAAATTAGCCTAGTAAATTAGCTGCTTATAAATCTGTGGCCATCAAAACAACGTCCGCGTCCGCCTCCCCCCTCCCCAGAAAATTGTTGCAACATCTGCCTAATTAACAGACACACAGCTCAGATTGTTTATGTGGCATGTGGCACGTGGCACATGGTAACAACCTGGAATTGTAAACCAATTGCAATCTTCTCTCTCCCTCTCAATTTTTCTCTTTCTCTCTATTTCTCTCTCTCAATTTCTCTCTTTCTCACTCTCTCCCTTTTTCTCTCTCTCTTTCTCTCTCTCCCTTTCAAAATATTGAAAAATTCGGAAAAAATTTGGAAAAATTCTAGTGAAAAGTTCTATCTTCTTTCTGAGAGAGTACGAGTGGAAGAGATCTCTGTCTTCCTTTATAAGTTTATCGTCCACCTTCTCTTTCTCTATTTTGCTTTCTCTTTCTCTTTATCTCTCACTATATCTTTTTTCTCTTTCTCTCATTTTCTCTTTCTCTCTCATTTTCTCGATCTCTCTCTCTCTCCTTTTCTCTCTCCCTTTTGTTTCTAACTCTCTCTTTTTTCCCTCTCTCCCTCTCTCTATTTTCCTCTCTCTCTTTTTCTCTCTCTCTCTCTTTCTCTCTCTCTCTCTCTCTCTCTCTCTCTCTTTCTCTCTCTCTCTTTCTCTCTCTCTCTTTCTCTCTCTCTCTTTCTCTCTCTCTATTTCTCTCTTTCTCTCTCTCTCTTTCTCTCTCTCTCTTTCTCTCTCTCTCTCTCTCTTCTCTCTCTCTCTCTCTTTCTCTCTCTCTCTCTCTCTCTCTCTCTCTCTCTCTTTTTCTTTCTCTCTCTCTCTCTTACTCTTTTTCTCTCTCTCTCTTTCTCTCTCTCTTTCTCTCTCTCTGTCTTTATCTCTCTTTTTCTCTCTCTCTTTCTCTCTTTATCTCTCTCTTTCTCTCTTTTTCTAAATATTGCATTGTGCTATTAATTTTTTTTTCTTTTGGGTCTTTCAAAAAATTTGGAAAGCTTCTGAAAAGGTCCTAGTGAAAAGAACTTTCTTCTCTTTGAGAGAGTACGAGTGGAAGAGATCTCTGTCTTCCTGTATAAATTTAACTTCCACCTTCTCTCTCTCTCTCTCTTTGGCTTTCTCTTTCTCTGTATTTTTCTTTCTTTCTTTTCCTCTCTCTCCCTCTCTCTTTTTCTCCCTCTCCATCTTTCCTTCTCTCTTTCTCCCTTTCCCTTTCTACCTCTCTCTCTCTGTCTCTGTCTCTCTTTTTCTACTCTTTTTTAAGAATCTTACGTAAAAAAGAATGATTTAAATATTATTATTAATTATTTAAAAGCGTATGCTAATTTTTTCCGAAATTTTTTCTGTTTATTTCTGTGTATTTTTGTAGCTCTCTATCAACTGATTGGTTTTCCTTCTCTCTCTTTCTCTATCTCTATCTATTTTCTTTCACGTCTTATTCTCATTTTCGCTCTTTCACTCAGTTCCAGCTCATATTTTATTATAAACCTGTCCCATTTCTAGACAGATCCAATCTCTATATATAGTGTTGATTTTCTATCTCTCTTTATCTCTCTCCCTCTCTCTCTATATGCGATTCTTTTGAAGGTGATTAGCATAGAGCTGCAGTGTTAAATCGAGTTGAGTTGTTAACGAGTCAAGTCAGATGATCCAGATTAGTTTGGTACATTATGATTTCAGGTGCTTCGAGTATTTGTGCTTTTATTTAGACGACAACCAGCAGTACCACCGAAAGAGATAGCTGCACGGAGTGAGAGAGACAGAGAGAACGAAAAGGAACACAGAAATAGTTGGTACAAAAATAAAGAAGAGAGAAAATTCAACTGCAAGTGAATTTCTTGCCGAAGGACTTGAAACAAATGTTGAGGTGTAAAGAGGATAAAACGGAGGGCGGGAGAGGGGGTTGGGGGCACTAGCAAATTTGCCAGGCGCCGGCTTAACACATGGGCCAAGAAGAAGAAGAAGGAGAAGAAGAAGGAGAGTTTGGCCCAAAACAAGTTGTAAAGTGCAAGGCAGCCATTGGAGTTTGTTGGCCATTTCGGGCCAAGTTTTATGGCAAGCGGGTGCAAGCAGAGAGAGAGGATAAAGAAAGGGAAGAGAGGGTAGGGGATAAAGGAGGGGACTTTACTTGGTCGCCTGGTGTTGTCGGGCAATTCCCAAGCAGTTAAAATAATTGCAACAAATTTTCAAGTTTCCTTATTATCCCTTTTTGCATGCCTCTGCACATAATCCAACAACAACAACAGCAACAATAAAGTACAGCCCGAGTTTAAACCTGGCCAGAACACGACACTGTGGCAAAATGGCAGGTGGCAGGTGGCAGGGGCCAAAAGTGGGCGTGGCCGTAAGCAGCAGCCACATAAATGTTTTAAGCTGTTGTGAATTATGGTAATGAATGTCAGCGCTAACTTCCGGCCCAGGCACAAAGTCTCTCTTCCTCTCTTCATCTCTCACTCTTACTCTCTGTCTGTCTGTCTGTCTCTTTCGGCCTGTCAACCCTTTCTCTCCAGCGGCTTATGTCTTTTGTTTTGGCCGCCTTTTGTTCTTGGCGACGGAAATGCAACTGTTTTAACTGCAAGCCAAACATAATTGACAAACGCTCGCAATGACACAACTGCCGCCCCGTTCGGTTCGGTTCGGTTCAGTTCGGTTCAAGCCAGTGTTGCCAGATTAGCATTTTTCAGGCTAGATCTAGCATATTTAAAAATGGAATATCTTACCAAATTTGCATTTATAGCCATAAATCTAGCATATTTTAAAGTTCATACAGCAATAAATGTATTCGTGACATCAAATAAGTATTTTATCTGGCCTGTTCCGGTTTTCACTTTCGGCAAGATTTTGCGAAAATGAATTTTCCTCACTTGTTCCGGTTTTCATTTTCGTCAAGATTTTGCGGATTGAATTCACTTGACATTGAGCTAGTGATTTTGAATTCGAAAGGGATTAATCGATGATTTTGGCATGCTTAGCATAAAATTAAAGTGAAAACAAAATATTTGTAAAATACTCCAATGTATTAGGAATAATGAAACATCATCAAATAAACCATAAATAATTTATTTGGTTTTTAAATAATTTTTATTTCTACATACCTCAAAATCGATAAGATTCTAACCTAAATTGTTTGTCGGATTTGCTCCACCTGTTCTAGTTACCGCAAGTATTTCTGAAAGTGAATGGCAACTTTATTAAATATTTTGATATTTATTTTAAACTAAAATTCAAGTGCTTTTAAGCATTGCGTCAAGTAAAGAATTCAATTTCTTGCTTTTTAAATGCAAGTTGTAATTTTTATGCAAACAAGAACAGATTATTTTTGTAAACAAACACTGTGCAACAATTGACAACTCTGCAAAAAAGAAATTTCTCAACACTGAAATCAGCCAGCACTTTCAAAAATATAAAAGTTATAACGAAAGTAGGTTTTATCATTGAAAAAGGTTTCCACTTATGATTAAAAACATTTTTGATGAATGCGGAAATTCTTTTGACGCAAATGTCTGATTCACTCAGAACATTTTCCAGCAAGGTTCTGCTAAAAATAACTCAACACAATGTGGGAGGGAAATTCGGAGGGCAATTCGCAGGAAATGTAAAGGAATTTTAAGGGAAATTCGGTCAAATCTTGCGGATTGAAATTCGCAAAAAAAAACAAGTGAAAACCGGAACAGGCCTGTATATGTTTAAAATGTTTCACGGCATAAAAACATCGGAGCTTGTTATTTTTTCTTAATCGATGGTGTCATCGACATGTTGGCTGATGCATTTGGGATATCTTTAATTTGGAATTGTAAAATCAAAAGAAAGTGAAGGTGGCGAAAATGCCAAAAATAAAATAAAAAACAATTATTCCGCGATGTTTGGCTGGAAAGCAGCTCCTACAAATCTATAATAGTAACTAGAAAAAGTTGTTGATATAAGGCAGCATGCGGAATCCAAAAAACATTTATCATCAACGGGTTCAATAGTTCAATCACAACAAAAGAAGATTAAAAGAACGAGTAATCAGGGGTGCCACAGAAATCGCAAGCGAAATAGAATTCCGCAGAGTGCCACCGAACTTCGAGTGATTTAATTTGTTTAGCATTTTCACCAACCTTTTCGAACTAGGCTGCTAAGGGCTGACACCTTCTCAGATTAAATTACCCAAGGGTTTGATTAGCAACTTTGTCAAGTTTATCATTGCAGAGCAATAAGCTTTTAATTTTTTCTCATTTAATTAACATAATTTTATTTATTTATGTAATAATTGAATTCGTTTAACTAACAAAAATTTAAAACAACTCTGGCAATGGTACGCCATTAGTCCGGCAACTCTTTGTGAAATATGTTTTCACAAATTGCACAATAAGTTAAAGGTTTTTTTCAGTAAAACTTGATTTACCTCAAAAGACCTATTTTTTGAATTTAAAGAAAACTGAAATGTTTCCATACTTTTATTTATTTTTAAATACCTTACTTCGAATTCTGACTAAAAAATGTGGCATCGCTGACCCTGACTTCGAAAATCTAAATCGGACTAGGTGGCAGCATCGGACGCCAGTGGATTTGGTACAGCGAAATGAAATTGAAGTGAAATTCAAGTGAAATTCAAGTGAAAGCGATTTCTGTGGCACCCCTGTATATTTGAGTGAGGAGGAAAATAATGAAATCGATGATAGGTTACCTAATTAAATTTCAGCAAAAGCCTAATGATTTTGCATGTTTTCTTTGCATTTTTACTTTAAGCTTATTTTAGCTTATTTTTACTCGAAATCTAGCTTATACGGGCGCTGAATACCTGGCAACACTGGTTCAAGCCCCCTCTCCGTGTCGAAACTCCATCTCCATCTCCAACTCCAACTCCATCTTCTTCTGCTGTCATCTGCTGGCGAAGCGCTGTGATTTATGTTGTCGTGCATCGCCATTTTTACCTGTCCATAACAAATTGGACACCAGTTGATGGAACGTGCAACGTGCAAGCCGTTAACCGTCTAGCGGCAACTGGACAACGGGACAACAGGACAACAATAAGGACAGACAACGGGGCAACTTGTCGCAATGCAGCTGCAGCCGCCTCAAAAGTCCTTGCCATGTTGTTGTGGTCACAAAAGAGCTGCAGCTATTAAACAATAAGTAAATTAAGCGCCGCACAACACAGAAAGAGACAGCCAGTAACAGGAGAAAGAGTGAGAGATAGAGAGAGAGAGACAGAGAGATGCAACTTATTGCAATGAGCGAAGGAAACATCAAGCTCCTTTTCACAGCATTTAAGTCTTTCTTAATTTTTTTTATATTTATTTTTAATTTCAATTCTTCTACAAATTTGAGTTTCAAAGAAGAAAAAATGTTGTTAAACATTACATTTATTTAACCACTCGAAACGAACTTTTTCAAAAATTTGAACCGATCAATTGTTACATTGTTGAACTTCTAATTTTATTCTGCATCAAAATTTTATTTCTTTGAAAAATTGTAATCTTATTACAGCATTGTCTTTTTTTTCTTTGACGCTGTTTCAAAATTGTCAAACTCATATTTTTTTTCAAAACTTCAACGATTTCCTCATGCAATCTCAATATTTTTTAACTGTTTGACCTCTTCTTTGGTTCTGCAACATTCTTTTATTTTATTTTTTTTTTTTTTCAAAAATATCTCTTGACACTTTTAAAAAACTTGAAACTCTCATAACGTTTTTAAAACTTAACCGATTTCCTTGCGAAATTTTTTCATTGTTTGACATCTAGTTTGATTCTACAAACTGAAAAATTGCATTAATTTCCAACACTGTCAACTTATTTTATACCTGAACTTTTTCAAAACTTTAAACGGCCATAATTTTCTCAATATCTAACCGATTTTCTTGCGGTTTGTCAATGTTGTCATTGTTTTTGCTCCTTATTGATTAAGCTTCAACATTTTATAAGCTTGGACAACTTGATGATGAGAAATCAAATTAATTTTATAGAAATAACAATCGAAAAATGTACTGGGAAAAGTGTTCGCTTTAAAGTGACCATGGAGGACATATAAATGTACATATGTACCTATGTTTGTAGACAGCATAAACTATAGGAATGCGCTTTATAAAACGTGAAATTCGATTCTCTTTTGCAATTGTAAATTCGTATTGTGTGTCCATCAAACTGTCATTCGAATTTGGCTTTAATCTGTTTGACGTGTTGCACATTTTGTAAGTGCAACTGGACAGAGAGAGAGGGAGTGGAGGGAGGGAGGGAGAAGTGCGATACGCTTTGGGGCACGTTATCAGGGTTGAATCTTGTCTTGTCTTGTCGTGTCGTGTCATGTGCTCAAGACAAGGTTTTGCCAAAAGCGATTGCATTACTCGATAAGTGTCAAATTAACAATGCTTAGCACCGCAACACACACACACACACACACACACCCATTCCCCCCCACTCCCCACTGTTGCCACATGCCACATGCCACGTCAACACACACATTTACACACTTACACATTTCACTGGCACAATTATTATGGTCACATGGTCACAGTGAAGGCGCCACAAAAAGTGGCAAATTGCAATTGCAGCTGCAACACTGTGGCAACACAGTGTTGCCAATTGCTATCAGTCTGTTGCGCTTCATTTGACTGCAATTTAAATTCGATTAGCCAAAAGTGTCCTGGTGCGTGTCCTTCCATCCCCCCTCCCTATCATCCTGCTCCTCCCGTTCTACAATTTAACACAGATCACTGTGGGCAATTTGCCTGTTTAAGTACATAAAATGAATAAATTAAAAAAAAAGAGTCCCGACTATAGGATACCCGTTACTTATTCAAATATAAAAAAAAATTGTATTGCATACTTTTAGGCACTTGAATTGCTTAAGAACTTAAATCAGCCATTACCATCTTTCTATTTGTCCGTTCTTCTTGTGATTAAGTAAGATGTTAGCTAATAATAGTAGTTAACGTGTGTTACCAAAAAAAAACATAATCTCTTAAAAACGGAGCGTGTGGTGGCTTTTCGCGATTTGTGGAGGCGGAAAGGAGCTCTTAAAGTCTCTGAGATCCATATATAAATACTTTAAAAGGTTGGTTCCCTGTTACATACATTTCGACGAATACAATATACGGATATTATTTTAATTCTTAACTTAATACAGTATGTATCTTGATTTTTTTTATTATTAATAATCTTTAAAAAGGTTTTTAATTTTTTAAAATAAAATATTTTTGTTTTATTTGTTATAATTTTTGTATTTTGTTTAATACTTCATATTCAATTGAAATCAATTATAGATTTCGATTCAGTACAAGTTTAATAGAAGATCCTTTTCTTTAAAGCAATTTCAATGTATTTTCGACCCATTTAAAATTGATCATACATTTCTCCTCAACTTTAAGCGACTTCTCTGTCTTTTAGACAGAATATAGATTTTTATGTTAATCTGTATTAATTCTTAAGTATTTATTTTGATCTAAGAGTATCAAATGAAAAGCTGAATAATAATCAGCAGACATTTGTAAAGTTGTAAGGATTCAATATTAGTTGTCACATAGAATAAAATTATAGAATCATTTGTTCGTTGGTAGTCGAAAGTAGTTCAAAACTTGACGAGTAGTTAAGTTTGAAATTGGAGTTCTCTTCCATTAAACGGACTAAATTGCCCAGTGTGCAGATGTCCAGCTGACTTCGAAAGGGGTCAGTGTTTGTGTGCCAAGTGACAGTGTGGCAAAGTGGCAAAGTGGCAAAGTGGGTGGCATCTGATTTTCATCACTGACAATAAAACTTTGAACACATCGAGTTTGCCGACTGGCATTCTATGTCCATTCGCTCCGACTTCGATAGCTGTCGATAACTGTCTGGGCACTTGTTGCACTTGCAACACAACTCACACACACACACACACATATCAAGGATACACACTGGACTGAGAGACAGACAGACGAAAAGACAGACAGATAGACAGACAGACATTGCATTTTCACGCGCAAATAAATTTGACAGCTGCCGTTTTCCGATGAGCTCTGTTTGTCATGTTTACTTATGTATGTGTGTGTGTGTGTGTGTGTGTGTGTGTGTGTATCTGTGTGTGTGTTTCAAGCTACACTTCTATTGGCAGCCATACTCTACCCGTTGCGGCATGTTAACTATAGCAATTTAATTGCCTTCAATTTGCATCAAAATCATTTAAATCGAAGCTTTATTAAGAAACCTCTAACATCAAACTAAACTTTAAAAAAGCTCTATCCAAGATTAATCATAAGTTTGAGCTTTAAAGTGCTTTGAAAGCAGATAAAAGCAAACAATTGAATTCAATTGACCTTAAAATTATTCAAAAAGCGTTTATATAAGCTTTTAACTAGCTTTATAGCATGTCATTAAAATTTCATGTGCTTAGAAGCTAAACAAAAGTAAGAATTGAAGCTTATATAAAAGCTCAAGTCAAATAATGTTCAATAAATGTTAAATCTAGTTTTCATATGGATAAATTGTGTGTATTTTATATAACTCGAAGCTTTAAGTTGCTTTAAATAAAAGAGTAGCTGCCTAAGCTTAAATATTTTTGAAATAAAAATAATAAAATGCTTGAAAAGGCTATGATGAAATGCGTTTATTAAGCAGACTGAATGTAAACGAAGCTTTCACAGACTTTTAAAGATTTGTGTTGTAAAAGTCATATCAAAAGCTCTATTACATTTCGATAAACTTTGCATGTTACCTAATATTTAATGTGCTTTTAATGTTGACCAAAAATGTTGAAAAATCTTGATTCGAAATCATTTATTAATTTCAATCTTCAGTTTGGGGTCGTTAAGCTTTCATGTGCTTTTATAGCTTAAAGCTCAAAACTGTGTATGTAAGAAGCTTTTAGTGGTTTTCTTAGTTCACTTAAAAATGCAGTGGTCAAGGTAGTTTATAAAATGCCACAGCTTTAAGAGACTTTGATTACCTATTTAACTCAGTCTATAAGCTTTCCATGTTTTCAAGAGCTTTAATTTAAGCTTTGTATGACATTAATGGCAAACTCTAAATTGACATTAAACTTGAATGTGCTTTCATAAGATTGTCGCTTTCAAAAGCTCTGCTAAAAGCGAGATTAATAGCATGCACTTAATATGAGCTTTAATCAAAGTTGATACTCTTATGGAAATGTAATACTTTTTGAAGTTGCAATTAGCCGGAGATCACTGTAATTGCATATTGTATGGGCTTATTGAGTTGAGCTCTCTGAATTAAAATCGTACTCGAACTTTTGCTACTTTTCCGTAGCTTTGTGTTGTCGCATAGTTTGTCTGATTTGTGTCAACAGGCAAAAAGCGGCATGTTCCGGGGCAGGGGCAGGGACAGTTGGGGAGTTGGGGAGTGTTGCACCTTAGTCGTATACGTGCCACATATTCGAGTGTGTGAGTTATATCGATAACTGTGTTATCCTTGTTGCTGCTGCCCGTATTAAGCATAATTTTTAGAGCACATTTCAAATCAATTTCCCTGTCGTGTTGGCCATGTGGAACTAACCAGGTTGCAAACCATGCAACCAACTGACCACCAACATTCTGCCTCATCTCTCTCTCACTCTCTCTCTCTCTCTCTCTCTCTCTCCCACTCGTTCTGTTCCGCTTTAAATTGTTCCCGTCTCTTGGCTTCTGGCTACTGGCTAACACAATGCACAGCACATTTTCCATTAGTGAAATGTAGTTAGTACTGTTACTTACCGCTTTCTGATTGCATCTCCGCTCTTACCAGCGATTCCTGGTCAACTTGGTCAACATGGTTTTGTGTGGCTCAGCATTACTTGAACATTACCATGGCCAACATATTCAGCAACAAATTGTTGCAGTCCGTCAACATTTCGCTAATAAAATGTTGAGCCATCTATGATTTTATCATTTATTTCAATTATTTATTGCAACACTTAAGCAATGAATTAATTCTGAATAAACTATAGTACTAATTGAGTAAAGAGCAATGAAATTCATTATTAATAAAATCACATACTAATGAAATTTTAATAAAAAGTTATGAAATTAATTATAAATAAAATATAAATTTATAATCAATTTAATCAATCAAAATAATACATTATTATAAATAGTTTACTGACAACATATTATCATTAAAAAATTAAAAAAAATATTTAATTAATTATTTAAATAATTTTGAATTTGAATTTTTAGTGATTTAATTATCAATAGTAAAATAATAAGCCACAATATTTTATTCAATAACTTCACTTACAACAAAATTGACTTGTAATAATTGATTACTTGTTATTATTTTTTGTTGCAAACTAAATCAAATTTAAAAAAAATTCATTACCAGATTTTGTTTTCGATTCAGCGTGGAAAACGCTCGCTCTTAGTTTTCAAAATATTGAGCAATAATTTTTTTTCTTTGTAAAGAACATTTTCAAATTTTAAATATTTTACTTTCACATCAATTAAGCTTTCAAATTTGTCTTACGTGTCTCTTGAGTTCATGGGTTAATGAAATTTCGTGAAATTCCTGCTGATTTAGAAAGGGTTTTCAATAAGTGAAGTAGTTGGGATGACAGCGTGCCACGCCCTCTGCTTCCCTTTTCACTCACCTTATCTCACACATAATTTCTTTCACACACACGCACACACACACACAAACACTGTGAGATCACGTTTGATTTTCGACTTTGGGGTGAAATTTGTTTATTTTGCACAGCTCCCAAAGGTAGGCAACACTTTTTTGCGCTAACTTTCTCATGCATACACATGTATTTTTGATTCGCTTTGCCTAAGCGCACCTACACACACAGACAGAGTGAAAGAGACAAACACACACACACACAGACTGACGCTGTCGTTGGCAACTTGTTGCGCGAGGACAAAAAACGAACTCAAAACAAAGCAAAATGCGTGGGAACGTGGTGTGTTTGTGGGTTGCTGTGTGGTGGGATGGGGTGGGGTGGCTTGAGTGGGCAAAGAGACAGATGGAGCGCGAGAGGGAGAGAGCATTGAGTGCAAACTCAAGCGTTAGTTAATAAAGGTTCCTCAGCACATTTGTGACTATAATTTATAGCTTTATTTGTACGTTGCATAGTTGTGTGTGTGTGTGTGTGTGTTGTGATAAAGCCAAAGGTAATTTAAAAAGCATTTTTGCGCTCTTTGATACAAAAAATAAATATGTATAAACTTTTGTCGTCGCTCTATCTCCCTCTCTCTCGCTCTGTCTGACTTATGCTCATTTTTGTTGATTATTTAAAACGCTAGCTGCGTTTGTGTAATTGTTGTTCTTAATTAACTGAAATCGCATTAATAAAGTTACTTGAAGCGAGTCACACACACAGACACTCACACATACACACACTCTCACATACACACACACAAAGCTGCCGCAGCGCATAAAAAGTTTTAATTGGCAGGCGACGAAGTTGACCTGACCTCTAGCCAAAAGACCCGCGGGCACACACACACGCACACAAAGTCGCTGGCAATTTTTAAGTGCATTTTGAAATGAATACCCATACACACACACACACACGCATACATACACATATAACTGCATATTACATTTGTATGTGTGTGTTTTTTGTGCATGTGTAAAAATCGCTTTTTTCTGTTCTCCAAGCTGAATTTGTAAATGCAATTAAATTACATTTATGTATTTGCATACCTAAATACATGCACACTCTGTGTGCAAAACTTCTATGTTTATAATTTATTTTTTTTCTTTTTTTTGTATTTTCAATTAATTCTCACGCGCGCAACAAGCATTTCCCATTACCATTTACAGTTGGCACATTTTTTGAATCTAACCGCCATTTTGTGCTCAATTTGACATTCATGCTTCACTTGAGCGCATTTACATTGCGCGCACCTTTTGAGTGCAAATGTTGTGAGTTGAATTTTGAGTCGAGTGCTTCGAGCAGACAGCATCTGTTGCGCCACAGTGGTGTGTAATGAATTATACACTTCAATTTATTTAGTATTAACGTAAAATGTTTATACATATTTAGATTATTCAGATTATTTTAATAACAACAAAAGGAGAATTTTATTTTCTATCTTACTTCAATATTTATTATTGATCCAATTGGGTTTGTCTAAAAAAAAAATCTTGAACAAATCAAAATTCTTTAAATACCCTGGTTATTTTTATATTTTAGTTTTCATCTTCGAATTTAAATTTATTAGTTTACATAGGTATTCATTTTAAATTTAATTTTTTTTTTCATTTTGCTTTATTTTGTTGTGATAATTAACTTTTTTCGACTGTAAACGTTGGAATATTAAATAATTAATTTAAATAAATATGTATTTCATTTTAATTCATATTAATTCACGTTTTAAATACATTTCCAATTAATTCTCTAGAGTTCTAGTGTTGTTTTGCGCCAAAACTGGCTCTTTTTTGCACTGTGCATTTCCACAGCTAACAGTCCCATTTTGAGTTAACATTAATATTGAGTGACATGAACTGTGGCTTTAGCAGCTTCTTTGAGTGCACCACACAACAGCGCTTGGCTTGGGCGAAGTTAACAGAGCAATAGCATTAACAGTCGCATGTTAAGCGTAACTCACTCAACAACTTTCTGACGTTGCTGCTGATTGTTGTTTTGCTTCTTGTTACGTTTTCAGTTTGTTTTGTGCGCGCGTTCCGGACGGTTGTGATTGCCGCGTGAGTGCATCGTCGTCGTCTTCATTAGCCGCCGTCGTTGTCGTAGACGTAGTCGTAATTCGTGCGAAGGCAAACCCAAAGCGAAGCTGGTAAAAACGTTGTATGGTTTTTATGTGTGTATCTTCGCTCTGCTTGCGCGTCGATCGCTAGCAGCAGCAACAACAACAACAACAATACCATCATCGGCAGCAGCAGCAGCAGCGCGCAATGATCTTTCAATATTTTTGTTGGCTATTTTTTTTCTGTTTGTTTTCGACTGTGTGTGTGAATTTTTTGTATGGAAATGGAAATGAAGGCAAAATGCATGTGCAATAAACGCGATAACAAAACAAGATGTTTATAATTATTAACAACAATTTATGCAAACAATTTTAAATACATATCTACATATAATTACATTTTTCTCAGTTGGATACTAAAGTGGTTGTGTGTGTGTGTGTGTGTGTCTGAGTTTGCGAGCAGTACGTGTGTGTGTGTGTGTAGGTGTGTGAGTTAAGCTTAAAGAGAATTGCATGTTTAAAACGAGTTCTTGCAACAAGCCAAGTTAAAAGAAAAGGGTTCAAGCAAAGCCACTACAACAAAACACACACAAAAAACAAGCAGCAGATGAAGAAAAAGAAACAGAAGGCAAAGACGAAGAAGAATTCCCATTAAATTGTCGCTGCTGGCTTTGACTTGGCGTGCATTTGCTCTCTCTCTATCGCTCTCTCTGATCGCGCGCTCTCTTGACGCTCGCGCTCTCTTGCCTCTCGCTACCTGCGGCAGGTGTGCGTGAGCGTGAGAGCGAATGAGTGACTTTTTATGCGAATGACAGCACAAAGAGCAAGTGGTGCTAGATCAATATGACGTTAGCATTTGTTGCTACTCTTCTACTTCTACTTCTTCTTCTTGTGCTTGTTTGGGTTCGCCTCTCTCTCTCACTCACACGCCCTCTTTCTACACCCGTTTTATGCTGTTTTATTGTTGTTGTTGTAATTGTCCATTGCAGGCACATTGAAAATGTTAGCGTCCAAATGGCAGCAAAGAAAAATGTTCAACAAACATAAGCGGCAAACCAAATTGAAAATATAAAATAATCAAACTTTTGCCAAGTGAAAATACGATAAAAACAAATAACAAGTAAAAGAAACGCATAAAATAATAACAAAAAATAAAAACAAATAAGTGAAATAAAAAATAAAAAGAGAAGCAGAACAGCAATCAAACGCAGCCGCAGCAAAGTAACAGCAACAACAACTGGCGCAAATGAAGCAAAGGCAGCGACGATCGTTGGCGTCGTCGCTGCGGCGCGTCAACAAAAAACCAGCAGCAGCAGCAGAAAAAAGAAGAATAACTGCAGCAGCAACAACAACAACAACAACAGACGCAACAGCAGCTTGGCACAAAATGCTGCTTGCGCTGCCGACGTCGACGGCGCTGCTTCTGTTGGTGTTCGGCTTTGCCGCATTTAGCTTGGACAGCTGCTCATGTTACGCGGGTAAGTTTTGTGTCTTGTGTCCCCTACTCCATTTCTTCTTCCACTTATTCTCGTGTTCTCGCCATGCTCTTGTTGTTGTCTCTGTCGCTTGCTTTATTATTATTATTTTTGCTTTTTATTTTCGGCATGCCTCGAAAACAAGTACAAAACAAACAAGCCCGTGGGAATTTGCTGGTTCAAAGCGTAGCAGGAAATTAGGCAAAGCAAGACGGCATTTAGTAGTAGTAGTAGTAGTTGTAATATTAATAGTAGTGAGAGTGGTATTTGCTTAACATTGTAGTAGCTGCCTTAGGCCGTATTTAGTAGTAGTTGAATGCGCTTTTGATGAAACCGTTTTGGTTTCTGTTATCAAACTAAGGCAAACAAACTGACCCAAAAAAGTTGAACCAGACGCAAACACTTGAGATTTACCCGTGTCTAATAAATGCATGTGTAGCATGTGTACATAAGTGTATTTATAACTACAGTGTGCACTCATTCGAGTGCACAAAGTAAACACAAAGGCAGTTTCGTAGGAGTTGTAGAAATTTCGGCTTACAATATGAATAATTTAGTTATACATATGTAGTTATAAACATGTTTACTTACTAATTGTTTTTAAATACTGGATATATTAATAAGACCTCAAAAAACTTAGAAAATTTCAAAATTTTTTGATATAAAAATTAAAATTTCAATTATGTTAAAGTGAAAAATAGATATGTATAAATATAATACAAAAGCCCTGACAATATTTGCTCCACTGTATGTAAAAAATTGTAAATTTGACATCTTTTGTCTCGCTCAATTTTTTTCCACAGAATTTCAGAAATAAAAAACGCAAATTTGAAGCATAGACTTTCATCTTTTGAAATTGGAATGCACAATAAGAACAAAATGTATTTTAAAATGAGACACTTAACTGGAAACAAAGTGTTATTAAAATTACCCATAAAAATATAAATGTCCCCTTTGTGGAAAGAGTTTAAGAGTAGAAACATTTTTTTTTATAGCAAATTTAAAAAGAGGACTATAGATTCGAAAGTTGGAGTTGTTTCAGAACGAAACTTATTTGTCATATGTTAATAGACAGACAAGAAAACATATATATCATACTCCTGTATATATACATATTTCCACTATTGGTTAAGATTTTAAAAAGCTAAAAATCAATTATTTTGGGCTGCTGAAAGTTTGAAATCAAAACTTTCTCGAATTGTAGAAAAGTTTGGTTTTGTTTAGTTTTTGTTTTAAAAAACAATTGCACTTTGTTGGATGTTGTCTTGTTGTCTCCTGAATTGTTGGCTGTCCAATTACTTGCAGGCTTAAGTGTAATACTTTAGGGCTTATTTACAACATACCTGACTAATTAAGCAGTGTCAAAAACATTTCTGGCAGCCGGGGGTTAAACCTGAACCAAAGAAGAAGAGAGAGAGAGAGAGAAAAAAGAGAGAGATGAGAACGATTTAAAAAGAGACAACTATATGCGATTGTATACGATAATTTGTGTGCTTAGATTATAGATAATTAATCTTGGTGGCTTACATGAATGCGAGTAAATTACATGCGATTATGTGATGCATTTAATCCTCCGATTTTGGTATCTGCCTAACTGTCTATCTGTCTATCTGTCTATTCTGGCCATCACAACACAATGTATGCATTTAATTCAACAATTAACTGCACATTTTGTAATTTAATTATAATCAAATATATAGATTGCTGGCTTCCCTTTTAATCATTGTCACAAATAATTTGCACGGAAAAAAAACTTTGATTAATTTCATTAAATAAAACGTGATTTTTTCAAAATCAATATTCAATTAGGAGTTTTCTTATTGACATTTAATGTAAGATATTTGAGTTTGTTTTTTTTTTATACCCTTTACTTAAAAAAAATGGTTAAAGGGTATATGGTATTCGTTGAAGTGTATGTAACAGGGAGAAGGAAGTATCTCCGACCCTATAAAGTATATATATTCTTGATCAGCATCAACAGCCGAGTAGGATTTTAGGATTTTATTACCTGTCATCCTACTAAATCGACAAATAGAAAGCTGTTAATGGCTGATTACAGTTTTTAAGCAATGTAAGTGCCTAAAAGCATGCAATAAAAAATATTTAAAATTTATGTAAATAAGTAATGGGTATCCTTAAGTCGGGAGCTCGACTATAGTCTTTCCCGCTTTTTTTTTATAGATTAGTTGCCATCCAGAGCGTCAAAATGTTATCACGTTAATATGCATGCAATTTCATAATCAATTTTATTGAAATTGAAATTCCGATGCATTCCATTTTATTTTTTGCCTGTGATTGAAATCTATTCATTTGAATATGCTTTCGAATAATGTTGTCTCATTCCACGCCGTTCCTTGTTTAGTCTTTATTTGTTACATTCAAACTATTTCAAATTAGATAAAGTTGTTTTCCATCACACGTTTCATTCCATTTTGTACCAGTTTCTTTTAGAGCCCACTTCAATGATATGGGTTTTTTTCATTTCAACATTCTTTTTTAATCATTACTATTTTAATCTATTTTTTTCCACTTCATTACACAAATTTGGTTCGTCACAACCTTTCAATTAACTAAATTTCAAAACAATAATTGAGATATTTGATACACTTGAAAGCTTCAATGAACAAATAAAAATATCGAAATGCAAAAATTCAATAAACTCTAATTGTGAAAAAACAAAATACAAACTAACTAACTAGTATATGTAATTGCTTAGTGAAAATTGCAGCATTAGAAAATTAACGCTGTCAAAATTATGAAGAAACCTCCTTTCAATTGAAATTTCAATTTACACACACACGCACACACATACACAATCACATAGATGTGCATATTTGATATATACATGCATGGATGGATTCCCACTTTGATATCAGTGCCAAAGGAAGACCAAATACTAAATATTATATACAACAAACAACAAATATCTAATATCGACTACCGACTGCCGAATACGAGTTAATTAACAGAACAAGTACGCAATTTGAATATGAAATGCACATTTCACATTTACACAAAGTTAACAAACGGCAAATGTCAACGAGCATCGAATCCAAATATATATTTGATTCCCTCCAAAATACAAACAATATTCCTTGAGCTGTATTTGACATTGTTTAACTATCTGGTATTGAGCTAAAATTATGTATGATGGATTGAAATAATAATCTTTGATTTATCTATTTGTCCTTCTCAAAATCACAAGAATTTGAATAAACATTCATTCAAAACATCAACATTCATAACTGGATCTTTGACATAATTAAACATTTTTGCAGTACAAGATAGTCTTTTTTTTTTAAAACTTTATTTACAAATTGATGTATGATAAAATGATCTTTAAGTAAAATTTGCTATGCTAATTTCAGGTACAGTGAACCACTAATGTCTTCATACACCATAAATTGGTCAAATTTGGGTATAATAAAGATGTTTTGATGCGGTTTTTTTATATTAACCTTTTGTTCACTTAAATTCCGTTCGACTGATACCAAAATTTCTTTAACCCATTAAATACCCATGGAAAATTTTGAATTTAAAAAAAAAAGCTATTTTTCAACTTTTTTCCTCGATTTTTTCGAAAAAATATTTTGATGCAAAATTCTTAAAACAATTCTAAGAGTAACTGCAAAAAAAAATGTTCAAAAATATTTTTGCTAGTATTTTTTATAATTTTTTTAAAAGTTGCTAAAAAGCCACTTTTTGTATGAAAAAGAGGAAAAATTGGTTAAAATAGACATTTTTGGCAACTTTCAAAAAATCATAAAAAATACTAGCAAAAATATTTTTGAAAATTTTTTTTAAGTGAACAAAAGGTTAATATAAAAAAACCGCATCAAAACATCTTTATTATACCCAAATTTGACCAATTTTTGGTGTATGAAGACATTAGTGGTTCACTGTATATCAAATATACATAAGTTAAAAGTTAAATTAAAATCGAAACTAAACCCGAAAAACTCAACTGAGATACTCATTTTTTGTATTATGCATGTTTATTTTTATTTTCAATTTAAGTAGAAAATAGTTTTTTTAAATAAATATATTGTCAAATAAAAAATACATTTCAACACTTTTACAAAAATCATTCAATTGGAAATTGATTTTAAGATTTATTGAATGATATATGATTATAATTTTTTAATTTAGATCGAATAATAAAACCTTTTTTAATTTATTGTTTTAGTTTTAAAATTATAAACATTAGAATTCTTTGTAAATATACATACAGATGTGAAACGAGAAAAAGAATAGATAATTTTTCTCAAGCTAACAGTCTAGGGTGACCATATTTGTTGTTGTGGAATGGAGTATAGATTGTTTTTGGTTTCTTGGACGTGAAGCATTATATAATATTTGGGCAAGGTCGTTGAGAAATTGTTTTTCGAGCTGCATTTATATGTAATCCATGTGAGTTGTCCATTTATTTCCACGCTATTTTCTTTCTGTTTTTGTTTTTGTTTTGCTGAACCTTGAAAAATTCGAAAAATGTGAGTGACGCCGACGCAACGTCGACACTTCTTCGACGTTGTTTATTTATTTTGTTTTTAATTTTGTTTATTCCGTTGGGCTTCTCTTTTTTATTTTTTTGATGTGATTTATTTAAGAATTTCGCAATATTTATTTACATATTTAATATGACGCCTCGCTCTGGCCTCGCCCCAAGTACTTGATGGAGATTTCCACAGAATTCCGAGTGAGAAAAGTGCTGATGAAGTTGGCAGGCAATTTAAAAGTAAAACAAAAAGCAAAGGTTTCCCATTTCCTCACTGTCTGGGCATATTATGTGCTAATTATCTGTCTCAGATTGGACGTCCAATCAGTTTTGACACCTGTTTGTTATTTGCACTCTCTCTCTCTCTCTCTCTCTCTCTCTCTCTCTCTCTCTCTCTCTCTCTGTCTTTCTCACACTCTCTTTATCTTACTTCTTGTTAACTGACCCAACACACAAATCGACAAAAATTGTTTGTGCAGCTGTTTGCCACTTTCTTTGCCATATTTTTGTTTTGTTCTGCGTTGCATGTGCATTTTTTATTTCTGTCCCAAAAACAGTTTCTCACCAACTTCTCCGATTACACGAAAAAAATGCAGAAAAACAAAAAAAAAAGAAAGAAAAGATAAACGCTTAAAGGTGCAGGCATAAATTTACGAATTTTTTATGACACACAATCAACATGAAAAATGTGGCAAATTGTGCAAAACAATTCACAGATATTTTTAAGTCAATTCGCCTCTCAAAATTCAGTCCAGTCCAAAACTAGGCAAATAAAAAATGATTTTTTTAATACTCTGTATTGCAAATTAGCTAAGAATTTAATTTTTAATGTCACTAGAATTTTAATCAAACGTATTTCTATGTACTTTATATTATTTAAAAAATGATATTCGGGGATGCCACAGAAATCGCTTTCGCTTGAATTTCACTTAAATGGCATACAAATTCCGGTGAAATTCAAGCGAAAGCGATTTCTGTAGCACCCCTGAATCACTCTTTATCTAAATGTTTGTCAATTATATATATCCTATAATTATGCTTTTGATATATATATTTAAAAGTTGAATCATTCTATGAGATGTTAACATACATATGTTTTTTAAAAAACGAATATTAAATGCTTAAGTTGATGAATAATATAAAATCCCCCAAAAAAACCTCTACGCGGTAAAAGTCTAGTGACGAAACAATTCCATGCCACAAAATTTCTGATATCCAATTTTGTGACGAAATATATTAAATTTTTTTATATTTTAATTTATTATATACTAGGGGGCTCCGCCCCCTGCTCGCTTCGCTCGCCAACCCCCGCTCGTTTATTATATATGCCAAAAAAAAATTATAAATAAAAGGAAAAAAAAATGGCATTCGGCACTTTGCGCAAAAAGCTTCAGCTTCTTTGCACCTAAAAAATAACTTTTTGCGCAGTGCCGAATGCCATTTTTTTTTGGCATATATAATAAACGAGCGGGGGTTGGCGAGCGAAGCGAGCAGGGGGCGGAGCCCCCTAGTATATAATAAATTAAAATATAAAAAAATTTAATATATTTCGTCACAAAATTGGATATCAGAAATTTTGTGGCATGGAATTGTTTCGTCACTAGACTTTTACCGCGTAGAGGTTTTTTTGGGGGATATCAGATATTTTTGCAATCGCCTCTGCTTTTGACAAAACTACTTTGTCAAAAGGCATTTATAAATGATAGCCCGAATTCTTATTTAACGAAAATGAGCTGTATGGCAACATTGGGTGCAATGCACAAGTATAAAGATACACTTTCTGTTTGCAATATTAAGCAATTAATTAATTATATAGGAAAGAAGAATAAATAAAATAAATTTACAGAGAGACTCTAATGCTTAACTCATTTAAATAAATTAAAGTCGCGTTGTCACATAACAAAACTAATATGTCTGGCAGCACTGGCTATTTTCGCTTCACATAAATATTTTACATATGCTTCTGGCATTGTTTTTTTGCTAGAAGGCTTTTAATATGCATACCCCAAATTTTAAAAAAAAAATTATATTTATATTAAAATCAGTTTACGCAAATATAAAAAAATTGCATTTAAAAATTAAAAAAAAAATGTTTTGTCCGTGCCAGGATTCGAACCCCGACCCCAAGCTGATAATTCATGCAAAAATCGGACGCTCTACACTATGCGCCACTGGCGATCTTCAAGAACGACTGTCAAATTATAGATTTTTAGTTAATTGGTTATATCTTCCAAACCAATCAACAAAAATTTATGCATGATAGTCATCTACTAACAAATTAATTGCATTTAAAAAATAAAAAAAAAAGTTTTGTTCGTGCCAGAATTCGAACCCGGATACCGAGCTGAGAATTCATGCAAAAACCGGACGCTCTACACTTTGCGCTACTGGCGATCTATATGAACGACTGTCTAATTATAGATTTCATTGTTACTGGACTGTTTGCCAAATGTAATTGCTGCTGCCGTCCTATTGCAATTCAAAGTAAAATGTATATATTTAGTTAATTGGTTATATCTTCCAAACCAATCGACTACAATTTTTGCATGATACATCAAAAAACGCGAAATTGCACAAACTATAACATATTGCAAATTAAAAAAAATCGTAGGCAGCGTTTTCTCAAAAAACGCCAAAATGTGGGGGAAAATACCTTATGTCACCTGTAGCAATTTACCTATGTACTTTAGAAAAAAAGTCAAAACGTATGCATAACAGCCCTTCAAAATACCTTTTCAACGATATATAGATCGCATCTGTAGCTTTTATCGTTTGGATGCTATAAGGGTTAATTTTAGCGGTTTTTAGCGATTTCCCGCTAAACTAGCAATTTTTCGAAAAAGTCGTTGAACAAACGTTTATAGATTTTTGAGCAGGAACAAGTCCTCATTCAAACTTTTAAGCTAAATCAACGATTTGATCCAAACAAACAGACAAACAGACACACAAACAAACAAACAGACTGACTTTTCATCTCGTTTTGAAAGGGGCACCAAAAATTTCAAAATTAATTATCTTCTGAACCAGTGATCGGATTTTGATGATCAAGGTGTCATTCGACGCGTATTTTTGATTAGAATAGTAAAAAATTAAAAAAAAAATCAAAAAGGCTGCAACGGCCCCAATTGCTCCAATCATTTAAATTATTCCCCTCCCACTTACACCTGTTTGTCTCACAAACCAGGTGAGTTTTTAAAAGTCTTAGTATGCACATTTGTAAGTTAAATTGATACCTTTCGATCGGTATATAACTCGACCTGATCGGACAGTCATAGCAAATTTTCCATTCTTCCTGTGTATATATGCTAGTCGCCTTCGCACCCTTCGTGCTGCTTTCGTCACTAGCGCGGACTGCCGTCCGCAGTGATAAGAAAAAAGAAATATCACAAATATTGAAATGATGTAAAGATTGTTGATTATTATTTTGGATTTGTTTGAACATTTTTCTTAGCGACTTAATTTATTTATTTATTTATTTATTTATTGTCAAGCTAAAAGCAGCCGACACAACCATTAATTTAAAAATATAACATTAAAGTTTAAAAAGTATATATATATTTAAATTACAAAATAAATTATAATTAAAAACTCTGGGGAATCTAAAATGAAAAAGAAAATGATTGGCCCAACATTTGTTGCTAGGATTGGGGAAAACCCAGAAAAACCCAATCAGACCAAAATAATATTAATACATAGTTAGTTGGTTAGACTAGTTAAACAAGATAATATAGAGGCTTTAATAGTGAGAGGAGAACACTCGAAACTAATCGTACGGTACAGACTATTATAACTATTAAGAACAGTGAAAATTGTGCATAAAATAATTGAATACCCTGTGTTTGAGAAAAAATGATTCGTTTTAATTTTTTGTTTTAGTTGAATTGTTGTTTATGGCTCTTTATGTTATGTGTGTGTGTCAAAAACTTTTAAGACTGAAAACTATCCCTTTCAACTGTCGTCTTGCCACGCCCCCTCAGCTTCTTGGTAGCTTAAAGGAGGGGGCAGAATTAAATCAACATCTAAGTATGTGGCAAGTGACTTGCAAACTGTGGGCAAATTGAAAGTTTGACAAGCACTTGCTGTCATTGCCTTTAAGCCAATAAGCGCATTTGGTTGTGCAGCTGTGTGTGTGTTGTGTATGCGTGTGTGTTGTTTATGTATGTGTGTGTGTGTGTGTGCGTATTAAGGTTTTGGGTTTTCGGGCTTTGGATTCTGTTTATAATACCGTATACTCTGATTATGCCAGAGCATATTTCAAATATTTAACGCTCTACCAACATTTTCAGGGTCTCATTTAATTGAGAGTGCGAGCGAGAGGGAGGGAGAGAGGGAGAGGGAGAAAAGAGAGGAGCAGCGCATTAGATAAATCAAATTTTGTTATCCGAACCATTGTTGAGAGCATTGTTTTATTGCGTACCAACCAAATTGATTGACCCACAAACTGGCAACAACAACAACAATAAGAACAACAACAATAACAACAACAACAACAATAATAAAAGCTGCAGCATGTTGAACCCCCTGTGCAACATGCCCCATGCCCCATGTCCCGAAAATAACCATATGTGGTGCACTCTAAAAATTTGTGCATTATTCTAATGCGTTTTTATTGACAATATAATCGCATTGCACATTTTGATGGTGCATTGGCAACATCAGTAGCTGCAACATCGGCATCAAAACATCAGCATCGGCATCAGTGGCATAAATAACAACAATAACAATAACAATTATCCGATATATAGTACACACTATCCAGTCTACAGTCTCCTCCATGCTTTGCTTCCTTTGTTTCCTTCCTGCCTTCCTTCCTTGGCTTCCTTTCGGGGAATAAATATGCAAAGTGCCTTTCACACAATGGCAAAAATCAGCAGGCGGTAAACAATTCGAATTCCCCAAATTACATTGCACAATATTCAATGGGGCAGCGGCATCTGGTGGCATGTGGCATGCGGCGTGTGGCGTGTGGCATGAATTGTGTTTCGGTTTTTGAGGCGACAACCGGTCATTGCTCATTTCAATGGCATCGCATTGAGTGGCATCAAATTGTTCCTAGCGCATTGCAGATTTTTTTTCTCTCCTTTTTTTTTGTTGGCAGACAAATCTAATTAAACTTTTGGGCCTAGTGTCATTGCCACTGTTCCCAAACTCCAATTCCAATTGATAACCAGGCAAAATGGGGCAGATAAGTGAAAAAGCCAAGTATGGTCTTGGAAAAAGACAGAGATACTATTATAATAGTTAGGAAAACCTAGACTGCGATCAGTTGTATCTATTGTACTCTAATGAAGATACTTTTATATCGATTCCAATATTAAACTTGGAAAAAGATAGTAGGGATACTATTATAATAGTAAACCTGGACTGCGATCAGTTGTATCTATTGTACTCCAATGAAGATACTTTTATTTTTATTCCATTTAGGCTTGATTCATATTAAACTTGGAAATAGATAATGGAGATACTATTATAATAGTTAGGAAAACCTAGACTGCGATCAGTTGTATCTATTGTACTCCAACGAAGATACTTTTAAATCAATTCCATTTAGACTTGATTCATATTAAACTTGGAAAATGGTAATGGAGATACTATTATAATAGTTAGGAAAACCTACACTGCGATCAGTTGTATCTATTGTACTCCAATGAAGATACTTTTATTTTAATTCCATTTAGACTTGATTTATATTAAATTTGGAAATAAATAATGGAGATACTATTATGATAGTAAACGTGGAATGCGGTCAGTTGTATCTATTGTACTCCAACGAAGATACTTTTATATCGATTCCAATATTAAACTTGGAAAAAGATAATCGAGATACTATTATAATAGTAAACTTGGAATGCGATCAGTTGTATCTATTGTACTCCAATGAAGATACTTTTATATCAATTTCATTATTAAACTTGGAAAAAGATAATCGAGATAATATTATAATAGTAAACCTGGACTGCGATCAGTTGTATCTATTGTACTCCAACGAAGATACTTTTATATCGATTCCATTTCGATTTGATTTATATTAAGTTTGGAAATAAATAATGGAGATACTATTATGATAGTAAACATGGAATGCGATCAGTTGTATCTATTGTACTCCAATGAAGATACTTTTATATCAATTTCATTATTAAACTTGGAAAAAGATAATCGAGATACTATTATGATAGTAAACCTGGACTGCGATCAGCTGTATCTATTTATATCAATTCCATTTAGACTTGATTCATATTTATGCTTAAGGGCTATTAGATAAGAACTACAAATATTTTCTTATATCTTGTTTAAACTTGATGCGAATTGAGAAAGGCGTGAGATCAACAAAATTAAAATAGCCGTCCGTTAATAGAGCTTTCACTGTAGTTGGTAAGCTGCGATAAGAGCTGCTGTGTTATTTGCTGTGACTCAGTTGAATTTTTTGCTAGTTTATTTTAATAGTTTTTGGCGACAAAGCAAATTGTTAATTGCAATATTTAAAGTGTTGAAGCAAGAGGTGAGTTGTTGTTGTAGTTGTAGTTGTTGTTGTAATAAAACAATGCTAAAGTTGGAACTTAATTGCTTAGGAAATTGGAATTCTGGTACAACTAACTGTTAACCTTGCCTACGAAACTCTTGAGTATTCTAAAGTTTTCTCCTCGAGAACTTTGCGCACACCTACTTGTACACACACACACACACACACACACGTATACATACAAATTTCCGTGGCACACTCAATAAATTGTTGCTGTGATTTGTTGTTATTTGTTCGCTGGCTCGCTTTGGCGCGCATTTCAATTAGCATTGTGCCACTTGCAACAAAGTAAAGAAACACAAAACACAAAACACGAACAACAATTTAATGGAAAATAATAAAATGCAATCAACTTCATTTTTTTTATAGACAAATGATTATTGTTGTTGTTGGCGTTGCAACAATTGCTGTTGTTGTTGTTTTTGTTGTTTTTGTTGGCTTGTGGCCTGTGTTGCATTTTGAGCAGTCATAAATAACATTTCTATATTTTGAGGTTTGTTTTATTGCTGCGCTTAGGTATTTGCTGTTGTTGCCAGTGTTTAGCATTTATTAAGCAGCTAATGAGCTTACAAAACACACACAAACAAACACAAGCACAAACACAAACATACACAGCCAGCGGGCACGTGCAACAACAACAACAACAACAACAACTTGCAACTTGGCCGCATTCGATGAATCAATAAGAGAAAATGTTGCAGTAGAAATATATAGATATAAATATAAATAATAATTACAAAATAAATATAAACTATAAAATATAAAATATTTAATATAAATTATAATATATTTAATATAGAATATAAATTATAAAATATTAAATATATGTTATAGTTATAGCTATAGTTATATGTATAAGCTATAAATTATAAAGTATAAAATATAAAATACAAACTATAAAATACAAACTGTAAAATATAAGACATAAAATATTATTATAAACAGAAAAAATATAAAGTATAAAAAAAAACAAATATAAAATAAAAATATTAAGTATTAAATATAAAATATAAAAAAATATAAAATAAAAAAAATAGAAAATAGAAAAAATATAAAAGAAAAAAAATATAAAAGAGGAAAAATATAAAATAGAAAAAATAGAAAATATATAGAATTCATATAAGATATAAAATATACATAGCAAATACACCTTTCGTACACTTTATTAAAGGGTAAATCCCACTAAACACAAAGAAGCAACAATAAAATTCATGTTGATATGTAATGTGCGTTTAAAAAATATTTCAAGACTTATAAGCGCTGATTGACTTGTTGTTGTTCTTCTTCTTAATGCTCTTCTACATCTACATCGTCTTGTTGTTGTTGTTAAAGTTGTTAAAGTTGTTGTTGCTTAGGTAGCACTTCAATTGTTTGTTGTCATTAATATGCGAGAGGTGAGCTCAAAACTTAAAAATTGCTGCCAAGCAGCAAATTATGAGCTGCCTGTTTGTCTGTCTGTCTGTCTCTGTCTGATTGACTGCACCGTCAACAGTCGCACCACCAAACGATCAAGGCCAACGAGTTGCAACAACAACAACAGCAACAACAGTGAGTACCTGAGCTTATTGGTTACCTTTTACCGCATTTGCATAGACCTCAAACGGATTCTCATTGAAAATCCCTACACAAAAAAAAAAAGAAGTGCTCAATAAAAGGGTTGTCGAAATT
Organism: Drosophila suboccidentalis; assembly: GCA_037043435.1. Taxonomy (NCBI): domain Eukaryota; kingdom Metazoa; phylum Arthropoda; class Insecta; order Diptera; family Drosophilidae; genus Drosophila; species Drosophila suboccidentalis. Next base: position 1,354,851 of record JBAMBK010002349.1, read on the forward strand.
CAAAATACCCTTAACATTTTTTCAAAAGATTTACATAAAAATATTGCTTGCTAAAAATTGAATTTATTGAAAAGAAACAATTTATTAAATGCTTGCAGATGTGTTTAAAAAAAAAAATTAATAATACTTTCTGTCAAGGTATCAAAGCTATAAACAGTTTTTAAGCCTATAAAAATCGTCGCAGGCCAGGTGCAAATTGACTGCAGTCACTGTCCAAGCCATAATTGCATTTGTGTGCGTGTGTGTGTGTGTGTGTGCGTGTGTGTATATTTGTTGTCTGTTTTGTGGCGACATTTGCAGTGCCTTTGCGTCCAGCTATCATTAGACATTTCCGGTCATTTGACTAGCCCAGTCGAAAAAAGAAAAGAAAAAAAGAGTTGCCATCGAAATGCATTCCTGTCGCAGAGAACAAACTGGTAGGCAAATCTACTCGACTGCGAGAGACCCTGTACCTTTTAACAAAAATAACTAAATTATAATATATGCAAATTTAGCAGAACATTTTCAGAAATCAATTTTAGGTATTATATTCTGAAAATCGTGATTATTTTCACAAGATCGATTCGCAATTTTCAAATTTTCATTGTCCTTTCATTTGAAAACTTTTAACTAGCTTAACATTTAAAAAAAAAAATGTATTTCTATTTTAAATTGTCACATTATAAATTTGTACAATTTTGTGACTTTTTTGAATTTGATGTATGGAAAATTCAGGCATGCTGCAGTGGTGCTAGCATGTACTTTGCTCCTGCTGGGGCTGCAGTTCTATGCAGAGTAAGAGAGAGAGAGGGAGAGAGTGTGAGAGAGAGTGAGAGGGGAATACACACACATGTATAAACAGCTGCAGAGTCGCGTTAGCTCAGCGCCTATTGTTGGCATTTACCTTTTAGGCCGTCTGCCTCCTGCTTTCGTCTCCTTAGTCTCTCTGCCTCCCTCCCTTTCTCTCGCTCTCGCTCTCGCTCTTTCTGGCCTGCTGCAATATTGCGCTATCAGGTAGCTAAAAACCCTTAACAGTGTCTCCCTTTTGGCTGTCACTGGCCTGTTACTTACTTCTGACCACACTGACCACCACCGACCACTAACCGTCGTGACGGTCGTTCTCTCGGTCACTCACTTTGCTGTTGTTTGGCTTTGCCTTCTGCTCTGCTCTTCCCTTCACTATATCTCTGTCTCTCTCTCTCTCTCCCCAGGCTGCTTCTACACATATTTTGGTTTTGGCCCCATGCCGATATGGCGTTTAGATAAACGAGTTAGCACTGCGCCAACTTGCGCTTCTCTCTCTCTCTCTCTCACTCTCTCCTTTTTGCCTTTTTTTGGTCACTCACATTCCTGCTGAGATAATAAATATCTCATAATGTTGTTAAAAATTCCAATTGCCCAAATATATCTTGTGTCGTTGTCCAAATCAAATTCCTATTTTTGTTATTTTTGTTAATTACCAGGAATAGATTTCAGATGAGTGTCTTAGCATTTAATTTTATTCAATTCAATTTACGAAACTCGTTATTATATAATAACAAAATAATGTTAATTCTAAGCAATTTATTTTTTAAATGCCTTTCTAAATTGACAAATATTTTGATTAAACCCAAAATGTATCTGAAACATTTATTCATTAATCTCATTTTCTTTTCTTTTCAGGTAAGTTTCTTTTCTTATAATCAATGCGATGACTCTAAGTGGAAATGGCCAAAAGTGAGACTAAGACTAATGTAATCAGTATCTCATTTATGAAGCACTTTATATAGTATATTCCCATAGAGTAAGTTTATTATTATAGTTAAATACAATAATTTTGCCTCATGACAAAGGGGACTGATAACTGGTTTGGCATTTTCAAAAATCTAAAAAGAATGCATTTTATTCTGTTCATTAGCCAATTAATGTAACAGATTGATTTAAAGTAGAAAATTAATTAAATATATTACAATACGTTGCAACGTTTTTTAAAAACTTTGAATCAGGGATTAAAACCCTAACCGAAACCGTAACCTTTAACCGGTAAAAACCGATTGAAATTTGAAACCGAAACCTGACCGAAACCTTTAAACCGAAACTCTGTAAACCGAAATAACCGTATCGTAACCGTTTCATTTATAAGGGTTAATTTCGGTTTTCCATACATGCAAAAAAAAAAACAAATAAAAGCAAGATGCAAAAATTATCTGCATTTCATTGTCTTATGCATGTACACACATTAGAGATGGGCATGGGCCTCCTTTTTGAGGCACGGCACGGCCCAAGCACGGCTGGTAAAAACTGAGGCCCAACACGGCCCAACACGGGATTTTTTTAAATAGGCACGGCACGGCCCATGCCCATCTCCATTTTTGTCACTTCGTGGCGTCACTTTTTTATTATAATGGCATCAATCGTGCTATCGATGTTGTAAGTGTTCGCAAATTGTGTGATACATCGATGAATCCTACAGCTCAAGCTGACAAACAAGCTATAAAACAACGCCAACTTATCGATACTACCATATTTAAATTCAAAATCTGTACCGTGCTTTCCGTGCCTACCGTGCCTACCGACTTTGGCACGGTAAAACACGGCAATTTTTTATAAGGGGCCCAACACGGATATTTTTTAAATAGGCACGGACACGGCACGGCCCATGCCCATCTCTAACACACATACAGTGTGCCACTAATGTCTTCATACAGCATAAATTTGTCAAATTTGGGTATAATAAAGATGGTTCGATGCGGGCTTTTTATATTAATCTTTTAATCACTTAAATTCCGTTCGAATGATACAAAAATTTCTTTAACCCAATAAGTACCCTTGGAAAAATTGAATTTTAGGAAAAATCCATTTTTCAAGTTTTTTCCTCGATTTTTTCAAAAAAATTTTGATGCAAGAATTTTTGTGAAACAATTCTAATAGCAACTGCAAAAAAAAAATTATCAAAAATATTTTTGCTAGTATTTTTTATGATTTTTTGAAAATTGTTAAAAAGCCACATTTTGTATGAAAAAGAGGAAAATGGGGTTAAAATAGTCATTTTTAGCAACACTGAGAAAGTAATGCGCTGTTAGTATTATTGCAAAGTAATTTTTTTTTTTTGTGAACCGAAACCATACCGGTATTTAAAAACCGAAACACACAAAAACCGGTTCACCGTTACTAAACCTTTATTCAAAGATTTACCGTAACCGATAACCGAAAACCCAAATGCGAATATAACCGAAACCGTAACTGAAACCGATATTCGTTTCGGTTTTAATCCCTGCTTTGAATGCATTCAAACTTTTTTCTATTTTTTTATTTTTTAAACAATATAAAATAATAAATTGTTTTGCTTATTCGTTTCATGTTGCACTGTTAAAGTTATTTGTTAAATGCATTCGGATAAATAAAATTGTTAAGTTCCATAATATGTTGATTTGAACCCCTCCCCTCCCGTCGCCGCTTTTTTACTGCCATTGGTAAGGCTAATTGGCAGATGTCATGCAAACTGCACTGCCTGGGTAAGTGCCTTTGGCATGTCCTCGGCGAACTTGAGAAGTCGAGCATTTTCTCTTCCCCAAGACCTTTTGCACTTTGTAATGCCAATAGTTGTGGCATTTATTTATGGGCTCTAAAACACGCCTACTCAATTGCTCAAATCAGTTGAAGGAGTGAAGGGGACAAAGAGAAGGAGAGAAAGGGACAAACAGAGTCGGAGAAAGAGAAGGAGAAAGGCGCATTATTTGGAGAGCAGTCGCAATGCTAATTCTATTATGCACATATTTTATATTCTTTTACACGCCTTATCAACTTTACGTGGACTTCAATCAGAGGCTAAAACCCCCTTCTTTGTTAGCTGTTAGCTCACCTTTACCCCTCCCCCCACTTCACCTGACTCTCCCCTTGTTCTACACATACTAGCTCTTAACTCTGCATTTGCATTGTTGTATTTGTTCATTTTGTTGTACAAATTCTTGGGCTGCCCTCAGTTGACGCTTTTAAATATTAAACAAGTCCAGGCAGTGCAACAACAACAACAACAAAAACAAGTTGCCAACTCTTGTGTTTGCCCTCGCTGCCCCATCATCTAGCCCTCTCTTTCTTTCTTTCTTTCTTTCCCCCTTTAGGCAGTTAGCATTTGAAGTTGTTTTGTTTGCCATTCTGTTTGCATGCTGACCAGTGTTGCCAGATTCGCTTTTTTCCCGTCAATTCCCGGCGGGAATTCTGGCTTTTTATTTTGTTGAAATACTTTTTTTTCAGATTTTTTTGTAAATGTTAAATTTAGGGGAAATTAAAACCCAATATGAAAAAATGCACATTGAAGTCAATTCCTTTAAGGATTCTGGGGGCAACAATACTTTTGCTAAGGTTGCCATACTTTAAAATTAAAATAATATATTTTATTCTGAATTATAAATTGTATATAAGCCTCCCAATGAATTCGTACGGATGATAAGAACGGCATTATTATATGATAATGAAAATCAGGAGAATGAGGACAACATTGGTGAAATTATTCACATCTACTGAATAAAAGAGCTACGGCTGCTCAAATTCTCTTCTTTCTCTTCCCCTCTCGGCAAAAAATACAGAAATTAATGAATTGACAAACTAGCTTTTTTATGGCTTTTTTGAATGAATTTTTCAGCTATTTCCATCGTTCCTGCCGTCAAAAACAGCGTTTTTTGTTTCAAACAAAAGTTGGCAACACTGATGCTGACCCAAGTCTTTCTCTCTCTCTCTCAGAGGCAAGACTTGCGGCTTGCTGACAAAGTGCCAGCGTTGCCAGCACTTGAGCTTCAACTGCTGCTCGAGTCGCGTCTAGAGACCGACAACAACAACAACAACAATTGCAACAACAACAACTTTGACACCGCCGTTGTTGTCTCATCTCTCGTGTTTGGCCGCCGTTGCATGCGGCATGCACCATCATTGTGGCCACTGTTTGTTTTTTTTTCTTAGTCTAGGGACTCTCTTTCTCCTTCTCATTCTCTCACACCTTTTCATCGCCAATTTCGCCCACTTTTCACTTTACAGTTTTGCCCGGTTATTGTGTGTGCCTTATGACGCCACAATTTATTTTCATTTTCATTTGCAGCTCACCTGAATTAGCCGCCTTGCGGCATTTTTAATTTTTCGCATGCACTTGCAGCTTTGTTCACTTGACCACAAGATGGAAAACCAGATGAAGCGAACGATATGAAAAGGAGTTGAGGAGACACAAGATATACAATTGATATTGTTATGGCAATGAAACAGTTTTGAACAATGACAAAGTGTTGAAACATTTCAGGTGAATAATACAAATTGAAACAGTTGAGAAGTTATTTGAATTTCATAGAATAAAACACAAAGTTCGACTGTAAAACTAAATGAATATAAAGAAATGGAGATGATTTTAAGGGAATAAATAAAATTAAATATAAAATAGATTTAAATGAATAAAAGTTGAAAAAATTGGAAACATTTTAAATTGTTTTATGTACCGCTAAAAATGGGCATTTAGATCAAGAAAGATTTAATATTGCATTATGATAATTATAAATAGAAATTTTCAAAATGTATACTTAACATTTTTCCTACATTTTTCATACGATAAATTTTAAAAAGAGTTGTGAAAAGATTATTGCAAAACAAAATATTTGAATAATTGCTTTTTTAAAAAATGGAGCACATGAAAAACTCAATTAAATCATTTATTTTGGGATTATTTTTTGTATACTATAATTGTTTCCCTGTTTTTTTTTTTTATTAATTGAGGAATTTCCGAGCATACGCTGATATGGTAAAAGAATACAAAGCCAATGCATTCAGGTCTCCTTATCTTATAAAATGTGTTGCTCCAGTTTGATTTTTATTTTTTTTTTGCTTTTTTAATTCTGTAAATCACTTTGTAAACGAGCAAGCAAACAAACAACAACAACAAAAGTATAAGAACAACAAGAAGCAGGTATAAAAAATTACCTGGCAATTGCTAACAAATGTGAATGTTGTTGTTGTTATCGTTGTTGTTTTTGTTGTTGTTGTTAATAAGTATTACGCTGTGGCATGAAATTTGTCGTTTGTGGCTTTTGGGAATTGTTGTCTCTGGTTTATTATTATTACGATTAGAAGTCAGTGAGTGAATGAGTCGGCGGGTTGGTTGGCTTTATCAGGTGGTGGAGACCCCAAAATCCGTCGCTATGCCAACCAGTTTTGGCACCACAACCAGCTAGCACCACTCGAAATGGCCCATAATCATAGCCAACAAACACATGCATAATAACAATAATAATAATAATAATAATAATGGCCCAAAACAACAGCAACAACTGCAACTTATCGTTGCGCCAGCGACTTAGAACCTGTTGTGAGTGTTCAAAAGTAGAGAGAGACAGATAGAGAGAGAGAGAGAGGGGAGCTGTGTTTGCATTGCCCGCACAGCTAATGAGCGTCATGTGCGCCAGATTGTTAAGCATTTTGCCTTGCTTATCGTTTATCGGTTATCAAACTACCTTTTCCAACCCCCCCCCCTCTTCTCCCCTACCCCCTTGTCTACCTACCCTTTGCCAACACAGTTGTTCAATGTGGTTTCAATGATGGATGTTGCACTGCGATTAGTTAATACCAAATCGAAGGCTGTCGAAACCCAACCAAAATGTGGGCCAAAATACAAAAAAATAAAAATAAAGCAAATAACGAATAATGAGCTTCGACATGATGAATATTTAATACACTTAATTTGACAAAAAAAACAAAAAATGCACAGGTTTATTTAACTTAGTTTAAGTAACTTGAGTAGTTAAAAATGGTTTATTTATTGTATTATTTTTTATTTTTTTTTTATTATTTCTTATTCTCAGCAAATTTGTTGAGAGTTTTGCTAAACAAAGTTTCTTAAACTTATTGTTATATGCTATACTATAGTGATAATATGATATTGTAATCGTTTCAGCTTCCGTTTCGATATAAGACGGATCTCTACGGAATTTCATGACAGTTCTTTAAGAACAAAACTGAGTTGCTTTTCTCGATCAAGAATATATATGCACTTTATTGATTTTGCCAGTTCTTCTTTAATGCGTTGCACATTATGCGATGTAACTTTAATACCCTTCCTCGCAAAGAGTATTAACATCAAATATAAACGAGTTGTTGACTGGTTGCTTTTGGCCCTCTCGCCGAAGTTGTTGCCATGCCATTGGCATGAATCATGCATATTGATCTCGAAGCTCACAGCTCTCAGTTCCCAACTCTCAACTGAGTCACAGTGTTGACGTTGCCGTTGCCGTGGCTAAGTGCAGGGCGTGACATTGGTTTAAGCCAGCTTTGTTGGCCAACTCAAGCAACCAAGCAAGAACCGGAAATGTTAACAACGAACGCCAAAGAAATTGTATTGGCATAATAATTATAAATGGTTTCTTCTCCTTCTCTTTTTTGTTTTTTTTTTTTCTACCGAATTATTATGCAAAGCGACACCTGGCGTCTATAGTTGGCATATTAATATCATATAATTTCCATATGGATTATGTCTTTATTTTATTTTGTTGCCATCCACAATGCGTCACAAAATAAACGTGGTTTCCAATTGCATTTTATTTACACACTTTGTTTGTTTTGGCCTAATGTGATACCAAATTTTGATATCTCAGTTGGGCATAGTTCATTCAGCTTATTAAATTACAATCATACTTGTGTATATACAAATTTACATACATAAATATATACGTAACTCCGAGCTTCCGATTTTCATTAAATTAAAAACTTGTCCGATCAAATAGTCATAAATGTGATTTTTTCATGAATTTTGAGTTCAAAGTTTTTCATACTAAAGGTTAATTTGCATACAATTTTGGTCTATGGCATATGATATAGCAATCCGATTTTGATCAAATTTGGTCAGGATGTAAGAGACAGTCCCAAATATACAATCTGCGAGTTTGGTTGAGCTATCTTTTTCATACTAAGCAATTCCCTGAACTTTGACTCCGAATTTGACCCACTTACAGGTCGAATTTTGCAAAACGCCGTCTTATTGTAATTATTGTACGATGAAATTGTCTCATCTATGTTGTGTGAAAATTTCATTTTTCCACCTTTAACCGTTTGGCCTACACGTTGATTCTCAGTGATTTCTTGATTTCTCATACAACTTCTAAAGCTGTTTTCTCACAACTCTATTTTCAAAGTTAAATTCTTTTTTTTTGTTAGTTTTAAGAAGTTATAGTTTGATAATTTTGAGCTTTTAATTTGAATACAATCAATAACGTCTGAAAGTCTTAAATTCTGTAAATTTTGCCTTCTCAGCGGTTTCCCGCTGAGGCTTCAACTCCAAGTCTGAGATCATGTTTCATTAATAGAACTTTATTCCATTGACTGAACTCACTGGATTTCCGCTGAAATCTTTGTTTTGTTTTTTTTTTAAGTTTTCAAAGCTGTTTTCTCAGCTCTTATCGGAAGTGAAAAAACAATTTAGTTCAGCTTGTTTTTATGTTCATTTCGAAATGGTCTAATGCAAAACATGTTTTTTTTATATTATTCCGCGAACAATTCTGCGATAAGCGAAATAATTAACAACATTTTGTAATGATTTGTCACTAGTTTATTTTTAACTATCCGAGCAGCAGCAGCTGCTGAAAATTGAATTAAAATCAATCGTAATGCAATTTTCATAATTTCAATACATTCAATTAGATTATTTATTATTGACAAAAAACAAAAAAAAAAAAGCAAACATTATAATAATAATTGCACAAATAAGCACCATGAGGCATGTATCTGTTTACTTAGTTCATGTCGAAGGGCATTATGGATGTGTGCAACGTGCAACGTGCAACTTGCAACATGCCACATGCCACATGCCACAGGCATAACACATAATGACTGTCGTCTCTATTATAATGATGTTTATGATAAAATCATATACAAATTTTACACTTGTCGCATTCATTAATGCAACTTGCCTAACCCCTGACCTGACCTATTCTCATCCCCCCGCCTGTCTGTCTGTCTGTCTGCCACAGGTTTCAAATGCAAATTGTTTATCGAATAATGGTTACAGGGTATGAACACACACTGCACAGGGCGGTTGCGGTTCAAGTGGTTTATTTGTGGTTTTTCTGGCTTTATTAGTTTGTCAAGTTTACTGACAGCAGCTTGTATTTGCTCAGCCCTTTTATTCCCTCATCCTCTCACTCACTCACTCGCTCTCTCTCTCTCTCTGCATTCACCTGCAATGTCATCTCACCTGTGTGGCAAGCAAGCATTAATAGCTTAAATAAAAGTGTCGATTTGTAGCTAAAAACGTGAAAACTAAAAACTACATTAATTCCATTTTTAAATTCTGTAACACTTTTTTATGAGCTGTTATTGCTTTGTTTTTGCTCAACACATAATAATAAAAGTATAATATTTAATAAAAATAAATTTTTGTAATTATTATATTTATTTACTCTTTCTCTTGCTTATAATATTAATAAACAAATTCATAAACTCAATAAATCACACCCTAAAAAGTAAGAAATATCTATCCAATATTTAGTGTTGCAGTGAGAAACCGTGGCGATTTCAATATTCTCTGCATTGAAAATATTTTGTTAACTTCTTAGGGAGGCTGCATATGTGCCTTCCCTTTCCTTTTCTTTCCTTTCCTTTCCTTCCATTCCTTACCACCAGCTCTCCTTCATTTGGATCCCTCGTTTGTCGCGTTTTTGTTATGCTTGCTATTTGTAGTTTGCGTGCGCCAACGAAACGTTTGGCATTTGTTTTGGAATGCACATTTGGAATGCCCGCTTCATGTTCCAAATTCCTAAATCTCCCCCAGTTTTGTGGTTAGATAAATGTTGTTTTTGTTGCCGTTTCTGTTTCGTTTCGTTTCGTTTCGTACTGTCTATGCAAGACCATAGACTGCATGTGTGGCCTATGTCAACAATTGCTCTTGTTGTTGTTGTTTCTATACCCTGTAAAGTGCGCAAAAGGCTTATAATAGATAACTTTGTGCAGCTTTTTTTCCATACAATAAATAAGAGAAATTCAAAGACAAATTTATTTTTAAAGTATTGAATTGTTTAGTACATAGTTAAATTTAAGTATGTACAAGCTTAAAATCGCAAAAAAAAAAAATTAAATACATTAAAATGCATACAAAAAATGTAAGACAACACCTTAAAAAAATGTAGATCAATACAAAAAATTAAAATAATACATAAAAAAGAACTGAAAAATATAAAAAATAAGGAATAAAAATACATCAACAAATTAGTTGAAAATTAAATGAAATTTAAGAAACTAATTAGTACGTATACAAAATAGAAATAAATAAAATAAAATATGAATATTTTTATAAATAAAGTATTTGCTGAATATTTCGCTACAGGGTATTTACAAGTACAACATGTTTACGTCTTTTGATTGTTGATATTTTTGCTTGAATTTTAGGAGACGCAACTTTAGCCCGGTCCACGTTTTGTTTTGTTTTGCTTTTTCTTATTTTATTTTATAAACTTTCGTTTCATGGACTTTTATCTTAAGGTCTTTTGTTGGTGTTGCTTGAAGCGATTGTTGTTGTTGTTTTCGTTGTCGCTGCTCTGGTTTTATACAATGAACGGCGGTTATTATATATCTTCTTTATTTTTTGGGCTGCACTTACATAATTACACACTATCAATGAATATGTGTGTGTGTGTGTGTGTGTGTGTGTGGTAATTATTGTGTGTTGTTTAACTCTTTTGTGCCATTTTGTTTACGCACCGTTACAACAACAACAACAATAAGATGAGACAATCTACAAGTGGAACAAGAGACAATCCATATGACAATTGGTTTTCATGCTTTGTTACACAGAAAGATGAAGAGAGATGAAAAGAGTGAGAGTGAGAGAGAGACAGTCAACTGCTAAATCGAAGTTTAAGTGCCTCGTTCTCGTTCTCATTCCCCTTTGCCATTTTCCATTCCATTCCCATTCCGTTTCGTTCCCGCTGCTTTTCCGCCAACTATAAAAAGTTGTTTTGTTTTGTTGTTTTTTGTATTGTGTGCTGCGCTCTCGACTTCTGTTTCTGTCCGTCTGCACATCTTCTTAATTAATTTGACATAAATTGCAAGCAACACACACACACACACACATACACACTCATACACACACACACACACAGTGAACACATTGGCATTGTTCTGACTTTTGTCTACTTGGCCAAAGACTTAACCAGTTGCCGTCTGCCACAGTCTATGCCAAAAGTTTGCATTCAACTTATATCTGTGTGTGTGTGTGTGTCTTGTCTTTGTGTGTGTGTGTGTGCGTGTGTGTGTGTGTGTGTATGTGCTTGAACTACTGAAAGCAGACGACTTTCAAGTCAGCAGCTGGTCAATTGCTTGAACTTTAAATTGCTCGAGAAAAGACTGGGAACACAATGTAAATGATGATACACATACACATTACATACATACTGTAAGTGGATATCATGCAGTGGCGCCACCTATTGTCGAATTTCTCAATGGCTGCATCTTAAACAAATATTGTGTGTACTTTTGCCTTCCTTGAGTGTAACTATTTATTTTGCATGAAATTCAGGCATTCGATTTGATTTTGATTTTGAATATCTCAGTAATTGATACTAAAAAGGGTTTCAATACCAGTTGTTTATGATTTGGGTGTTCCGATTCCACATGTTTCAATTTAAGCATTGTTTTTTTTTAATGTGATTTGAAAAATGTTTCAATTCCGTTTGGTTTACATTGAATTTAAATTCGAAAAAATAAATAATATTATTTTTTTTTTATGTTGAAAAATGTTCCAATTCCGATTGTTTTTTTAAATAAAACATATGTTTTATCAAACCTATTCCAATACAGCTCTGAACCAGTTTCAGAAAGATTTAACTTTAAAAACATTTCAATTCCGATTCTTTCAGTTTTATTCATTTGAAAAATAGGAGAAATTTCAAATTGTGTTTCAATACTCATTGTCTCAATTGTAACTTTAATTTTTGTATTTATCAAATATAAAAGAAATGAATCAAAATGATTGCATAAATATACATATATGTATTTCAATAATTATATATGTGTGAGTGTCTGTGGCATATCTAGAGCTTGTCCATTCACTGCTCGCATGCACTGTGTTACAGGTCTTTTGTTTTGCTTTTTAGAAAGTCGACAATGAGCATAAGGAAATTTTCCACAGAGCACAAGCACACCAATAATTACCTGTCTAGAATAAAACCCAGCCACATTCGTAGGTGGTGCGAGGGAGGGGTAGGGGTAGGCGGTAGGGGAAGGGGAAGGGGAGTGTGTGGTGCAACTTGTGGGAATTGATGGCAGCTGCTGACAGACCGACAATTGGCGTTCATCGTCTGTTTGGGCGGCTTCAACTTGGCTGCTGCTGGTTTATTAATTATGTGACCCACCAATTGGCATTAGTGTGGTGCTGCCCCAACCCCTCCCCCCTCCCTCACTTGTCCCCTCTCACCCTCCCTCTCTCACTCTCTATTTCAATTGTTGTTGCATTGATAGCAAATTTGTTGTCTGCTGGACAATTGACCAGTTTTCTAGTTGTTGTCGGTTTTTTGGCATTGTCTTGTCTTGTGCATCATCATCATCATCATTATGATCATTATGATCAAGAGTATCATCATCATGATTAGCTTGTGTGAAAGCAACGTCGCCCACGTTTCATGTTTCTCGTTTTCTCAGTTTTCGGTTTGCACATTTGTTAATTTAAATGCCGTAATTTTTATTTCATTTTTTTTTGCTTAGTGATTTTCCTTTGTTGTTTGTTTGCTTTCTAATAAGCTTCAACAGTTGCCTGCTGCATTTTCTTTCATTTTGTATATTTTTTAATTTTAATTTCAATTTCAATTTCAATTTTCTGTTTCCCCTTCATCATCGTCTTTTGCTTATGTTACTTCTGTTACTGTTAATTGAACGCCAGCCAGGCGCTACATCGCCGATAAGCCCAATTGTAAATATTTGCTCATTTAACTCAATTGAAAATTGCTGCTCTTTTTTTTTTTTTTCTTTTTTTTTTAATTTTTACTTTCCGCAACTGCGACAGTTAATGAAATGTAACGAACATTTTACACTGCGTGTGGAAAGTGGGGAGAGAAATTTGGTGAAATTTCCATCTGTTAAACTTAGTTGGGAAAATGTAAATAACTCAAGTGCGGGCTTAGAAAAGGGTTTAGTTTTGTGTGTGGCTCTGTTTTTTTTGTTGGTATTAATATTTAAACAATTTATTAATAATAAATGAATGACCCCAAAAGGGATTGTTTACTGTGTACTTGATTATTTATGTATTAGTTAGAGGCGTTAATACTAAATACAGGTATTTATAGTGTTATTTTTGGCTTGGCTAGGAATTAATAAAATTTAAATAAAAAAAATAATCAATAGATTAATTTAAAATTTGATAAAGTTTATTTGGCTGATTGCGGAAATGTTCAGCACAAACATTAAATATATAGATATGTGCTCAACAAAGTTTACCTACAAATAATAAAGCAACTCTACGACTCCACTTACAGGGTATGTCTTAAGCTTATTGTCTGCTTTTTTTTATCAAAGTCTGTCTCTTGTTTGTACGTTAACAATGTAAAGCTTGAACTTTTAATTGTGCCCAACCCGCATTTGAGCTGTCATATTAAGCCTTTTCTCTGTCTCTTTCTCTCGCCCGCTTGCCGTCTCTTTCTCTCAGTTGTTGATTTTAGTTAAAAGCTGTTGTAGATTTGCGAAAATTGCAGTTCTTTAAGCAATCATCTTGAGTTCTTTTCAACTTTGTCAGCACTCTGCTTTAATTGACCCCAAAAGCGTTGTGGGCCCACCTGAAACTGAAGACGCGTTTAGGCCAGGCCAAGAGCCCCATTGCCAAAATAAAAGTGCGTTCACTTAATGCGCGCCTTGGGGCGTTTATAACAATTGTTTGTTTTGTTTTGTTTTTGTTTGTTTTGTTTTTGTTGTCGCCAACTTGATTTCAAATTTAATTTCTATCTATATTTTTGTTTGTTGTTGTTGCCTTTGTATTTATTCAAAATTTGATTGCGTTTAATTATAATTTTTTTCATTTTCACTGTCTCTGGTTTTGTTATTCCATTCCATTCCCATTCGCAGCTAAAGTTTATTTTCTTAGCTTTTCTCTGTTGCCCAACGCATTTTATGTGCATTTTTTTTTCTGCTTTTTTTGCGCCATGACGCAAATATTTACTTCGCATAACGGTTGCCTTTTACAGCACACACACACAGACACACACACACACACACAGTGTCTGTGACTGTGTGACTGTGACTTGTTTGCCTGCTCGAGTTTCCTCTACCAACTTCTGCTCATTTTCCACCATCGCAATGACCTTTTCAATTACACAAAAGTTTATTATTATTTCTATTTTTCTTTTGCGTTTTTCTTTCTTTTTTTTTCATACACTTGCTAAAAGGAAAAGATATGCATATCAAGATAGTTGGCAAGCTTTAGTTTAGTTTTTCATATAAACAGAATAGCAACAATTACAACAAGAAGAAACAGAAGAATCACAACATTTTAAAAGAGTTTTGCCCAGGTCCTGAATTTGCGCCATATCTGCAGTCAAGATTCTTTGGAATTGTCCCTTTGTGCTGCTTCCGCTTCTTTGTATAGTTAAACAGATGGAATCTATACTCGTCAAGCCGAAGCTTAAATACCCTTACAGATTTATTATATATCTGCTTGAATTTGCTGAACATTTGATGAAAATCCCATTGATCAGAAATATGAATGAAACTAGAGATTCGGATGAGATAATGAAAACTCTTGTTGCAACTCATTTTATACAAGTTCTTGTCACACAATTAACGAAAAATCCAATATACTCGACTAAGTAAGTGAATTTGTAAGAAGAACTTTTTCCTAGAAGTTAATTTAATTAATTCACACGAAACATAAACAGGAAATTATAAATGTATTTATAAATTGAAATTGTTATTCAAATTGCAACCTGTTGCAAGTTTCTCCTCCTCCTCCTTCGCCTTGTTGACAACTTCTTGTTGATGGCAAAACAACTTACACTTTGTAGGGTATTCAATTATCTGATCGTTTTTCTTAATGTTGTGCAACAGTTTTCAGCACTTTGAATTTAAATGTGTTTTTAGTGGATTTTCGCACGAAAAATATGGGGTTACCTAACCGACAAAAAGTCACGCTGCCACGCCCACACAGCTGTACGCCTTGTGGAATCTGTTTGCGGTCACACACACACACACACACACATTTACACACATCAACATGTGCTGTGGAACATTTCTTTAGGCGCTTTTTTTATGATTAACATGAAATTTTCACACAACTTTCAAAGCAAGCGAATTGTGGAGTATGCTCGACTAGCAGATACTCTTTTTGGCAAGTTTGAAATGTATTGACATTTAATTACAATTAAAAAAAAAATATTTATGTATTTTATTTATTTATTTTATATTTATTTTCCCATATTTTATAATACAGTCGAACTTCCCTAGCTCAAGTCACCATTATTCAAAGAAAAGGTTCGAGTTATGGAGATACTCGACTTATAGAGTTCTTTTTCTTAAGAATATTTATTTTACTGCCACTCATTTAGCTCGAGTTGAAGAGAAAAATTCGAGTTATGAAAGTTCAACTGTATTTATTTTTATTAAAAAATAAATATATTTATTGAATATAAATTTTCCAGTTCAATTCAATCAAGTGCATATTCTAGAGATGATTTTTGTTATAATCTGTAACAATAATTAAAAACAGTCTGGCGTGTCTACTTTCAGCCTGTTGCCTACGATTTAGCACACCCATTCCGCATTTTTTGACAGGGTATTCAAAATGAAAACCAAAAAAACTAAATGTGGCAGTAACAAAGTTGAAGTCGTCGTCGCCTGCTCTTTGGCTGTTGCTTAATTGAGCATCAATTAAAAATGTCTCGCCTCATTAAATGTGCGCTTTAACAAGAACAACAGGCAAAAAAACAACAACAACAACAGCAACAACAAAAAAGGCAAAACATTTTTATTTGCTCATCAAAATGTTGCACAGATAAAGCGACTGACTCAGAGTCAGAGTCAGAGTCAGATAGTTAAAGTTCTTGTTGTAGTTCTTCTTTATGTGCATGAGCATGAGGAGACGATCTTTTGACCCAACCCAATCCCCCGCTGTTTCATTCCATTTCGTTCCATCTATAGTATATATTGCCTTTTGCATTTGCAAGGCTTGAGTCAAAGACAAACTCGGGATATCAGTTTACATGCTCGTCAATCCCAGTGACACTAGAGTGTTGCCTCTTTAATTGAGCTCCTTAACTGACTTGCAACTGTGATGACTCATTTGCAGTGTGTTGTATGATTGTGTGGATTCTCTTTTGCTTCTTCTCTACCAGGAAATGTTGAATCATTTGCCCAGACAAGCAGTTGAGTCAGTCGGATAAAGATATTAGCTTATAAATATTTGTGTAAATTTGCAATATGGATTGCGAATTGTAGATTGCATGCAGTTGATTGAATGTACTCGTTATGCATTTTAAATGATATGGACATAGGCCCAAAATGTGTATTTTAAGTTAATTAGTTTAATATGTTGATAACTTGCTTAATAAATTGATTTAATGTATTTTTTTGTAGAGTGCAAAATGAAAAATTTACATTAAATGCATAATTTGACATGGAAACTTAAACTTTAAATTTCTAGCGCCTTGGAACATATTTAAAAATAATGAAAGAAAATTTAAGTTCAGTATTCAAACCTCATTCTATGTTTTTTCCATTTTCATTTCGCTTTCGTTTCCCATTTCCATATGAAATGCATTTGAAAGTAATTCATTGATCAACTGATTGATAGTCAACGCCTGTTTAGCTCAAAAATGAACCAAGAGCCCAAACGACGATCAGAGTCGAGAAGTTCAGTTGTCTGATCTTTAACCCAACCCACTTACATACATGCATGCTTAAATGTTGCATTCATTGGGACAAACTCGAAATTCTAGACAAACATCGTGTTGCATATTTCACACCATTTGCGTCGCCTTCAGTAGAAGATTGAGGAATGGGAAATGGGAAATGGGGAGGGGCCCCCAGTCCAAAATGAAAAGACGAGTAATTATAAGCGACATAACATAAATGCCAAGAGGCGCATATAAATCAGATTATGCACACCCCACCCCTCCCCTTCACTCTCTCTGCTCGTAAAAAAGAATAAATAATAAAAAAAAAGAACTTAGATCATAATTAAGAGCGAGATAGTTGGACTCAATGATGGCAAAGGGCATAGGGTGTAAGGTATGTGCCAGAGAGGGGAAGGGAAGGGAGGGGGCGACACACACATGTTTGACACAGAGATAACATACGCATACATATGCATAAGTATAAGTGTGTGTGTGTGTGTGTATGTGTATCAAAAGGGCAACGAATGTTGCCGACAAGAATTAAGACAGTTTTTTTTACAAATTTTTTTTTTTTTTTTTTTTTTTTGTAAAGCAAACATGTGTGCGTGTGTGTGGCTTTAACTTCAAAAGGAAGTCATGCACTCATCGCTGGCCAAAGATATCCATGAATTGCGCAGTCAAAAGGCGCATAAACAGCACAACAACAACACAAACAACAACAACACAAACAACAACAACACAAACAACAACAACAACAAGAGTCCAACAAGAAAATACATTTATTTATGTGTATTCCAGCTAAATAATGAACTCGAGGGCGTACCACAAGGTACTACAAGCCAGGAACAGCA
Organism: Drosophila suboccidentalis; assembly: GCA_037043435.1. NCBI lineage: Eukaryota > Metazoa > Arthropoda > Insecta > Diptera > Drosophilidae > Drosophila > Drosophila suboccidentalis. The sequence goes on from JBAMBK010002349.1 coordinate 1,372,495, forward strand.
ACAGACGATCAAGGGACAGGGAGGGGGAAGGGGTGTTGTTTCGTGTGGGGAGGGGCAAGTCTGCGACGAGGGGGCGCCAAGCATACAAATGCATAAACTCTCTCTCTTCTCTTGCCAACAAAAAATATTCTAAACGCACAAAATAAATAACAAGTCTGCTCTCGATGCAACTGCTGGCTCAGCAAATACCCTGTAAAGCAAGCATGAAAACGCAGTAAATTTAAAAATATGTTGAGGACAATCATTGCAAGAAAATTCGAAACTTTTCCAATCTTAAAGTTAAATTTAAAATCGCAAAAATAAACCTTCCAATTTTTTTTTTTTTTTTTTTTTTAAATTTAAGCAATCATATATCGATGCATTTGAATATTGGTGCAATTATGCTGATTACATAGTTAAACTAATTTTGGTTTAATAACTATGTTGATACGACTCACATATACCCTATATTTTGCACATGCTGCTTTATAGGGTATATTGAAAATAAAAACAGAAACGCGTAGGTCAACCAAATGCTGCCTCTTGATGTTGCCACTACCACTGGCTTCAACACACAGACAATTACACACACTTGCAACTCGCAATTCGCGACTGTGGCATGTGTGTGTGCGTGTGTGTGTGTGTGTGTGTGTGAGTGTGATGATGTTGGTGTGTTGATATTTTTAAAGCGCACCTAAACCTCAAATGGTTGGGCACCGTTGGCAGCTCAAGGCAGCTCGACTTTTGCCGACTTTCCGACTTTATTCTTGGGGGCTGTGTGTGCAGTGTAGCGCACTTCCTGGTTTGACTGTGGGAGTTATACTACACTACACTACACTACACCACCCTACACTTCACTCTGCTCCTGTTTGCTAATGAAAAAAAAAAAAGAAGAAAATAATAAGAAAAATAAAAATAAAATACAGGGAGTAGAGGAAGCTTTCATACATATACATATGCATAGACCATATACATTTATGAACAAAAACAAAAACTGAGCAAAGTAAAAATAAGGGGGAGGTAAAAACATAGCTCAGAGAACACGGAAGCAGCGCGTTCCCATCGTCGACGTTGGGATTGTTTGTTTGCTTAGATGCTCTTGGACAGACAGACAGACGCGACTGTCAGACAGACAGACAGACAGACTGACTTTGTTTTTGTTGTTGTTTTCCCTATATATATATATATTATTTTTCTTTTTTTGCCATGCTTTGCCAACATTGAAGACGCACAACTATTTGCAACATTTTTGCGGCGCTTGTGGAAATTATTTTCATCGCGTATGGAACGTGTGTTGTCCCATTTGTGGCAACGAGTTACTAAGTACTTTTAACGTGCAACTGCCACATGCCTGACCATAAAGGGGCAACAACTGCCAACTGGCAACTGCCAACTGGCAAACTGTCTAAATTAAAGAGTTGCATCGCCAAAACTGACCAAAAATGGTAAAGAACTCTATCTCCCCTCGCACCTCACTCTCCTCTCTCTCTCTCACTCTTACAACTGATGATCCCACAGATTTCTTCGAGTTAAGAATTGTTGCAACAAGACACAAAAAGAAGTTACAATTCTCCAAGATGCCGAGTTGTGTTCCATAGCTGAAAGATAAGATGAGAAATGAGCACAAGATGAGAAATGAGACGAAGATGATGAAGAGCAAAAAGGAGGAGGAGGAGGAGAAGAAGGAGCACAAAGTGAAACATGTGTAAATACTGTAGATAATGTTGAAGAAATGTGCCTGTAAATGCCACAAGCGTGGCGTACACTCAGCGAAACAAATGTGAAGTCTTGGAAAATTTAAAATTTGATAAAAAAAAGAAAGAAATTAAAACTTGCTTAAAACTTGACAATTAACACCTATTTAAATTATTCTCTTTTAATTTAAGATTTAAGCTTTAAAAGCTTTTTAAGCAGCTTACAGAATTAAACTCGCATTAAAGCTTTACTAGAACTTTAAAATAAAGAAAATTCATTAATGAATAAAGCTCACCTAAATGACAGTTGAGATTTAAGCTGGAGTCATTTGAGTAATTACAAAATACACTCAAGTTCAGTTTTAAATTGATTTTAATGCCCATTTCCTTTGAGTGGAGTTAAATGAATCTAAACGATTAAAGCAGATCTTTAATTGTGGGTCATCATTTAATTGGTATGCCTTGATAATAATTCACTGGAAATATCCCCACTGTCCTCTTCAGAGCAGACAAAACAATAAGAACACGAAGAAGAAATAAAATGACAAGAGGTGAAGAGAAGAGAAGAGAAGAGAAGAGACAATAAAATAAGGCACAAACATTTCGTCTGTTTGGTTGACCTGGCTTCATGTTGAAATGCAAACAGGAAGTTCATATTTAAAATAAGACGAGACCGAGACACGCACACCAATATTATATTAAAGAAACCCAAACATACACACACACGCGCATACCCCCTGAAATGCGTGATTGGATAGGGTATATGCGGGTTGGAGAGTGGGGATAAATTGAGTTTACAACCAATTAGCATAAAGCCCTTTGACTTTTGGCCGCCAACGTAGTAGACGATGACGATGACGATGACGTTGACGTTGCTTCTGCTTCTTTTGCTGCTGCGCCCGGACCACGCCCACAAGCCCCTACATCTGCCCCTTGTCTCCGCCTCCGTCTCTGTCTCTGGGCTCTGTCTAGCGATTGATTGTCTATTGGTTGAACTAAGCATTCCTACGCTGCTTTAAAGCCCACGTATCTGACAAATGATTGAATGCCCTACACTCTAGCCAAATCGAGCATATTAGTTATTAAGCAGTGTAGAGTGTGAGATTGGTCACACTGTTTTGTTAATGCTTCCTTTATAGAAAACTATAACAATATTTATTCAATGACATGTTTAAAAATGTTAGAGGTGCTGCCAACTTGTTTTTATAAAGTTGAAGAATGTGAAAACCCAACGTTATTTTGTTGTTTTTTTCAGTTAAATTCTTTTAAAGATGTATCAAAATTAATTCATTTATTTTAAATGACAAATGATAACAGGCATTCCTACTATTGGTACTGCCAACTTGCTACAAATCGTAAAAAACACTGTTTAGCTGTATAATCTTATATACGTTTTTGTTCATCTCAAAGGATATTGATGTTTTCTATTCGTGCTGCCAACTTGTTACTAGAAATAGATTATTGATCATGTTTCTTGGTTGAATTGTCTATAAGATTTTGGGCCGTTAATTGGTTTAAATAATGTTTTTAATTTTTTTTTAATTTAGTTCTTTTTTAAAAACGAGGAAGATCGATTTCCTGCAGGGTATTTGGGTAGTCGTGCTTACAATTAACAGCCCATCCCCTGTTATTTTACCTTTCTTTTTTTGTTTTCTTTTTCTTTTTCAGTTTTTTTTTTATTATTCTTATTTCTAGTTTTGTTTGTTCTTGTTTGTTGTTTGCTTTTCTCTGCTCGGTTTGCTGTCGCTTTAATGCATTTAAAAGTCATTAGTCGCAGGCCTTTGGGTGCAACGGCAGCACCAGTGGCAGAAGTGGCAGCACCAGTGGCAGTGGCAGCTTCTTCGATCAGTGCCCCGCCCCTTTGACCATCTCCGGCAGCTATGCACTGTCATTAATTGTCGTTTAGTTTGAGTATATGTATAAGCACTTAGTGTGTTGTGTCCCCGTCCTTGGATGATGATTATTATTATTATTATTCTTCTTATTATACACTCACACCCAACAGAGAAGGGTATTTGAGTTTTATTATACATGCTGTTACGTATATAATAATTATATATGTATGCCCGATCCAGTTTGAATCTTTTGAATATAATTTTAATTATATTGATGTTTGTTGTAGCTTAAAGTTACTTCTTATCTCTGCAGATATATATCAGACACATATATCAAATTCAGGTAATAAACATTATTACTTGTCCATATTATATTGTTCAAATAATAATTAAAATAGTCATCATCTCAATCAGATACAGTTTTTTTTGCATGTCTTACATATTACATATTAAAGATAGGAATGATAAGAAGACGAAATTACTTAAAGAATATCTTACATCGGAATTTGACTGCAATAAATCAAAAATGTCTCAATTATTCTTTTTAAAACCAGCAGATAATAACAATATTACCACCTTAGGCACGATCTATTGAAAATACAATTTATCTAGAATTTGTATTAGTTTTGTTTTAATGAAATTCATATATGATTTTGTATATGGGTATTTCCAGAATCGCGAACGCGACATTTGTACGACTTTAAATGAAAAAAAAAATGGCAAAAATTGACATTTTCAAAAATGTTTTCTCACTTGTTGAATGCATTTTATCAACTCTATTCTTATGATAAAAGACAAGCTTTGAAGACTTGTCGTTTTTTAATTATTTATAGAAAACAATGCATCGCGAATGCGACGAAAAATGGAAGTCATTTTTGACTTCATCTTGACAAATGCGAAAGTCTGCGAAATGTGGCGAGTAATTTGTAAGAAAATACTCTTAAACCATAATAAAATAATGCAGTTTTCCATTTTAGAAATAATTTTGATATGTTACTATCATTTTATTTGTTTTACAAGTTTTATTAGTAATTTGTTACGTGACATCGCGAACGTGACAAGATTTCCACCTAGTTTTTCCAAGAGTTTGTTCATCAAATTTTATTCTATATTCCGATATGTAGCTCTTAGAACTTGTTTTAAATTAAACTTTCAATATATTTCTATATATTAAAATGGTTTATGTTACAATCTTACTCCCTGACTTAGTGTAATCGTTAAAATACAAACGGTCCATTTTGAAAATCAATTTTTAAGAAAATAGGCAAAAATATGGAAAAAGTGAATTTATTCCAATGTAGAATCTATATTTTCATCCTATTGAATTTCTTCTAGCGTATATAGATAAAATAAATAACTTGAATACATTTTTGGAAGAAAATTTCACAAGATGTGAGTTTTTAATCAATTTTACGTTTTTTTGGCAAGGTGGACCTTTTTCTGGAAATGCCCATATCTAATCTTAGAGTATCAAATTTTCTTCATTCGATGAGTGACCGACTGGGTCAATTTTTTTTTTTTTTTTTCTTTCACTCGTTTTTCTCCCGTTTCCCGCTCTGCCTCGTTCTGCATCGTTTCGGCTTCTCCTTGTGCATAATTATGTCCATTAGCGTAACTCTGGCTCAGTTCAGTTGCAGACTACGAGTATTCAGAATGAATTGTCTTAACACGTTTGCCACAACAACTTCAAATAAATTTCAGCGACGCACGCAATGCACACACACACACACACACACACACATAATCAGATATGTGTAATACACGTGAGCAATCAATAAAAAAAGCGAATGTTGAACGTACATAAATAGCACACGAAAGAATTAGCAAAATATATGTACATAATTTAATTTCACATAAACAGTGTGCACATATTTTTTTTTTTTTTTGCATATTTCACTTTGGCTCCGGCCTATTTATATAGCCCAGTCGAGCGTCTAGAGCAGACCAGGGGGGCGACAAGGGGGCGTGGCAGGGTAACACTTAACACGCAATATTGGCCCAACGGAATGAGCCTCGACAGCAGACAGTGGCAACCCAGACTTCAATTAAAATTCGAGGCAAGGGAAGTTGGAAATGTAAAGGAAAGTGGCAAAGGGGGCAAAGAGGGCAAGGGGGCAAAAGGGGAAGGAAGCTGGTGGCAACTAACATGGCAAAGTTACACTGTTTACAGTGCTCAAGAGCTGAAAAACTTGGAAAAGTGCCTCCTTTTCTCAACTGGTTCCCAACAACAGGGTGTCCTTGTGCCACACTTGTTTCATCCTTGCCTCATCCATTTCAATTATGAACTCGTCCTTAAAGTGCTCACAAATTAGTTTCACAAATTCTGCCATCTACATATTTGAATAAATAATCAGTTTATCAATTTTATATGCTGTAATTTATATTCATCTGACAAAATCTATTTGAAATGTCTTAACAAATTGTATGATTGTCTTGACACACAATTTTGCTTTAGCTTTTCGCTTGAAATGATTGAGAGTTTCCAGTGTTTGTTGTTTATTTTGAGTGCAGTTACTGTGAAAGTACAGAAATTATATTTTAGCAAATGACTTTGTGAGAATATTAGGGAACTTAAAAACAATTTTAAATTTGTACCGAAATTTTTTATTATTTTCTTTATACATAGTTTATTGTGATGGTTTTCGAGCTTAAATGAATCAACTGAAATATAAGTAATTCTATTTATTAATCAACACAAATCTTTCAACGTTAATTTTTAATTTATTTTGTATAATCTTTATTTTTTTATTAGTTTATAATATCAAATAAGACTTGTATGCTCGTTTCGGGAATTTGTATGCAGGCAAAAGTAAGGCTTAAAAAAACCAAAAATTTTCAAGCAATAATTGTCAGTTGAAATTGCAAAATGATTGACAAAATGGGCGTGCTGCTTGTGGGAAATGTGTGCAAAAAAAGAAAGAAAAAAAAAGGAAATGATTAAAGAGAATTACTTTATTTATTTTTAGCATTGATCGGCAAACAAACAGCTGAAGGTTTGTTACGATGTGCCATGTACAGACAGTTGCCAGTCCCCTCGGAGCAGAGACAGACAGACAGACAGGCAGACAGTCACATTCACACTCACACTCATTTCCCCTTTCCCTGCTCTTCAATCAAATGGCAATCCACTTGGCAAGACATTGGCGCAGTCGCGTGTGCCGCTTGTCACATTTTGTTTGAATTTATTTGTACATATGCCTGGGATAAACCCCAAAACAGGGGACTTCCCCCTGCCTTTAGGCAGACCAATACTTGTACATTATTTATGTATGTATATGTGTGTGTGTGTGTTGGCTTTTGGCACCCGTGCTGAATAAACAATAACAAAAAGGAGACGAGCAACAAGCTGAAATAACGTAACAATTTCTTGTCAAAGATTTTGCTTTCCACATTTAGAAGGAGGGAATGGAATATGCAAAAACATGTGTGTAACTTTCGATTCTCCTCCTTTTTTCCCCATCTCTCCCTGTTTTTCTCCATTTCTCAAATGCACAACATTTCATTGTCGGAGAAATCTCTTCGAGTCTTTTGGCCAATTTTGAGGCGTTAAATGTTTGACAGCTTCAGCTTCCCCGTTGCATGCCCCTTGTCGACTTGAGCGCATATTTTGTCGCATTTAATTAAGCAGATAACACGCGACACAACAACAACAACAAGGGGCCAGTTCATCATCATCAACATCAACATCAACCAACGACAAACAACAAGAGAATTGTTATTGTTTATGGTGACATGCGACAAAAAGCGACGCGCAACATGACAACAAAATATAAAAAAGGAAGAAACCAGAAATAGTGCACATAAAAATGAAAATTGTAGCAGCTATAAATAAATGACATGATAAGGGGAATGCCTGCCCCAAAATGTTGCGCCTTGTTGTGGCAAGATTAACTGCAAGTCAAATGCTCTGTTGATTATATTATTATTATTATTATTATTATTATGATGAACGTCTCTACCTTTGATCTCGCATTCCATTTGCCATACTTTATGAAAACTTAATTTGAATTTCTTTTATAAAGTAAAAGGGGAAATTGTATTCGTTGTAATGTATGTAACAGGTAGCAGGAAGCATCTCCGACCCTATAAAGTGTATATATTCTTGATCAGCATCAACAGCCGAGTCGACTTAGCCATGTTCGTCTGTCCGTCCGTGTGAGGGCCTAGATCTCAGAGACTATAAGAGCTAGATCAACCAAATTTGGCACACAGACTTCTATAAACCCCACGCATATCAAGTTTGTTTCAAATTTTTGACACGCCCATTTCCGTCTCCGTAAATCGCGAAGAGCCACCACACGCACCGTTCTTAAAATATAACATACTTTATTTTGGTAATTTACATTATCTACTAATTAAAGCTATCATACTATTTAAACGCAACAAGATCAGACAAATAGAAAGGTGCTAATGGCTGATTTAAGTTTCAAGCAATGTAAGTGCCTAAAAGCATGCAGTACAAAATATTTTAAATTTATTTAAGTATCCTAAAGTCGGGAGCTCGACTATAGCCTTTCCCACTTGTTATGTACTAAATTTGTGTAAGATTGTATTTTCAGTAATATTTATTTTTATTAAATTGACAAGTATTTTTATGAAAAACATTTTTTAATGATATATTTTCTCTGTTCTTATTTTTAGGTAAGTTTTCTTGGATGTCTTAAAGATGAAAAAATGTTACCAAGTAAGAATGCGACTAGTTAACTGAATTTATTCAATCTTAAATAGTAAGTTTTATGACGTAAGTTTGCAGTGGAAATTTAGAAAATTTAACAAGGTAAATTTTAAATATTTTATATACAAAATATAATGGAATGGTCAGGAAACTGATGGGAAATTTTTGAGAAATGTTACTTTGATTTTATGTCGATTTCTTTATTTAAAATTGCTTCCTAAAAATCTTTTTACCAGTCGAGACATAAAGATTGCATTTTATTTCAATTTACTATTATTATTATTAATAAATATTTTCTTTTTTTGTTAATAATTTTATTATTGTTATCTGTAGGGTTTTTTTTTCTTGTTTTTGTTTCAATTTTCATTCAAAGAAATTGCGCTGGCAGCTGAAACAAAAGAGCAGAAAAGCCAAATTCTTTCATTTGCAACGCTTCTGTTTATGAGAATTACCTCTGGCTCTTCTTCTTCTGCTTGTCGTTGTTGTCGTTGCTATGATTGTTGTTGTTGTCGTTGCTATGATTGTTGTTGTTGTCGTTGTTGTTAGCAAGTTCATTTGATGTCCTGTGCTTGAAGCATTTTTCAAGCTGTTGCTGTTGATTATGTTTTACTGCGCTTTTTGTTCATTCTTCTCTCTCCTTCTTTTTATATGGAATTTCATATGCAGTGCTGCGTATTTTCCTTTATTATTTCCATTTACCCTATAAAGAGCAACTTGACAAGAGGTATGCAAGTGCCAACAGAATTCCGTGGGTTGCACTACAAATTACATTAATAGAGATATCATTAATGTATCATTGTATATCCTTGACATTGTATTATATAATTATGAAAATGATTGGTCAAAAAGTTCGTATACACTGTGTGCCAAAATTAGTCAGATAGACCGACTAAATTAAAGTATTAAGTATTTATTTGTACGCTTTATTTTATTGTATGCTTTACTGTCGCATTTGTAGATCAAATTCTTAGATATATTTATATTAAATTATTTTTTCCTTTTATTTTTATTGCGGAGCTTTACTTTTATTCTTTTATTAACTTTCGATTAAAAATGGATATATGTAGGGTGCTTAAGCGTCGGTTATGCCTAGCACAATTGTTACTACTTGTGATTTTTGTTTAATTTATTTATTTACTTTTTGCAGTAGCTGCGTGAATTGAGGTTATGTTCAGTTTTCGCTTTTGTACTACATAATAAAAATGCATATAAATAATGTGGACACATATTCCTTTTTTTTTTATTTCTGGCCCTGCTTTTGTATTTTTTACTGTTATAATTCATTGCGTTTTACTTTCAGGGTCTTTTTTCACATGCTTCCAAAGCCATAATACTTAATAAACCATAATTTCCCAAATATGAAATGCAGAAAAAAAAAAGAAAATGATAAAAAGGGAAAACGAAAGCGAATAAACCCTCATTCATATTTTCAATTAAGTAATTGATTGGCCCTTAAATGGCTGCACTGTCGCTGAACTCGTTGCCGAAACCGGATATGCCAAATCGATGAGAGTTAATTAATTTGAGTTTCAGCTTTCGACCGGGCCAAAAGGCAAAGCAAAGCAAAGCAAAGCAAACCAAGTCAGGCCCACTCAGAGTCTGGTCATCAAGTTTTATGTATTTGCTAAGAGTCGAAGTTGTGTTTTACCTGCCTTTGCTTAAAATACACAAAAAAAAAAAAACGGAATGAAACAGGCAATATGTATACATGTATGTGTGTGTGTGTGTGTGTGTGTGTGTGTGTGTGTGTGTGTGTGTATGTGTGTGAGCCCTAAGTCAACGTCAAAATGTCAGCCGCGGGCCAAGAATTTCGCAAGGTTTTGTCCTCCTTTTCCTTCTGCTGTCCTTTTCTTTAACTGTCGCTCTGTGCCGTTTAATAATCAAACATTTTCCAAACACACTAACACTCGTTTACATTCACACACACACACACGCACGCACACACGCAAGCTAGAGCATGAGGCCATTAAAAATGTGTAGCCTACTTTGCAGCGTGAAAGCCAAAAGCCTCCCAAGACAGCCAAAAGCAAAAGCAAAACGCGCTTCAAACCGTTTTTCAATGTCAATGAACAGTTAAATTTGGAGGCACGCTAATTGGCAATAGAGCTGCGCAATATTTCACAGTTACAGCGCCAAAAGAAAATCACGTTCCAACCTCAAAACTATAAATTTTTTTTTTTTTTTTTTTTGGATTTATTATCACAACGTGATTTTTGCGTTTAAACTATTGCAGATATAAATATGAATAAATTTGCTTTTTCTATGATATTAATTCTATAGTATTTCCATCTCTATGCAGAATTTTATAAATTTTTTAAACCCAATATTCGTTAGAAAAAGTTTTCCAGACTTATGGGAAAAATAAAAATAAAAAATGCATTTATTTTGTATTTGCATAAATTCTTATATAATAATATTCAGTGAAAAATAAAATTAAATTATTCCTTATCCCACTCAAACTTAGTTAAAATAATTTCTAAAAAAAAAAAACAAAAAAAAAAAAAAAAAAAAATTAACGATAATTATTACAACTCTTTTGTCCCTAGGTGAAAAATGTAGCTTGAAAATAAGCCCAATAAATCCTTATTATGTTATTTATCGTTACACGTGACAATCCTTAATCATTCCTCACTGTGGAATGTCGCAGAGAGAGAGACGGAGACAGAGAGCGAGAGGGAGAGAGAAAGTCTCAGGTTTTATGGTTAGCAACGCTTTATTCCTAATTAACAAAGCCAATTTGTGAGCAGCGGCTTCTTGTGGATGATGAACGCGAGTGTTTCGAGTGGTTTTCGGTGGTTGCGTGGCTCAAAATTGTGTTCATGGGTCATGTTATGTTTATTTGGATGTTAGGGGAAAACTAATTTTCAAAGTCAATGTCGCAAAGTTGTTGGCATTTACAGTTGCGAAAAGAGGTAAACTTTCAAGCCTTTTACAGCAAGTTGTTTGAGTGTGTAAAGTTTTCATTATATATTCATGATAGACGCACACACACACACGGCTGTGTATACACAAACACACACACACACACAGAGCATTTGGTGTTAGAAGCTCGTTGAAAAGTTTTCGACATTTCGTTGCGCTCAATTCAATCAGCAGCAGCAGCAACAACAACAACAACAACAATAATAATAATAGGGAACAACTACACACACACACACACATATGTACGCACAACAAAACCTTGTTGATTTGCTTGAAATGTATTTTTTATGCCACTTTTTTCCTTCTTTTTTTTATAAGCCATTTTCATTGCCCATTGGCAAAAAGTTGCTCAATGAAATTTTCAATTGTAAGTTCTAGCTAAATGAATGTGTGTGTTAGAGTGTGCTTGTGTGTGTGTGTGTGTGTGTGATTGATATGCATTCATCTTATTCGCAATTGACAGGCAAACATATTGTTGTTGTGTTGTTTTTGGCTATTGTTGTTGTTGTTATTATAGCTCTTATTAGTGTTGTTTTTAGTATTGTCATTGCATTTAATTTGCTGCAACGGTCATTAAAAAGTTAACACTGCAGCTAGCAATCTATCCATCCGTCCAACCGTCCATCTATCAATCTACCAATTCTATTCGTCAATTTAACGCGCCATAATTTCATTTTGCATTTTGATTTAAAATGAGAAAATCAGCATCATTAACATCCTTATCATTATTTTTATCATCATTATCCGTATTCTGTGGCCACTTTCGAAACCTTTTCACAGAAGCCACTTAGCTATCTGTATTGCCAATACCCTGTAGTCAGGCAATAATGGGGTAGCTGGCGTTTTAACGAATCATGTTGTAGTAAAAGAGTTGAAATATTTTGAAACTACATTTTATTAAAAGTTTTATCAAAGCCAAATAGCGTTTAAAGAGTTAGCAACTTATAGAGTATCTGGCTTAGAGAACTAAATAATTTATATTAATAATCAAGCAAGAGAAAAATGGTTAATTCAACACTGCTATGCTTACAAGGTATCTAACAGTGTGACGCACTTTACATTAAGGGTGAATATGTGTTACAGGGTATTTCACAGTTCGCCTGTAATATTAAAAAATGCGTTTTGCAAGCAATCAATTTGCATTGCAGGGTATTTAAGTATATATACTTTACAGAGTATCTCAAAGTGCTATCCGATGTACACACTGCATTACAGGGTATCTCACACTCTGTGCTTGACCATGACTAATAGGCTTTATAAAGATTATCTCTCTTTATAGTTTGTAGTTAAATATAACTATAATTTACATTGAATTAGTCAGAGTCTTGTTCCTTTTAAAAAAGGAGACTGGAAGCTGTATTGCAGGGTATTTTGCAATGAGTCAGTGCTCAATTCTTAGCTGGCTGTTGATTACGAAAAGGTACGTTTAATTTTTTTTGTAAGAACATTTGAAAATGAGTGTTGAGCACATAAATATCAACATAATTGGCGATTCATTTCAACCGCTGTCCGCTTCAAGAGCTGTTCAAAGTTGAGTGGATAAGTGAAGAGGGGAAAGAGGGTGGGGGGGAGGGGGAGGGGGAGGGCGAAGTGAAAAGGGGAAACCCCCTTCAATGGATGTGTGTGTATTTAAAATTGCAAAATGGTTAAAATGTTAAGGTTTGTTCGACTGAAAAGCAGTTGAAAAATGCCCTTTAAAGAGTTTGCTGAATGCACACACATAGACAGACAACACACATACACATAGACAACACACACACACATACACTAAGACAACATACACATGAAATATGTCCAACAGACAGTTGTTGCTTCCTGAGTTATGTTTGCTTTTTTCTTTTTTTTTTCTTTTTTTGTGTCTGTATGCAAAATAATTGATGCAAAAATAAAAATACATTTTTCTGCATTGACAATGATAACTGCATAAACTGAAGGAAAATGGGGACGTGGCGGGGCTGGAAAATGGGGGAAAATGGGGCCATGACAGCTGCATATGCTTGAGCAATTTTGCTGTAAAATAATTGGTTCTTTTTGCCAATATGCAACTCATTTTACCACTCACTGTATTATTTTATTTTCATTTTTTGCTATAAACTTGCAGTACAAATGTCAAATATTCCTCCCACATTATTCGCCCTTAATAGGGAAGGGAGGGAAGGGAGGGAAAGGGGTTTGGCAGGCTCATTTTGCAGCCACAATTTTGTACAACTCACCGTGTAATTTGGTAGCCTCAAATTGATTGATGTGAATTAAGCTGACCTGCTTACATGCGAATGAATGTACTCAAACATTCGTATTCGTATTCGTATTCGCATTCGTAATTGCATTTGTATTTGTATTCGAATTGCAATTGGCAACACAACACTGTTGTCGTCACAGAAACCTGGGCTAATGAATATCTGATCAATAGTTGACCAAACTTCCCATTCAAAACGTTGCTGTTGACAATAACGAACGAACTGTAATTGCAGTCTCAAATTATATGTACATTTTTGTTATGTTATTTTTTGTTGCATCACTTTTCTTAATATTAGTTTGGTGTATTATTTATAAACAAATACACGCTTGGAAATCAAAGCTAAGCCGATTTCCATTTTACCACAGTTGTATTCGTATTTTAATTTATTCTTTCAAGGAGATTTATTTTCTTTTCTGCCAGTTTTGAACAAGGCGAGAGCTTTGAAATGAACCCTTTTGCTTGATGATTCATTCATTCATTCATTCACTCAGTTAGTCATGAATAAATCTGCTGCTGCTGCAAAGAGCTTTCTTTTTAGCCATTTTGCTCGACTTGGTTGCGAATCTTTTTGGCCAGTTGATTCAGTTGCTGCTCTTGCCTTTTTTATTGTTGTCGCTGTTTCTGTCTCTGTCTCTGTTTCTGTCTCTGTTTCTGTCTCTGTTATTGGGCAATTAGTCGGCATCTTCTTTGAATACCCTCTAGTTTTTGGCCAAGTGAATATTAGGCTACAAATAAATTGTATACAATAAATATATTTGTTTTAAATAGTTGCTGCTTTATTTTACTATTTCAATGCCCTGTAATTATTGCAATGATTTAAAATGAGAATTTTTCACTTTTGTGCAACTTTTTTCTCATAATTTTTGAATATACTTCTGATCTTTACTATACACACATATTTGATCTTGCATTTAAATTGATTAATTTATTAAAATGCCTTTTACGTATTCATATGTGTGAGTTTACCTGCTTGGCTGTTCACAGGGTATCTCATAGTCTTTAACACACACGTGTACTTTTTGATTGCAGTTTGTGCAATAAATTAATACGGAAGTTATGGCCTAAAAGTTGATTTTTTGTGTTCTCTGATTGTGTTTTTATAATTAGATAACATGCCTCAAAACTGTGCCCCAGCTGATGCTGCAGCAACCCCACCTCCCCGCATTTCTACAGGGCATCTCTTTCCATGTGCACTGCACTTGGATGCGTTAATTAAAATAAAAACACAGCTGCTTATCGCCCCCGGCTCCGAGGAGTTGTTGTCGAGTTGATAGACCCTGTACATAAACACTACAAAGGGTATGTTCAGTTTGTCAGCTTGAAAATATATGCGTAGCCATAAAACAGAGTGCATATATATTTGCCTGACTACTATCAACATTAGATTAGTCCATCTCTCTCAGTCCTCTGTGTGATGGGCTAGATTTAAGAAACTATAAGAGCTAGATACTCTGAACTTGGTATGTAGGCCCTAACTAGAATGACCATTTTCCAAGACTTCGACTTGTGGAAGTCTTTTTGTTATTGCCACTCAACTTAGTTCGAGTTAGAGAGAATTCGAGTTATAGGCGTTCGAGTTATGGAAGTTAAACTGCTTAAAATGTTGTCAGGCCAACTTCCGTCTAGGGACTTATTTTATTCCACATTAGCTTCAGTTATTGACCGCTGAATAAAAGTAGTGGTTTGAAATTAGCTATTAATATTTTCTTTTTATTTTGGCAGCATTTTCTTTCTTTAAGATTTCGAAATCCGCTGTACAAATTTATGTAATTGAAAGCTATTTGTAATATTTGTATATTTGCATAATTTTTGCTTTCATTTTAATTTGGTTATTACAGGGCTTTTCCCAGTCGAGCATGCTCAACTGCAGCCTTTTCTACTAGTTCCTTTCGTTGTTGTTGTTGTGGTTGTTGTCTCACGAATTGTGGCTGGAAAAGGGGCAGGGAGTGGGAGTCGGAGTCGGTGGCATCTAACTTTCGCCTGTCAGGCAGAAGGCAAGCGATAACAACAAAAGTTGACTGCACTCTCTCTCTCTCTCTCTCTCTGTCCCTTTCTCTGTGTCTTTCTCTCTCCCTCAAGGGGGACAGAGAGAAGTGGGCACTTATTTAGGAATTATGCGCCAAGGCGCAACTTTTGCTACAACAACATGCAACATGCAGCATGCAACTGAAGAAGCGTTGCACACTTTTGCCTGTTGTCAACAACTTGTTCCTGGGGTTCATTCGGCACAAAGTTTTTGGAGCAACCCGACGCCAGCTCAGCCCCAAAGACAACTAAATCCTTCTACACACACACACACACACCTAACTGCACACATACATATATGTCTACACTGATAAAAAAGAAAGGATCTAAAATTAAGATTTTGGTCTCAGAACTAAGAACTTTGGTCTAAAAAAATGAGTCGAGAACATGAAATTCTTGAAGTAAGAAAACACATCTTGATTCTAAGAACATTTCAATTAAGACCAAGTTCTTATTTTTAAGATCAAAAATTCTTATATTTTCAAGACCACAAATCTTATTTATAGACCAAAAAGTTTTGAATACTCAAGACAAAAAATCGCAAGAGATGTCAATCTCTATCCTCAGTACCGTTGTACTGACTTGACCAGCGATCCAAGCCTAATGCCATCTTTGAGACGCCAGAACCAGTTGTGAATTCTAATCCTCAAAGAGTTACACAATTTTAAGATTTTTGTTCTTATTTTAAAAGAAAAAAATTTTAGATCTAAGATTTTTATTCTTATATTAAGAACTTACGATTTTTAAGAATAATATTCTTAGTTTTAGAAATTTGGTCTTAAAATGGTCTTATAATAAGAACAAAATATTTAAATTTGAGAATTTTATTCTTATATTCAGAACTTACGATTTTCAAGATTAATATTCTTAGTTTTTCGTAATTTGGTCTTAAAATATTCTTATTTCAAGAACAAAATATTTAAGATGAATGTTCTTGATTTTAGAAAGAGGTCTTTTTTTTTTTTCAGTGTATGCATGTCTGCAGTTTGGGAGTTGTAGAAACACGCCCGAAGTCCAGATGCGACTACATTATTGCAACGCCAGACGTTGTCTCTATATGTATATGTACATATATGCTATATATATACTCACATATATGTTGGCTCCTTTCATAGGGGTTGACTTTGAGCTGCTGTGGAGGGTAGTGGAAACGAGAGTGGGGCTAAGGGGGGTAGTGGCTGCTGTTGCGCCGTCTGTTGGCTGGCTGATTGAATTGCCTGATTGCTCTGATTGCCGCCGCCAGACATCTGACGTCCGACGTCGTCATCGTCGTCATCATCGTTGAAACTAAATTAAGACACTTCAATTGGCCACCGTCTGCCCTCCCTCTCCCTCTCTCTCTCTCTTTCTCTAACTAAAATGCAACTTGGCCCGCACCATTGGCAGCTAAATGTCAGAAACTACTTGTACTTAGTACTTATACTTTGTACCAAATTTATAACAAATATTGAAACAGCTAAGTAGATATAATTCGACATGCAACAGTATTATATACCCTGTAATTGGCTTAAGCTGGCAATGGGATGCTAAAGACTGTTTATATATTTATTTACTATCAAGCTAAACAGCCGACACAACAATAAATGTATATTTAAATTCAAAATTCAAATAAAATTTTTGTAAATCATTTAAAATTAAAGTAAATGAAAATCAAGTTAAGTTATAATTAGCAAATGTGCCATGGACTGTTTCTAATATTAACTCTATTCCAGATTATTTAAGAATAATCAACCTCTTAAAAGGAAAATGCATGAACAACTTTTCATTGAAGATTTCAGAGATTTATGCTTAAAATTAATAGTCACATATTTTATACACAATTATATTCCCCATTAAATGAAAATGTATTTAATAATTGTTGTCTGACAGATTTGTAGCTTTTTATCGTTCAACTTTATGTGAGCATGATCTTTGTCCAAATTAAGTGCACACATAATAAATTACATGAATTTTCAACTAGTCGGATATTGAAAATGTATATTTTCGAGTGTAAAACAAGTTTTATGTTTTGCAACTGTTTGCTTCAACACTTGGCGCTAATTATGTTACATGGGGGATTCCCAGGGAATCGATTATATATGTGCCACAAGAGGAAATGTGTTTGTGGACTCTAAAGCTATTGATGACATACTTATTTTTATTAGTTCTAAGCAGTTGTCCCAGTTTGTGGCAGAGTGCGAGATAAATGTCTTTAGACATTCGATTGCAGCTCCATCAAATTGGGGGATATTTCATCATAAAGAGTGCTATTCGGACACTCGATAACATTTCATTCAGTGGCAACAGTTGCAACATCAGCTTGTCGCTTGATTTTTTACGACACTTCGATAAATTTATCGAACGTTACAGTGTTATCATGGAGTATAAGGAATTTTATGATGCGGGTAAAATTTAAAGATATTTGTGATTTGTAACTGACCAAGAATTGATGAATGTTTTAAACAATTGATGCCATGTTATCGATTGGTGTGTTATTGGAATGTTATCTGAATAAATTTCACACACTGAATAAATTATAATTGTTATCGATACATTTTATGGCTGGACTTATCGATAAGTATTTAAATGTAAACAACTGCTTATATTAAAGACAATTGATTTTAGAAATAAACATGTACATTTCTTATATCAATGTGAAACTGTAAGTGGATTTCTTGTGCTCAGTGTGGTAATAGTTATAATATTTATCAACTGCAATTTATTTAATGTCAAGTTGCTAAAAAAAAAGAAAAATAAAACACCGTTGTAATCTCTTTACAGAGCGAAAGGGGCAGCTGTCGAATTTGTTCATAAAATGTGCTGCCCACTGTAACAACAACAACACACACACATATAAACACACTGACAGACAACACACTCAACACCCACTAGCAAAAGAAAACTTAATATTTTTCTGTTGCTGCTGTTGTTGCAAAGTAAACGAAATTGTCGGAGATTTTTGTGGTTGCAGCTAGAAGCGAAATGTCAAGCGTTGCCTTTGCCTTTGCTTTTGGCTTTGGCTTTGGCTTTGTCGTTGCCTTGTCGACTTGCAACAAAGTCTCGACTTGTCTGCGGCTGCTAAGCGACACATATTTCATGTGGCAACTAAAAATTGCAATGCAAAATGCAACAGCAGCAACGGCAACAACAATCATTTGGGTTAAAATCATTGTGGCACACAAAGCGGCAGCACAATAGACAGAGACTGAGAGAGAGAGAGAGGAAGGGAGACGGAAATAAGTAAGAAAAAAGAACAAGAGCAAATTGAACAATATGTACAAGTGTGTGTGTGTGTGTGTGTGTGTGTATTGCAACATTGCTCAGTGTTGTGTTTTTATACCAATTACTCGTATATAGGGTATATTGCATTTTGTTTCCACAGAACCTATACAAAATATATATTCTTGATCAGCACAAAAGTCGATACGATTTCAATTTAAGTGAATTTAAAATGTTCAATTCCATTCCAATCGTATTAATATTTCTTTTCTTTTATGGTTAATATTTACCGTTATTATTGTCAATCATTTTTCTCTAATCACATCAAGACCTGACAAATATGAGTATAGTTATGTCTGTTTTAAGTAATTTTTATACCCCTAAAACATTAAATTCAAAAATTTGAACAATTTCTTTTATTATAATAATTATTGTCAGTATATTCACAAAATTGTAACGAGATTAAATAAATGTAACCATAGTTATGGCTGTTTTACGACAAGCGCCTAAATGTATGCAGTCATTTTTTTTTTTACTTATAAAACACTAGTGCCATAATCACAAGTTCCTTGCAACTTGTAGAGTTATGATGTTAAATTAAATAAGTATTAGTTATTGTATACATACATAAACTGTGTAACGGGTATGTTATAGTCGGATACTCGATATCAATTAGCTTCTTACTTATTGTTTGCATTTAATTTGTTATGCTATCGACACTTGGCGCTTTGTGTTGTTGCCAGCAACGTCAGTTGTGTGTGGAGAGTCCGGCGATCGTTCACTTTGGCTTTGCTTTGCTTTTCATGCCACTTTTCGTTGCATGAAACTGACCCTGCCCCATGTGCCATGGTGAGGAGGCGGTGAGGAGGCATGCAAAAAGGCGGAAATAAGCCACTTGGGGCGACCTCAAAAGCCTTGCAGCAGCAGCAACAACAACAAAAACAACAACAACGTGTGCCGCATGTGAGAACTGCAAAGCTCTGTGTGCAACTTGGCGGATGGCAAGGGGAGGGTTGGGGGGGGAGGGGAGGGGAGGTTGCACATAGTGCATGTGTGTAATCGTGCGCGCCACTTGCCACCAGCGGACCACCAGAACTAAACACCCAACACTGAAGTTGCAGCCAAAAGTCGAAAGGAGAATCTTGCAGCTGCAACTGCAACAACACACACACACACAGGGACAGGTACACAAAGAACCGACTCGACGTTGCCACAGCACTTTTATTATATATGAAATGAAATGTTTGAAATAATTCAACAACAACTGCAGCAGCAACAACAACAAACTCAACAGCTCACAAAGGTTAATACGTTGACGTTGGCCAAAACCTGATTTACTTGTTCTGCTTCTGCTGCTGCTTCGGTTTTTGCCTTCAGCTTCTTCTTCCTCTTCTTTTTACTCCTTCTCCATCTCCTCCTCCTCCTCCTCTTCTTTGGCTTGCTCATGTTCGTTGGCTCCTTTTTTTTTTTGCTTTTGCTTTTGTTGCATGCCACTTCTGGTCCATGTGGCTCTGATTGCCTTTGTTTTAGCTGCCTGACTGGCTGCTTGGCTGACCTGTAACATAAATTTCAGCATTTATTTAAGCCTGACTGAGCCTCCCTTTCTCCTCCCCCCCCCCCCCCTCTCTCTCTCTCTCTCTCTCTTTGTTGCACGACATTCACCTACCATCAGAAATATATATGTATATATTTCGTACCACATTTAAAGACAAATAAAATTACCACTTTTAATAATTGTGTGCCAACCATAAAAACATCGCATTTCTTGCTCCTTTGTTTTCTTCTTATAAAAAGAGTCTAATTTTCTTGAGTGATCAAATGTATCTGATGTCAAATAATAATACAAGTAAAAACTTTCAAAACGTTATTAAAATTTGGCCAATTTCGTAAGCAATAAGTTCTTACAGTGAATTCTCTATTATTTTTGCAATTCAATTTTGTTAATTGAAAGTTTTTAAATTTTTTTTTTCGTAAATTTTTAATTATCATCGATTATTTATAAATATATTTAGGTTGTCCGACAAGTTTGGCATTTTGACGAATTTTTTCAGCTAATATACAGGAATCATATAGGTGAATAGATGTAAGCAAACACTAATTTTCAGTCAAAGAGAGTTAACAATATACTGGCTGATAGGAAAATTAATAATCTACTAAATTAATAATGTTACAACCAACAATAAATTTTAAATAGTTATAAATTATGCAGGTGTGCTAGGGAAATCGCAAGTGAAATCGAATTCAGAGAAAAGCAATTCCGCTCGAAAATTTCTCAGTGCCACAGAACTTCGTGTGATTTGGTTTTTTTTTTAGCATGTTCACCAACCTTTTCGAACTCCGCTGCTAGGTTTGGCCCCTTCTCAGATTAAATTTACCAAGGCAACTTTTTTAAGTTTATCATTGCAGAATAATAGGTTTTTATTTTATTTCTTTTTTAATTACTATAATTTAATTTATTTATGTAATAATTAATGTTGTATAACTTAAAAATATGTAAAAGTTAATGGCGCGACTCGACAACTCTAAATTCTGAAATTCGTACAAAAAATGTGACAATATTCTTAGTGGATTGAGCGATGCTTTTGTTTTCCTCAAAAATTTTCAGCTGAGTTGACTGTGTCACAGTGAAATGACATTCAAGTGGAAGGGATTTCCGTAGCACACCTGATTGTAATTTTATGCTGGACATTTGAGGGTTTACAATTATCAATCATCAGTTTTCGCCCACATTTTCCACACTTCTTCGTTCTTCGTCATTGCAATTGACTTCAACGGCCTCTTTTAAATAAACAATACGTATTTATAGTCGATTTCATGCAAACCGTCATCATCATTTTCATCTTCATCAGCTGCAACACACGAAGAAGAAGATCAACGGCATCAGCATATAACGGATGCTGCTTTCCTCATCCCTTCGCTTCCCGCTGTCCATGTATTCAACATTAGATTCTTTGCCTTGCTTTCTTTCATTTTTGCTGCTCTGCAAATTGTTGCGTTTAATTAAAAGAACGATAAAAAAAATTGCAAATTGCTTAGAAAAGAAATTATTGCATTAAAATTTTTGACTGCGGGGCAAAAAAATCGAAAGCCATCGAGATTCTGGCGAATTGGGTTAATGCAACTTGTGTTTTTTTATTAGCTCTTGGAATTCTACAGAGCACATACATATGACTCTGTCTAACGCATCCAGATGAGAATGATATAATCAGTCTGAAATAAAGGGTGATTTTTTAACTATTATCTTTTTGGCAACACTGGTTTAAACAGCTCACGCACGTTTCGTGTTTTGTTTCACTGTCAAACATCTTCAGTTTGGTCTATAATTTAACCATGAATCGTCTTACAAACGTACAACGCTTGCAAATTATTGAATTTTATCATTAAAATTCATGCTCGGTTAAGAAATTGCATTCTGCATTTTTTTCCATTTGCATGAAATAATCTTCAAACATTAAATTATATGGACCGTACTATCGATTCAAATAAAGATTTTATGCATTTTTCTGAATTTTATGTGTGTTTTTTTTGAAAAACTTTCCTATAGCTCTTAAAAAATCACCCTTTAGAAGATGATTCGAAATACAACAATAGTATCTAATAAATCTGTAAGTTCGAAATGATTTAAGTCAATCTACTCATTTATTTTCATCTCTCAAGCTTTCATATTATTTAATTTCATTGAATAATCAATATATAGAATATATGTATAAGATAATTGTATTATTTCAAAAATATACCTACTTATTTCAAATTTGCTACAATCGTTTCTAAGTTCAATATGTTTGCTGTAAAGTTAATTCTAAATTTGATATCAGATTTTATTTCATAAATTATAAAATGAAAAGTAATTTGTACTTTTAATAGACTTTCAGTTCGATGAGATTGATGGAAACTAAACTCGTGAATATACTAAAAAAAGAAAAGAGGAAACATTATTGGGTCTGTGCTTGTGTAAACACATTCTATTTCTGCTCGAGTTTTGTTCTTTTTTTGTTTATGCTGAAGTTTAAAACTGAAAAACTTGCCATAAATGTGGGTTCTGTATTAAAAAGTTAGAGATGTTTTATATATTTTCATGCTGGTCTTACTTAGCTGACCTTCACTGTACTGTACTACAGCTTGAAGTTCATTACATATTTCTGTTGTCTCTGGCTGCCCAGATGAACAGCTCTTACCCCCTTTTAGATATTTTATTTAAAACAATTTCTTGAATCAATATTGCCCCAACACCACAAGTCGAACCACCAGAACTCGCTCAACAAAGCTGGCCACTGTTCGTCTGTTCCGCTCGTCGGGTGGGTCACCAGTTGGTTGCTGGCTTGCAGCTCGGAATGCTATGAAAATCCAAGCAAACAAATAAATTGCTTTGCTCAATTAGCGGTTTTCTTTATTTTTTTCCTCTTTTTTTTCGGGGTTCAAAGTTGCATTTCACTTGGCCTGAGGGCATTTTGGCAAAAGGGAGTATTGCAACTTTTAAATCAGACTATTATATCAGCAAATAATAATTCAATTTTAGTTTAAAAATCTTATTCTATTTTATGCAAATACAGTCGAACTTCCCTAGCTCGAACAAAAATATTGGCCCGTGCTTCTGTAAGTCGAATTTTTCGAGAAAGTCCCCAATAAAGTTTGAATTTCTTTTTGGTTTCTGTTTTATGCTTTTGTTACCGGCTCGTTTGGATATGAAATATTGATGTACATTAACATATGGTGATGTAAAATGATAGAATATTGCATCAACAATTACATAGGCTGGTGAATTAGCATCAGGAGAGACGTACTTTTTGTACTTCTTTGTTAGATTATATAAATTATTAAATTAAATTATTAAATATTCAAACTTATTAGTTAAGGAATTCGAAAGTGGACCAAAAAAATTCAAGTGGCTGAAAAATATGGTAACTCAGCAAAAACAGTTTTCATTACATTAAAAAAATAGAATTTTCATGCCATTTTAATCGGGAACTTCTTCTGGATATATCAAAAGAATGAAAAACCCAATTTTTGAGAATATTGACAGGTCTTGAACAAACTGGAATCTGTTTTTGTTGAAAATAACAAGAAAAGTTGTGCAATTTGAAATGTATTTATGAATGAATGAAATTGTAGTTTCTGTTAAAAGACTTTAAAATAAATAATTCCCCAAGTCGAAGTCTCTCCAACTCGAACTTTTTCGTTGCAAAATGGTGATTCAAGTTAGGAAAGTTCGACTGTAATTTAATTTGTTCTGTTTTTTTTTTTAATTTGTATTACATTATTTCGGCAAGTTGAAACTAAGTTTTCTTGCTTCTTTCTTATCAGTCAGTTGAAGCCAAAGCCTCGGCGTCGACCTTCGATTGGATGAGATGAATGCGTTGCAAGTGGCAGTTGCAAGTGGGGGCGGGGCAAGATCATATGTTGCAAGGGAGGCGGAAGAACCTCGGCAATTAAAGGCGCGTCACATTGGGGGCGCGGTTGTTTTTGGTAATCTGAGACAGCGTTTAAAATTGTGGCAGTCAATCGAGCTGTAAATTGCAGCGACAACAACAACAGTTTGAAGCGGCAGCAGCTGTTGCAAGCGGTGCACGTGGTTCCGCTCGAGCAACGTCAACGGCAACAGAACTTAATTATAATACATAAGTAGCATATGACAGCATATAAGTTGTTGTTACCCAAGCATGGGAGATGGCACATCTGTGAGGGAGGAGGGGGAGAAGGTGGGGCAACCAGGAGATGGCAGACACAGAAATTGGAGATGGGAGATTGAAGTTGAAGCTGCTGTTGTTGCTGTGGGAACTGGAAGCACGTCTGCATCTTTTGGCTGGGCTGGCTGGCATTGTTTCAATGTCACGTCGCAAGCGCCAGCAGCCGGAAATGCAGTTGCAAGTTGCGCTCAGTGTTGCAAGTTGCATGTTGTGTGTGTGCGTGTGTGTGTGTGTGTGTGTGAAGTGGTGCCTGCCACTTGGGTGGGTGTCGCCGCCCAATGCTTCTCAGACACGAACGGATAAAGTTGAAGACGACAACGAGAACGAAGATGAAGATGAAGTTTTTCTTATTGTTGTTGTTGTCGTCGTTGTCGTTGTCGTTGCAAGACAGTCGTAGGGAAATGCGCTAATTATGTTGCCATTGCATTGTCAGTTGTTGTTGTTGTTGTTGTTGTAGATGTTGCCATTGTTGCCGCTGAGTGAGGCGACCTTGTTTGTGCGTTGCCCGCCCGACGGCAACAATCAACAGCAACAACAATCAGCAACAACAACAACAAAGCCAACTTGCTGAACTTCGAGCTCAAGAAACAGGAAGAACTTCAACGCTGTGCGCATTACACTGCGAGAATTAACCCTGCCCAATATTCAGTTATAAAACAAATCTAAGTTGACTCTTCTTTCGCAACTGTTTTTTAATCAAAGTTAAGTGTTAAACTGTAACTGTCATATTTAAATAAAATCTAACTGTTATGCTTTAATTTTTACTTTAAAATAATTACAAAAATATATCCGATTTTATAATTTCCATTTTTAAATAAAATAAAAGTGTTTATCAGTATCTTTTCATAGCATTCCTTTTTAATAATTTATTAAATGAATTTTCAGTTAAAAATACAAATTATTGTCTTTTATTTTTAAACTAATTACATTTATGGTTTCTGTTCCTGACAGACAAAGACAACATATTACAAATTCGAATTAATATAATTATTATTTAGAAAATTAAATTTTTCCATCAATAAAAATTATGATATTTTCTACAAGTGTATTGAAAACTTTTGACACAGAAAATCAATATAAATTTTAAATTAAAATGCATATATAAAACTTAATTGTCCTTCCAATTTAATTAAGCAAATATGGATATACACTACTGGCCAAAATAATAAGTACACGCCTATGAGCTTTCTTTAAAGTCCCGTAAAACCTTTGTAATAAACACTAAGGAAAAATTAATATCACTTTTATTTTTCTTATTTATACTATATTATAAAAATATTTAACAAAGGAAGTATTTAGTTCAAATATAGATTGCGCGATCAACTTTATCAAAAAAACATAAACAAGGGCTGGTCAAAAAAATAAGTACACCAATTCTTCTAGGTCAAAAGCTCAAAAAGTATTAACATTTTTCCAAATTTTTTCTCATCATTAGTTATCTTATGCTAGTAACCAGTATATCCACCCTTATTTTAAATGGCCTTGGTGATACTTTTCGGCATACTGTTAATAAGACTCTACTGGAATCTTATACCACTTTTTTGAACAAATTCCCACAATTCTTCGACATTTTTGAACGTTTTTGTTCCTATTCGGGGTTTCAAGTCCACCCAAAGATTTTCAATTGGGTTGAGGTCAGGAGACTGACTTGGCCAACTCATAACGTTAATTTGGTTTTTCGTAAACCAAGCCTTGACCAGCTTTGAAGTGTGATTTGGGTCGTTATCCTGTTGAAAGACCCATCTTAAGGGCATGTTTTCCTTAGCATATGGTTGCATAATATCAGTCATAATGTTTTTGTACCCGAATTCGGTCTTAGTATCTGTTATACGATGAATCGGCCCAACGCAAAGCCAATAAAAACAGCCCCAGACCTTTATACATCTGCCTCCGTGCTTAACAGTCTTATTGGTGTACCGGACGTCGAAATCTTTGCCTTTGGGACATCGTACATATCTCCTAGACGTATTGCAAAATAGATTTATTTTTGTCTCGTCGCTCAATAATACGTTATTCCATTTTTTGTAACCGTCTAGCCCAGACCATGCCAAATTATTTTTGGCAAATTGTTTCCTCATCTTAAAATTTTTTCCTCGAAGCAAAGGAACCTTTCGGACTATACGTCCTGGTAGGCCTGCATATTGTAGCCTACGACGAACCGTTCGGGATGATAATTCATTGCCAGTTTCGGAGGAAATGGCCTTCGAAGACATGAAGGGTTAATTTTTTGCAAATTTGACGATACAATTGTCCGTTGTTCGGGAAGATTTCTTCTTCTGTCCTCGATTTTTGTCAAGCTCTTTTGATTTCAAGGCATTCTGAACGAAACAAGCTGGGCGTCCAATGCTTTTCGCAATTTCTCGGGGACTTTTCCCTTCATTCTAAAAATTCATGGCAATGTTTTTTTCTTTAGCAGTGCAATGCTTCTTGCGGCCCATCTAAAGAATTTTTTTTAACTCTTATCTATAAAAATATGCACGAAGTCAATAAAAACCAACAAACCTTTAAGCAAATCCTGATCTTATTCTTTAGAATTGATAAATAACACCCCTGTACTTATTATTTTGGCCAGACCAAATATGATCATTCTGCACAAATTTAAGTTTACAATGGTATAAATGGGGCTAGCCACTTTGATTTTTGATTTAAATGGTAAACAACACTGTTGCCTTTTTAAAAAAAAAAGATTTTTAGCAATGCATTCAGAAAATATTGATATATTTCATATCAAAGTTGGACGATACCTATGTACTTATTATTTTGGCCAGTAGTGTATTAAAAACGAAATCTTTTTTAAACTGCATACATTTTTTGATAATATACTTATTTAATATTGATACTTATGATAAATCTGCTGAATCATGAATTATCTTCAGATTATTTGTTTTTTTTTTTTGATACTTTATGTAGTTTTAAGCTAAAATTTGTGACTTAACTTAATAGAAGATTAAATCCTCTCTTTCGGTACACAAATTCCCACTGTCAGGTCTGGAAAGAGCTTCAACATGAATTGCTCTGATTTTGTTTGCGCCGAATGGTTGGGGGATCATTATTTTGTTCCCATTCAACGCTAATTTGACTAAGCTTACAAGTTGTTCTACAATTTGATAGATTCTCATGGTTGAAGCGATTCTAAAGAAACAAAACAACAACAACAACTGGAACAACAACTATTTGTAACAATAACAATGAAAGCGGACAGCAAATGAGCAATAAAAGGGACTGCAGACAAAGGCAAAAGACGTAAAAGCAACAACAATGAACAGTAGCAACAACAACAGCAACAACAGAAAGATGAACAACAAAGGGTCATAAAATAAAAAAATTATAAATGATATGTACATATATGTAAC
The DNA here is from genome assembly GCA_037043435.1 of Drosophila suboccidentalis. NCBI lineage: Eukaryota > Metazoa > Arthropoda > Insecta > Diptera > Drosophilidae > Drosophila > Drosophila suboccidentalis. The sequence continues at coordinate 1,400,099 of JBAMBK010002349.1, forward strand.
ATTATAATTCTGGGAAGCTTTAACACAACAACTTGGGCGAAACTACAAAAATAAAAGAAAAAGGTACAACTTAGAAGTCAAGTAGAGAAAAATACCCAAAAATGGAATAGCCACACCCCCTTTTAGGGAGTAAAAGTGCATGTTACTCCATGTGAATATGTTAGCCAAACAACGACAACGTCGACTACAACTACAACAAGTAACATTGAAAGACTTCTGAGAACAAACTACATAAATAAAACAAATGCTGCGAGGGAGAATATAGTATGATAAAAAGAGATGGTGATAGAAAGCAAAAGCGCTTAGAATGGTTAGGTGAAGAGGAGGAAAGGAGGGAAGGAGGGGAACAGAGCGAATAAGAACCAAACTAAACGAAATAAAATAAAAGCAAATGAAACCAAAAAAGAGACAATTGTTGAAAATTATATTAAAAGCAAAGCAGAAATAAACAAAAACATGGAAAAACAACGCATAACTTACCTGTCGTTTTTCCCTGCCCCGTTTCCTTTCCCCCCCTCTCTTTGCAGGTTGCAAATGCCCGAAAATGTTAGAGAGAGACAGAAAGTAGTAGAAGAGAGAGAGAGACAGCTAGCGAATAGCAATATTAAATGATATAGTGTTGATTTGAGAGCACCTCTGGGCATTAAGATGCAAGTTATTGCCACTCGAAACTCTGGGATACATTTTAGATTTTAGCATCGTTTACTCAGCTGTGAGAACTTTATGCATACTACAAAATAGATTCAAGCTTTAAGTGCTGTGAAGATGCAAGCAAAAAAGCTAAAAGACCCAATTATTAGCCAGACTTTTGATAGTAACACGATTCTATTGCTTAACAATAGAAGCAAATTGAAATTTCAAGGCGTAAAAATACGATTAATTGGTTGTCAGTTATTACTATCATTAAGGGGGGAACCCTTTGCTTAAAAAACGATATCTTAAGGCATCAAAATATTATTAAATTATATTTTGAAGATACATATGTCGAGAACTTGATTTGTCGTTATTTACATTTTGATAGTAAACTTTTATTTATTTGTTATTTTACGAAGTTTATCTCATCGGAATTCGCTAGTCAAACGGAGCTGTCCACTTGTTTTGAAATTGAGCTAATCTAGCTTAGGCTGGATTTGAAATTGGTCTTTAAATACCATTTGAATTTGTCGCTTTATAGCTAAGAGCTGGATTTTAAGCAACAAGAACTGCTTATAAAGACATGAGCACATAAAGATGTTCATGATTCAGTTGCTCTTCTTGCTCCAGTCTCAACCGGGTTGGCATGTCCGCTTGGTTTCCTTTCCTTTTAAACTTTTTTTTTTATATTTTTATTCTTTATACAGTTTTGAAGGATTTATGTAAGCACCGGTTGAGTTTTCATGTTCAGGTGCATTCGAAATCGTTGTGAGCTTAATGAGCGTGAGTGTGAGAGCCGACTAATAAGAGCTCATTATCGCGATGATGATTATGATGGTGATAATGATGGGGATGATAATGAAGGAGCTGCTCAGAATAGCCAATGTTGAAAAAGCGCATCAAAAAGAGAAAGAAAAAATAAAAGAGTTTAAAATAAAATGAAATAAAATAAGAAAATTGCATGCTTTGCAATTTGCGTTGCATGTTATGAAGCAGCAGAGGCAACATCAACTTGCAGCTGAGACAAGCAACAGCTGCGTGTGAATTCAGTCCAAAGATGAGCTCGAAAACCGGTTAGCAACTTTGGCTAAGACCCCGGTATGCATAATCTCTGGCTAAATGCTCTCAGTTGAGACAGACAGGCCGATACATAAAGTTAAAGTTCTTCATTTTACATAATTCGATATTTTTCTCATGATATTTTTTAACAAATATAAAAAGGAGCGAATTTTATTGGAAGTGGACTAAAACCAGAAAAGAATATTGATTTTTTCAATATTTTTCAGCTAAATTCGTTTGTTTTTTTTATTTTTTTTTAAATATAAATTAATGTAACTTATGAACAAGACATTATTAAATATCTGCCGTGATACAAAAATATTCGGCATGCCGTAGATAATTTACCTTTCTTGTCTTTTTTTTTATATTATTATTCCTTTATATTAAAGATTCCTAAACCAAATAACAATAACAAATAACAATTTATCTCATGGCCAAGGCCAACAAGGTTGGCTTACTTGCCACCGGTCTCGACCATGTCGCCATCGTCGTCGTTGTCGTCTCGACTTTAAATTGTTTTTATTAATTCAATAAACATGAGTCAAGCGCCAGTTGCTTCATGGCACGTTGCGTCGCATGAAGCCCCGCATATTTGTCCGTTCCGTAAGCCAGAAAAGCACCAAGTCCAAAGAAATGGCCAACAGCGTCGCGACGCGACCAACAACAACAACAACAAAATCAACTACGACTACCACATATTTAGTCATACTTTGATATATACTTAACCACATATATTGTGAAGCAAGTATGTGTTTTTTTAGTAGAACGAGAAACTAAATTCTTTTGCTCGTTGCCAAAACACCCAAAAAAAAAAGAATAAAGAAACGTAAAGTAAAAAATCAATAGGCGCTTCAAGTTTTTTGAACTTAAGACATTGTTTTTTTTATAAGTTTATGTACATTATATTTATACCCTATTAGAAGAAATTATTCAAAATGGGTATATGTAAAAGCATTTGATGCTGGCGATATTTGAATAAAAAAAAAATTAATTAAAAAAAAATATCCCTCATTTGCAGATATATTGCATTTAATATTATTTAATGAAAATATGGTAACTTTATACTATTTTGCTAGTGTGAAGATTTTAGTCTTCTAGCTCTAACCGTTTTGGCTTTTCGCAAAGTTTGCAACAAATGGAATACATATTTTTGGAATTTTGAAACAGAATAAAAAATATAATATTTTTAACGTATCTTCATAAATTGGTCTTATTTAATTGCTTTAATACAGGCTTAACTATTTAGATGTTAATACAATAAGTCGCATTAGCGAACTGAAGTTAATTATAAATGAAAGATGAAAACTTAAAACCATTCTTAAGTTGTTTATCGATTTATAATTCGCATTTCAATTGAATTTGATTTATGTTTAATTCAATGAATCAATTTAAGAGCATTTGAAAAGCGTTTTGTATAATGTTGTTGTTGTTCTTGGCAAGCAGACAAAGTGGGTTGTATTCTTACATGAGTATGTACGAGTATGTATCTGTGTGTCTGTGAATCCTTGCGTCTTGGCCTCGTGAAGTTCGTTTTGCCAAGTGCCAAGAATTTCGAATGGCATTTTAATAGTTTTGCTTTCTTTCTTTCTTTCTGTCCAATTGATTGTTGTTCTTGTTCTTGTTGTTGCCTTTTTTTATTGCAGTCAACTGCGATGGAAACTGCGGCCTACTTGTTTTGCCTTTTAAAAGCCGCCTTTTTCCAGTCCCTTTTGCTATTTGAGGCCACCCGCTGTCCTTGTCGCTGCCTTTGCTTATTTGTCACAAGATATTTACATAGATACAAGAGAGTGTGCATGTGTGTGTGTCTCCATGTGGGTGTGTATGTGTGTGGTCAGTTGCTGTCATTTAAGTACGAACCATACTTTTCCATACTCGAATTTCTCTCTCTATTTCTATTTCCTAATTCAACAATTTTGTGTTGCCTTTTTTTTTTTGCTTTTCTGGAATTGGAATACTGCGGCTTTAATACCAAAATCTACTGGGACCTTGTAAAGTCATCAATTTGCGCTTGATTTGATTTTCGGACTCCGTCTTTGACATTGACTCTGGCTTTTTTCTTTTTTTCCCTTACATATTTGTTCTTGTTTGCTGGCAATTTCAAGTCAATACGTTTTTTTAACGAAACTATAAATATACATACATTTAAATCTCTTAGGCATAGAACTATTGCAAAATGCGACGCCCAAGGGGAGCAAAACGGGTTGCGAAATTGTGATGAGCAACATTTTGGACTCTTGAGTCGATAAGCTTGTTTTCTAAGATCTGCAAAGAAAATGAAAATTATTTGGGTGGAAAGTGTTGAACTGAGGGTGGAAGGGCTTAAAGTTTTAATTGTATTTTAAAGCTTTCACTTTGATTTTGAAATACAATCAGTTGATGTAAATAACGCATTAAATTGCTGTAAAATATTTTATAAATTACGATAAATTATTTGTAAAAGAAAGATTAGGAATCAAGGAATGTTTAATTAAAGCTTGATGTATTTTATTTAAATTTCTAGTTGTTTGCTGGAAAATCTGAGAAAATCCCATCTACAGGTGGAAAGTAAAATGACGAATTTGATATTAACTTGAAAGCAATTATTCTTTATCCCAAAAAAGCACAAACTAAAATCTGAAACTGTGAAAATCTGGAACTAAACCAAACAATATTAAAAGACGGAAGCCGTGGAAAAGGAAAGGGGTGAAACAAAAGTTGAATGGCTTGAAAGACAGAAGGCAGGAGGAATGAGTGGAGGATGAGGGGAGCATGAGGGGATACGATGGAGCAGGAATGGCGGTAAAAGTGATAAGTGCAATTTCTCACGTGGCACCAAAGAGCGCACGGATTAAGCGACGAACAAGCGACAGCCCAGAAATTTATGAGACGTGTGCAGCAGGAGCTGAAACTGAAGCCAAGAGGAGATGGGAGATAAATACGAGAAGGGATAGAGAGAGAGAGAGAGAAAGTGTGTGGAGAGAGAGAGGAGGGGCAGAAATTGGAACGTGGCTCGTGAGCAGCGCCGTGTGACAAACGACAATGGTGACAGCGTCAGCTGTGTGTCATCAGGCGGGGCATGTGGTTCCAAATGGAAATGGAAATGGAAATGGCATCGGGATCGGGATCGGTAGGAAAAGGCACCGGAAGATTTGGGCGGGAATTAGACAGAGAGAGCGAGAGCGAGAGAAAGATAGAGGGAGGAATGCAATTGCCACTTGAGTGCAAGTTTTCAACGTCACTTAACTGCCCTTCAGTCTTCTAGTGATGTGTAAATTCGCCGAAACAAATCGACAACTCGATTTTCGCGGATGCAATTATTAAATACTTTAAGTCGATAATATTTATTGACAATCATTTGAGTTAGTAAAGTCGATTTTCACGAAAATTTAAAAACTTACTGGAGTTTGTTCATCGTGGTTCCTTTGCAGAGAGCTATTATTGAATAAGTGATGTTCAAACTGACAGTTCGATTTTCATGGTTGCGATTATCAAGTACTTCAACTCGATAATTTGTTTGACGATATATTGACAACTCGATATTTTATTGACGATTTTAGCACTTTGATTAAGAATTTGATCAATAATTTATTTAAGTATACAGATTTCCAGCTGAACTTTTCGGTTTCCGGGGGTACCCCCTGAAGGCATACGGAAATTTTACATAGAGCTTCAGGGGTGGGAAATTTTTGCACTGGCTGTAGGCCACTGGAAAATTGTGCCGAACTGGCGGCAAAAAGTTAAATAAAATATTAAAAAATAGTTTTTTCTAAATAATGGTTTAATATTAGGCACTTCATTCGTATAGTTTACATTTAATAAAACTTAATTAAAAGCTATGCTTAATATTATTTGGCTTCAATATGACTTATGACTCAAATCCTCGGTGGTGGTGATTGGAAATAATGACCTGGGATGAACCATATTCTTCTGGCATGTAGCTTTTCCCCTGCATTTTTCCAGCTGAAGACTGTGTGTATTTTGTTCACCACATGCCTTCAGGTTCTATTGGGTCCTCTCCCCATCTCACTCTCTCTCTCCCTGTCCCTGTCTGCACCACAAATTGTGTTTTCTTTTTGTTTGGGGAAACGCATGTGTAGTTAACCACATAAATATATCCCAAAATAATGCGCTTATTGATCCTTTGGCTGTAATTAAGCAAATCTCCAATGTCAATGACTGTGAAGTAAGGGCGGAGAAGGGGAACAAATTTAGAAAAACTGAATTTCAATTTCTTCTATTTTGAAACCATTTTAATGAGCTCATTAATATGCAAAGCAGCCACGTTTCCCTCGTCTCGCATTGAGTCTTATGTGAGTTGCCCCCTCCCTGAACTGAGTACCTTTTTAAAGACCGTTAAACTGCATCGATACAATCAATCATACACACACACACACACACACACACACGTACACTTACTCACACACAAATGCTAATCAAATGCGCATTGTGAGCTGAAAAAAGTTTTTTTGGGGAGGAGGGCAACAAAAATCTTTGGGAAATGGGTTCAGTTTAAAGACGGGGGAAACGTGGCAAACAAACCAAATAAGAATGACCACTAAAAAAGTCATGTTGAGCTAGACACACACACACACACACACACACACTCACACTCACACGCACACACACAAATATGTCTGCGGATAGTGTGAAAAGTGTTAAATTTGATTGATGTGCCTCAAGCTGCAGGCAGACAATGTGAAAATTAGTTGAGAGACTTTTGCTGCGACTTTGTGCGGGTGGTGCGGGTGGTGCAATGTGGTTTAGCGTGGTTTTATACTCGTTTTATACCCAACAGCAGTCAAAATGATTGACAGTCGTGAGCAAACGTTTGCTTTTATCACGGACCTGAGCTCCGTACCCAATTCAACAACTAGGAAAAAATATTAAAAATATTCAGATTGAAAAAACGTGAATCTAGTTCAAATTGCTGGTTGAACATTTTTACAAATAAGTTTATCAACTATTTTTTATTGGAATATGAATTGAGTTTGATTGTGGCAAAAGAACTTTTGATTATTTTCTTTATTTGTACTCCTTTCTTTTCAATAGTATAAAAAGTTAAAATATGTAATTGAATGATTACAAATTCGACAGATAAACACTTTTTAATTTTAACATACTTATTAGACTGAATATTTCTACATTTAATAAAACATTTGCCTACTCAACTCAAAACAATAAGTAGCGCAGCAACTTTTAGGGACAAGTTAAAAATATTTTGAGAGATACATAAAAAAAAACTATAAAAAGATAAATATGAAAATAAAATATATAAAATTTAAACATAAATAAAATAAATTGAATTAATTAAAAATAATAATAATAATAATAATAATAGTAATAATTTATGCATCACTGTAAACTAAAATGAAAATTAATCTTACATCTGATAACTAAAGCTTAACTTATTTTAATTTGTTACTATTTCTATTAATATTACTATTACTATTTTAATAATTGTAAATTGTTTAGTCTTAATTTGATTTAAAAATCAATGATTAAATAATAAGCGTTAGCTTTAGCACTAGGAATCGAAAATAAAGAAATTAAATTAAATTAAATTATTCATATGAAATGGAAATTAAAAATAGCTCCCAATGCAGTTTTTTACACCCAAAAGAAACATTTTAAAGAAATCGGGTTCGCTTGAATTTCAATCAAATTTGTATGAAATTTAAGTGAAATTCAAGCGAAAGCGATTTCTGCGGCACCCCTGTATAATTAATTTAGAGTTAAGTTCAATTTTCAATTGATTAACTTGGGAAAGAGAAATTGTTGCTTTAGCCGTGTAACCAAATGAATATTTGAAGAATCATAGTTAAAACACATTTCTCAAAATTCGCAAATGCAGTTTTCTCAGTCTAGTTCCCAGATAATTAGAATATCTATATCTGATATGCGTAGTAAACAGATTGTCTGTAAATTGGAATAGATTGAAAGCGAAGCGAAGTGATTAGCTAAAGAGTACAAAGAGAAAACTGTGAATGATTACCATGTGTTGCTCATACCACCAGCAGCAACTGCAAGAAGTTTAATAAAACGTTACATTTTCGAAAAAATTGAGGAAAAAAAAAGAACAGGAAAATCGGAGAAGAAAGTGAATGAAATTCGTGTCGCATTTCAATGCAGATGCCACACACATGGCCACAAGTTGTGTGTGGGTGCGTGTATATGTGTGTGTGTATATGTGTGTGTGTGTGTGTGTGTGTGTGTGTGTGTGTGCTTCATCATTAACATCAGACACCGATGTTTGACACAAGAATGTGGCAAGGCTCCGTTTGCGCCACTTGAAATGCTGTTGTGGCAATGTTGGATGAGAAGTTGAAGTTGAAGCTGAAACCGAAACTGAAACTGAAACTGAGGCTGAAACTGAGTCTGAAGCTGAGTCTGAAACTGAGGCTGAAACTGAAACTAAGGCAGGCATCGTCGTCGTTTACATTAAACAAACAAATTTCAACAAAAGCTCAACGGAACGACAATCAAGTGTGTGTGTAAGGATGTGTGTGTGTGTGTGTGTGTGTGCGTGGTAATGCCTGACACAGTTTCCTGTCGACGAGTCCACAACAACACAAGTCCTGCAGGCTGCAGGCAGCGCCTGTGTCTAAGTGCTGCAAATTGAGCGTATCAACAAAAATAGCAACATTTTGCATAGAGACTCGAACTGCACTATGGGTAAAAACGTCCGATATTTTAGCGTGAATTCAATGTGCTTGTTGTTCGGTATCTTGAAATGATCCTTTCAGAAGGAATATAAATTAAAAGGGATTTTATGCTGTGTTCACCAGAACAAATCGACAACAGAGAATCGATTAAATTTGTATGATTATTCTGGCGAACGGCAGTGATGAGCAATCATGATTTCAATTTTTGTGATTATGATGACTGAAAATTCATCACCAAAATAAAACGCTGAAATTCTCTGATTGTGATGCTTTGTTATCGATACAACAAATCGTAATCAACACAACACAAGATTTGAAAATCAATAGGACAAAATTAATTTAAAAAAAAAATCACATTATTAATAAAAAAATGCAAAGAAAACGTTGGAATCTGCGTATCTTTAAGAAATATGGTTAGGAAAAGTGCTTTAAAATTTCTCATATAAAATATTTAATGCGCATACATTATTGGCTTAATTATTTATTAATGCAAACTATTGTATTAAATCTGTTCTTTTGCTGTGTTGATTCCCATTTCATTAATCATTTTGCGCGAAACTGTTTTGAATTTTCAAAATAAATATTAACATCTTTGTTTGATTTGTGATACCTGATTACTGATTGATTAGTTCTGGTGAACACGGCGATTGGTTATAGTCAGATTGTCATTGATGAAAATCCTTTGAAATCAAAAATTGTAAAGTCATGTTGGAAATACAAAAAATTGCTTTTCAGAGGTTCATTATTTGTAATTCTTTGATTTTACAAAGTTTAAATAATACTTGGTTTAGTCTACTTTACTGACTTACAAGCATGCCAATTTCAAGTCTAGAGTTCGATTTTTGTCAAAATATCAGACTCTTTTTCCATTGTAAACTCTAAAAGAGCAAGAGTGAGAGGTTTAAAGAAAGAGAAAGAGATATACTTTAGTTGATGTATGTGAATATATCAAATAACTGCTTGAGAAGCCATTGAAAGCGCGTGTGGCGGCTGCGCATGCGCAAAAACCGCAACCTCAAAGACATTGAGAAGCGATAGATGAGCAGAGAGTTAGAGAGAGACAGACAGGGAGAGAGGGACAGAGAGAGAGAGGGAAAAAGAGGGTGGCATTGAAGTGCGTGCCGGACACACATTGGCAATTTAACGCCTGCTTTTGGTATTTACTATTTGCCTGTCTCTCCTTCTCCCTCCTCCCTCCACTCCCCCCTTTATCCACTTGTCTCTCCCTGCCCCTTTTTGGATTGCCATGTATTGTAGATTGCAAGTTGCAAGTTGCCCCTTTATAGAATAACTCGTCTCTTGGCAACGCCTCGAGTTATTGACGTTGGCTAACTAACTAACAGCCTGGCCATCATTAAGGCCAACACCAAAATTCAGCGATGCGTATAACCAACCCCCCCTCCCCCCCGACCCCTCCCCCTTTTACCTCCCTTAAACTTAACCAATTGTGCAACATATGTTGGCCATATGCTGAATGGTTTTTTCCTCATTTTATTTTAGCCAATTGTTAATTGCTGCCGCTGTTTTGAGTTTGTTGCTGCTGTTGTTGTTGCTGTTGTTGTTGTTGCTGCTGTTGCTGCTGTTGTTGCTTTGCTTTGAGTTGCTTAGCACGCACCACATTTCATGTTGCAACAACATTCGCAACATGGCCATAAAAATATGTAAATCCTTTTTTCTGTAACGTTGTCTGGATGCCGCAATCGATTGCATTCATAAAAAAAAAATGCGTTTTTAGATACAATTTTCCCATTTTTAATTGTAAATCAAGTTTATGACTCGGATACAGATAGCTCTGATTTGTATCGTTTCGATACTTTTCATAGCTTTTAATTGCGTGCGTATCAATGCATTCCCATGCCCTATTGTATCTCACAGTTTGTTTATTTTTTTTTAAGCTTATTGATAAGTTTTTATCACAATTATGCGGCGGTATCTGTATGTTTTAATCTGTGGTGTAAAAAGTACTGTATATTTTTACAGTGTACAATTACTTTACAATTTTAACGAAATTTTTTTTTTTGTGTTTTTTTTTATAAGTATTTCATAGATACTTGTAATCCTTGCTTAAATGTGCTCTTATTACTCTATGCTTAAAAATATCTTCAGAAAATTTGTATAGACGTAGAAAATTTACATTCAATTAGATACTTTTGTATCTCACGTTTTACAGATACTTTATTTACAGAATTTATTTTAAAATTATTTCAGCTGAAAATACTTTTGTATTTATAAACCAATTAATCTAACTGAAGATACTTTTGTATCTCATAAGGTTGTTTTTTTATCTGATTGTTATTTCATGTTTGCCAATGTTGTTTTAGCTCGCTTTGAACAGCATTTAATTTATTTGGCAAATTTTTAAACGCATTTTTTGCAACCGCAATGCATTTAATTTGTTTTTATTACAAATATAATAAATGGTTATCTATTTAGAAAAGAATTTGGCATAATTGCACGGATATTTGTCTGGTCGATTGAAGTCGCTCAGGAATTGTCAGCTGTTGGTTTGTTTTATTTAGAATTAGAATTGAAATTCATTAGGCAATATTTTTAGCAATTCCAAGTATACAAATATGTACCAAATACATCTATAGATTTTTTGTGGTTGTTGATTCTCTTTTTATGTATAAAATAAACTAATAATTTGCGTGGATATCAATAACCAGATACCCCCAGACTGACCCCGTTTTGTTTTGTTACGTTGTTGTTGTTGCTGTTGCTTTTGTGGTGGCTAGGGGGTGGGGTAGGGCGTGTTAAAAAAATGTGAAAAATACATTTGCATGTTTTGCGATGAAAATGAATTTATAATCCCACAAACAGGTCAACCCGACCGACCAGCAACAATATTTGTAAAAGAACAATACAAAACGAAACGAAACCCAGCAAAATATCACTTTTACTAGCCTCTCAATGTTGTTGTTGTTGCTGTTGTTGTCACTTGGATTTATTGGATTTATTACTAACGCGGTACAAGTTACTAGGACTCGAATATCACAGAAAAACTGTCACAGAGAGGAAAGAGACAGAAACAGAGACAGAGACAGACAGGCAGATAGAAAAAGATACCGAGTTTGTAAATTAAATAAAATACACAAATTCCCCCTTTTGTTATTTCAGAATGCAAAAGTGAAATAATACGCAAACGATTTTATTTATTCAGCTAGCAATTTATATTATTAGTATTATTTGCAGTTTCGAGCAAGTTGTCTCACTCTCTTTTGGCCATAATTACTAAACATACAGACGTGTTTGTATGTACTAGTATATTCGATAGTACACATATTAACAACCTACTTGAATGGCTTCATCATCCTTTCTTTGAATTCAACTAACGATTCGAGCCATACCATATTGGGCTTCATCAATTATAATATGCAATAATTGGCTTGCACAATTCAATGCATAATTGTTAACAGAGGCAGGTCAGAGTCAGGTTTTGGGCTAAATAATAAGTAAAATTGCTGAGATTTGAGCTATGCTTTTGGCCATTTAATCATAATCGATAGGCATTCGGCATATAAATACTATTGCCTTGTTGCTCGCAATTTGATTAATGACGTTTGCTCCTATTTTCATAACCTCTACACTAAATTTGTGCTCATATTTGCCACAGGCAGAGAAAGAACCTCGTCATCAATAGAATCAGAATTACCGAAGGTTTCCTTGTTTCAAATTCGGGTAGCTTTAATTATGATTGATAGAGCAAAGTCAATTTTAACTTGCTAAGGTCATTTTATTAGCTTTGTTGCGAAATTAACCTTTTCTGAGATATCGATAGTATTGATGTTGGTTACTATCGATAAGTGCAGCTACAAACAAAACAAAAACAACATTTGCATTGGTTAAAATAAAGATTAACCAACTGATTTGTGCTAAATTTGCATTTTTACTAACGATTATAAAATTAATTTTTAATTTATTTGAAATTAACTTTAAGTTATCGATAGTATTCATGTCAACTAATATTGATTATACTTTCCCCTTATTCAAATATGATGTACGTATTTTTATATTTATTTTCTTAAATTGTTTTGTTACTTTAAACAAGTTGATAGATTTAATTCTTGGCTCAGAAAAAAATTGAATTTTTTCATAACATAACTAATATAACTATCGATAGCAACAATTATCGATAAGTACAATAGATAAGAAAGCGTATTATCTTATTTTTTATGTCTGCATAATTTTTTGTTTTCCTATCAACTTTTAATACAAAAACTAGACAAATGATGGTTTATCTCTTCCGTCGATATTAAGAATACTTGTGGGCCTTAACATGTCATAAACTTGACCATTTAACCATATGTTGTCATCATTATATATGTAACTTTTTTCAAGAATAGCCAAAGGGCCTGATCAAGATCGTTTTGCGACAGTTTGGCAACAGTTTTTCTCTCATTGGCAACATGAACTAAAATGCTAATCATCGTGATACAATATTTCTTTGCAGATTCTATACCCCAACAACAACAACAACAGCAGCAAGTGCTACAGCATCAGCAACAACAACAACAACAACCACAACAACAACAGCAACAGGCGCCGCGTTTCACAACGCATCCTTCGTCATCGGGATCCATTGTTAGCGAAGGACGAACGAAGATTTTGCAGTGTCTTGCGCTGGGTAAGTTGAAGCCAACAATAAGTAACTAAGTTCGTAACATAAGCTCTCGGACACGGGATATGGCCAAGAAGGGGGTGGGAGCGGTTGGAGTTGGAGTGGGAAGTCTAAACATTACACTTGTCCTTCAAAATGCCTGACAGCTGAGCTTAAGCATCTAAGGAGCAAGGATATGCAAGGGTATTGCGGCAAGTGGCATGTAAAATGAAACCATAAACGAAAACACATTTTTTTGTATTTTCGCATTGTTGTGTTCCACCCGTTGTTGTTGTGGGTGTGGGCGTAATTTTGCTTTTGAAAGATAATGAAGTAGAAAAACAATAACTTTTATGAGGTTTCCAGAGCAGTTGGGAAGCCCACGCGAGAGAGAGAGAGAGCGACGTAATCCTTTGAGCCGTTTCGTTCGACTTGTGGGTGGCCAAGGGAGTCAAGGGAGTCAAGGAAGTAAGGTCACAATGAGGCTTGGCCAGTCGCTTTAGGGCACACACACGCACACACACACACACAGGTGTTGTTTGTCGACCTGGTCTTCTGCGTCTGGCATTCCCAAGTATCGGTTACATACATATTGTGTCATCCCGAAAATTGTTGTTGTGAGTCGAAAGTTGCCTTCAGCTCTCGGACTTTAACTCGTTCCTCCTCGTTCTCATTCTCGTTCTCATTCTCCTTGTCATTTTCATTCTTTTTACTGCTGTTGTTTGTGCTGTGTAAAGGACCCTCAAGACAATTTGGGCTCTGACATCCTTGTTTCCTTCCCTCTGTGTGTGTGTGTGTTTGGGATATTAGCTTTGTGGCCTTATGGCCACAGGATTCGCACAATTAGCCGTGAAATGTATTAAAAATGAATGCATATTGGTACATTGATGGGTCAAGGGAACACCATGCCTTACTCTACTCCCCCTCTCTTTCACTCTCTCTCTCTCTCTACATGTCTCCCTCTCTTTCTCTGCTGTGCAACTCAATTTGTCTGGCCTTCAAGTAATTTCAGAAATTTACCGGAAAATTGTCAACTCGAGGGTTAAGGTGACGTGAAAACTTTTATCATTGAAATTAAAAAAACAAACAAGCAAAAAAGAAAAATATATAACATTGATTAGGGTTCTGTATAAAGGGACCATTTGGACCATCTTATCATTAATTTAAATCGAATCTGTTAAATAAATACAATTTTTTAATTTTTAATAATACTTAATTAAATTTCACACCTAAGAGGGAAAATGAAGAAGAAATTTACGTAAATTGTTACAGACTTTGTGAGTTGAAATGTTGTTAAGGCCCTCTTCATGTGTATAACCGTATAGTTTGAAATACATTTTCTAAGATATAAATATTGATCAAGCCCATTTGAAAACCTTCAAGAACGCTTCAATCAAAGATTTGGGTTCGAAACTTGGTTTAATTTAGTAGAACAAATTATTTTATTATCTCATTTGCTTTAAATTTTTCTAAAATTATAAAGCCGCAAAATAGTTTCTTAAAAACAATTGAAATTTCTTAGCCGAATCTAACTGTGTTCTTTTTTTTTTTAGTCAAAGAAATCCATGAAAATAATGTAATTATTTAATTTTTAGAGTAAACAGTTAATATTTAAGTAGTATTTAATGATTTGGTTGCATTGAAAAATGTTATAATTGATGATTAATATTTATGCATAAATATAAAAACTATAATAAGTACTCGTTAAATGGAAAGCAACTACCACAAATCTGCCTCGACGGAAAACTGACCTCAGCTAAGTGATGTCTGTGCTAGCCTAATTTGTAACTGCATTTAAAGGGTCAAATGGTCGAAACTCACAATCTCTTGACTCTTTTAACAAAACTGTTGGGCCAAAATCCAGAATTCAAAACACGTGAGTGCGAGCGATGAACGATGAACCAACAAGCAAACCAAACCAGCCAAAATCAACCAACACCATCAGCAGTGGAAGCAGTACCACCGTCAATTGTGGTGTACTAGTATCAGTGATGACAAACATTTTTTGGAAAAAAAAGTCAAAACAACGAAAAAAAAAAGGGAAAAAAAGCTGAAAAGTTAAAAAAAAAAAAGACAGAAAAACAGGCCAAACTTTTTTTCATATCTTTTTTTAATTTAAAAGTTTAAAATCGTCTTGAATGATTTTTTCCTCGGCATTTTCTTTGCCATGGAGCCTATCATCTTTAGGTATTTTCCAGGCCATTTGTACGAATGGCAACAAGTTTTGTGTCGACGCAAACCAAGATAAAATATACATAAGCATATAATTGAAACATTTTATATTACATACATTTACCCAATTGTCAAAATAGCATTAAACGTGTCTATTTTTAGACGGTTCCTCAATTTAGTTTTTACCAAACTAACTTGGCCAAAAACCCTCGCTACTTCTGAGTCAGAGCGAAAGTGACCACTCCTTAAAAAGGGTTATTGCCTGCAGAGTCTCGATATTTGTTTGCTTCGGACCAAAACATTGTCCCATTTTAAGAGGTGAATTTTGCCGTACTGGGAAAGTGTTTTCGCCTTTATTTCCAAAATTGGCAGTATAAAATCTTTTTTCAATTCAATTTAATTACATCTAAAAAAAAGCAGATTTTCGGATAGAAGCTGTTTGAGATTTTTCCCGACTGAAGCAGTTGAAAACCAGACAAATCTATCCGAAAAAAAGCTAATTTGGCATCACTGACTAGTATATACATGTATGCGTGTGTGTGTGTGTGTGAGTGTGAGTGGTGCTAATTGATTGGCCTTTGATGGCCTGGCCAAGCCATTTGAGCTGTTTCAGCTGCGTGTATCTGCATACACAATCCACACACCCACACACACACACACACACACACAACTCGCACACACACAAATGCATATGAAAATGTACTTACGGTGTCTGCCATGGCGTTGCATGCTGCATGTGGCATGAGGCATGAACCCATAAAGAGCCCTGCACTTTGCGTAAGCTGCAAAACGGCCAAAAGCAAAAAAATGTTACACCAAAAGAGACGAACAAAAAACAAAACAAAACAAAAATAAGAAATAAAATATAAGAAAAACATGAATAAATTGTTATCTTTTGTACAGCGAAGATTTTATACACTTACATATGTACATGTATATCTTTAAAAAAAAGCCAAATCAAAAAGTAAAATCACATCTTTTCACATTAACAAAAAATAAAAAATAATAAAGACAAATTTTAAATTGTTATATTTTCTTAAAATAACTTGAAACAATTTAATTTTATGTCATATAGTTTTTTGGTTTTCAGCAAATTTAGTCGGAATATAAAATAAAATATAAAAAATTTAAAAGATGCTCTTTAGTTGTCCAGCTTAACAAATTTATATAATCAAACGTTTTTTGTAAAAAACGGAAATATATTACTTCCGCTGTTATGATATCTTACACGACAATAGCGTTTTTGATTCTAAAGGTTTATTTGCATCCGATTGTTCCTATGACAGCTATATGATAAAGTAATCCGACTTTGACCAAATTTGGTCAGGATGTTAGAGACAGTCGCAAACATATAATCTGTTTTGGTTGAGATATCTTAAGAAACAAAAAACTAAGCAATTTCCTGACCTTTGACCCCGAATTTGACCCACTTACAGGGCGAATTTCGCAAATCGCCGTCTTATTGCACGATGAAATCATCTCATCTATGTTGTGTGAAAATTTCAGCTTTTTATCTTTTACCGTTTGGTCAGTGAGTCAGTCAGTCAGGACAAAGAGTTATATACATATATGTATATAGATCACTAAATATATATTTAATATGTATAACTTGCTCTATCGATTAAATCTATCGATTACTCATGGTTAAAGTACCTTGAAAATATTAAAATAAATTTGTTTAAAAAACGAAGCTTTTCAAAATTTTACTTTGATAACAATACCGTGACAAAAATGAAAAATGCTCTATAAGGGTATCAGAAAACAACAACAAACATGCAAATCTTTTTAGCTGCTGTTGTTGTTGTTGTTGCTCCTGCCGGTTGTTGTTGTTGTTATTCTTGTTGTTGGCATCACACATGCCGCGACAAGCGTTGCCAATAGCTGTGGCATTCACGCACTCAGTCACTTTGGCGCTTTAAACTGTCAGCACACACACACACACATACACTCACACACACACAGATACGAATTGTAACGAATGAGGTTGCAGATGCAGAATGCTGATATGGATAGGAAAGGGAATTGGGCGGAAGGGAACTGGGGAAAAGGGTTGCGGATGTTTAGGCCTTGCAGTTCTTGCTCGCTCAACTTCACCTATCTTTCCTATGCCTTTCCCTCTTTGTCTTCCCCCTCAACTTTCCCCTCCCCTACCGACTGCTGCCAAGGAATGTAGACGGTTGTTGTAAACTATTTTTGTGCCCTGTACCCATTTAAATGTACAGCAGAAAAGGTTTTTTTAACCGTATTCGAAGGCATGTAACATGCAGGAACTCTAAAATCAAGATATTCAGAGCATAAGGAAGATCTTTGACCTATAAATATATTATAATGCTTTATATATATCTTGGAAAATTCAACACAATCGCATAATATTCACTAAAGTTTAGCAAAGAACAGTTTATCACAGCACTGGCGCCATCTAGCGTACGTTTACCTTAAACATGTATTGTTTATATATTTACAGATATTTTTTTTTTAGTTTTTAGATACATTTATGTATAATTGTCTACAGGGTATCTGCTAGTTGATCACACTTCAGTGCCACATTTCAACTTGTTTTGTTATCTTTCAGCATTTTTTTCTAGCTATTTTGCGACCAGTTTTTAGTGTGCAGCGAATTCTGTGGCTTGCTAACATTGCAACAACAAAATAGCCAAAAAAAAAAAAAAAAAAATTTTTAGATATACATATAACAATGTAGCATAACATGTTGGGTGGAAAGAATGCACAACCAACACATACCCTGTACATTACAAAAATAAAAACGGAAAAAAAACTGATGATTGTGACACCTTTGAAGAGCTTCATAGAAAATCCCTTTCTCCTCCCTTTTTTAATAATATGTTGTCAGAACTAATTTCGAAATACACTCAGACCAACATTTATTCGTACACCCTTTTTTTTACTTTAACAGCTATATTAGTCAAGTCTTCACACTAAAAAAAATATATTTGGAAAGGTCGTTCAAATTCCGTTTGAATGATGCAAAACTTTCCTTAACCCATTAAGTACCCATTGAATATTTTGAGTTCAAAAAAACGTCAATTTTTAAACTTTTTTCCTCGATTTTTTCCAAAAAATATTTTGATGCAGAAAAATTCTTCAAACAATTCTAAGAGTGACTGCAAAAAAAAAATTTCAAAAATATTTTTGCTAGTATTTTTTAAAATTTTTTGAAAATCTTAAAAATGACCATTTTAACCGTTTTTTCCCACTTTTTACCACATTTCACACAAAAAGTGCCTTTTTCGCAATTTTCAAAAAATTTTAAAAAATACTAGCAAAAATATTTTTGAAATTTTTTTTTTGCAGTCACTCTTAGAATTGTTTGAAGAATTTTTCTGCATCAAAATATTTTTTGGAAAAAATCGAGGAAAAAAGTTTAAAAATTGACGTTTTTTTGAACTCAAAATATTCAATGGGTACTTAATGGGTTAAGGAAAGTTTTGCATCATTCAAACGGAACTCGAACGAACTTTCCAAATATATTTTTTTTAATGTGAAGACTTGACTAATATAGCTGTTAGAGTAAAAAAAAGGGTGTACGAATAAATGTTGGTCTGAGTGTATATTTTTTCTCCTTTGTTTCAATTAAATGTTTCATGAACTATTTGAGAATTATGGAACTATTCATGCTTTAAAAACTTATCGTTCTCTTTTTGGCTTATGTTTTCCGTTTTTTGTAGCATACTTTTGGGGCTACAAAATTGAATATTCGACGATTTGCAATTGAAAACAAAGAATCAAATATTTTTAATATTTAAATTATAATCAATGAGGAAATTGAATTTAATTTTACAAGGCTAAGAACTAAATATTTAAAGAATATAAAATCTTCAATTTATAACCAAAAATCGAAATAATAGTAAAATGTTTTAAATTCAGTATCAGTTGCGAAAGACAGAAAACCTCAATGCGAGCAGATAGCACTGTTTAATAAATACCCTGTAAAATGTTCATCAACTAAATGGATTTGGGGACAAGCAACAAATATTATCTGCTGTTGTTGTTGTTGTTGATGCTGTGGCGCCATCTGGCGTTAAATGCGTTTTGTGACACCGAAAATGGCCAGATATTTAGGGCAGATTTTGGTGAGCAGGTAAAAACGGTTAATCAGGATTATCAACGACAAGTTGAATGGGCAATGGAGGTGCACAAATGTAACTAATATGGCATGTGTGCAACTGCCACAGCCAGCGATGTTGCAAGTACTTACAGCATGTTGTGTATCGTTTTTTTTCTCTTTTTTTGGAAAGAAGGGGATTTTGGTGCAGAGTGTTATAAGCATAAAGCCTTGGCAAAGTGTGTGTTGAATTGTTTTTCAACAAGACGCGACGCGACGCGACGAAATGCAACTTGCAACAAAGACTTTGCTTTTTTATGGCCAAGAAGAGCCGCGGCCAGAGCCGGAGTAAAGCCAAGCCAGCTGAAGAAGCTGCAACGGTGCAGCAAATGGGGTAAGAAAGGATAAGGAAACGCAAGGCACAAAATACAGGAAAAAAAAAAAAAAAAACTGGAAAAGTGTTGGAAAAAAACGGGATGAAAATGGAAAACCTGCAGCAGCATCTGAAGAACGTGCGTGGCTTAGTTTCCTTGTGTTTAACTATGGGTTTAGAAAAGTGGGTTTGAGTTAAGTTTTTTTTTCTTTCTCTCTCCATATTCCTCTCTATTCTTAGCGTCAACATCGAAAGCTAACAGAACGAAAACAAAAAACAAGCACAACAACAATAACAACTACAACAAAATTGCAAGAAATATTACTAAGCGAAAAAAACAACGATAACAACAACAAGTATTGTGTAAGGCATTGTTTTTTGTCTGTGTAGTTTGTCGCAATTTTTTTTTTTTTTTGTATGCACTTGTTTTTGTTGTTGTTATTATTGTTGATACTTTGCTTGTTTGCCAGAAGAGCCAGCCCGGTTTTAGTGTCATTCCTTAAAGCCTTAACATTGTTTGGGCTTAAGCGAAAAATTAAAGTAGATAAATAGGCCAAAGTCGAGGCTCAAACACACTTTAAGGTTGTTTTGATTTCACTTGTTTTCAGTTTAAAAATTGCATTTTTTAAGCATATTTTATTTCCGAGAAATTAACTCTAAAAGTGCTTTCAGACGAGCCGTTTTCACCGACACATTTTCACCGTCAGTGAATTTTGCCATTCACATAACTCGCATCGGTTGTCAAACAAAAATACCATCAATGCAGAACCTGGTCACACTCTGAAAAGTTTCATATAAAAGTGCCTCAATCTAGTAGGCATTTGACCGACACAACAAACCGATGGAAATAGGACGTGTTCTATTTCTATCGGTGAGCACCGGTGACAGTTTTTTGACAAAAAACAGTCGGTGAAAAACGGCTCGTCTGAAAGCACTTTAAGGAAATTTAATAATTTCAGAAAATCTATATATTTTAAAGATCTTTTTTTTATTGAAATTTAGAAGGATATAATTAGGCTATACTAAATTCAGTGTGGATTCTCTAAAATATCCATTTCTTTCCTCTCGGATATATTATATTATAGAGACCCGACAAATATTCTTAAAGTTATAATTGTTTGGTGTAAAGAAAGGGTATTTTTTAAAGTAAATAATATGCCGAAAATTCCTTTTGTGACCTGCGGATACTTTGAAGATCAACAGGATTCCAGACAGTAAAAGAATGAGAAAAGTACATGACAATAAATGGAAGAAATACAAAAAATGTGTATGTTGAGAACAAACTAAATATTCTACCGTTTTATACCCTTTTACCTATAAAAAGGAATAAATTGTACCATAATAATCATGGTACAATTTTACTCAAAAGTAAAAGAAAAATGAAATATAATATAAATAAACTATTTTCACGATATCGAATATCGAAATCAAAACCTTTCAATAATTTTATGCAAACTTGGTGAAAATATTATAGTACATTTTTCTTGCTTTTCTTGTCCACCTTACCAAGGAATAGAAAAATTTAACAATATATGTAGGTATAATTGTAGCATATTTATCATGTTACATGTGAGTCAAGAACAAAGTCGGTTGAGTTTTGCAGACTTTTGCATGTTTTACGGTTTATTCAAGTGACAAAGCAGACGCCTCTTAAATTTATTATCTTGCGCACTTCTAAGCAAACTATGAGCATATTTTTATTGCTAAGCAACTTGAAATTACACAGAGAAAGAGTGAGTGAGAGAGAGGGGAGATAGAAATAGAGAGAGAGAAAGAAATTTTTCATGCTTCCTTCAGCTTATCTACGACAAGAATTTGTTTTCCTCTTTTTTGCAGGCAACGTGCGATTTTCTTGCTGTTTTTGTTTTTTTTACTGACACACTTACAGATACCCTGCCCATTTTTTAATCTCTCTCTGTCTCTCTTTGTCTCTCTCTCTCTCTCTGTTTGTAGCCTTGATTCACGTGTGCCACTTGACGAGAACTGCTCAGATTTCTTGGGAATTGCGTTTACATCTCGTTTCCTGGCCAAGTTTTGTGGTTTAAACAGAAAGACAGGCAGATAAAGAGAGTGAGAGAGAGAGAGAGTTAGGTAGATAGGCGAATGTGTAAACAATGGAAATACATAAAAGTGAAATGTGCTGCCAAAAGTGAGAAGACAACAACGACAACTGCAACTTGCACCATTAGGCAAGCACAAGAATAAAAAGAAAAAGAAAAAAGAAAAAACGATGGAGAAACAAAGCAAAGCAAAGCAAAGCAAAGCTGCCACTTGACGTGGCATGCTGCGAAAATCCTTTTAGGCCGCCCTTTATTTCGCCTTGCCACTTTTTGAAGTTTACTTAAATTCGAGTGCAACAACAAAAACAACAATGAGAACCAAAAAAAAAGGCTGTAGTTGCTGCATATCCACGTGGCAACAACAACGTGAACAACGATGCACAGTACTGTGCATAATTTAACACACACTTGCCACACAAACACAAGATTAACTTCAGCGTCATAAAGGTCAAAGTAGGAAAGGTCAAAGTAAAAAAGACCCGCTATTGAGTCTGTAACAATTGGCAAATTAAAAAAAAAAAAGATTTAAAATCATACAAATACAGTCGAACTTCCCTAACTCGAACAAAATCGAGTGGCAGTAGCGTTTACTAAGCAAATTTCATACAATTCTGCTTCCGTAACTCGAACTTCCATAAGTCGAATTTCTCCATAACTCGAACAAAAATATTGGCCCGTGCTTCTGTAAGTCGAATTTTTCGAGAAAATTCCCAATAAAGTTTGAATTTTTTTTTCGTTTCTGTTTTATGCTTTTGTTACCGGCTCGTTTGGATATGTAATATTGATGTACATTAACATATGGTGATGTAAAATGATAGAATATTGCATTAACAATTACATAGGCTGGTGAATTAGCATCAGGAGAGACGTACTTTATGTACTTCTTTGTTAGATTATATAAATTATTAAATTAAATTATTAAATATTCAAACTTATTGGTTAAGGAATTCGAAAGTGGACCAAATAAATTGAAGTGACTGAAAAATATGGTATCTCAGCGAAAACAGTTTTCATTATATTAAAAAATTGAAAATTAATTATGATGTCATTTGAATCGGGAACTTTTTTTGGAACTTCTTCTGCAAAAGAACGAGAAACCCGATTTTTGAAAATATTAACAGGTATTGAACAAACTGGAGTTTGTTTTTGTTGAAAATAACAAGAAAAGTTTGCAATCTGAAATGTATTTATAAATAAATGAAATTGTAGTTTCTGTTAAAAGACTTAAAAAAAAATTAATCCCTAACTCGAAGTCTCCCTAAGTCGAATTTGTTCTTTGGAAAATGATGATTCGACTGTATTATAAAATTTAAAAATAAATAGCTTAAAATTTGTGATACGCAAATTTTCGAAGCGGACTTTGAATCCGCGAGCAACATCTATATTGATATTGAATTGTTATTGCTGATCAAGAATATATATATTAGCTTTTTAAGGTTAATGCTGCTGAAAAACTCAATAGACTTCTTAGACTTTTGAAGTGCAGGGTCTAAAAAGGTCAGGACAGGTAAATCGGACATCAAATCGAAGCAAAGTTGAAGCTTTGTGTTTGACAATAAGTCAGGGGGATCAATGAGGCATGCAACGCGACAATGTTGCAACATCAACACTGCAACTGCAACTGCAACTGCAGACTATGTGACATTAGGCGGCTAATGTCAGACTGAAAGAGAGAGAGAGAGGGAGAAGGGGAAAGAGGGTGGAAGAGAGATAGGTAAACTGAAGATGAGTCCCTTGGCGACAGCATGGCAACTTCTGTAAAGCGGAGACAGCTACAAATCAAACAATTTCCGCAAGTTGTGAATGCAACGAGAGAGAGAGAGAGGAAAAGAGAAAAAGAGAGAGAGAGAGAGAGAGATAGAGTGGGGTACACACACTCATACACACACACACATACACAGAGTCGACACACTTTTGTGCAAATGCAATTTGTTGCGTGTGGCATCGTCAGTTTATTGAATTTATTTATATGCAGTCGCTTGCTTAGACATTGACTGATTGATTGAGTGATTGAGCGATTGAGTCACTCGGAGAGTACGAGACCAAATTTCATTATGGCCTTTTCCCTCTTAACGAAAAAATGGACTTGTTGCTTTTCCGGTTTCTCTTCCATTCTCTTTCCCTATTCCCTTTTCCTCTCTCTCTCGGCTAAAAATAACGTGATATGCCATTCACGTTGCACTTGGCAAATCTACTTTAAATCCAGCTTTCAATCGAAACTTTAAGGGCAATGACAACATCTAAGTATCCCCAAACATATTTTATCTTTTTAATTTCATCTAATTTGCGTTCACACCATGTAACACTGCGAGTTTCACATTTAAACATGTAAACTTCATTAAATGATTAAATAGTTGAACCTTAGTCCAAAAAAGTATGCTACAGATATTGCAATTGCCGTATCAGAATTTTCCTAACTAAAAAGTGCAAGGCAAAAGGCAAAAAATTGCTATATTTCGGAGTCAGAAATGTTTTTCATGTTGAAATATTTTATACAAAAATTAAATAAATTAATTCATTAAATTTTATGAAATATGTTGATGTTTGATTCCGATTTCCTATGGAGTTGTTTGTTTGAAATGTGTCAAGTATCGAGTAGTATTTTGTTATGCAATCATGCCTATTTATTATTATGGCGTTTGATAATGCAATATCGTGTTATGCTGCTGCGCATTAACTTTTGCTAATAATATTGTCACATTTTCGAGATGCTTGCAAATTCAACTGAATTATGATTTCATTCCCCACATTCATAGCCTTCAATTCCCTTTCCTTTCCATTCCATTCCATTCCGTTCCATTTCATTTCATTTCATTTTGTTTCGTTTGCTTAGTTACATTTTGTTGTTGTTGTTGTTGTCCTGTGCAAATGGGACAAGCTGGACAGACTGGACAGACCGGTCAGACTGGACACTCTGGACAGTCGACACGCTTGACTGTGGTCCCGTATGGCTTTGGCTTAAAGGATTTGTCAGTTTAGTTATTAAAAACTCATGAGTGTATGCGTCTCTGTGTGTGTGTGTGTGTGTGTGTGCTGGTGTGTCACCGTTACATACGGTGACATGTGTGTGCTTGTGTGTGTGTGTGTTTGAAGGAGAGTCTCTCACTTGGGAATTCTCCCACTCATTCTTTGGCTCTGCTTATTGGGGCTTTCACTTCGATTTAACGCTGACACATATCGCTGGAGAACTGACCAATTTTTTTCTCTGTTTCTGCTACTGTTTCTTTTTCTTCTTCTTCGTCTTTCGCTTCTTCTTGTTCATTTGCCTTCGGCTGTTTGGCATACTTACTTTACTTTTGCTACACAGGAAAAAACATTTTGGAATTTCGGTATAAATTAAATCCGATGCGTAAGTTTCTTAAACAAAGTACGAAAAACTTGATTCAATTACGATTCATCAATTTCTTTTGTGCTTATATTTTGATTATCGGGCCTGTATATGTAACTTTTTTGATTAAATCAAATTGTTTAAGGCTTTTTGTTTTTACTTTTTTAATGCTGAGTGGCTGTCATTTTATTGTGTTAATTAAATAGTAATATTCTAAATACATTCTTAAAAAATAAATGCCAAAATCAAGAATTTCTTAAACTTGAATTTTAGAATAATTTGTTTTTTTCTGTGTACTTTTTACACTCTTGTCTCCATATTTCTCCTTCTGCTCAATATTGACCAAAGCGACGGCATTCGGTTAAGTAAGTCTGTGTGTACGTTTGTGTGTGTGTGTTTGTGTGTGTGTGTGTGTGTGTGTATTTGTGTGTGTTGCAGTTGTGCTGCTGCCGCCTGTGTGTATTTGCCTTACAATTCCCCAAATTGTAATTTTATAGCAACGTCATTGCCCAAATGCTCAAATAGACTTTACCCTCTGCTTTGGCATCGCCCAACTTTTTATGCCGGCCAACACTTGCAGGAACTTTTTTCTTCTCTTCTGTTTCTTACTTCTTCTCCTTTTTTTTTGGCTGTTGGCTCTTTTACTTATTCTAGCATTTCAGCCTTAGTCTCTGTGTCTGTCTGTCCGTCTGTCTCTGTGTCTCGATTCGATTTCGTCTGCTGCCAAAGTGCTGCCAACTGAATGCAATTGCATTGCCATTGGCAACCCACTCTATGTGTCTTCATATGTGTGTGTGTTTGTGCTTGTGTAACAGCGTCAAAATACCCTGTAAGCCAGCATATAGATAGCATGGGATATTTCGACTTTTAACCCATTTTCTGCCGCTGTTCGACTAGTCGTTAACCAATTTATTCAAATCCAAATGGAAAATTAAGAAAATTAGAAAATCCGGAACAATTTTACTCTGGTCATCCCATATTTAAAAAATAAAAATTTGTTTTAAATTAATTTAAAAAATATTCAAGTTTTATAAAATGTGAATTTTTATTTGATTTTTAACCTCATATTCGGTTTTAGAAGGTCCAAATTAGCCTAGAAAAGTGGTTTTTAATGAAAAACTCACTACATTTTGTATCGCAGATTAATCAATACATGATTCTAATGGATTTTTCTACTTGTCCAAGTTTCAATCTGCGGGATTATGAAAATAATGTTAAGAAGTATAATTTTAAATAATAAATTAAAATGAATTATATACAATAGTTCAATTTACAACATATTTGTAAACTTAAATCAAGTAAGTTGAATTTCCATTTAACAAGAACATGAGCAAATGTATTTAAAAAAAAAAATGAATTTTCCATCGGGAGAAAATGGACATGAGATATTTACAAACAAGACTGCATAATCTCTCTGTTCTGAGTAATTAAAAAATAAAATAATTATATTACAGGATATGCACGTTGTCCATCACAAAATTGTTGAGTTGTTAGCGCATTTTGTTTGCTGTGAGCGCGCTAAATCGCTGGCTGTGCAATTGGGCCTGAGGTTTGGGTTTGGGTTTCGGGTTTCGGGTTTGAATCGCTGTCGAAGGGATTTGGGATCAGCCATTGAGTGGAGAGCCAGCTCCAATGTTGAGGCTGTTGCAGACTGTCTATCGGCTTTCAACATCAGCAGCAGCAGTTGCACTCATCCTGTTGCATGGCCATTTCATGTTTAGATATCAGTGTTGAGTAGTTGTAATAGGGGGAGATGGACACGGGATTGAACAGGGACACAGGGACAGTTGCTTAGTGGTTTTAGTTGGCTAAAACGGATATTTTATTCAAAGCTTCATTTAGATGGCCAACCGCCTATCCAAAAAGGGTCAAAGGCTCAATTTTTGGTTTAGAAAATGTTGCAATTGCAAATTGCTATTTCATTTGGTTGCACTCACACCGCCGTGTTGCTTGCACACATAAATCAACTTTAAATTAAACGAAATCAAAAACGCCATTTTGCAATACAATACGATACGATACGGATGCGGATGCGGGCATAGAACTGAAAAGTCGTTTATTTAAGTTCCTCTCTCTCGGCCGATCGCATTTTGTGCAAATTGTGTGCACAAATCGAGTTGCTTCGAGTGTGTCCGGTTAAATGTTACACAGAGCGAAAAAATCAAGTGCTTCGCACTTGAAACGCCAAATTTGATACTCTATTTCCCAGTGTCAAATCTGATTTTAAGTACAATATTTGAAGTACGAAATTTAAGTATTTTTGTACTTCAAACTGAAAGTTGAAAATGTAGTTGATAAAAGTACAATGTGAACTTGATTCAAGTTTCTTAAACTCTGGCGCTGAGTACAAAAACATGTTGAAATAATGACATGAAAAACTTTCAGTTGGTCAAGATTAGCTACAGAAATTATCCTGTTAAATATAATCTTAATTCTAGACTTTTACTTGATTCAAGATTCTTTGTTTTTATATGAAGATTGATGGAACTTGGTTAAGGAATTTTTTTGTACTTACATTAAATATGGATTTTAAGTATCGTAAACATTTCAATCGAGTACATTCGAACTTGATTAAAGAACGGGTTTTTTCTCTCGGTGTGCCAGCTGTACCCCGCTCAACTCCCCTCTTTCTATTGCTATTCCTGTCCCTGTCCCCGTTCCCATTCCCATTCCCATTCCATTCCTGCCCAATGCTCTTGGTCTTTGCATCCTGCTGGTGTCACTGTTGCGGCTCCCTCGATACGATAGGCAAACGGAAGCTCAAACAAATAGTAGTCAACGAACTACGAACTACAGCACATAGTACACTGAGCGCAACTATAGAGTGTGATGTAGAGCAGGGAGTGTGGGGGGGGGGGGGCTCTGTAAAAATAAGTAATATCCTCTTTTGTGCCCGGGCGTGGCCAGAATAAGATTTAATCGCCACTGAACCAAAAGAGATATGGCTTTCAAAAAAACATTTTCATTATGCAACAATGCGAACGCGAAGCTCCATTTTCCAACCAGCATTTCCTTACCCCCCATCCCCCCACCACCCAACTGCCTCCCTCATATCCGTATCCCTTTTCTTATTTCATTGCAGTTTACTGCAAGACTCTTCCTTCTTCTTTTCCTGTCTCATTTTCCTTAACAAACACTGAAGTCAGCTCTATGGCTCTATAGATGCATATTCATATGTACATATATATGTGTATGTGTATGTGTATGCATGGTATTCATTCATATATGTATGTGTTTTTGAACTTTATTCACAGGTTCGCCACAGCCCACATATCGTTGGCTCAAGGATGGCATTCCCGTTGCCGATTATTCATCCAGTCAATTTTATCGCATTCACATCACAAGACGCGAGGATGCCGGCAGCTATCAGTGCATTGCCAGGAACGATGCTGGATCTATATTGAGTGAAAAGAGCGATGTTGTTGTTGCCTGTAAGTACACACCCACACACACTTATACACACACAAGACATGCCATTACATACATATGTCTGTCTGTTTGAAACACTGATAAAAACGTAACGTTTTCATATTCAAACTAAACTTTTTGTATTTAAATATTTGATTAATTTTATTCTAACAAAAATGTATTTTAAAGCCCCATTCAGACGAGCACTTTTTCACCGACACTTTTTGTCACAAAACCGTCCGTGTCGCTCACCATCGTTTTTTACCGACGCTTTGAAATTTTGTATGGTTACGCGACACGGACAGCTTTTTGACAAAATGTGACAAAAAGTGTCGGTGAAAAAGTGCTCGTCTGAATGGGGCTTAAGCATATGGAGCAATCAATTTGATATCTAAAATTTTTCACAATTAAATGAAAAGCATATTTACTTGGCGTTTACAACCACAAATAATAAGTTTTAATATGAAAACATTTTCATTAAAGTATTTTAAATATTTTTAATGAAAAACATTTTTTTTTTATTTTAAATATGATTTAAAATTAATTTTAACCAAATAATATATATTTAAATTAAATTTTCAGTTATTTTAATTTTAATCGAATCGTAAAATTTTTTTAGAAAACTGTTTCTCTCAGTGCATGCTGAGCTCAGGTGTGGAAAATTATTAAGCTGACTACTTCAGGCATTGACAGCCTTTTGTGGTGTCAGCTCTCATCAAATGAGAACTAAGCCATTTTCATTCGCTTGGTAATTGCGTGGGAAAATTATATGTCTCTCTATCTGTCTGGGTGTCTGTCTGTATGTCTGTCTGTCTGTCTGTCTGTCTAACTGTCTTGTAGTCAACAGTTCGGATTTACATTGGTTCTATTGTTAGCCGCTTTGAGCGCTGTTATCGTTATGAATAATTTGAAATCTATGCCAAGATATAATTTGATACAGTTTCGTGTAATCGTTATGATTACATCAATCCTCATTTCCATGTTCTTGTTATTTAGATACTACTTGTCAGATAAGTTGGTCAGTAATTGGAGTTTTTATCGGAAACTAACACGCAATTCCCCGACATTCTCATGCTCTAGTTTACGTACTTAAATCGATTGATATTATACAGATAGTTGCAGATAGCTATAATTATGTGTACTTAATTTCGTTGTAAAAATACTTTGTTATATACGCGTACTTGTCTATTTTATTATTACTGTTAATTGACATAAACAAATCGTAGTAAAAGTCTATAGCTTCAAATCAAATTTTGAATAATAAATGATATGTACACGAGTTGAATTTCACATTAAACCTTTAATATAAAGAATAAATATAGTAACAATCAGAAAAAAACGATGTCCCTTGTTAGATACATACTGCAAAATTATGGTTTCACTCCACCATTCCAAAACGCCATTTATATATTGTTGCCAATGGTGTATTTCATTTCAGTGTTCCATTAAGAAAATCTCACAAATTATTAGCTAAAAGAGTGTTTCGATCCAGCGTGCCATTGCTAATCGAGTGTTTCATTCCAGTGTTCCGTTGACTTAATCTAGTAGTATGTAGTAGTTTTTCATATCATTTGCTTTGCGAGGGTTTCATTCCAGCGTTCCTTTTAGCACGTTTTAAAAACAGCTGATTGAAACAGTTTTTCAATTCCCTATTATACTATGCTTATTTCACAAATTACTATAAAGTGTTTCATTCCAACGTTCCGTTGCTAAACAAATGTTACATTCCAGCGTTTCTTTAGGGAAATCTCCCAAATAGCTGCCTTAAAGAGTGTTTCATTCCGCCTGCTCCCAAAAGTATGCAATAAATATGCATTAAGTAGAATTTCATTCAAATCGACAATTCACTAGAGAACACGACAAAAATAGCAGCAAAAAAGAAATAACTATAACAATATTCTAACAGTTTAAGTAGTTAATTAAACTAATTGAATAATAAGTACTTGGACAAGAATAAGAGTTGAAAAGGAAAACGTCAGCTGAGAGAGGGCGAGAAAATGTGGGGCAAGAACTCAATGTGGCATCGATTGAATCGTCCACTTAAGAGAACAACACAAAGATTGCGATTTGTAATCGGAGCTTTGTAGCTGGACATGAACACGTGGCAGCAGCAAGAGTTACGTGCGATAATAGTGTCAACTTTCAACTTGGGGCAAGTTGACAATTGGGGGCACGTTGCTGCTAATCAAACGGCTGTCACAGCAGTGGCAACAACAACAACAACAACAGCAACAACAGCAAGAAGAAGAAGAAGAAGAACAATAACAACTTGGCTTATGGGGCGACAGATGTAGCTGCTAATTTTTCTTTAATGCGAACTTAATTACAACAAACGCAACAACAACAGTTCAACAATTAGAGAGAGAGAGAGAGAGGAAATAAGTGAGATGGCGGACACTTGAGCTGTGACACATGTGTGTGTGTGTGTGTGTATGTGTGTGCGAGCATTACGAAACTGAAACTGCTTGAACCTAATAAATCGAGCTCTCCACAAGCTTGTGACCTTCTTTTCGGGCCATTCTAATAATGATGATGATGTAGTTGTTGTTTGTCATGATGATAATGATGATGATGATAATGAGAATAGCAATGTTGACAACGCGTCAAGTCGAGGAGTGAGAAATGTTGGGCCTGCTCCGACTTGGAGCGTCGTCTTGAGCACTTAATTAATTGTAGGAGTGCTGCGCTTAAACTGAACTAATAACCTTTAGAACTGAGTGTACGGCACGTCACTGCGCAAGTTGGGGTGGACACGACCACGAAATACCCTTTACAACTTCAATAAATACAATCATGAAATAATGCATCATAATTAAATAATATTCTTTCGAGATTCCGACTCATCGGTAACAAAATATGATGATGTAGCTTAATATAGCTTTCAAATTGCTCATGTAGCTCAATTTTTCTTTTTCGATTTGTGGTCGAAGGCGGCGTGACATACAAAATTCATAGTAAACGTGACCGTATTGTGTACATGATTCTGCATACTAAATTTAGGGGCTCTAGCTCTTATAGTCTTTGAGATCATACAGATACTAATTAAGAATATATGTGTAATACATTGTTTGCATATTTGCCTAAAATAATTACTGCACATTTTTAATGGATTTTGTTATGCAGGAACTTGCATACAAAATTTAGAGTCTCTAGCTCTCATACTTAGTTTCTGAGATCATACAGTTCGAAAGCTTGATGGAGTTTGTATGAAACCATTATACCCTTTTTAGACTAGAATAACAGACTCAGGGTATAAAAAGCGGGACAACCAAGTGAAATACAGTCAAGCTAAAGAAGGCTAAAGAGAAAGGGGGGTGGAGGAGGCGAAAGAGGGCGGGAGGCGGATGAGGAGGAGAAGGAGAAGAAGTGCGTAGTTTCTGGGAGGTTTGAGGAAAATTGCCTTGCCCGCAGGCCGACGTTGCTGGATTCAATTAGCAGGCGTGACACTTGAGCCTCGGTTCAACATGCGAAAAGGGAAGGCGGAAAGAGAGAAAGCGAGAGAGAGAGAGAAAGAGAGAGAGAGAAAAAAAAAGAGGAAGATAGCTGGAGGGGATCAGGTCACTAGCGCTATTAAATTGTAATAACCCCGCGCATATTTCAATTTTAATAACTAATTTCTATTTACCATCATTTTGCCTCCCTCTGTTTTTCCGCATAGATATGGGCAACTTTGAGAACATCACCGAGGGTCGCTTAACAGTTGTCAGCGGCCATCCGGCGATATTTGATATGCCCACAATTGATTCGATACCAAAGCCATCGGTCGATTGGCAGACGGTGGAGGGACCGTTGAACTATGACATCAAATACGCCATCACGCATTCCAATCAATTGATCATCCTCAGCGCCGACGAGAACGACAGCAAGGCGTATCGGGCGCGGGCAATGAACACCCAACTGGGCAAGGAGGAAATGAGCGCGTTTGTTCATCTAAAGGTCACGGGCGATCCATACGTCGAGGTGGCACCCGAGATCATTGTGCCGCCGCAGGATCTCAAGCTGAAACGTGGCGAAAGCTTTGCCGAATTGCAGTGTATCGCGAATGCCCGGCCATTGCATGAGCTCGAGATGATCTGGCTGAAGGATGGCGTGGCCGTGGAAAACGCCGGCATTGCACACACCCTCAACGATCCCTGGAATCGCACGCTCGTCCTGCAGCAGGCGAATAGCTCGCATGCCGGCGAATACAGTTGCCAGGTGCGTTTACGCAGCGGCGGCTATCAGACAGTCACCGCCACAGCCCGGGTCATTGTCCTAGAGCCACCCATGTTCCTTACCCAAATGCGTGCGGAGACCTTTGGTGATTTCGGTGGTGAGGTGTCGTTGCCCTGCGACGTTGTCGGTGAGCCAACGCCCCAAATACAATGGTTTCGCAATGCGGAGCGGATTGAATCGCAGCTACAAAATGGCGGGTAAGTAACCGTTGTTTTTCAACACTGGCGAAATACTTAAAACATATTTAAGTAGATTTTATTTTTGAGTTTTTTTTTTTTTGATACATTTGGAAAGTTCAACAAAAAAAAGGTCTAAATCAGTGTTGTAAAAGTGCTTTATTAGTGTTGTCAAACGCCAATTGGCAATATGATTTCTCTTTAAGCTTGGTACCGACGTGAGATAAAAGGCCTAGCGTAGCCCAAACTCCATAAAAAAAAACCCTGGTGTAAAGTGAAAAGAAGAAAACGAAATTGATTTCCGCTTGTCGGTCCGGAGGAAAGCTAAAAACAGAGTTGCCAGACAAGGAACGGGCGTTATCCAGCACTGTTTGCTGAGAGGCCTCGCGGACCATCGAACTGTTTAGAGTTTCGCTAGGTATATAGGAGATAAATGTCTGGCACACAAGAGAAAACGATGAAGAGTATTTGAATTTGGCCAATAACGACGACAATATTGGTAGATTATAAGCAAGAGCGAAAGCTAAAATTGTTTTTATAGACATAAATTAGATAATTTTGTATTTTTTTCATTAATATAAATGAAGAATTTACGTAAAAAGTTCTAAAGCGTTGGGTTCACTCATACGCGCTGTGCCATCGCATGTATTAACTATATTAACTTTAATTTGTATTTTTCAGTGCCTATTATCTCCTCTTTATATCAAAATCAGTTCTGCATGTTCATATTCAAAATAAACCGCTATTGACGCATAGAGTTACCATTCAAATTTTTGTTATTTTTCCGTATTGCATTGGCAACACTGACTTTACGCTCGTCGAAAGCGAAATATTGAGAACTTTACGCCGCTAAAAATGTATCTCACGTCAGTACCAAGCTTTATATCACAAATCAGCTCAGTTTTCACTTTTTTTGGCCCATCAACACTTTAGTTACATTTAAAAACTACTGTTTACTACAACAACACATTTTCAAGTGTTAAAAAAAAACGATAAATTTAAGATTTCTGTGATTCCCTTTAAAAAAAATCGCTAAATTTCAATTACATTGAGTTGATTTTTCGATTTATTTCAACGATTATTTTGAACGATTATGAAATGAAAGCAATCGAAAAGCGAAAGCTGCACATTTGTATGCAAAAAAAAAAAAACGGGAAGCTGAATTTGCAGAATATGTGTGAGCTAAAAATCGAAAGCAATTAGTTTATGTGAAGGAGCGAGATAATTACTTGATGATGCCACACTAATGATGAATCATTATGGCTGCCACCTCTTTCCTTTTTTTTTTTATTTTGCAGATACGAACTGAAAGCGGATAATACGCTGATAATTAAAAAACTGACGCTCGGCGATGAGGGAATGTTTCAGTGTCTGGCGAGCAACGAGGCCGGCGAGAAATCCGCCTCCACCTGGCTGCGAGTGAAAAGTAAGTCAAGTATATCGTTCATATATCGTTACGAATATATGTATATGAAACAGAAAACAATGGATTGAGAATGCGAATATGTGAATCATTGAAAATGACTGATTTGGCAAATTACTAACTAATACTTACTTGCTCCTCATCAAGCTCGCCTGCCTAACAAACGCTACAAGTGTGGGCTGATAAGTCTAAGTAGGAAAACGCAACTATTTTGAATGACAACAAATTAAGTTTTCAACATATTCATCTTTTAGAGCCATTTGTTTCATCTGACGGCTCTGCAACTTCTTTATGGCTGCTCAAATTAGGCATTTTTCGAGATAATCTCATCATTTAAGTTAAGCTATTTTCCACAAATTTGAACATTGTTAATAGTCACGAACGATAATGTCTGGAGAATTTGCTGTTTGCAGAACCATTTCGAAGCCCAATTCATACAATTTTCATTAAAGTCAACAATTAAAGCTTTTTAAATCAGACAACTTAAGTTGAAAATTGCCTAAAATTTAAAAATAGGTGACTTGCAATCAATATGTCATATCTAATTAAAAAATAACTCCGGCTTTCGACGTATATTTTTTACAAAAATTATTATTTGTAAATAAATAAATCTCATGCCTATTTTTGTCAGGGCTCACTATAAAAAGTTTCCAAAATTAAACAGTGTGAACGTAATTTTTGAATTTTAACCAGCCATCATTTGATGAGCTACATTAAGCAAAAGAATTTTATATTTTTTAATATATCGCTCATTTACTAGAAGAGTGACATATCTAAAAATTTTAAAGTATTGTATTTAAAGTTTTCACGCTTGTAAATTTGAGAAAAAACAACTGAGCTTTCTGAAACATAAAGAATCTTTTCTAGTCAACGATTGCATTGCAACTGAGATATATCATTCTTTTGAGTTAATAAAGTTGAATCGTTGGAAATGAAAAAACGACATATACTCTTCTCACACTCTCGGTATTAAAGATAGGATGATGCAATTTTTACACATCACATTGCTAACATTTCTGCATCTTTAACTCAAAAATCGTGTTTTTCAAGTAAATGAGCAATATATATGTATGTATTAATAAAATATTGTAAATTGTCAATCAGTCAGTCAGTCAATCAAAGTTGCTGCTAGTTTTCCTACTTGGGCCAAATGACTTATCAGTTGACCCTCGTGAATGCATACTAAAATGGCTCTCACCCTCTCTCTCTCCCCATTCTTTCATGTCAATTTGTTGTTGCATTGTTCCATTCCCAAAATCACACAATTTACCATCAAATCAAAATCAAAATCATTATCAAAATCAAAAGCAGCAACAACTGAAGCGGCAGCTTCGCTGCAGCCGCGCGTGAAGCGTTTGGCGCAGCCGCGCATCTTGCGGGTGAGAGCATCGCATGTCGGCATGGGATCGGGATCGGGAACGGGAACGGGATCAGTATCGGGCTCGGAGTCGGGCTCGAGATTGGGCATGCAACCGGGCCAGGGCATGGGCACGGTCTATAAACGCAAGGAATTTCGCTTTGGTATGGGCAAAAAATACAAAAAATACAAAAAAAAAACAAACAAATAACAAATAACAACAACAACAACATTGCAACATGCACCAAAGTTAACCCTTTCAATTACACTGGCAATTACAATCATTTGTTGTTGTAGCTGTTGTTGTTATTGTTATGATTATTAAATACTTTTTGCCACCGCACGCACAATGCACTTGACTTGCATGAGAGGCATTTGAAAACTGCACTCGTTATTCATACTCTTTGGCACTCGACTCACTCGCTTATTCATCATCATTCAGCACTTTAGCACCCCCCTATAATTCCCCTTGCACCCCCAACACTCCTCTCTCCACTCTCCCCTGTCCACTCTCCACTCTCCACTTGCAACTTGCCACTCAAGTGTTTTAAATGCAACGTAAATATGGCAATTTGTTGCTGTTTATGACTAGTTTTTATTGCTTCATTATGTGCTAGCATTTATCATCATTGTTTGTAGTTGTTGTTGTTGTTGTTGTTGGTACTTGCACGTTGTTAGTTACTCACTTAG
Source organism: Drosophila suboccidentalis (assembly GCA_037043435.1). Taxonomy (NCBI): domain Eukaryota; kingdom Metazoa; phylum Arthropoda; class Insecta; order Diptera; family Drosophilidae; genus Drosophila; species Drosophila suboccidentalis. The sequence goes on from JBAMBK010002349.1 coordinate 1,436,294, forward strand.
TTAGTTAGTTGCCTCAGTGAGCCACACTGATTCTGTGTGTGCTTATTTTGAGTGACTACATTTGAACATTGCACATCATTAAACTAACAATTTGGAAATAAATAATGTAGCATGAAAAACAACTGAAAACTAAATACAGTTTAAACTAAATATTATAACAAATTGTTTGTTGTGTACTCAATGGAATCTCTAATTTAATTTTTATAGCATCCTTTTTGGGGAGCATTTTTAAGAATGAAATAAACTTGAATACTATTTATTATTCTATACCCTTTTTGTTGCGAGTATTGCAAGTTTCTCATGTCTTATGTGATACATTTAGAAATGCCCCTGAATTAACTAATGCTTATAAAATTTAAATTAAAAATAATGTGTGTTCCGGAAATGCCGGAGATTTATTTCAAAACTCAACAAAATTGTGAAATATTAAATTTTTTGTACAGAAAATTATATTAGTTTCAATACTTGTAGCGCTAGGATTTATTGAAATAAAATAATTAAAAAAATATATAATATATATCTTAATATTGAAAATAAATTGAATTTAACCTTAACCCATTATCACCATTACTTCGACTTATGGAACTCTTTTTGTTAAGTTTAGTATACGCTATTGCAACTGAATTTAGTTCGAGGTAGAGAGAATTAGAGTTATAGACGTTCGAGTTATGGAAGTTCAACTGTTGTTTGTTTTTAAAGAGCCTTAAAGTATGCTACACACAATGCTTTGGCATTAAAGCGAAAGTGAAAGTCAAAACAAACTATTTATATTTATGCATATACGCAAAAAGTTGAAAATTTGCTAAATTCCACTTGGTTAACAATATCACAAAAATGTGTAGAGTATGTTTTCTCTCTCTCTGTCTCTGTCACCGTTTTATGATGGCAATCTGAATTTGTTAATATTAAATTGTCATAAATTCTAAAACAAAAATGCAAAGTCAATTAGTCTGTCTGTCGGAATTTGGTTTGGACAACAGCTTGGAATTGTTTTTGGCCTCGGCAAATAATTGATGCACTCTCAGGGTCTCAAGTATGCCATAAAGATGCATTGTTATTGTTATTATTAGTACATATTCTAGTAATAATAATAATAATAATTATCATTATCATTATCATTATCCCCATCATCATTATCATTGTCATCATCTTTGCTCGTTGTCGTGGCATGCATATTCATGGCAAAATGTTGAGACTCTTGTCGAGCTTTCTCCTGACACCCAAGTACCGTTAAGTGCCAGGACTTCATCTTCATCCTATTAGAGAGAAGAGCGACTGCAACAAACTTGTGGCACAAACACACACAAACACTCACGCACACACACCTACTACATTTATACTTATATATGTAGTATATTTGGACTTGCTGCGGGACAATTTCGCATTTTAATGAATTTAATAATGTGAAAATGAAGACAGCTAAAGGACATGCAATGAACTAACACACACACACACACACACACACACAGATACAGAGAGAGAGAGAGATAGAAAGAGAGAGAGAGAAAGAGACAGAAGTGTGGAAACCCCGCAGGAAATTCGTTCAAAATTGAGCTTATTGAAGCCATTTATTTTATTAGTAGAAAAGCTTCAATGAGCCATGGGAAAAACCTTTAGCACTTAAAGATTTTCAAGCTAAATGAGACAGCCAGGTGTGATAAGTTCTATTCTCATTCTCATAACTACATATTTTATATTTTTAAATTAAAATTCGACAGTATAACAAATTAATAACAGTAGAGAAATTTGTGGTGCTGTATTTGAAAAGTTTCCTTCCCTTTTCATGCTGATAACATGTATATTTTTTGTAAATGGACTTCAATTGACATATACATACATACATATTTATAAAATTAATAAAAGTTTTTACTTATATTTATAATTTTATAAAGGTAAAAATGTTTTCTCAAAGTAAAAAACGGCATAGCATGACAATTTAATAGCTTCAGAGATTTGTGAACTGATATATGAAAAGTTTTCGTATTTTTTCATACTCACAGCATGGTTAATTTGTGAGTAAATTTGAATATTATCAGATTGTAAATAAGTTAACGTTAACTTAATTTATCGCCATGAATTATATGTCATGACAAAATTCATGTATTTGGCACGCTCAAATTTGCAACTGGGTGAGCCCAAAAATGTATGCTACATTATTTGCCAGTCGAAAGTTGCGAGTTGCGAGTTGCGAGTGACAACTAAACAATTATGCAATGCTAAGGGTAACTTGTTCCATTCCTTTTGTCGGCCGTTTAAATATTTGACAGAAGTTCAGTTGCAGTTGTAGTTGCAGTCGCCAACGCTGCCGGCGTCAACAGCGACGTCAACTATCGTGTTGTTTGTTTAAGCCTGGTTCACAGAGTGACACAGAGAGACAGTTGGACAGATGGTCAGAGCGCAATTTTCTTGCATTGCTTGTCTCAAAACATTTTACGCAAATGATTATGCAAAATGAGACACACACATAGACAGAGACAGCGATATAGTGAAAGAGAGAGACAAATATGTACTTGGTGCTCAAATTGTTGTTTCTTTTGATGGCTCTTTAAAAAGTTGTACAACTGTCGACTTACCCTCAGCTCTATTCTCTCTCTCTGTCTCTCTCACTCTCTCACTCTCTATCTCTCGTTCTGTACTTTTCTGCCTTGTTGTTGGCATTTTGTTGGTATTTTTAAAACATATTTTTGTTATATTTTTATGGACAGTCTTGTCGACCACTTGCCATGTAAATTGGAAATTTCGATGCATATTTGTTGAGTTGAGTTGAGTTATACTTTAGCTGCAGCACAACCCTCTTTCTCTTTCTCCCCTATTTTGGCGGGATTGAGATGAGTTCTCCCCCTTACCACTCAACTTCCCGCTAAAACCGCTGCTGCACTTCATCGAGTTAAACTAGTTAAAAGATTTTGTCCTCGTGCTGCGGCAACGGGCGTTGGTTTATTGAAAAACTTTACCCAGTTAACTTTACCGACTTTGGCTTTGGAGAAACAGCTCAGTTACTTTACTGGTTAGAGTAACTTCTTCTATCTCTGTCCGTCTGTCTGTCTGTCTGTCTGTCTGTCTGTCTGTCTGTCTGTCTGTCTGTCTGTGTGTGTGTTGCAAATGACTTTCTTCTATCCGCTCTTCAACGCAGTTGTTGTTGACGTTGCGCCTCATTTCATTTAATGTGCTGGGCAAAATTTCAGTCAATTTGTTTGACTCGTCGTCGCTGTGAGCCACGCTTTTCCTCCCCCTCACCCCCCCTCCCCCTCCCCCGCGGTTCATTTTCCGCACATCTTTCTCCCTTTTGAATTAAGCCAGGGCTTAGACTTTTTTTTTCCAATTGTGTCTCTCTCACAACAAAAAATCGCAGTGTTGCATTCCACAATAGATGTGGCATCACAACTAAAGCTTCTTTGGCCTGGACAATTTGACGGCCAAGTCTTTTGGACCTTATTAGCCATTACTAGGCATTCGTTGACCTCTTCTATTGTGTATTTTATTAGCGGCTTATCTGCCATTTAGCTGGCTCTAAAGCAAACAAGACTTTTGCCTCTTGTTAAATCATGAATGCAAGTATTCTATTTGTTGAATGAAGATTTTATTCTATAGCCCATCATTACTATGATATGCTTCAGGCTGAATAATCTAATTCTAATCTGAATTTTATACTAAAGAACTTATACATATTTTAGGTATTTATATTTTCACCCAAATCCAACGAATTTTAATATATTTTAACAGATATTTCTTAAAAAATTGTAATTATAAACTGAGTAAATTATTTTATTAACTTTTTGAATGTATTATAAATCATTTACTGATTAATGATTTCAATGCTGTACAAATGATTTATGTCGGTCACTTGGCGTCTCGTTTATTCCCTATTTTATTCCTTTTGTTTCGTATTTTCTTTAACTTGTCTTAAACGCATTTTGCCTCTTATCATTTTGCTCTGTGTGCAGTTTTAACGTTTTGCCTGTTGCCTTGTTAACATCTTTTCAACTTATCCGATCTATGAGCACTCAGCATCCCTTCGGGGCTCCTTTCTCGGTGCTTCTCAAGGTCGCTTCACTTTTTAGTCTCTCCGTTTTTATTTACTTTTGTGTGTGTTTTTTGCCGTTGAGCTGCTGGCCTTTAATTTGGCCATTTATTTTCCTTATATACCCTTGCACAGTGTGTTGTCATTTTTTCATTCAATGGAGGAGTGAAATTATTTTGTTTTAAATTGTTTTTTAACTACAGATTGTGGTTATCTTGGCTCCCAATATCATATAAATGCTTTAGAAACGTTTGGTAAAATGTAATCTAAATTGTGTGTTTTTTAAATTCTTAAATTTATTTTTAAATTTTGTTCTTAGGACCAGGGACCGTAATCATTATGAGTTTTATTATAAAAATTACATAGTAATGATTATTTACAGATTTTTAAGGAATTTCTTCAATGATACTGATTAAATTTGAGCGAAATAAATAAAACTCACAAGTAATCATTTGTATTTGTATTACTTAAAATAAAAGCACTAGTCACAATGAATGAATTTTAAGGAAAATCTCTTAACTTAAAATTAAATTAATTGACAATATAATTATTCTTATTACTAGCGACTATGATTAACAATTTTGATATTTTATATTTGTATATGGGCATTTTCAGAAAAAGGTCCACCACGACGAAAACGACGAAACGTAAAATTGATCAAAAACTCACATCTTGTGAAATTTTCTTCCAAAAATGTATTCAAGTTATTTATTTAAGCAATATACGCTCAAAGAAATTCAATAGGATGAAGATATAGATTCTACATTTTAATAAATTCACTTTTTCCATATATTTGCCCATTTTCTTAAAAATTGACTTCCAAAATGAACGGTTTGTATTTTAACGATTACACTTAGTAGTACAGTAAGATTGTAACATGAACCATTTTAATATATAGAAATATATTGAAAGTTTGTTTTAAAACAAGTTTTACAAGTTGTTTTCGATATATAGAATGAAACTCTTGGAAAAACTACGTGGAAATCTTGTCACGTTCGCGATGTCGCGTTACAAATTACTAATAAAACTTGTAAAATAAATAAAATGATAGTAACTTATCAAAATTATTTCTAAAATCGAAAACTACATTATTTTATTATATTTTGAGAGTATTTTCTTCCAAATTACTCGCCACATTTCGCAGACTTTCGCATTTGTCAAGATGAAGTCAAACATGACTTCCATTTTTCGTCGCGTTCGCGATGCATTGTTTTCTATAAATAATTAAAAAACGACAAGTCTTCAAAGCTTGTCTTTTATCATAAAAATAGTGTTGATAAAATGCATTAAACACGTGAGAAAACAGTTTTGAAAATGTCAATTTTTGCCATTTCTTTTTTCATTTAAAGTCGTACAAATGTCGCGTTCGCGATCCTGGAAATACCCATATGTAACATATTCTAGTCATTGATTTTTTGATGTGAAATACAGTCGAACTTCCCTAACTCGAATCACCATTATCCAGGAAAAAAGTTCGAGTTAGGGAGACTTCGAGTTAGGGAATTTTTTTTTTTTAGTACATTGAAAGAAACTACAAATGCATTCAATCATAAATACATTCCAAATTGCAAATTTTTCTTGTCATTTTCAACAAAAAAGAATTCCAGTTTGATCAAGACCTGTCGATACTCTCAAAAATTGGTTTCTTCGTTCTTTTGCTGTATCCAGAAGAAGTTCCCGATTCAAATGTCATCATAATTAATATTTCATTTTTTAATATAATGAAAAATGTTTTTGCTGAGATACCACATTTTCAGCAACTTTAATTTATTTGGTCTACTTTCAAATTCATTAACTAATAAGTTTGAATATTTGCTTTAACATTTTTAAACATTTTAGTACACTGATGTGCTGACAAAGAAGTACATTTCGATCATCTTTCCTATAGCAATTTCACAAGCCTAAATAATTGTTGATGCAATATTCTATCATATTACATCACCATATGTTGATGTACATCAATATTACATATCCAAACGAGTCGGTAACAAAAGCATATAACAGAAACGAAAAAAAAATTCAAACTTTATTGGAGATTTTCCCGAAAAATTCGACTTACAGAAGCACGGGCCAATATTTTTGTTCGAGTTACGGAGAAATTCGACTTATGGAAGTTCGAGTTAGGGAAGGCGATTTGTATGAAATTTGCTCAGTAAACGCTATTGCCACTCGATTTTGTTCGAGTTAGAGAAAATTCGAGTTAGGGAAGTTCGAGTTAGGGAAGTTCGACTGTATTTCAATAATCATTATTTTCGGAGTTTTATTTTCTCACAGAGTGTTTAATTGGTGCTGTGTCATTTAAATCCTTACCAAATTTGGCATAACACTCGGAAATTGAATACGGGGCTCTGAAAGTGTATCAAGTTTTCGGCTTGCCGCAGATAATCTTTATTTTTTGTTTTTCCTTTCGCTTGTGTGCAACAAGTGGCAGGTGGCAAGCGGAGAGTGGAGAATGGAGAATGGAGAGTGGAGAGTGGCCACGGATGGATGCTAAACTAGCTCGTGAGATGCTCAGCAGCTGCCTGCAAATAATTTTCCAGTCTCGCGCCTCTAAGCAGCGACCTCTCGAGTCTCTATCTTCCTTCTCACTCTCTCCTTCTCTTTGTCTCTCTCTCTTCTATTTTCACTCTCGCTTGTCTGCATTTTAATTGCAACGCCTTCGCTGGCAAACTTTTGCATATTTTCGCTTGTTAATATTTTTTTTTATCTTTGTTTTTTTACTTGTTCTTGTTGTTGGCTTAAATCTTGGCTTTTTGGCTTGCACCTGGCGCATAACGTTTACCTGCCATTTGTTGTTGCTGTTGTTGCTGCTGCGAATTTTCCGGTTGCTTGAGTTGCTCGAGTAATATAATTTCGTAATTTCCTCCGAAATTCAAAGTGATTTTAATCGTCGCTTCCTGGCATTTGTAGAGCCGCTTCACTGTAAAGGCAGTCAGTATAACAACAACAGCAACAACAACAACGTATTAATGAAGAGTTATCTAGATAGGCGTGTGGGCGGTAAAGGGGGCGTGGGCGTGGCAGAATGTTCCGGCACTTGACAGGCTGAGCACACACAGACATTTCAGTGTACATAAATAGTCATGCAATCCGTTTGCGTTTAGCCCACAAAACAAACACACACACACACACACACACACACACATCCACTTTTTGCTGTCGCTCTTATGCCAACAACAGGTGGCGCCACCTGGTGCGCACAAATCTTAAGCATAAGTGGAAACTCTGTTGCGAGCAACAATCAGACATTTGTTGAAGCACCCTGTGAATTAACTTCAAGTTGGATTGGCAGATTAACCCCGCAACCCAAACTCTCCACACAAATGTCATTTATGTTTTCAATCCCATTCAGTTCCTTAGAGAAACAAGATAAAGGCTACTGTAACTATTTTTGGTTAGCTTTTTAGCGATTGAAGAACGAATAAATTTAGCGTTTACTAAGCAAATTTCATACAATTCTGCTTCCGTAACTCGAACTTCCATAAGTCGAATTTCTTCTCAACTCGAACAAAAATATTGGCCCGTGCTACTGTAAGTCGAATTTTCCAGGATCGTCCCCAATAAAGTTTGAATTTTTTTCGTTTCTGTTTTATGCTTTTGTTACCGGCTCGTTTGGATATGAAATACAGTCGAACTTCTCTAACTCGAATCACCATTATCCAAGAAAAAAGTTCGAGTTAGGGAGACTTCGAGTTAGGGAATTTTTTTTTTTAGTTTTTTAAAAAAAACTACAAATGCATTCAATCATAAATACATTTCAAAATTCCAATTTTTCTTGTTATTTTCAACAAAAAAGGATTTTAGTTTGTTCAAAACCTGTTAATATTCTCAAAAATTGGTTTCTTCGTTCTTTCGCTGTATCCGGAAGAAGTTCTCGGTACAAATGTCATCATAATTAATTTTCCATTTTTTAATATAATGAAAACTGTTTTTGCTGAGATACCATATTTTTCATCAACTTCAATATATTTGGTCTACTTTCAAATTCCTTAACTAATAAGTTTGAATATTTCTTTAAACATTTTTGTACACTGATGCGCTGACAAAGGAGTACATTACAAACATCTTTCCTATAGCAATCTCACAAGCCTAAATAATTGTTGATGCAATATTCTATCATATTACATCACCATATGTTAATGTACATCAATATTACATATTCAAAATGAGCCGGTAACAAAAACGCAAAATAGAAATGAAAAAAAATTCAAACTTTATTGGGGATTTTCCCGAAAAATTCGACTTACAGAAGTACGGGCCAATATTTTTGTTCGAGTTAAGGAGATTTTCGAGTTAGGGAAGTTCGAGTTAGGGAAGCAGATTTGTATGAAATTTGCTCAGTAAACGCTATTGCCACTCGATTTTGTTCGAGTTAGAGAAACTTCGAGTTAGGGAAGTTCGAGTTAGGGAAGTTCGACTGTATTGATGTAAATTAACATATGGTGATGCAATATGATAGAATATTGTATCAACAATTACATAGGCTGATGAATTAGCATCAGGAGAGACGTACTTTATGTACTTCTTTGTTAGATTATATAAATTATTAAATTAAATTATTCAATATTCAAACTTATTGGTTAAGGAATTCGAAAGTGGACCAAATAAATTGAAGTGACTGAAAAATATGGTATCTCAGCGAAAACAGTTTTCATTATTTTAAAAAATAGAAAATTAAAAATGATGTTATTTAAATCGGAAACTTCTTCTGCAACTTCTTCTGCAAAAGAACGAAAAATCCAATTTTTGAGAATATCGACAGGTCTTGAACAAACTGGAATCTTTTTTTGTTGAAAATAACAAGAAAAGTTGGCAATTTGAAATGTATTTATAAATGAATGAAATTGTAGTTTCTGTTAAAAAACTTAAAAAAAAAATTTCCTAACTCGAAGTCTTCCTAAGTCGAACTTTTTCTTTGGATAATGGTGATTCGAGTTAGGGAAGCTCGACTGTAATTTAATTTGCTTAACTGTGAAAAAATTAAAGTTTTGTTCATAAAAAACAATTAACCAGGATCCAACAAGGAGTGGAGGAGGTTCAAGCCAAGAAGTTGCCTTTGTCTTAACCGTGAAAAAGCCAACAATTAATTTTTGACATATTTAAAAAGAAAACGATCCCGATTAATTAAAAAATGCTTCGCATGGAGAACTAAAAAACCGTTATAAGTTGCACTCAAGGAGTCATTAATTTGCCTGTCCTTATTTAAGTACGTACCTGTGTGCTTTGTTTTCACTCAAGTGTTAATTGTTTCGCTCCACAAGAAGGATAATCTCCGAGTCTTTTTTGTTTTTCATTTTAATCGCCATATGATGTTTACTGAAACGGTTTGCTTGCCATCCTTTTGGCATCAAGGAATCCCCCTTTGAAGCATTCGACGGTCATTTAAATACCCTACGATTACAGGGCAAAACATGCAATGCAATGAAGGGAAACGGGGGAAAACAGAGTCATAGATTTGCCACCGTTTGTATAAAGAGCGTGGCGATTGTGAAAGAAGTTAAAGTGGAAGGTCTACAATTTCCATGCAAATGAATGCTATGCTGCGGTACGGTACTCGAATCAATTGCAAAGGGGTGAAACTTTGTGGGAGGAGGGTTGGCAGGGGGATATGACGGATAGGGGAAGGAATGTGGCTCCTTACAATCGGGTAATGGCAATTATCGCCGGTGCACGCCATTCCCGGCTAGCGCTTTATTATTATGGCTTTAACTTGAGGCGGACTCTTTACTGGGTCAACTTGAAATTAATTACGACAACAACAGCAACAACAACAACAAGGATGGCAGTGTGGCAGCAACTGTGTGTGGCATTGGTGGCACATTGCGCATACGCCACGTTGCACAGCGCATAAATCGCAGCCGAGAATTGTCAGTTTTGTGTGGCATTCATGACAAATTTATCATCGGCCCCTCTTTAATGCATTAATGTCTCTACAGAAACCGATACAATTTAAGCAGCTTCCCCTCTCACTCTCTCTTTATCTCTCTCCCTCTCTTTTTCTCTGACGCCCTAAAAAGAAACTTTGCTACAATTTTTCTTTTAGCACACGTTTCTTTAATATGCCCTTTGCGTGCAAACCATAAAGACGAATCCTGGGGGGAAAACCAGAGAAAAGAGGCAACTCTGTTCTAAAGGCAACTCTGTTTCTGGGGGGGGGGGGGCATTGGCCTTTGCCATTTCACTTTTTGCCATTTGCCATTTGCTGCCCGCTTAAGCACTTTTAACACGTTAACGTTAAAAACCTATACAATTCCATCATTAACTCGTTGCCCTCTGACCTCGCCAACAACAACAACAACAGTAAAAGAACTACAGTGGGTAAGACTTTGTTAGTTGATCGATCAACTGACGACTTGCGGTTTAAGGCTGTGTTAACCATTCACATGTCAAACTATCATTATCATGCTGCCACACTATTCGTCATTCTAGCTACTTATTGTGGCTTTATTTTGTTCAAGTTAAACTTCAGCCTTATGCATTATTTCAAAAATCATTTGATTTGTCTGCTTACTCAACTTAAATTCAAGTAACATTTGCCAAACTGTACTTATAGGTATTTCACATATACCAAACATGTAGTACGACTCTTAAATGTTGTTCTGTTGTTCCTGAAATGTCGCAGATTTCATATTTCTGATTTTTTGGGAGTCCCAAAAATGGCTTGGGAACAGCCAGATTGTAACACGAAACAACCTTTTTCTACGGTATAGTTTTTTTAATTTTTAAAATTTTGATTTTTGTTTATTAGCTTTTTTCAGAGTTGAAATTACATTCTTCATAATTTCTCAAGAATGCCCTAAACAATTTAAATAAGTTTTACTTTTTCTAAAAGCCAATGAATTTATTGGTAATTCAATCAAATACATTTTTAAATTCAAACTATTTGTTTTACAGCTTTTCATTTTTGAATTAAGAAAAAGATTTATTTTCACGATATTTTTTCGATTTTTTCAAATCAAATTTCTAGAAAACCTCCATAAAAATAAACAATTTTTTTGTTTTTTATGACTAAATAAATTCTCTATCTGTGGGTTCTGGCAATCTGTTGAACTACCTTCAATGATGTTCAGCTGGCTCCAGGTCTGCAGTGTTTTTTTTATGTATTTTCAATAAACTGCCAACGACTTTGTTGTTTCACACATCACATAGTTAATAATGATAATCATAAGTTGATTAAACATAATTACGTACTTATTATGTTGCCAGGTTTCACTTGGTCAGTGTTGTACTTAACTTAAATTGCACTTAAGGCTACTTAAGTTATTGCAGCTTTTATGTTAAACCGATTTAAAGCTGTTCTCTCAACTGTCCCTGTCCTTCCTGTTTTTTTTTTTATTCTCACCCATTGTCCGAGTGAAAGAGTCTTTCTCACTCTCTGTCTCTCTCTTTCTCACTCTCAGGTACACACACTTGACAGTTAACCAGCATGTTCGCTTATTTTTATTATCAACTGGTTTAAGCACATACATATTCGCGTATACCCTGTAAAATTAAACAGAGATGGGAAAGACAACAAAGCTGTTGGTCAGGGAAATCCAAAAATATATATGGTATCTACTTATACGAGTATCAAGTGGCAATAGGGTATTCACAAGTCACTCAGCAATCAATGGCAATTAAACTGAAATTTACAGGGTATATTTATATGAGAACTATTATCAATTAAACGACCGAAATGAGTTGATATGATTTTGTCTTTTATTTTAGTTGAATGTGACAGGGTATCTGCCAGTCGCGTATTTAAAACTATTGCACTCTTACTTATGCATTTTTGAATAAATACTTTTAACCATCCACCCGCCGTGAGCTCGTCTTTATAATTTAACAATTTTACTTGTCAACTGCATAACGGTTGCCTACTTTGCCGTGTGCGTGGAAAATGCAACTGCATCTACAGACACAGAGACACACACACACACACACACACACATACACACAGATACACACAGATACAGAGACAGAGGGAGCACTTAATATCTTAATGTAAAAAACACACAGATATTTTTATTGTAATTTTATGCACTTATTTGCATAAGCGGAGTTAAAATGAATGCTTCATCATATGAAATTATTGCATTATTGCTTTTTGCTGCGATTGTTCAAGCTTTTCAACAACAGCAACTACAACAACAACAACAACAACTCGATGCTACCTGCCAACGCGTGGCATTTGGCAATAACAATGAAAAAACACAACAAAAAAGAAAACGAAAAAATGGGGCTCAAAAAATGTAAAAGAAATTGGCGGACGACTGTGCCACTTAATAAATTATGGGCATTAGGGTAGGAATTTCTAGGAATTTCATTAAATTAAACAATTTAAAATTGAAACATTCCAAATCGATGCAGTGCAATAATTTCATATTCTTTTGCATTGATTACTTACATTGTATTCGTTTTACAATTAATTTACAAATTCGAAAAGCAGCAGATTCACTTTAATTTGAAAAACTCTGATAACTGAACAAATTGGGCAAATTAGCCATAGCATTTGTTATTTAATTTTGTTTAGCTCAAATTTAATATAAATGAATCTATAAAAATGCATTTGTTTTCGAATTTAGTTTAGCTACTAAAATTAAATACAGATGTGAGGCAAACATAAACAATTCTAAACATAATTGAATATTGAAACACAATCCTTTGTAATTATTAGATTTATATAATCTTAAAATTGGAAAAAAAAATAAATAGAAAATTAATTTAATAATTGTATTGAGTAAATAAAAAATATTTAAGTATATACACAAATTTTACGCGCATGTTTTACATTTTGTAGTACAGTGTAACACAGTGCACATGTATTTAAAGTTATTTGCCAGATTGTTGCATGCAACAATAACTCAATAACTCAATTTATATCAACACCCAATAGCATTTAGTACAGCCTACGCACACACACACACTAACACACACTATACAAATATTGACACACTCATAGCCACACACACACACACCATTTTACACACACTTGTACACCTGTGAACACAGCCACGATTATATTTATCTTTGACTTGAATACATGTGCAAATACACGCACACACACACACACACACAATTAAATGTATATGTTTGTGTTTGTGTTTGTGTACATGTGTACATGTGTACAGTATGTACTTGACATCTCTCACCCCTCTGCAAATCAATTGGCGGTTCTTCAGCTCACTAAATACTCCGAACTTGATCCTTCCACAGCATCGGCCCCAGTGATGGAACAACCACCGCAAAATGTCACCGCCTTGGATGGCAAAGATGCGACCATATCATGTCGTGCCGTGGGCGCTCCCAATCCAAATATCACATGGATCTACAATGGTAAGCACAACGAACAACAACTATGTATAATAACACACCATCAAAAATGAAGTGCAGTCATATTGCATGTACAAAATAAATAAGTGTTGAAAGCTCTCTATCGACATGTTGTTTTATCTAATGCTAATCTCGTTGTTATTATTTTCCATGTCTTCTTCTATGTTCACTCTAAATGTATTTGCTAACCCAACCAACAAACACAAATAAACAATGCTAACCGTAACTCCTGCAACGTGCAACTCGCTTTAAAAACTGCTTGCTCTGGATGATCCCAAAAAAATTAAAACAATATAATTAGAAACACAACTGGTTGAGATTTCGAGTCGTGTTCAGATCCTCGAATCGGGTGATCTACTCATCTCGAACATCCGATCCTCCGATGCGGGTCTCTACATCTGTGTGCGGGCCAACGAGGCCGGCTCGGTGAAGGGCGAGGCCTTTCTGGCTGTACTGGGTAAGTAATTGAATTCCCCCAACCATCAACTGCTCAATAACTTTGCGGCGTATAGCATCTTAGACTAGTTTAGTTGCTTGCACTTGCTAGCAGAAGGTTAAACGTCCCTTTGGTTTGGCCAAGATGTGAATGCTTGATGTTTAATACAATTCGTGATATGAGCATGCATAAACTTAGTATAACAGTTGACAGTGATTCTAATGCAAATTTAAACACCCAATAATAGAAAAAAAAATTTGGTGCTTACGAGGGCTGCTATATATATTTCTGGCCTAATAATGAAAATGCGAATATTTATCATCAAAAATTGTTTTATTGTTTTTCAAAGTATTCTCCAGCCTGATTTATACACTTTTGCATGCGCTCAAACCAATTGTCGAAGCACTTTTTCCACTCCGATTGAGACACCTCCAAAACATGGTTTTTGAACGCTTCAACAGCATCTTCTGGGCACGAAAATCGTTGACCACGCATTTTTTTCTTGATGTGCGGGAATAAAAAGAAGTCATTGGGTGCCAAGTCAGGGCTGTACGGCGGATGACCCATCAATTCGACGTTTTGGCCGGTCAAAAAGGCGCTGGTTTGAGCCGATGTGTGAGAGCTCGCGTTGTCATGGTGAAGAATGATTCGTCTTCTCTTGTTTGTTTTTCGAATTTCTCCGAAGACTTCAGGCAAACAAATTGTGGTGTACCACTCAGAATTGACCGTCCTTCGTTGCTCAAGCGGAACAGTCGCCACATGACCAGTTTTGCCGAAGAAACAGGCGACCATTTGCTTCGAAGTGCTTCTTCCACGAACAACTTTCGTTGGATTTGGCTCGTCTTCGAAGACCCACACGGTCGATTGTTGTTTTGTTTCGGGCTCATACGCATAGATCCAAGATTCGTCACCTGTGACGATCTTATGAACATCTTTTGAAGCACCGCGATCGTATTTTTTCAACATTTCTTTGCACCAATCGACACGAGCCTTTTTTTGAGCGATTGTCAAATTGTGCGGGATCCAACGACAACAAACCTTTTTTACGGTCAGGTGTTTATGTAATATCGAATGTATGCTGGTGGGAGAAATGCCCAAGGATGCCTCTATCTCCCGGTATGTCACATGACGATCTTGCATTATTAGTTCACGCACGGCATCAATGTTCTCTGGCACAACGGACGTTTTTGGACGACCGTCTGGATAATCCACGTCGAAAGTTGTGAAAAATGATCGCACGAAAATGCTCACGTGTCAATTCCATTTTTTTAACTGAATTGAATTGTTCAAAGCTCTGTAAGTTTAACAATTCACGATTAAATGACAACACGTTCTGAGTGATGTTATGCTAAAAAATGTCAACCTTTCCAATGGAAATTTCAGATTGCACCTGGCAACACTTATTGTTGCCTAGGCCAGAAATATATATAGCAGCCTACGTACAAATATTAAAAAAAGCAAAATTGAGAAGTTATTTACAGTGACGAGCAAAAGTGAGTGCATGTTCACAACACTGACTTTCATCATTCATAAAAACAAAACCATACAGGGAAATCCAAATTTTTTTTATTTTTAATTTTTATCATTTCATTCTTAGCAAACAGGAGTAAGGCAACCTTAATAAATTAGACGAATTCTTAGATTTTTTCAACTTTTAAGCTAGTATTTTTTATGATATTTTGAAAATTGCTAAAAATTACTATTTCATACAACATTTTTCTGAGATAATCCCATACAAAAAATCATAAAAAATACTAGCGAAGAGATATTTTTAAGTTTTTTTTTGCAGTCACTAATAGAACTGATAAGAGAAGCTTTTTGCATCAATACTTTTTTTTCAAAAAATCTAGGGTAAAAGTTGAAAAAGAGAGCTTATGCGGGTTATTTTCGTTTTTTCTTTCAAAATCTAAGAATTCGTCTTATTTACTTATGTTGCCTTACTCCTTAATAAAATGATAAAAATTAAAAATAAAAAAAATTTGGATTTCCCTTCATGGTTTTGTTTTTATGAATGATAAAAGTCAGTGTTGTAAACATGCACTCACTTTTGCTGGCCACTGTATGTACAAAAAAAAAAGTTGTTCGACTCGCAAATTAAAATTAAATTCAACAAAGTTAAAGAAGCGTAGAAGAAAATCGAAAGCGAGAAGGGAATTAAATAAAGGTGAAAGTAGTGAAAGAAGCAAGCTAGATAATCATTAGAAAAAAAACTTCTCGTAACGCTTCTCGCTTCTTTTGTTCATGCCTGACTTTTCGCGATCAACAAAAATGTCATGTCAAATTATTAAGCCCAAAAACTAATTACAATGTAGTAATAATTCAGTAATGAAACAATAATGTTTTGCTTGTCGTTATTTATACAAATATTCATTGTTGGACGGTTAGTCTTAATTACTCTGGCATTAAACTCTTAAGGACCTGCCTGTCTCACACTCTGAGAAAATCGCTTGACAAACCGCCTTGTGATTATTTGTTTATTCATGACAATTTGTCGCAATCGAAACCGATTAAGGGCCACTTAATTGACAATTATTTTTAATTGTATTGTGATAATTAATTTGCTCTTTCGCGTGTTTTTGTTTTTGTTTTTGGGTTACAAGTTGACTGCATTCGATCCCATTGTCAGTTTTAATTTAATTATGTAAATTACATTGCCAGTTTCTTAGCTTGATCTTTATACATATTTGAATTCAATTCTTATTTAAGATCAACTTTAAAATCAGCGACGTAACTGTTATAAGTTTTAAAACAAAAATTGCAAATGAACAATTATTTTCAAATTTATATTTTAAAGTTACGAAATAACAATTTTTTTTAATTTTTATTTAAAAAGTCAAAAATAACCATTAAAATTCAATTTTTAATAAAAAGTTTCTATTTTTTCTTCTTTATTCTGTTGCAGTAATATATGTATGAAGTAATTATTGGCAAACAAAATACCAATTGATACTAAAAATACCAATAATATACTAGAAATCATAAAAATACTAAAAAATAGTATCACATTAACTTTTACTTTTGATTTTGTAAATAAAAGTTACGGAATAACTCTTATTTGTAACTTTTAAAATAAAAATCAAAAATAATTTTGTTTTTATTATTTTGAAAAAATCTGAAATAAGTGTTATTTCACAACTTTTAATTAAAAATTGAATTTTAATGATTATTTTTGACTTATTAAATAAAAATTAAAAATAAGAATTAAATATGATTCATATCTAATAAATATTAAATATAAGTTTTTGGCTGATATTGATAGTTCCGACTGAAATAGGAATTTTGGTGTATACCATTTTACGGTTGCATATTTCCTTCACATTGATTTTTTAGTTGAAATAAGCATTCATAACTCTTATTTGCAGTCCCTGTTTAAAATTAAATATAAGATAATCAAATTATGTTATCAACTCTTCAGTTTAGTAATAAACTATACAAATACAGTTGGGCAGAGTGTGTGTTTTTCTCACCCTTTATTTAGGGAAACACACAATTATCTCTTTAAGTAAAAGTGTGAGAAATGCAATTAGATAAACGAGTTTATTTCATTCCTTTTTTTTTTTGTTGTTTATGTGTAGAGAGAGAAGCACACCCATAAGAATGTCATATGACAACAACAATAATAATAATGATGATGTTGCTGATGATGTTGTTTGTTGTTAATGCTGTGGCATAACCACAAATGCGTATAGTCAGCAACTGCAACCTTGCCACCGCCACAGCCAACGTCGCGACGTTGCAACATCAAATCAGCTAAAAGCACATTGTTGCAAAACCAATAACAACAATATTAATATAGTAACAACAAGAATAACAACAACAGCTTGTGAGCATTATGGCATTAATTGCATTAAATTTACATTTTTTTATTTTGTTATGATTTCTTTAATTATTTTTGTGCTTTTGGGGTTGAGTCAAGGTTCAAGCACGCTTAAAAGCCGCATCAATGTTGGCTAATTGGCAAAAGCGGCGCAGTTAAGGTTTGTGTGTGTATTTGTGTGTGTGTGTGACTCTGTGTGTGTATGTTATTTTGTTTTTCTGTTTTCTGTTGCATAAAACGCGGCGCATGAGAAAGGTAATCAAAAATATGTGCACTACATATATGCAAACGAGGCTGCATTCAGAAAACCAACAAGCCAAAAGCTCAACATGCCCACAAACAGAGGCATAGTCATAGTCATAGTCATAGCCATAGTCATAGTCATAGTCATAGCCATGGTCAGTTCTGTCTGTCGTTCATTTCACACAGACCTCGACCTGGACCTGGACCTGAAAAGTGTGTGTGTGTGTGTGTGTGTGTGGGAACTGCGGACTCCATCATCAAAGTCCCGTGGAGCGCGTTGAACTTTTGATGCATTGCGCGGGCCAAGTGACTGAAAAGCCACCGAAAACGAGTCTATAGAATAACAAGTTCGAAATGCTGCAGTCGAGTGTGCTCCACTTTGAAATACCCAGTATAAAGCTAAATGATAGCCATTACAGATACTCTCAACTTTAAAATACGCCGTATACAGCTTAAAAATATCCTTATTTATATTACCCACTGCACCACGAAGCGAGTGTCAAGCGAGAGTATCGTAAAACTATCGTATTCGAGCTCGAAGGTGATACGAGAGGCGAAAGTATCGTCAATTTATCGCATGATATATGAATAGGGAAAAAATGATATTAACGCAAAGTGAGTCGCAAAAGATATCGAAAAAGGCTCGCAAAAACTAGCGAAGAAGGCTCGCAAACGAATCTTCTGCGAGCTATCGAGAACGAAACTTTCTCTGCCACAAACTGAGCGACGGGTGATTACTTTGCGGATCGTTTGCGAGTGTTTTTTCGATAGTTTTGCACGTTGATGTTTCGCATAAGTATCGTTAGCGATATTTTTAACGAGCTTTTGGTTCAGTGGGTTATATACAATTTGATTTTTTGAAAACATAAAAACTTCAATATAGATTTTCGTCTCATAGATTTTCGAAATAAGAAATATTCATATAAATCAATTTTTCAATTAATAATGATATAGTTATTTTGTTATATCTAGCTCAATAAATTTAATAAAAATTAATTGAAATTTCCATTAAAAATATTTATTTTATTTTATATAAAATAAAAATAATAATTGTCATTTACAAATATTAATATTTATAATGCCAGGTAGAATTACCATTAAATAAATAATTAATATTAATCATCAAGTTTACTATTAAGATGTTTGTCTTTTAAGATTGTAACCTCATTTTTTCAACTTTTACAAACGTTTGCACAATTTGGGTTACCCTGTATTGCACATTTTTAATAGGCATAGGGCATCAAAGAAAGAGTATATGTATATGGAGGATATTATACATATAGTATTGAGTGAGTGTGAGGGAGTGCGAGTGTGTCTCTGTGTGTGTGTGTGTGCGGGACTTTAAAACTTAATTTCCTATACGTCAGCATGACATGCGGGACTGACTCTGTCCGTCTGTCGTTCTGTCTGTCTGTCTGTCTCTATATATTTATCTGTTGGCCCCGTAGGCCGTGTCACTTTGGCCATGTGTCGCTTTTAATCTGTATAGCTCCTTTAATGCTCATTCTCTCTTTCGCTGTCTCTGTCTGTCTTTAGTGCGAACACAAATCATCCAACCGCCGGTGGATACAACGGTGTTACTTGGCCTGACCGCAACGTTGCAGTGCAAGGTGTCCAGTGACCCGAGTGTGCCATATAATATCGACTGGTATCGGGAGGGCCAAATGGCGCCCATCAGCAACTCGCAGAGAATTGGCGTCCAGGCGGACGGACAGCTGGAGATACAGGCGGTGCGGGCCAGCGATGTGGGCAGCTATGCGTGTGTCGTCACCTCGCCGGGCGGCAACGAGACGAGGTCGGCGCGTCTGAGTGTCATCGAGCTGCCATTCCCGCCCAGCAACGTGAAGGTGGAACGACTCGCGGAGCCGCATCAGCGCAGCATCAATGTGTCCTGGACACCGGGATTCGATGGCAACAGTCCAATTGCCAAATTCATAATACAGCGACGCGAGGTCAACAAAGTCGGTAAGTCTCGTCACCATCCTATTTCTGTTTTTCTTTCTTTCTATTTTTTTTTTGTATTTACTGATCTGGGTTTGGGCTTTGGATTGAATTGGATATTGGATTATGCGGTATTGGTTTTATGATTTATCACAGATGGACAGAGAGACGTTTCTCTCTCTCTCTCTCTCTCTCTGGCGTATTATTTGAAAAACATGTTGAGCACATCAGACCACGACAATAACAACATTAACTACAACAAGAACATCAGACAAAATCCATTAGCCATTTAGTTCCGTTTGCAGGAGGTGCAAAAAACACTCAGCTCAACAATAAATTTAACTTTTTTATTATCTATTACGAAATAGATGAAAAAAAAATACAAAAAATGAAGACAGAAGCTTAAATACCCTTGCAGAGTATAACTATTAAAATTACTTCTATATTATTTATTTACAAACCTTTTTGATACAATTTTAATGATAATAAATCTGGCAATGCAACAAAAACTTTTAACAAGATTCGATTAATTTGATTAAGGTCTTATTTCATAAAAACTTGTAGATTAATTTATGTTTCCGTATAGCTTCTCTATATTATGGACATTGACAGATAATTCTTCTTTTTTTTTTGCCTTCCTTAAATTATAGTTAACATTTTAAACGAAACCGAACACAGAAAAGTGAACAATAATTTTTGATACGTTTGTTTTGTTCTCTCTTTTTTCGTCTACTTACTTACAACAACGTGTTCTCTTTCTTTTCTATACTTTCTTATAATAATAACAATAATAACAATACCTCGGACGAATTACACATGTGCCGTGTGTAACATGTAACAAATAAATTTTATATTAAAATATTCACATTTTTTATAAATATTTTATAATACATTGTATTTTATTTTGAATTTATATGTATTTGAAATTTATTTTATTTTATTTTTATTTTTTGTACATTTTGTTGATTTACTAATTTTATTATTTATCATTTAATTTCGCACATTAACACTTTACAACACTACACATTGTGTAAATGAACACGAACACACAACTCTCACCTCACTGATCACTGCTCACCACACATCATTCACCACACATCATTCATTCACCACTCATAACATCACTCTCATCACGACGCTCGCTCACACTTTCGCACTCGCTCACTCTCACCCCGATAACTGTCTCTCTCTCACTCGCTCGCTCGCTCTTGCGACTCTATCAACTGCAATTTTCAACACATTAACATCACAGAATTCGTAGGTCCAGTTCCCGATCTCATGCTCAATTGGATCACCGAATTGAGCAACGTTTCCGCCGACCATCGCTGGATATTGCTCGAGAATCTGAAAGCGGCGACCAACTATCAGTTCCGAGTAAGTGCCTTCAACAGTGTCGGCGAGGGATCTCCATCCGAGCCCAGCAACGTCGTCGAGCTGCCCCAAGAAGGTGAGTATCCCAACTTTCTAGCTCCACAATACATATTTATTTTCAAATGCAAACAGGACTCGTACTACGCCTGTATTTTATTTATTGTCTAACACATTTTTTTGTATTCACCATGTTGATTAATTATTGAGTTCTTTAAACTTTGTTAAAGTTATTCGTTCTTTAGTTACTTAAGAGTCCTTGAAAAGATCGAAGCTCTATAAATGCATTGATTTTTAGTAAAGTCTAGTAATAACTGTTCGCTGAGGACACCTTTGTTGATTGAATGTATGACTGATTGATTGACTGAATGAATAAGTGAAAATCAATACACAGATAAAACTGTTAGATCTGAGGACTGATTTTTTGCCATGATACTTGTCTGATTGACAGACTGATTGACAATCAACTAAGATATCTATCCGTATTAACCAGGAAGTAAGATCTGAGGACTGATTTTTTAGTTTGTTCATGCCACGATACTTGTCTGATTGACAGACTGATTGACTGACTGATTGACAGTCAACTAAGATATCTATCCGTACTAACCAGGAAGTAAGATCTGACAACTGGTTTTTTAGTTTGTTCATGTTACGATACTTGTCTGATTGACAGACTGATTGACTGACTGATTGACAATCAACTAAGATATCTATCCGTATTAACCAGGAAGTAAGATCTGAGGACTGATTTTTTAGTTTGTTCATGCCACGATACTTGTCTGATTGACAGACTGATTGACTGACTGATAATCAACTAAGATATCTATCCGTATTAACCAGGAAGTAAGATCTGAGGACTGATTTTTTAGTTTGTTCATTCCATGATACTTGTCTGATTGACTGACTGATTGACTGACTGACAATCAACTAAGATATCTATCCGTACTAACCAGGAAGTAAGATCTGACAACTGGTTTTTTAGTTTGTTCATGTTACGATACTTGTCTGATTGACAGACTGATTGACTGACTGATTGACAATCAACTAAGATATCTATCCGTATGAACCAGGAAGCTTTTTCCACTTCCTTTTCGACAAATAATACAAAACAAACAAGACAAATAATGCTCCTCTTATTGACTGATTGATTGATTGACTGCAGTTAAATCTTCTTAACTGTTAGAATTGTGGACCGTATCTCTTCATTTAAGCAAAGATCTTTGCATGTGGCTTGAATAAGTGACTGATTGATCGACTGACTATCAATTTGTTTGATTGTGATAAAAAGCATTACTAGACTTGAATTCTTATTCTTAATTTTCCCAATTCATTTCTTCATGATTTTCGAAAGTTTTCAATTCTAGTCTGTACTATATTGATTTCGGTGTATGCGTTTTGTATTTTGTGTTAAAAGCGTGTGCCTTGTCGCCTGTTGTCAGGGTTGTCAAGTGCACTCGTTAATGCTTTGTAAGAACTCGAGTATCTGTATATTTAGTGCCTAGTACTAATGCTAAATATGTAACCATAATCCTAAATGTATTGTATATTTAATTGCTATCGTTGTCGTCAAACTGCATTCGTCGTCGTTCGCCCGCTTTCGATGAACAAAATGTATAGAGTTTCCACTACACCGAGGTACATAACCTAGAAAAAGATCACAGAATCTATGAATCTTCCTTTCCCCCTCTATCTTGTTCTATCTCCATTTTGTATGAGTAAAGTAAAGTAAAGCTCGAGGAAAAGTTGACATATTGAAAGACTTGTCGGGATCATTTAATAATTAGACATCTTTTCATCCTGTTAGCACCGTCTGGTCCGCCCGTTGGGTTCGTTGGCTCCGCCCGATCCATGTCGGAGATCATAACGCAGTGGCAAGCGCCGCTGGAGGAGCATCGCAACGGTGAAATTCTGGGCTACATTCTACGCTATCGCCTCTTTGGGTACAACAATGTGCCCTGGTCGTATCAGAACATAACGAACGAACAGCAGCGCAATTGGCTGATCAAGGAACTGATCACCTGGAAGGATTACATTGTACAGATCGCAGCCTACAACAAAATGGGCGTTGGCGTCTACACCGAGGGGGCCAAGATCAAGACCAAGGAGGGCATTCCGGAGGCACCGCCCACAAATGTTCGTGTCGTGGCCTTGAACTCGACGGCGGTGCAGATTAGCTGGACTCCGCCCAATCCACAGCAGATCAATGGCATCAATCAGGGCTACAAGATCCAGGCGTGGCAACAGCGACACATCGACGGCGAACCGAAGGATGTGGAGAAACGGATGATCACAGTGCCGCCGAGTCTGATTGATCCCCTGGCGGAGCAGACGACGATCTTGAATGGCCTGGACAAGTTTGCCGAGTACAACATCAGCGTGCTGTGCTTCACCGATCCCGGCGACGGAGTGGCCAGCCAACTGGTGCCCGTGAAGACCAACGAGGATGTGCCGGACGAGATAACCGCACTGCACTTTGACGATGTCTCCGATCGATCGGTCACGGTGCTCTGGGCACCCCCAAGACATGTCAACGGTCTGCTCACGGGCTACACGGTGCGCTACCAAGTCCGCGATCGCCCGGACACCATGAAGTCCATCAATCTGACGGCGGAGGACACACAACTGACGGTCAATCAACTGCAGGCGACCACACATTATTGGTTCGAGATCAGCGCCTGGACGCGGGTTGGCAGCGGTACACCCAAGACAGCGACCATTCAGTCGGGCGTGGAGCCAGTGCTGCCACATGCGCCGACCAGTCTGGCCCTGTCGAACATCGAGGCCTTCTCGGTGGTGCTGCAGTTTACGCCCGGCTTCGATGGCAACTCGAGCATCACCAAGTGGAAGGTCGAGGCGCAGACGGCGCGAAACATGACCTGGTTCACCATCTGCGAGATCAGTGATCCCGACGCGGAGACCTTGACGGTCACCGGTCTCATGCCCTTCACCCAGTACCGCCTTCGGCTGAGCGCGACGAACGTCGTCGGCAGCTCCCGGCCCTCGGAGGCGACCAAGGACTTCCAGACAATTCAGGCTCGTCCGATGCACGCACCCTTCAATGTCACCGTGCGTGCGATGAGTGCCCAACAGTTGCGGGTGCGTTGGATTCCCCTCCAGCAGACGGAGTGGTTCGGCAATCCTCGGGGCTACAACATCAGCTACCGTCAGCTGGAGAGGATTGCGGGGGCGATCAAGAGCTCGCCGCGAAGTGTTTTCATCGAGGACCATACGGCCAATTCGCATGTGCTGGAATCTCTCGAGGAGTGGACGGTGTACGAGGTGCTGATGTTCGCCTGCAACGACGTGGGCTGCTCCCGGGCCAGCAATCCGGCCGAGGAGCGCACCAGGGAAGCAACGCCCAGCTACGGCCCCCTGGACGTCCAAGCGAACGCGACGTCGTCCACGACCGTCGTGGTCCGTTGGGGTGAAGTGCCGCGCCAGCATCGCAATGGCCAGATCGATGGGTTCAAGGTGTTCTACGCCGCCACCGATCGTCCGAGTGCCGCTCCCGTGCTGCACAAGACCATACCGAATAATAGTAGCTTCACCACGACATTGACGGAGCTCAAGAAGTACGTGGTCTACCACGTTCAGGTGCTGGCCTACACCCGACTCGGAGATGGCGCCCTGAGCACTCCCCCCATACGGGTGCAGACGTTCGAGGATACGCCGGGCGCTCCGTCGAATGTTAGCTTTCCGGATGTGACCTTCTCGATGGCCCGCATCATTTGGGATGTGCCCGAGGATCCGAATGGCGAGATACTCGCCTACCAGGTCACCTACACGCTCAACGGCAGCGCCAATCTCAACTATAGTCGCGAATTTCCGCCCTCGGATCGCACGTTCCGGGCCACGAATCTTCTCGCCGAGCGCTATTACAGCTTCAGTGTGACGGCCCAGACGCGTCTCGGTTGGGGCAAGACGGCGACGGTTCTGGTCTACACCACCAACAACAGGGATCGTCCGCAGGCGCCGTCGGTGCCGCAAGTGTCGCGCAGTCAGATCCAGGCACATCAGATCACCTTCAGCTGGACACCTGGCCGGGATGGCTTCGCCCCGTTGCGCTATTATACGGTCCAGATGCGCGAGAACGAGGGACCTTGGCAGCCCTTGCCGGAGCGCGTGGATCCCGCGCTGAGCTCCTACACGGCATTGGGACTGCGGGCGCACACGACGTATCAGTTCCGCATCCAGGCCACCAATGATCTGGGGCCGTCGGCCTTCAGCAGGGAGAGCATTGTGGTGCGCACGCTGCCCGCCGCGCCCGCTGTCGGAGTGGGCGGATTGAAGGTGGTGCCCATAACGACGACGTCGGTGCGCGTGCAGTGGAACTCGCTGGAGACGGGCATGTGGAATGGCGATGCGGCGACGGGCGGTTATCGCATCCTCTACCAACAACTCTCGGACTTTCCCACCGCGCTGCAGTCGACGCCCAAGACGGATGTGATGGGCATCAATGTGAATAGCGTGGTGCTGGCGGATCTGCAGCAGGATCGCAACTATGAGATCGTTGTGCTGCCCTTCAACTCGCAGGGACCGGGACCAGCGACGCCGCCCGCTGCTGTCTATGTGGGTGAAGCGGTGCCAACGGGCGAACCACGTGGAGTCGACGCCGCTCCCATTTCGAGCACCGAGGTCCGTTTGCGCTGGAAGCCGCCCAAGCAGAGCATGCAAAATGGCGACATACTGGGCTACAAGATCTTCTACCTGGTCACGTATTCGCCGCAGGCCCTCGAGGTCGGTCGCAAGTGGGAGGAGGAAATTGAGGTTGTCTCCGCCACAGCCACTTCGCATAGTCTTGTTTTCCTGGACAAGTACACCGAGTATCGCATCCAGTTGCTGGCCTTCAATCCCGCCGGAGATGGTCCTCGCTCGGCGCCCGTTACGGTCAAGACCCTTCAGGGTGTTCCCAGTGCTCCGCTCAATCTCAGGTTCTCCGACATCACGATGCAGAGCCTCGAGGTCACCTGGGATCCGCCCAAGTTCCTCAATGGCGAAATACTTGGCTATCTGGTGACCTACGAGACCACCGAGGAGAACGAGAGTAAGTTTTAAACAAGATTACATTTCAAGTTAGTTGACCCTTGAAAACTTTTCTCAAAGAAAAAAGAAACAGATTTTATTTGAAGCAAAGTAAGATCCTAATCTCAAGTTATGTTTTTGAAACGTCCAAGATTAAACGTAAAAAATTAGACAATAATAAATTAAAATAATCTTGTAGTCTCAAGTTAATATTTTAAAACCTTGAAAGTCGACCTCTAAAATGTTTTCCGAACTCGACGTGATCCCTTGTAGGACAAAAAATTGATCATTTTAAAGCCTTTGTTTTATTTCCCTTTTTATTATAATTTGCGTAAAATATTAATTGATTATTAAATCATAATCTATGGCTAAATTTGGGAAACGTCAGAGTCTAACTAAAATTTGTTCTACAAACTCTAAAAAATTAAAATTCAATATTCTAAGAAATTTTATCGGTTGCGAAATCAAAGAAGATTAAAATCAATTGATAGAATTTCAGGGATGCCACAGAAATCGCAAGCGAAATAGAATTACGCAGAAAGCAATTCCGCACGGAAACTTGCGAGGTGCCACAGAACTTCGAGAGATTTAATTTGTTTAGCATTTTCACCAACCTTTCCGAAATTCGCTGCTAAGGGTTGACACCTTCTCAGATTAAATTACCTAAAGGTTTGATTAGCAACTTTTTCAAGTTTATCGTTGCAGAGCAATATGCTTTTCATTAATTTCTTATTTAATTAATATAATTTAATTTATTTATGTATTAATTGATTTTGTTTAGCTAAAAATATTTAAAAGTTACTGTCGCGAGAAAATAAAAGTTACTCGACAACTCTAGCAATTGTATGCCATTAGTCTGGCAACTCTTCGTTTAAAGGTTTTTTTCAGTAAAACTTGATTTACCTCAAAAGACCTATTTTTTGATGCTTAATTTAAAGAAAACTGAAGTGGCTCCATATATTTATTTTTAAATACCTTACTTCGAATTCGGACTAAAAAATGTGGCACCGCTGTCCCTGACTTCGAAAATCTAAATCAGACTAGGTGGCAGCATCAGACGCCAGCGGATTTAGCACAGCGAAATGAAATTGAAGTGAAATTCAAGTAAAAGCGATTTCTGTGGCACCCCTGTATATCTATTTTCTTTTTTTTTTAATAAATTGCATCAAATTTCGGTCATAATAAACATACTTATTCCATTGCTCGACAGAGTTCAGCAAGCAGGTGAAGCAGAAGGTGTCGAACACAACGCTCCGTGTGCAGAATCTGGAGGAGGAGGTCACCTACACCTTCACCGTGCGCGCCCAGACAATTGACTATGGGCCGGCGGTGAGCGAGAATGTGACGACGGGACCCCAGGACGGCTCCCCAGTTGCTCCACGTGATCTCATACTGAGCAAGACGCTCTCCAGCGTCGAAATGCATTGGATCAACGGACCCTCCGGTCGTGGTCCCATTCTCGGCTATCTTATCGAGGCCAAAAAGCGCGGTAAGCCATTTTATTGCCAACTTGTCTTGAAAGTATCTTTAATTCTGGTTCTGGTTATATCTTTTATTTTCTTTTGATTTATATGCTTTTTTTTTGCAATATAATTTTGGTGATCTGCTTCGAAATTTATGAAAATAAACAAAATCTTTAACATCAATTCTTTAACTGCTTGCGTAGAAAAAGGAGAACCTTCGTTTGTGTGTAAGTATTACGCAGTCGCAGTCTACAAATTTAAGTTCTAACAATCATTTTCTAATCAATTTAATCACACATCATAATCATAAGTATCATAATGATCTCTTAACTTAACATTAGATTTTTATGATTTTATTGAGAATTTATTCGGTTAAATGACCAGGGACCGCAAATAATGATTATTGAAATCAATGACTAGAATACATATACAAAAAATATTGATGATGATTAAATTTGAGTGAAAAAATAAAACTCACTTTGAATTCATGGCTTTTTTGTAAGATTTTCACTCAGTATTTTTGCAAATCCCTTTGAAAGAAACCCAGGGGACCCATAAAACGCAAAAACAAATCTTTATAATGATTACGTAATCTTTTTTAAAAGTGAGTTTTATTTTGAACTAAAAAATAAAAATCATAAATAATGATTACTTGTGAGTTTTATTTATTTCGCTCAAATTTAATCATTATCATTGAAGAAATTCCTTAAAAATCTGTAAATAATTATTACTATGTAATTTTTATAATATAACTCATAATGATTACGGTCCCTGTAAATGACATAAAGTAGATATTTGGTGATATTTAGCTTGGTAAATTGTTTAAGGAAATAAAATTATAGATATTATTGTATACTTATGAGAAACTTTTAATTTTACAAACTTGTTCAAATTCATTTGATTCCTCCAATTTGCATTTATTTAATTCACTGTCCCAATTTAAGTAATTTTGGTGCCTAACATCTCAATGACTCCAATATTGAGCTTATAATAATACAAATATTTGGTTTTGCTATATTTAATAAATTTAATTATCAACTAAAGCTTAATCAATAACAAACTAGAAAGCATACAAGATATTAAAAACAAATTGAAGTTAAAGTTAACCACTATTCAATTTATTCCCGAGTATATTTATGGTGTGTGTTGGTAGCTTATATTTGTATATACTTGAAATGTCTCACGTTAAAAGTTAATGTGAGACTAAAACAAAGGATGATTAAAATATTCAACAAAAAGTAAATCATAAAAATCATTAAAATACAAAATGTTGAAAGGATTTTAAATGAAATCATATCAATTATTTGTCTAAATTTGAATGCTTTGCTCTAATAAGCTTCACTTCATTAATTCGCAGATGATTCGCGTTGGACTAAAATCGAGCAGACGAAAAAAGGGACGATGCAGGACTTTACGGTTAGCTATCACATCCTGATGCCATCGACAGCCTACACATTCCGTGTGATTGCCTACAATCGGTATGGAATCTCGTTTCCTGTCTACTCCAAGGACTCAATATTGACGCCATCGAAATTGCATCTGGAGTATGGATACCTGCAGCACAAGCCGTTCTACAGGCAAACCTGGTTCATGGTCTCCCTGGCGGCCACATCGATAGTCATCATTGTCATGGTCATCGCTGTGCTCTGTGTGAAGAGCAAAAGCTACAAATACAAACGTGAGTTTAACTAACTGCATTCAATCGATTGAAGACTGTGTCTAATTTCAGTTAATATTTATTAAAAATTTAAGTGAAATTCAAACGAAAGCGATTTCTGTGGCACCCCTGATATACAGGGTTGCCCATATTCGACGGACCCTTGTTTTTTTTAAAAAAATCAAAGAAAAAAATAAAAATTTGGCGGTTGGCAATCTTAATCATTTAATTTGTTCCAAGTAGATTTGTTTACATCAATTTTTAAATATGATATCTCTCAAATGGCCGCCTCTGGCGTTGATGGCGTATTGTGCCCTTTTTGCAGCATTTTCCATCGTTTTCGCCAACATTTCGGCCGGAATAGCGGCTATTTCTTCACGAATGTTGTCCTTGAGCTCTTCTACGGTCCTTGGCTTGTTAACGTAAACCTTTGACTTCAAATATCCCCACAAGAAGAAGTCAGGCGGCGTCAAATCGGGCGAACGCGGTGGCCAGTCCAAATCACCACTTTTCGACATCAAACGGCCCAATGACCGTTTTCGCACTAACGCCGCACCAAACTGTGACTTTTTCGTCATGAAGAGGCACTTCTTCAATCTCCTGAGGATTTTCAGTGGCGTAAATACGGCAATTTTGCTTATTTACGGTCCCATTCAATGTGAAATGGGCTTCATCGGAAATGATAATTTTGTTCCAAAATTGCTCGTCATCTTCGGCCATTAAATTTCAACTATTTCAGAGCGCTCGCGTGGCGTGTATTGTTCCATGGTAAAAATCTGCTTGGACTGACGCTTCAAACGCGGTATGTCATTAAGCGATCTGACATCTCTGTCAAAAGTTATGGAGTTGCCAGATGGGTCCGTCGAATATGGGCAACCCTGTACTTTATCCACACTATTACCCCTTTATACAGTCATAACTTTGTCAGAACTTAGCCGAATGTCAATGTTTGATCTCCAAATTTATTTATTACAATTTTTTTCATTTGGAAAATTTATCCTCTTCAAGAATTAGCTAAATCATTGCCATTCATGCCCTTGTTTATCTGATTGTAACACTATGAATGAAAAAAAATGGAAAAACAAGCGGAACAGTCGAGTGCACTCGGCAGTAATATACCCTGAGCCTAGGCCTCGGCACGCCGAAGATTTGATGTCCATGCATTTCAATGTAATATAATATAATATAAATAAGTGATTTTAACCAATTTGCACGTTATTTTTAGATTTTAAAAATGTATTAAAAGTAATAATAGTTTTAAAAACGAAAAAAACTCGTTGAGTCAATCAGGAATCGAACCCACGCCCCTCGCGCACGGGCGCGTGTCTCTAGCATTAGACTGACAATTGAAATAATCGAAAAATATGAAAACCACTCCGCCACTTAGACTGATGCTGGCAAATTCGATATACACTCTCTATGTACATTCTGGCAGATTAAATGTTAAATAAATTAATTGACCATTAATTATATTTATAGAATGGCCATTAAAAGGCGCTTGACAAAATTGTTAATATCTTCACTATTACGGCCCAATCGACTCGGCTGTTGATGCTGATCAAGAATATATGTATATACTTTATGGGGTCGGAGATTCCTTCTCCCTGTTACATACTTTGCACAAACTTAATATGCCCCCCTCAGGGTGTAATAAATAAACCAGGGACTGTAATCGCTATAAGTGTTATTGATAAAATTGTTAAATAATGATTAATTTCAAGTCTCATAGATTTGCTCACAAAATAATGATTAATTTTAAATTATACTTGACTTCTCAACCAATAATCAATATTTTTGAGCAAAAAAATAAATTTAAGGAATTGTATATTGGTATTTTCCTCGCTGTCATAATCATAATCATTATTTGCAGTCTCTGAAATAAACTTGTTACTCTTTTCCCTGTCCACAGAGGAGGCACAGAAAACGCTGGAGGAGTCAATGGCCATGTCGATTGATGAGCGCCAGGAGTTGGCATTGGAGCTGTATCGCTCGCGTCACGGCGTTGGCACGGGCACACTGAATAGCGTGGGCACCTTGCGCAGCGGCACTCTGGGCACACTGGGCAGAAAGTCGACCAATCGGCCGCCAACGAATCTGCAGCTGGGCAAGAGTCCGCCGCGACCGTCACCCGCCTCGGTGGCCTATCACAGCGATGAGGAGAGTCTCAAGTGCTACGACGAGAATCCCGATGACAGCAGCGTGACCGAGAAGCCATCCGAAGTGAGCAGCTCGGAGGCATCTCAGGTGAGTCTTGAGCATGAAGATTTCAACAATTTCACAATTATTAATGTTTCATTTATTGCAGCACTCGGAGAGCGAGAATGAGAGCGTGCGCAGTGATCCGCATTCGTTTGTGAATCATTATGCCAATGTGAATGATTCGTTGCGACAGTCGTGGAAGAAGACAAAGCCGGTGCGCAATTATTCCAGCTACACGGACTCCGAGCCAGAGGGCAGTGCAGTGATGAGCCTCAATGGTGGCCAGATTATTGTCAATAATATGGCCAGATCGAGGGCGCCACTGCCCGGCTTCTCATCATTTGTCTGACAATCAACCGAGTTCTAAGATCTAAGCAACAGTAGCAGCAGCAGCACCGTCATTAGGGAGACTTTTGTCTAACTTCCCTACTCCCTACCTTCCATCTCCCATCTCCCATCTTTCTCTATATTGTGACTGCATCCGGAAATGAGAAGATGATCCCAGATGATCCAGTGTGTGGAGTATGACGCATGTTTGACTGTTGCTGCTGTGCTGCTATTATATATGGACAATTAGCTATAGTAGTTCTATCTATACCTACGAGTAATCTAATTTATAGTTTCTAGGACGAGAGATCTGAGATTTTTAAACGGCATTTAATTATCAAAATGTTCCACTGACCACCCGACCCAGCTCCAATTAATTATTAGAATTATTATTATACATATGTATGTATGTTTTCTTTTTTTTTCGTATTTTATATTTAAATTGTTTTATACATTAATTAATTTATTTGTTTATCCCACGAATGTACGTCCGTTGTCTGGCACGCCCACAAAACACTACTTATAGCTCGTAACTGGCATTTATCAAAAGCAAAAACTTGTGATACGGAAATTTTTGCTTGATTTGTGTTCAATGTGTGTGAATTTTCATTTGATAGATGTGAATGAGTTTTCCCTCCGTTCTCCCCCTTTTTTAAGCCTTGCGCGCAATCTCATTATATTTAATATACTTAGCTATATTTTATGAGACATCGATTGCGAGTTAGCAAAATAGGCAAACAAAATACATTCAAATACGTTTCCGTTGCCTTTGAATTAATTTATAAAATTTGAAATGAAATGTGACGCAAAGGCAGCTGCAACTGATGCAATCAGTTGACGAATGCAAAAAGCAAAGAGCAAAAAAGAAAACAGAACAAAGAATTACGAAAACAAAGATGTTAAGAAAAGATGAATAAGAAAATCGACAGAAAAACTGATGAAAACAATTAGCATATCCCCCTAAGTGAAGATGATGGAAGAGTTTGTGAAATCGAACTCATAACGATGACGACATATTTTTTTTTTAAAAAGCTTTTCATGTATTTGAGATAGGTAAAAATACATGAGTGTGTGTTCTTTTATATATGTATAAGTATAGGCCATATTAATGCAATTTGTAGCACATAAGCCACAAATTCAACACAAAAAAAAAAAACAAACAACATGACGCGAAATGTTTTTTTTTTATCTCCTCTCTCATGGAACAAAACGATCGACATGAAAATTATAATAATAGTCTAGCATTAAGTACGATCAATTTGGTGTATAATCAGATATATATGTATATGGATGTTTCAAGTATACATGTATATGAACATATATATTGCGTATACGCAGTTTTGGGGGGTCATAGGCATTACGTATGCGCGCGCAAACTAAGCATAATTAAGTGAATACATTTTAATTGTTAAACTCAAAGGCAGAATTTACATATATATGTATATGCTAAACTTTATAAACTATTTGTGTATTGTATATGTATATCTATATCTAAATAACTTAAATGACTGATTATATATTTTATACTTTTCGCTCGATATCTAAGTATATTACATATATTTTATTATTTTATGTGTGTGTTTTTTTTTTCGATAAAACCTTTCGGCGCATGCAAATAAACTATATTGTAATAATAAATTCTAAACTGAAAACTGTAAATCCGCATATACGAATATGTCTATTGGTTAATGCGAATATGTTTTTTTTTTATATATATTACACCTAATTTAACTTCAAAGACTCGAAGCACAAGTTCATCTAGATATGTATTGTAATTGTTTGCAACAGCTAATTAAATATTTAAATAGTTAAGAATCAAAGTATATATGCATGTATACATATATACATACAATTATATATATATAATATAAATATATATGTATATTTTTAGGCATAGGGAATGTTTCAATACAGTTTGCATTTGGAGGCGAAGTCAGTGGAGGAGTGCAGAGGCAGAAGGTCAGAAGTTTAGTGGAAATCGCGCAGCAAGCGCCAAGTATTAGCATATATTTATGTGTAAATGTAATTGAAGAATCATATGAATCAATAAAAGGTGTAAAAAATGACCAAATGTTGTTTAATTTCTTAAAATCAACATCAAGTCAAGTCATGCAAAAATACAATTAATTTCCAATTTTCTTAGAAGCTTATCCTTACTCACTGTTTGGATTTTGAAGTGATGAAACTTCGTCCAGTACTAAATTTATCCAGAACCTAAAAACTTACCGACTAATGCCAAAGTCATTATCAGGCCTGTTCCGATTTTCACTTTTTACCTTTTAGCATTTAGTGAAATGTATTTATTTACTTTGAATTTAGACTAATTGTTTAAAAATTATTGTTTTTCGCTTTATCGGACTTAAACTCATCTACTCAAAGGGATATTAATCCGCTGAATATAGCTGAAATGGTATTAGAACAGGTTAAAGAAATTCAATTCCGACAAATCTTATCGAAAGTGAAATTCGGAACAGGCCTGTATATATTTAATCTTCTTCTGTTTTTTGAAGATATAGAAACTATCAGTATTGCTATTTAATCTTCGGCACAGCAATTAATATCAAATTTTTTAACGATTTACATACAGGTGAATTTTATTTATTTTTAACTTCGTTTTTTGATAAAAAATAATAATAAAACAAAAAATATATTTATATTTAATATAATTAATAATTTCCATATGGGAGCTATGTCATGGTGAAAGATGATTTTTGGTTATGGTGAGGGGCAAGGCGAGTTCGATCGATTTCTGCAGGCACTTGGGTGGAGTTTAACTTATTGTCGTTAGAGTTCAGTACGCAGAGTTAAGGCATATCCCGGGCAGATAACGGATTACAGAATACATATTAAAGATTACACATTACTTTTGACTAACCGTCTAAATGTGACATAAGTTAGATACAAAAATGGCACTTAGTACTAAGACTTAAGATACAACTAGTTAAAGAATATCTCCAAAAAAAAAAAAAGAAGTGCAAAAAAGAATTGATCTTTTAGTTTGTTAGCTTTTCACTCCGATCGTTGCATGATCATCTCGATTTTGTCACCGGC
The DNA here is from genome assembly GCA_037043435.1 of Drosophila suboccidentalis. Lineage (NCBI taxonomy): Eukaryota > Metazoa > Arthropoda > Insecta > Diptera > Drosophilidae > Drosophila > Drosophila suboccidentalis. Next base: position 1,471,151 of record JBAMBK010002349.1, read on the forward strand.
AGCTGCGATCAACGGCACCGTGAGACAACAATCAAAGTCCTGCGTCTTCATCTCATTGACCTGGTTGAATGAAAGGATTGTTATCAATGAATTTGGATAGGATAATGATATAGGACAATGTCATTGTCAGTCACCTGCATAATCCGATCGAAGGGCTTCAGTTGGCCGCACATGTCCGCCGGGCCGCCGCTGCGAATGCGATTGATGAAAACTCCGCGCTCGTAGAGTCCATCTGAGACGGAGAATCCATAGTCATCGTAGACTTTATCCTTGTAAAGTGTGACATGAAAGACGCGCTGTTGTTGATCCTTGTTGCAGCCGTTGGCATTGTTATTGTTGTTGTTGTTGCTATTGTTGTTGTTGTTGTTGCTGGCTTCGGTGTTGGTGGAGGGACTGCGAGGACGTCGCTGCACCTTGGCATAGATGGCCTGAGCCTGGGGCAAGCCACCAGCTCCACTGGAGGCAGCGCTGCTGATGTCGTGACTGCGCAGTATCTTCAGGTCCACCAGATCGCCCAGATTGTGCAGCAGGCTGGTGGCATGCGACAGTGGCATGCCCTGCACCGAATGCTCATCGATGGCCAGCAGCTGATCTCCGACATGGATCTGTCCGTTCTTATGCGCAATGCCGCCTAGAGTACACACAGAGAGTAGAGAGGAGGAGAGAAAGGGGAGTTTTACTAGTAGCACTTGGAGGAGTTGACCTTGATCTCTTACCCTCCACCAAACCGCTGATGGTAATGGGCTTGGTAATGTCCTCGCTGCCGGCCAAGGTGATGCCCAGCAATCCACCCTTGGGCTCCAGACGCACCGTGAAGATGATCTGATGCAGGCTGCTGCCGCTGCTCTTGCTGCTCGAACTGGCCGCCGATCCATAGACCTTGTTCTCCATGGGCGGTGGCAAGGCGGTGCAGTCCACACTTCAAATGAGATTGCAGATCCGATTAGAGATCACAAATTTCAGATTCTTAACTTAGAAAAAAGTTCTAAAGCTAATCCCGTTGCGATATCGAATTTAGTTCAACAGGATAATTAGTCGTTCTTCAATTAATTTCTTACTAACTGAAAGTTTATAATGATGCATTCGACAATTCTCTTAGGTAGCTCATACTTATTACAAATATAAAGTAAAGATGGAAATCCAGATTATAGATCGAGTTTTAAATCGAAATGTTAAAAACGTCAAAAACAAAAATCAAAAATAAAAAAACTATCAAATTAGAGTTGTTGTCGATTATTCCATGTATTTTGACATCACTTGTTTTAAGCATAGATTCTCTCAATCGAGAAACTATTCGTTTTTTAAAAAAGGTATGACTAAGTAGAGAATTTAGGCTAAATTATTTAATACGGCACGCGTACACACTCTTGATATTAAGAGTTTCGCACTTGAATCGACAATTTTCAGGAGAATTGAACATTTAATATTCATTTTGTTTCGAAATCAAATTGATTTATATATTCCCAATATTCATTTTCATTCATAGATATAATAAATAAGTTCTTGATTCAAGTCCAAGCACACTTGATTTTTCGCTCAGTGTGTTGACTCGATGACTCACCTGGCATAGCGATTGAGCTCATAGCCGCCGTAGTGATGCGTCTCCCGATCCTCCCGATCGTCCTGCTCGTCCTCCTCCTCGGGCAGCTCGGTGGTCAGGCTCTGTGTTTGGTTTGATGGCGCCGCAAAGTTGCGACCGTTGTTGACTGAGGAGCAGCTGATGGCCCCCGTCGTCCAGGCACTGGAGGCATTGGGAGTCGCCTGGGGATGTCGCAGCTGGACGGACTGCAGGCTGCCCGTGTCGTCCAGGCTGGCAGCACGAAAGTAGTCCGGCTGCGGGGTGCTGGACTTGAGGGAGATGCAGTCGTTGTACTTGACCTCCGCGTACTTGGACGCCACATAGGCGCTGCCGTAGAGGTCCCGGTCCGTGTCGGTGCCCGGCAATGGCAGGGGCAGGGGCAGAGGCACGGCGGCGGTGCAGCAGTTGCTGTAGATGGGACTGGGACTGGGCTGCAGGAAGTCGGGCAGCACCACCCGCTTGATGGTCAGCGTGGTGAAGTCCGCACTCGCACTCGCCGCCGTCGACTGTGTGGGCGTGAGCGTGGAAGTGGGCGTGGGCAGCTCCTTGAGCAGGGCATCCACGTTGAAGTGCTGCACGGGATGCTGGTCGACGGCGAGCAGGATGTCGCCAGGTCGCAGCGAGCCACAGCGATGGGCGGGACTGCCCATCTTGACGTCGGAGATGACGAGGCCCGCGTGACTCGACCCGCTGACACTGACGCCCAGGCCGCACTTGCCGGCCCGCAGCAGCTTCACGCTGAAGACCCCGCTGGAGGGCACCACCGCGTCCGGCATGTCGAACTCCACCTCCAGCTCCAGCCAGTTGGCGGCAGTGGGAGCTCCACTGCTGCTCCTGCCCTCCAGCAGCTGGCGCATCGCCATCGCGTCCAGGCTGTACATCTTGTTGATGGCCACAATGCGATCTCCCGGCTGAATGCAGCCACTGCGATCCGCCACTGAATCGGGCAGAATCTGGGCAATAACCACGGGCATCGAATTGCCGAGAACGATTCCAGCTCCCTGGCTGCAATCGAGCAGCACTGGGAAACTCTCGGCGCGACACAGACCCAGACTGGGATTGCCGTTCCCATTGCCATTCCCATTGCCAGCTAATCCTCCTCCTCCTCCTCCTGCTCCCTCCAGGGGCAGAGAACTCTTGCGCACGATGCGTGGACGTTGTCGGCCCGTGGATTTGCGTGACTCCAGCGTGCTGAAGCTATACTTGGGACTGCCCAGCGCTGTGTGACCTGAAATAGGAAGAGATGCCCATTAAATGCGGCCAGCGTACAGAGTGTAGACTATTTTTGGACGCCCCTCTGTGAGCAGCTGTCCCCCTGTTGATTCCCCTCCCACAACATCCCCATCATTATTTACGGCCTCTTTGTCTTTGTGTCTTTCCTGCCCAAACTTGGCCAAAGCTTTTAACACTCGATCTTCGATCTCTCTCTCTCTCTCTCTCTCTCTCTCTTTTATTCCCCTTACCCTCGCTCTCGCTGTCGATCTCCTCCAGCTGATGGCCATGTGTGAGAAATGCTTCACATGGCAGCCACTTTGACTGCAGCTAATCCACAGCTTAGCTTCTATGTCTGTATTTGTATCTGTATCTGTATTTGTATACCCCCTCTTCAGTTTGTATCTGTATCTGTAGCTGCCTCTGTTTATTCTCCTGTCGATCTTCCTCGAGAATTTACGACAATCCAAGTTCTAGTCGAACTTCTCCTGTTTCTCCCCTCTCCCCTCTCTTGTCCCCTGTTCCCTCTTCCCTTCTCAAAGCCGAAAGCAAAGCGAACGAATTATTCGTTCATTTTCATAGCACTCAAACACACAAATTGATTGGCATTCTTGGCTCATGCTCTGTGCGAGGGCTGTTCAGTCAATATATCATTATTATTGTAAGAACTATAAACAACTGTCGTTGACTGTATTTTTCTACAATTTAAATTCATAAAAAAATATAACCAATAAATTAAACAAATAACTATTAGATCTAAAAAAAAGAAAACAATATTCTAGCTATGTTTGGAAAAAATCAAATCAGCGAAAATCAAAAAACTGCTTAAAAAGTTATTGCAGTTTAGGCATAGAAACTTTGGAGTTTCTTAGGATGGAAAAGTATTTGCCCCGCTTGATAAATAATAATTTCATAAATAACTAGTTCTTCATACTAAAGGTTATTTTTATCCGATTGTTCCTATGGTAGCTATATGATATAGTCATCTGACTTTGACCAAATTTGATCAGCATGTAAAAACTAGTCCCAATCATGTAACTTGTGAGTTTGGCTAAGATATCTTAAGAAACAAAAAAGTTTTTCATACTAAGCATTTCCGTGACCTTTGACCCCGATTTTTACCCACTTATTGCACGATGAAATTATCTCATCTATGTTGTGTGAAAATTTCAGCTTTCTATCTTTTACCGTTTGGGCTACACGTTGATTCTCAGTCAGTAATCATTAATTATAATGAAAAGCCGTAACTTCTCCTTATGACCACTGAAAAACTGTTTGAGCTGCCCTCGCTTATTTGGAACGTATTGTTTTAGCTGTGGATCGTCGACTCGATTCATTAGACATTGGACGTTGGACATTGGAGAGACGCCCACGTCGCGAGATCGATCGACCTTCAAGGCGCCATTTTTGGCGGATCGCGTTGAAAGCGTTTTGGCGTTTCACAAGCGTCGATTCATTAGCTGCGATAGCCGAAAAAGACTTTTAACTGTTGCGAGTTGTGGTGCATGTGGTGCAGTCAGTGGTGCTATTGATTCCGACTCCGACTCCGACTCTGACTCGACTCCGAGTTGAACTCGACTGTGATTGGACTTACCGCGTCGGGCCAGCGCATGAGCTGGCATTATCTGCATCTGTGTGTAGCCCCGTCCTGTGGACGTGTCCAATATGGTCATCACCTCGTCGGGACTGTAGGCTGTGTGCTCGATCATTGTGTCGTCGATGGAGAGCACTTGATCGCCCACTGATAAGGCGCCACAACTGCAAGCAAACAAACACATGGACATCGAATTAGATACAGAATTCGATATATGTAGATATAGACATTTGAATGTGGTTAGTTTATTAAATATACTACGTTTATGCCATGAACTATCAGGATGATTCACATTGTCAATGGTTGCATCTAGTGTGTTATTTACCAACATGTTTATGCCAACATTAAGTAGACAGTAAATAAACATCAACTAAAACACTTTAAATCTTTTATTGGCAACTGTTTAGTGTTATGTCCTTAACGTTTTTGATTATTCACATATTTATTTCACATATTCTTCAGTTTGATGTAGTTTAGTTACATTTTAACCATTTTAATATTTCATTTAACAAATTTTTTTTATTTGCGCTTTGATCATGAATATCACAAATAAAAACTCAAAATTAAATATAAGAAAATTTAAATCAAAATTAAAAATGAAAACTAAAAAACAAAATCAGAAATAAAATACAAAACTAATAACAAAATATCAGAGATCGCAAACAAGACTTATGAGTCGGAAAAAATCGAAACAGCTCCTAATTTTTCGTTTTAAATTTGTTTTCAAAGTAAAACATGCTTTTAAAAATGTATTTAAAAGTTATCCCATAACTCTTATTTGCATTTTTTAAAACAACAATAAAAAATACAATTTTTTTTATGAAAATTGGAAATAAAAATTTAAAAAAAGTATTTTTTGGATGTCTGAAAAACCGAAAATAATCCTTATAAATGAAACGGTTACTAAACGGTTATTTCGGTTTACAGAGTTTCGGTTTTAAGGTTTCGATCAAATGAAAATTGTATTTTTCGATTATAGTTTTAGTTACGGTTTTAAATTTTAATCGGTTAATCCCTGTTTGTTTCTAAACTTATTTTGAAATGTTTTACGTTTATGCCATGAACTTGACATGAATTTCTATGCAGTAGTGCAGTTATTCTTAATACTCACCGATCGGCAATACTGGCGGTAGTATGCTGGCAATATAGATGCCCGACTGGGTGGCCTCGTCTATTTTGTCGGTGCTGGAACTGGTTCCGGCGGAACTGGAGCCGGAGCTGTTGTAGTTGCAGAGCACGAGGCCCAATTTGTCATTCATGGGACGCTCGATCTCAATGAGCAGCGGCCCCATGGAGAACTCGACACTCTGGACGACGGATACGTCGTACTCAATGGTGAGATTGGTGTAACCGGAAACGTGGCCGCATTTAATGATCTGCTGTGCCTCGGCAAGTGTCTTGCCAATGAGCGAGATCTGAGGAGTGAGAGAGAGGGAGACAGGGAGAGTGAATTATGTGTGGGATACGGAAATGGATCAGCGGAAGCGACTGTCAGCAGGTGGAAGCCATCATCATAATCTTCGATGGGTCGATGGGTCTCGATGGGATGGGTGGATGGACACTTACATTATCGACGCGCAACAGACGATCGCCGGGCTTGATGCGACCCGTCTTATAGACGGGGCCGTGAAGTCGCACGTGGGTGACGATCAGCGGGTAATCGGCACCGCCCCGCAGCGTTAGGCCCAGACAGCCACTCTCCCGCTCCACGGTGATCTGTGCCAGTTTCGAGGTAACATACAGGCTATTTTGGGAAACTGCTGCAAACGAACAAAAAACCACAAGTGCATGATAGATACGATCAATTGAAAGAAAGATATATGGATGGATCTTAACATGGATTGATAAAATGTAAGATAGATCGGCAAAGTGATCTCAAGTTAGAAGGATGTTAGATCTCAAGTAAAATATATAGATAGATATCAAGATAGATGGAACTCCAGATGGAGAAATTTGTCTCATTATCGATCGATAGATGGATCTCAGGATAGATAATAAGACAGATAGATAGAGCTGAAGATAGATAGATGAAACTTAGATGGATGGAGATACATAAATAGATCCGTTGATTGATCACTACACAGTTCTCAATAAAAATATATTGTAGATCAGTAGGTTGATCAGTAACAGATTTCAATATAGATAGATTGATACATTTTATGTTAGATAGATTCATCTCAAGATAGATTGATCTAAAGATACATTGGTTTTAAGCTATATAGATCGACAGAAAGATAGATCGATCTTAACACAGATAGATCAATGCATATAGAGAGATCGCAAATTAGATCCCAATAAAGATCGATATCTAGATCATTAGATAGATCTCGAGATAGATAGATAGAAGGATAGATGGATGGATGTATTCAAACTTACTGCATTCTGGCAACGAGTACTCGATCTCCACAATAGCTGGCGACGGATCAGCTCCAGCTCCGGCGCACAGCATGTTCATGATCTTCTGGTTGCTCAGTCCGATTGTCGAGATGCCATCGATCTGATGCAATCGATCTCCCGGCGCCAGAAAGTCGGCCGCATGACCCACTGGATTGAGGGCCCCGATAACAGGTGGATAGGACAGATCATTGCGCTCTGTGGATTACAAATTACACATGTGTAGAAAGTCAATGTCAGATCAATCGTTGCCAATCAACTTGTAAAAATAAACAACAGTCAATACGAATATGTTGCCATCAATCTAATGAAATCAGTTGATGATGAGGTAGATTCTTTTAGGTTCTTCCATAGAAGAGATTTCACAGTTTGCTTTTTTTCAGTTCATTTCAGATTGCCTAGAATTAATCGACAAATATCCCGAGACAAAATCAATTAATTCAAGATAATGTGGATTTTTATTTGTTTATTTCTGAATTAATTTCAATCGCTGCACTGATATTAAAACTTCTGAACTAAGGCCCTTATCACAGATTAAGTTGCGCTACAGATTTCGCTATGTTCTCGTATATTGTCCGGAATTATAATATCATTTTCTTTAAATCTTTCTTATGAGCTTGTCAGGTTCATTTTAAAGAATATCCAACATATTATTTAAGACTTATTTCTTTCAATTTCTATAAGTTCAACTGCTTATTATAATGAAATATAAATGATTTTCAATGATTATATTAAACTAATAATAATTATTAAATATTAAAAGGAATTTGATTGATCTTATAAGTTGTTTTTCTCTATGATTTATGTTCTCTGAGTATATCACAATCCCAAATTCGTGGGATCTCTGACAAACAGACAGTAAATTCCAATTGTCGCCCAAGTTAACCCGAAATTAATATCTCTTCCAAGAATTTCATTTCAACTCTAAAATGTTGCCTGAAGAATCTTTGGAAATTTTAACTGCATTTTCCATTGTGTTGAGTATCCGTCGAAAGGGAAGGGGGGGAATACTTAAGAGGCTTTTTACTTTAGACCATTGCATATGAGGAACATCTTCGACTAAAGTCTCTCAGATCTCCGAGATATGATCGGTTTTGGCCAGTTTGCCAGTTAGCCTGTTAGCCAGCGACTTGCCCTGTTGCCTTGGTCTCCATTTCCACTTCTGTCAGCGGCTCGTCAAGCGACACTGTCGCGCCTTTTGGCCAACAACAAGCGGCAACAACAACAACACAAACAGAAACAACAACAACTCGTAAATAAATGTATGCTTAATAAAAAGCGAACTGTTTGCTATTATGACAAACTACAAACTACGCGTAGAGGGCAGCAAATGCAAATTTGGCAAATTGCCAGACGCCCCCCCCCCTCCCCCTCCCCCACTCGTCTTGTCCCTCCCACCGCTTTTGGCCAAGTGAAGGCGACGACGATGTAGACGTAGACGTAGACGGCATTGTCCCAGACGCTTACGTCAGAGAAGCGGCTAAAAAGATGGACAACATGGAGAACTGGACTTAAGTTCAACTCTGGTTTTGGGTCTAGCTTCACATTTCTCTCTCTCTCTCTCTCACTCTCCGTCGGCTATCTCTTTCGCTCAGTCGTGTAGTGCAACCGTGGCCAATGTGTTTGCGTTCTCGTTCTTTTTTTCCTCTTGCAATATGTCGAGATTAGTCAGGGAAACGAAATAAAAATTGTTTCGGATGCAGACGAGAAATATGTATTATAATGTCTGGCAGTCGACAGACTCGACCCCAAAGAGCTTGACTGAGGCGGGCGAGGGGTGCAGAGGGGGAGGTAGATTGGGGGCGTTGGCTGCTTTGAAATGATGATTTATTTTGGCAGCGTCGCCGTCGCCGTCGTCGTCGTCGTCGTCGTCGTCGTTATCGACATGGACGCGTTCCGCATTCAAATCGCATCGTCCCACTTTGGCTGGAGATCAAGAGCATCAGAGCCCCAGACCACAATGTGAAACAGTCGTAACCCTTCCCCCGAAATCATAAAAAATCGAAAAGAAGCAAAGCAAACAAATCTAAGTCAGCAGCCGCAAATTGAAGCAGAGCCAGCCCCAATTTGCATCAAGTAAATAAATGACTTGTGACACAATCACAATTCTATTTAACCACTAACAAATTACAGCTACAACAAGTTTGGCTGAAAGCACAGCAAATAGCTTGTTAAGATTCATTAAAAATGCTACTCAAGATTCACAATTCTCATTACACTTTACGAATGTGGGAAAGTCTGTGAAGAAAGTCCTTGAAAATCTTTAAATAATCATTACTATGTAATTTGAACAGCAGACCTTTACACTTACAGTCATTTAACATTCTGGAAAATTAAACTATGCTGTTAATGAGACTGTGTAATGTGATAAATTTCGGGATAGTTGAGAAAGTAAAGATGAATCCTGTTAATGAACTGTCAATGATAGCGATAGATAGTTAAAATCAAGGATTAAAACCTCAACCGCAACCGTAACCTTTAACCGGTAAAAACCGGTTGAAATTTAAAACCGTAACGGAAACCGTAACCGAAAAAAGATATTCTCATTTGACCGAAACCTTTAAGCCGAAACTCTGTTAACCGAAATAACCGTTTAGTAACCGTTTCATTTATATGGGTTAATTTCGAATTTTCATGCATAAAAAAAAAAATTATTTTTTATTTTTAATTTTTTTTTTAAATTTTTTTTTGTTTAATTTTGAATTTTTATTTGTGATATTCGGTTATTATTATATTTTTAATATAATTATATTTTTGCAAAACAATAATCTTGACAGAGCTAATTAATTTTTGTAGTACAAATTACAACACCAAAATTTAAATACCAATTAATAAAGAAATTCCAAAATATACAAAAAATATTATTTTTAATTATTTCAATATCGCAATATATTGCCTTGCCTTCCGTTATAAAAAAGGTTACAAGTAAAATATACTACAATTTAAAATAATAGCTAACACACTGTACGGATATTCGTTATTATAAATTTCGATGCATTTTCATCAGATGTTGCCCCACTGTGCGTATGAGAGAGATGCTTAATCGCCACCCTTAAATTGCTTATAAATTGCAGATTGATTAAACATAATTATAAAAATATTTGATAATCTTTCAATCAATGCTGTTGCCAACTGACAGCTGTCAGAGATCAGTTAAAGATTGAACTATTGGGCTGAGTTTTGAAAATGCGGGTTGCTGTTTTCCATCTCGCATTTCCCAAATGGCATTTGAAACATTTTCCAGCTAACATTTGAGCGGGATGTCTTCATAATTTCATTGGATGTACTTGTATTTATATTGAGAGATGGGCTTCTGTCTGTGGGCCATTAGGCTGCCACTTGAAATGTTTCATTTATGTGGCAACTTTATCCCGATTGTTCGATTCCCAATACCGATTTCCATTTGTGGATTACTCGCTTACCTGCAAAATTGATGGCCAAATGGAGGGCGTTGCGTGGCAGTGTGATCGTCGCGTAGGTTGTGCCCCTTTCCGGTGCCAGGCCGGAGTCTTCGGATTGTGCGGGACTCATTGCGCGGTCAACTGCGAAAGATGAATGAAGAGGGAGACGGGGATATGAAATGGATGTAATCATGGCGTAAAATCAACATCAAAGGTAATTTTCATTTTCATTTATCTTCTTATTTATCAAGTTTCCTTTTCTTTTCTTTTTCTGCACACAAAGACGGTCATCGACCGGCTACTCCTCTTCCTCCTCTCCCCAGTCAGAGTCAGAGGCAGAGGCAGAGAAGCGTCATCATTTCGCCAACAGCTGTCAAAGGAGCGAAGAAGAAAGAGAGGGAGAGAAGAAAGAAGACCAGCCGGCAGCAGACCGTACGATGCAATTCTTAATTTATTCATCAACACCGTTGAATTAACCAAAAACAAAACTGAAAACTGAAAGTGAAAAAAGGCGCCAAATGATCAAAGAGATTCGCAATTCCGGCAGGAGTGAAACTCCCCGAAATGATCACGCCCACCTGGCCGCAGAAATGTCTTTATTCCTCAACTGACTCTGGCAAATTTAACAATTCTTCTGCACAACGTTCTCTTAGCCGTGTTCAATGCACGACCTTCAATCAGGCCAATGTTTTAATTAAAATTCCATCGAAAACACGATATAAATAAATAAATCAATTAATCTTTATGACTTCTCTTTTTTTCTGGCGAGTGCGCCATTCTTCCAGTGGATTCTTCGAAAGAAAGAAGAGAACTGAATAAATAATTAAAAGCCACAACAACGGAATGAAATATGGCTAAAAATTCAACACTGTCGATAATAAATATGGAGAAAAATTGCCAACAAAACAGAATTCTCTATCATTCTCATTGTTCCTTTTTGCAACTAATTGCAAATGTCTATCCTAATTACAAAAGCGTTACATTTAGTTTAATTGAAAATAAATGAAATATAAATAAAATGAATGAATTAATGTTTCATTTCCAAACGTTCAGCGACACAATTCAATGGGAAATCGTAATGAAATGAGAAGCATTTGGAGTGCAAAACAAAAGTTTGTTCAATTGTAAATTATACAAAGTATCAATAGACACTGTACTAATGTAAATCAAAGTCATCAATAACAAAAACAAAATAAAAATATTTATTTTAAAATTAACAGAAGGTAAATAAACTTAAATGTGAACTAATTTAATAAAAGTTAAAATATTACTGAAATAAAATTACAAATTCTTCTTAGACGTCGCGACGTCAAATTTATAGTTAAGTCATGTCAATGGGGTTCAGTGATTTAAAGAATTGCCACATCCTTGTACTAGCTATCTGCACTGTGGTAACCCTATGCTGTTGATGATGTGGCAACACTTTTAGCGACAGCCAGGCCACACGGCGTATGCGCGATGTGCTACAATTGCTGCAAAGCATTGAGAGCAACGGAGGCGCACACCTCAATACACACACACGCACACCTCAATACACACACGCACACGCACACACACGCACACATAGACAGAGAAACTTTGACGTAAAACGTCGGACGCTGCGGACGCGACTTTTATTTTCGAACGCTTCAATGGCGCATAAAGTTTTTCTTAATGCCCGCCCGAGTATGAAAAACAAAAACAATAATTAGGCAAAGCCAGCAACAACAACCACAACAACAAAAGCAGCCAAAAGAAAAACACAATAACACCAAAAAAAAACTAAAAGAAAAAGCAAAGGCAAAGGCAAGGGCGGAGAAGCTAAAAAACGTAACGTTGAAATTTTTACGTTTCGCTTCATTTGCGTAGCGCAACAACAACAACAAGAGCAACAAGAGCAACAACAACAACAACAACAAGAGCAACAACAACTACGCACACATCTTGCAGATACATTTGTGTATCTTGTGTGTGCTTAGATACATTCGCTTTGGACATTTGCGCCACATTTCGCAGCGTGCTCCGATTTTCTATATGTATCTAATTTATTTTCATTGAATTTACTTTTATGCATTAGTTTCTCCGTAGCGTGCCGAGGGTTGTCGTATTCCGGGGGGGGGGGGGGGGGGGGGCAGGGTAGTCGTTTTTTAGTACCTCTTTTGGGTTGCACATATAGTACGACAAAGCGAGTACTTTTCGACATTTTGCCACTTGACGCATTCACATTCAAATTCGCTTTGAAGTCTTTTTACATTTTACATTTTACGTTTAACATTTTTATCTTTTTTTTTCTATATTTACAATTCTTTCGCCAACTTTTGGAGCGATTTTTTTGTTAGTTGTTCGCCTTTTGGCTTTCGTTGCCTGGCTTTTCTTTAGTTTATTTTCTTTATTTCTTTATTTCTTTTTTTTGGCTATTTTTATGTGTATTTGGCTTTTCATTTCGATTTCCCACAAATTCACATTTTTATTTTGTTTCGTTCTCAAACATAATTCATTGGACACGACGAGCGGAAATCATGTGTGCGATTAGTTTCAGAAATAAACTATGTGTATGTTATTATGCATATGGGCATTTCCAAACTCGCGCACGGGACATTCGTACACATTCAATGTAAAAAAACGGTAAAAAGGAAACGGTTTTTTTTTCTGATGAAATGCTTAACAAATAGCATTTTATTAGCTCTTTCTTTGGTGCAAAGATTAAGTTTGGGTAATTTTTAATTTTTAAGATAATAGCAAAATTTAAGTGATTCGCACGGGACACGAAACGGAAGTGGCTTGTGAGGTCAACCAATTCAAAAAATAATTTCAGCGAATCCAGAGGCAATATTTTAATGCAACTAATTTAAAACTCTTGTGCATTGATGCCTCTTAAAAATGGTTATGATTTTTTTCAAAGATGACTTGCACTTTTTTTTAAATTCAATTTGACTTAAATTCGCACGGGACATCGCGCACGGGACATTTTTTACCATCACTATTTTTATGTTCTTTCTGTCTCTCTATTTTTAAATTATATATCGAAAACAGCCCGAAAAATTTATTTAAATTCAACTTTCAATATATTTCTTTGAATTAAAATGGTTCACGTTACAATCTTACTGTCCTACTTTGTGTAATCGTTAAAATACAAACGGTCCATTTTGGAAGTCCATTTTTAAGAAAATCAGCAAAAATATAGAAAAGGTGAATTTATTCCAATGTAGATTCTATATTTTCATCCTATTGAATTTCTTCTAGCGTATATTGTTAAAATAAATAACTTGAATACATTTTTGGAAGAAAATTTCACAAGATGTGAGTTTTTGATCAATTTTACGTTTTTGGCAGCGGTGGACCTTTCTGTGGAAATGCCCATATGTACATACATATGTATTGTGTAGTCATCTACATGTTAAGCCTAGCAGTCATTTTAACATGCAGTTTAAATAGCTATTTAAGATTTACTGTTCATAATTAATTGAATGTCCTAGTTAAGCTTATCAGTCATCATGATCGCATCTTATCAAAATATGATACAAATAAATGAAAGATAAAATTGTGTAGTCAATCTACTTAATGACTAATTATAAAGTCCAAAATGTTCAAAAATCTCTCCGCTAGTATTTTTTATGATTTTTTGGAAATTGCTAAAAAGCCCCTTTTTGTATGAAAAAGAGGAAAAAGGGGTTAAATAGTAATTTTTAGCACTTTTCAAGAAAACATTAAAAATACTATCAAAAATATTTTTGAAAAATTTTTTTTTTGCTGTTACTCTTAGAATTCTTTTAAAAAATTGTTTGCATCAAAATATTTTTTTGAAAAAACCGAGGAAAAAAGTTGAAAAATTGACTTTTTCTAAAGTTCAAAATTTTCCAAGGGTACTTAATGGTTTTTGTAGACGTTCTTGTATCATTCGAACGGAATTTAAGTGAATAAAAGATTAATGTAAAAAAGCCGCATCAAAACATCTTTATTATACCCATAAGGGCACTCTATAGATGCTTCTAAAACAATTCTTTTCAAACACACTGCAACTGTTGAAACTTGAAATAGTGATGGTAATCGATTCTAAAAATGTTCAGCACTATTATCATTTTCAGTTTATAATTTTAAATGGCATTTATGTTCAAATCCGACGACTCTAAATCACAATTATTGTCGATTTTCGGAACTCGGAAGAGCAATCAACTCGTTTTGTGGCAAATCGACTCGTTTTCGGAACTCAGAACAGGCCCAAATGTGGTTTTGTCAATATTTCGGAAGAGTATAAATGTCTTCTATGGTTTTCTAAAACTAAAAGCTAGATTGTATTTCCCATTCCGTATTAATTATCTTGTTTAATCCGATTTATAAATGGAAAAAGGTAATCAACTTAAAATACAACTTCCTTGAGTAAGAAAATCGTTCCGTCTTCTCATAATTTAGTTATTTTCAAGATGTTGCGGTTGACGAAACAGAGTTTTTCCTGACTTCATTAGGAAATCTGCAAATTGGCAGACGAAATTGGCAATGCCATTTACAGTTCCGTTTAGAAGGCGTCTGGAAAAGCGGAAAAGGGAAGGGAGTTAGGGGAAAAGGGGAGAAGGGGAGGGAAAACCGCATTAAAGAGGAAACTATTTTTGGGGTTCAGTTTTTGCCGCTTGTCCGTTGCATTTAATGGGCATTCGGTGGCATTTGTTGGTGTTGGTTGCACGGGTGTCGCAGACGCAGTAAAATTTATCGGCGACAGTTGCACGTTGCGAGTTGCAGGTTGCAAGTTGCATGTTGCTGACGGAAATTGCGCTCACCCGCAACGAGTTGCAGCAAGTGGAGGAGGAGGCGGAAGGTGTGTGTGTGTGTGTGTGTGGGGAGGGGGGGGGGAGGAGAGGGGCATGCCACTTCCTGGCCACTTCTATCTATCATAATCCTGGCAATTAAACAGCCAACGGATCACTTGGCAGCCTGATTAAAATAGGCGGACAGTTGAACAGTCCGACAGTTGGCAAGGGCTGAGGGGCAGGCAGAGGGGTGATGGGGCATGCAACATGCAACATGCAATATGAATAGCAGCACTTGAAGGCCAATGCAGGTCGAGAAGATGCAACTTCAACTCAACGAAACTGACGGACTGCATTGACGGACTGACAGTCGATTCGCTGGGGGTCTAATTGTGTTGTCTTGATTGTTGTTGTTGTCTCAACTGTTGTTGTTGTTGTTGTTGTTTTTATTGCCACCATTTGCGGCACATTTGCAGCAAGTTATGCCACTAAAGCGCTTTGCCACATTTACTTTGCAAATAGACATCATTCAAAATCCCACACACTCCATCTATATAAATGCCTCTCACTCCCTCTCTCTCTCTCTCTCTCTCCCTGTCTCTCTTTGTCTTTTTCCTTTGAATACATTCTTGTGTTAATGATCTGAAATAAGTATCTTTTAACTAGACAACTTCATTCTGCGACTCAGCCGGAATTTGCCCCGTTAATTATTTATTTTTCTTGTCGCGGCCTTGATGCATCAGGGCATCTTTTCCCCTCTCATTGATCCCAGCAACTGGTTGAGGTTCCTCCTCAAAGACAAACACATTAACCGCAATCTAGCAGGACGTTAACTCTTACTAATTTAATTAAATTATGGTAATGAGTTTATTATTCATGAGATGCTGAGTAAATAGAGAAAAACACATATCAACCTACGTAGATCAATGAATCAAATTACAAAATTTTCGCTTAATTGGTTTTCGTTTAATCGCTTTTCTTTTGCTCAAAATCAATTCGTTTTTTAAGCCTCTTCAGAGTTCTTCTGATCCTCCAGATATTTTGTAATTAACTAAATTTAATTTTAATTTACTAAGTACTTTAGCTTATTCTCTAAACCTCCAATCACGTTTTCCTCGATCAATAGAGTCGCAATTCCAAAATGATCTACAATTGATGCTCCGTATTTCGTATGTATGTGTCTCAGTCTATTGTGAACAGACTCCCATTGACAGGTGCTTCTCCCATTTGCCGCTCTCACTCGATGTGTGCCAATGGGGATTGATTGATTGACGTATGGACTGTACTACTGTGAGCAGTATGCCATTGACAGCTTGACGCTTTGTTTTGCTTAACTTAAGCAGCAGAGAAGAAGAAGAAGAAGCGTATTCCAGAACTAGGCAAAGTATAGATATATAGCAAATAGAGATATCCATAATATAAGACTGAAAGAACTGGAGTAAAAGTAGAACGCGGCCTCGCCTCGCCTCGATTCGTGTCCATTAACCTCACACTTCATAGCTGAGGACAGTTACAACTTACCATGGAAATATGTCAAAAATTTCACAACACTATCTATGAGTAGGCGCCAAAAAGGGGGTGGAAAGGGGAGAGGGGGAGTGGGGAGGGATTGGTAGACGGGGACACGCGAAGACAACAAGGAAAACCAATTATTGCAAATGAACTCAAGTGTGGTTCCGCAAAAAGAGAACAAGAAGGAGAAGAAGGAGACAAATGTCAACATCTGATAAAGCCGCAACAAAGCGGCACAAGCACAGGCCCATGTTGCAAGCACATATGCCACAAACTGGGCAGGACTGTGGCAAGGGCAGCGGATGCAGCCAAAGTGCAACAATCGCTCCCAACTCAACTGCTGATCTAAGCGGGCAAAGGGGGCAACAAGGGGGCAAAAGGGGTGACCCTTGCGTGCAAAAAACGAATTCGCTGGGGAGTTGTTGCTGCTGCTGCTGTTGTTGTTGTTGTGCGTTGTGGTGGCATGCCGCATTCGCAGCAACTGCATTGAGATCCTCAAGTATTTAGCAAGACGTTGACATTTATTTGATGGTTGCTATAAAAAACAAGACAGACGCCAACCAGGGCTGACAATTCAAAGGCGAACTAGTTCGCAGCTTTTTAAATGATTAACAGCTGTTAAAGCTCTGTTAGTGCTCTGTTAAACAGCTTTGCAGTCACTGTTGCCACTTCAAAATATCTGATGGAGCCAAAAACAAACAAAAAATGACCCAAATTGGCTTAAAAAGAGCCGAAACTTTATTTTTGCAGTTCATGTTATTTTTAAATTTAATTATATATAAAATATTTCGTTCACAAACACTTAAGGGAATCTAGTGATTATGTTATTAAATAAAAATATATATGTACTTCAACCTAAAACTATACAAAATAACTGATTCTGAACTGGTGGAAAAAAGGAGCCAAATCGAAAAATAAAGTGACAGGAAAAAAGAGCCAGTTTTGGCGCAAAAGCGCCAATTGTGGCAACAGTGTGTGAAACAATTTAATGTTATGCAATGTACTGTTAAGGCGCTGTTACTAACAACTTAACATCTATTGAAATGTTAGTTGAAACAATTGAAAAAGCGACAGTCGAGCTAGACTTATAACGAAATAAAGAAATAGGGAAAAGTACACAAAGTAAAAAACACTCGTTTATAACTCTTATCAACAATCATGAATACATATTTTTGCACTAACATTTAACTGGAGTCTGACATGCTATGTTAATGTAATGTGATCTGAGCGGTCTTTAACAGTGCAATACTCTGTTAATCAACTCTAGATGATGTTATAATCATGAGAAATGCTATGTTAAAAAGTTAACAGCACCGACTGCAGCTCAATTGAAATTCAAGTTCCTGGCCCTGCGTGAGTTGTGAATGAAACGGAGGGAACAGAGGCGACAGAGTCATGCCTCATATCGTGCACCGAGCATTTTTCATGCCACAATCCGAGTCGAGTCTTCGACTGTTGGGCGACTCGCATTTGTGTTGTAGGGTTGTGTAGGGTTGTTGCTCATTATGACGCCGTTTTTGCTGCAAATATTTTGCGTCGTTGCAACAAAAATTGATTTATGCGCCATTCGAGTTGTTGTCGCCGCAACAAGAAGCAACAGAGGCCAAGCCCAAGGGGCCAAGGGGCCAAGGGGGCAGAGTGAACAGGGCAGAAAAGAGGGGGACAGGGGGCAGATCATCGCTGTCATTTGGGGTTGAGTGTCGCCACAATGCGAGTATTCACTTAATGAAGAGCACTGCAAATAAAACATGCAACACAACAATTTTCATTTGCAGCAAGCACATTTTCCATTTCCATTTCCCTCAAGAACCAATTCCCCGCTTCAGTGCACACACAGTGTGTGTGTGTGTGTGTGTGTATTATGATAATTTCCCAACAGTTCTCTTATCGCCACATGCAGTACTTGCAACCGTAAGGGGCACAGATTTATGCCCCAAAATGTTAATAGCCCATAACCAATCCTCGGCCGCACAATCCTCGCACGTAGCGACCAACTTAGGGTATCGTGATAAGGTTTCCAGTTCCCACTCCCCTGCTCCGAATTCCCCGCCTCTTGTTCTCCGTCAGCTGCAATTACCATTTGCATTCGATAGTTGTGCATTTTGCTAACCATCAATATTTCAAATATACTATTGACACAATGATAGGCGTCGATAGCTGGGAAAACCAAATATGCCAGGGGGCGTACCGATATCACATTAGATATGCATTTTATCAAGTGCTCATTAGGTTGACGTTGTGGGTTCTATTTGCCCCGAAACCATCGTAAAACTGAAGAGATTTTCATGTTAGCATAAAACGAACGAAAATGTCATTTTAGTGCCGTCATAAAACCAGGATACAGCAGGAACATGGAAAGATTCTATTAGTTTTTATACTTATGCGGAATTAGAGAACCTATCGACAAGTCCGATTTGTGATCTACAACATCTCATCTCATCTCACGAAAATGAATTCAGTTTAAAATCAACTCATGAAATTCAATAATTAAACACACAAGGGGTCCTTTTAAAGATCTTAAATATATTTCCCAAATTGAAATTTTCGTAATAATTTGAAAGGTAAAGCAAAAATTAGGAAATCTAATTAAGACTGCAATTTAAAGTAAAAAGTCAAAAAGTTTCCTTTATCAGTTTTTCAAATAAATATTCCTCACAATTTCCTTACTCTTTTCATACTTTCAGAAAACTACGCCACACCATGAATGAACTTCTTTCTGTATCTGTTGAGTGAAGAAAGTGAAAACTAATTTGTATCTAAAAGTTGTGCTTAAGTCAATTTCGCAATCTGAGAATTCGCAGCACATTCTCGGCATTCATAATTAACACGTGCAGAGGGCGTTGACAAAAATTGCGCGACTGACGACGACGACGACATCGAAAGCTATGGAAGTTGTAGCTCACACAGACGCAGATGCAGATACAGATATATATGCAGATACAAATACAGATGCATCTATATATGCAGATACAGATACAGATACAAATGCACCCGGCAACAAACAATTATTGTGGGGAATGAACGCATGGAGACGGAAGAATGGAGAACGTAGACTAGAGACAGTGAGACAGGGAGAAGAGGGAGGAGGGAGAGAGGGAGAGAGGGAGGAGGGAGGGAGGATAGAGGATAGAGGCCGTCGACGGCTGCGACAACAGACTCTACAAATTAATCCAAACGGTAGACGACAACAACAACAAAAATTACATTAATCGTGTGTCTTTCGCAGATGATGATGATGAACACGATGATGATGATGAAGAAGATAATGATGATGTTGCTGCAGTTGATGATAATTTGGCTGCCTTTGTATTTGTTTCTGTTTCAGTTTCTGTTTTGTTTTTCTTTTGGTTTTCATATTGCTTTTATTTTTCGTTTTGCTTTTGTTGCTATTTTTAGCGGAAAAAACGTTGAATTTGTGACAGTTTTTCCTGCTTTTCCCGCGTCCAAGGCCCGAAAGATGCACAAAATGTGCATAGCCCTCGTTGCATGTGTGTGTGTGTGTGTGTGTGTGTTTGGGGCCCGTCATCAGAGGAATATGGCTCCATGTTGTGAATGTTGTTGTTGTGTCTGCCATCAAATCAACGCGCACAAAGCGCGTCCTCTGTGCACCAGCATCTATGTATCTCTCTCTCTTTCTCCTTCTCTTTATCTATCTCTGTCTCTCTCTTTCTTTCTAATATTTATGAATTTTCAATTCTAAATAGATTTTATACCGATTGCTTCACTCTATGTGTGTGTGTGTGTGTGTGTGTATTCCGCTGAGTGACGTTGCTGAAGCAATTTTGCGCAAAAATGTAAACAAAACACCGACAATTGCAACAGCAACAACAGCAACAACAGCAACAACAACAACAGCAACAACAGCAACAACAACAACACTGTGGAACAACCACATATTCAAACATACTCAATTGAAGAAGAGTCAGAATTAAGTCTTGCTAGCTATGTAAATACCCTAGCAAATTGCCAAAAACAGTTATGAGCCTTAAATAATTAAATCAACATTAAATTATCTGGTTTAAAGGTGAAAATCTTGGATATATTAAGGAATACGACAAACAGGATAAACTTTTACTCTCAATTTCTATCATAAAAATGTATCTTTAAATAAAAGCAATTATGCAAGAATGATTACATTAAAATTGTGTAAAATAAGCAGGGATTAAAACCGAAACGAATATCGGTTTCAGTTACGGTTTCGGTTATGTTCGTTTTTAGGTTATCGGTTACGCAAAATCTTTGAATAAAGGTTTCGAAATGGTGAACCGGTTTTTTTTATGTTTCGGTTTTGAAATACCGCTATGGTTTCGGTTCACAAAAAAAAGAGGCATTACTTTTTCTAATGTTTCATTCACACATTTACTTCACATATTCTTCAGTTTGATGTAGTTTAGTTACATTTTAACAATTTTAATATTTCATTTAAAAATTTTTTTTATTTGCGAGCATTCAGTGCTATGAAAATTCGATCATAAATATCACAAATAAAAATTTAAAATTAAACATAAGAAAATTAAAATCAAAAATCAAAATTAAAAATAAAAAATAATTTTTTTTTTGTGTATGAAACCCTTATAAATGAATCGGTTACTAAACGGTTATTTCGGTTTACAGAGTTTCGGCTTAAAGGTTTCGGTCAAATGAGAATATCTTTTTTCGGTTACGATTTCAATTACGGTTCTAAATTTCAACCGGTTTTTACCGGTTGAAGGAAACGGTTGCGGTTAGGGTTTTAATCCCTGAAAATAAGTATCATAAATATCGATGTCTTGAACTACAAAAAACACTTTATAATATGTATAAAAGCTCATAATTCTACCAATCCATCATGTAGCACATTAATGATATAGAATTTGGACTATTTCGAAAAATAAGAAAAAAACTAAATTAAAACTTGTAATCAAAACAATCTAGATGTCTCTCATTACAAAACAAAAAATTTTGTAGTATAAAACAAAATAACACTATCAATTTGTCACACAGCACCTTTAAGATAAGAAGTTTGTCCAGAAAATGAACATATGTAATTTAAAAGAGATATCGGGTTTTATTTCTTTATTTATCATTTCTAGCTGCCATTGATAACGTCGATTAACTTTAATGAATCTCCGTCGTCATTTAATGGGCAAACTAAATCTTAGATATTCAGAATAATATGAAAAAGTAGTTGTCATTCGATCACCTTAGCATTTCTGAGTAATAAGTTACATATACCCTTTGGCAGGGCAATAAAAAGAAGAGTGTCCAGGGAGCATTGACTGCCATTGTTGACGGTTGACTATAGTTTTTATTTGATATGAATACGAGTATTTATTGCAGTGCATTGAACTCGTGATTATCGTTAAGTAGATTCAATTGTTGCTCTCGTCTTTTATTCAACAGTTTTGTACGCGCCAACAACTGTATTTGTTCCACTGTGCCGCAGGCAGTCAATGTCATTTGCCTCAGATCACAGCTGATGTTGTTGTTGCAGTTGTTGTTGTTATTGTTGTTGTTGTAACTGTTGCAGTTGTCGCCCATTGTTGCTTCCGTTTGGTGTGGCAGCTTAATGAGAGCGACACCCGAAAGGATTTGCCGCGTCCAAAAACAAAAACAACAAAAAGAGCAACAACAACAACAACAACAACAACAACAACAAATGAGTCGCCCCTCGCAATTGCAGACGCGTGTGTGTGTGTGTGTGTGTGTTTCATAAACAAAACCAAATGCTGCAACTGTTGAGATTGCTAGAGAAAGGCGTGGCAGGGGCAGGGGAAGGGGCAGGGGCAGAGACAGAGGAAGGGGGCAGGGGGAGGGGGAGTGTGGCCTGTGCTCATTTCGTTTCAATTGCGTCAAATTGTTGTGGCAACTTCTGTGGCTCTTACCGCACTTATGGCAGCAGCTCTGCATTGTTTATACTTGGCGAAAAAAACAAACACTCTCTGCCACACACACACACACACACACTCACACACACGCACACACTCTCGCACACACACAGACAAATCTGCGATTGTGTAAAATCGTGGCATTTTCAGCGATTTTTCACAAGTCTCTGTCGAAAAAAGGAAAAACAAATTTCAATGTTTACTCATTTGCCGTCGTCTTGTCTGTTCCGGTTCCCTCGATCCCCTTTCCCGTTCTTCTTTTCCTACCCCACCCCCATTCCTCAACACTCTTTCGACAATTTCACATCCTCCAGAGAGGTTGTACAAGTACAAACATGAGAATCACATGAAAATATATTCCCCAACTGCGACACATCAACCAACACAATCCTCATTTTCCCCAGGGGGCAAAGCTAGATTCTTATACGTCTCCCTCTGCTCGAATCCCTCCCGGGGTATAATCCAGCTCCAAGTCATCGAAATAAACCCATCAACCATCGAATGTGTCGTCCACAATTTAAATGACCTGTTGATGGACGTGAAATTCGAAAGGAAACTATTTCGAGTTCCGAGTTCCTAGTTCCATGTTCTGTTATAAATTTGTTGATTTCAATTTATTGGCCATTAAACTAATTTCTGAATTAATTATGATCTCTGTTCGCATTGCGAACATCGTTGTTGGCTCTCCTATTCCAATACTCAGTCTATTTCAAGCTTTTATTATTCCCAACATTTCGATTTCAATGTCCAATTAATCATGTTCCAAATGCAACTCGTAAAAGCTAAACACATCTGCCAGACTATATGCAGTTGGAGATACATCTTGAATATCTCTGAGATACTTCTATGTTCCCATGCAAATGTTTGATCGATTCTAATTTTGTCATTATCAACAAGAAATTCCATAAATTCATGCACATATTAATATTTTGAGTTGGACACGTTTCTTGATTGTTCAGTTTGTCAAATGAGCTATAAGAATGTCCAGAAATAGATACTCCATTGAATGTGACAATCAAATTGAACTATTAAAAAAAAATGCAAGGTGAAAACAAAACATAAGCTAGCTTAATATTAAACAATCGAAGATTGTCGAGCTAAGTACACGAATGAGATTTGGAATCAAATTAACTGAATGATCGAGATACGGATTGTGAAATTGAATTCTAACGAACAAATTTAATGCGATTTTGGATTAAAACGAAAGATTTAACAAGAATCGGACCCAAAACAAACCAAATTAACGATTGATAAACTATTATACTTATAACATTCTAAAAGAACACAAAATTCAAACGAATGAGATTTTAAATCAAATGAATCAAAATAAAAAACAGGACAAACTTTTGTTTTGCAAATTATATAAGACTCAACTAAATAAATGGTTCAGATTAATAACTTTGGAATAAAAAAACAAATAATCAATAGGAAAAATCACAGTCATAAATTCTGAGCAACTCTAAGGTGTGCAATTTCAGAAGTGATCCTTTCTTTTCTCCTAAAGTAACAGCTGTTAAAACTCTGACTATGTGAAAGATATATTTTAATGGAGATATTGTCGAAATGTTCTATTTGATTTGAAGAGTGTTGAGTGTGTGCGAGCAACAAGGGGTGAATCCAAAAGGGTATGAGTGTGAGTGTGAGTATAAATATGGGTATCTAAGTATAAACGCGTAGATGTCAATCAGATGGCATTTGATTGCAGTGCATTGACACTGCACACCTTTCGATTTTCTCAGGCCTTGTTTACACTCGGCTCCCCCTAGAGTTCAGATACTTATTGCTGTTGTTGTTGTTGCTGTTGTTGTTGTTGCTGTGTAAACAAGTGACATCTGGGCAAGTATTGCATCCATTTGAGCCATTCATCTAACAGGCAATCCATCCACTTATGAGTGGCTGCCTCTGTTTGTTTATTTCTCAGTTTGTATTTTTATTGTACTCGTAGTTGTTGACAATTGGCGAGGGTGTATCTGTATCTAAGTATCTTTGTATCTATGTATCTGTTAAAGTAAATGTATCTATGTGCAGATGTGCAATGGAGCTATGCTGCATCCACATAGCTTGAGCGCCAATCTGTGGCATTCCGCGCTAGCAGATTAGACTGAAGCTGAAGCCAACAATGCGCCGCATCACAAATATTTAATTAAATGCTTAATTACGCTTGCCATGCCATAAATTCATCAAATGCAATTTAAGCTTACACACACGACACACAGCCCACCCATCGCCCTCCTCCTCCTCCTCCTCCTTATCCTCAGACCAACTGCAAGCGTTAATGTGCAGATGCAGATACATTCACATCAACAGATACAGATACAGATACAGATACAGATACAAATACTTTGTATCGCTGCGCGTCTCGTTTTCATTCATTCATTAAGAGAGTTCAGTTAAAGCTGAGCACTTTGGTCGCCGGGTTAAACGTTATGTGCCATAACTCTTCCAACTTCTCCTCCATTGCCCCGCAAAACTCTCTTCTCCCATCTTAACTGCCATGAATCGCAGCTTTATTGCAATTGGAGACTTTTGTCCGGCCTAATCCGTTCATATTAACTGAGTGCGTATTCGTGCAGCGTGAATCGCGTTCCATGGAAATATTTTAATGGAATAGTAGCCACAATCCCATCATTACAATCATTACAATATTTCATTCCATCCAAACTGCAGTTGAAAATTATGCAGATAATGATAAAGACCTCGTTTAGTAAGCTTTAATAATGTTAATGTGGCTTTAACAGTAAGATGTTAAAATGATAACAATGTTAAAGTAAAAAGTGAAAGCAAATTTACACAAAAATAAGCAATGTATCATTGTTAAAATTATGTTGTAGCAACATATTAATTTTTATTCTGCATCGGGAAAATCAAGTGCTCAAATTTAAAGAGATAACATGCTGTTAACGTCACATTAACATTTGGCAAATTTAGCATACGACTGAGAACTGAACTTAGAGTTAATATCAAGAAATAATTTCAAAGGAAAAACAAAATTTTGCGATTTTGAAAATCATAAATTCCACTAAAAAATTTGTAAATTTTCATCGATTTACACGGTGTACAGGTGAAACAAAATAATTAGTTTTTAAATTGGATAAGTATGTGTAAAATGGAATTTGCATAGACATTGTGATGGTAATTGAATTAATCTTTCTTAATTAATTAATTTCCCAAACTGAGCCCGAATAGTACATATAGTAAAAGCCAAGTACTCAACCAGCTTTTTACAGTGCTCAAAGATTTCTGTTTGCTTTTTCAACTAACTTGATGGGGAATCAGTGGCCAGGTCATTGTGTCTCCATCTCCATTTCCATTTCCATTACCACAGACATATAGAAGAAGAGACGGACAGATGGACAGACAGAGTTATAGATACGCATGCACAGTACATAGAAATTGACAAATTGCAGTGAAAATTTAGCTTTGAAATGAAAACGAAATGCGAGCAATTATTTTTAATTGAAAATGTCAAAGATGTTGTGCCGCTGAAAGAGTCGGCCAAATCGTCAAGTTGCCAGCCAAAAGTCGCCGACCGACCGACCGACCAACCGATCGACCAAGCGAGCGAGCGAGCGAGCGAACGAAAGTATCTTAGAGATACATGTATCTTACAGATACACGCGTACTCATGGTACGCGCATTGTACGCTTGTTGGGGAAAACCGTGGAAAACTTATGCGCCGCGTTCACTTGAGAAGGCACTCGACGAGGGACGCACCTTGAGCGGAAATGCGATAACCCTGAGCAACGGGAAATCGAACCAAAAATATATATGTAGAAACAGCTTCTGAATGGTGGGGTGGGAAGTGGGGTGGAAAGAGGGGAGGACTGAGGAGGGAAACATGCGGGGTGACAACAGCATGATTGATTTGAGCATTTTGAAGAGGTCGTGCCACGAGGATGAAGTTGTACAGGCTGTGTTGCAACAAAGCTCTTACCGGATAGCATGGGCGCCAGCGCGATTCCGTTGCTCTCCTGTTGCTGCTGCTGCTGCTGTTGATGTTGATGTTGCAACTTGGTGGCAAGCTCCTGTTCCTGCTTCAAGGCGCTGGACTTGCCAGGCACACAGCCGCCAATGGGCTTCTTTGATTTCCACAATTTCATATTTAATTACAATTTATTCTTATTTATTCGAGTGTCAATTGCAAGTTTCTTAGTGAATCTTTGGTTTAAATTTGTACTGATTTCTCGTTGTCCAGAGAGGGAGAGTGTTGCCCACTAGGGTTGCCACATCGTTGGACAATCGCATGCTAATTATTGGCACGGATTTTGCGGATGTGATTGCGGATGCTTAGATTCATTCTCAAATCTCTCAATAAAGTTGCAAATGAATTGACCACAAAGAGGAATCCCAAATAACCAAACAAATTGTAGGTAAATAAATAAATAAATGCACCAGTCGCTAGAGCGACGACACAATAATAAAAAAGAAAAATAAAAGAAAATGTAGAGCACACACGCACACGTACACACACACGTACACACGCGGGCGCGCGAGAATTGAAATGATGACGCCTCGCGAGGGCGAAACAACGACAACGAACGTTACTTTTTGTCTATGGCAGCGACTGTGGCACGTCCGGCGCACACGACGAGAAATTGCACAATGATTCAGAACTCAAGTCCAACAGACGCCAACAGACGCCGGCAGCAGCAGCAGCAGCAACGACAACGGCGACAGCGACGCGTTGCCCGCCAGTCGACGCGTCGGTAGCGATCTTACAGTTAGCTGAGTTGACGCCGCTTCGCAGTCGCAGCAGCGCCTCAGTCGCATCGCTTTGCTTAGACTATTTTTTGTTTTGCCTCGCATTACAGCACGCGTGCTCTCACTGTTGCTCTCTTCGCTCCATTCACGCTACGCTCTGTCTGCCCGACTCTCCCACTCTCTGCTTTTGTGCATTTTTGTCTGCCCGGCCATGATTATGTGTTCCATGCACTCCACAACTCTCTCCCAAATTGGACTCTCGCTCTTTCCTGCTCTCCTTCTGCCTGTGCCGAGTGCGTTGTGAGTTTTACCCTGGGGCCCAGCACACAAGCAGAATCCAATAAGAATGCTGCAATTGTGCAGAGGTATTGATTGTAAGATACCCTATAGCGATAAAATTATTCAAAACATAAGATATGTACAGGATGTCAAGATTTAACAAAAAAAAAAAACTTTTATTAGTATGTATTTGATTTTTTGTATTTCTAAATTTATTATAATTGCATATGGGTTTGACTCACATATTGGCCTTCTAATTAAAATACAAAACAACTAAATCAAGAACAATGCCTTTTTGTATATGAGTAATATACCCATTTTGCACTCTCAATCGACAGGGTATAGCAGACATATGTTGAGCCGCTGAGGAAATAAAAATTGAGGCATCGACATCGCATGCGAGCTTCTAATTGGGAAGCACTCAAATCAGTGCGATTCGCTGATGTTTTAAATGCATGACAATAGAGCATCGAGCCTATTGGTAGCTACTAGCTGCCTCATCATCTGGCCAAAATGATTTAAACTGGCTCAAGGGTTTGGCGCCTGGGACTGGCGCACAGAAACGCTAACTAAGTATAATGTTGGGGACCGCACACAAGTCCGAGGCCGAGGCTGTCATGACGCCGATGTCGCAAATTTCGCTAATTAGTCACGAAAACTCGACGACTCGAAATGGTCAGAATGACCAAAATTGGCCTAGTGGCAAAAAGACTATGAAAACTGAACAGCAGCTGCAGAACATCTGCTTTTGAGGTCGACCTTTTCCAACACACGCAAGACTCATCCATTATAAAATTTAACTTTTTATTAATGAAATATTGAAAAGAAATTAGAGACAAAACTGAAATACACAGATTTACGAGCCAATTTTTTATTAGAGGTGACTTGCATGATCTTAACGAGAGTGCTCGGCTCCGATACACCTCGCATCCATATGCTACCTTAAAAGTTGATGGACATGTAAGTCCTTTCTTTGTATTCTTATGCTACTTTAAAGTGATTTCCCATTTATAAGCTATGTATGTGTAGTTTCGAGGTCGAGATATGTATTTTAATGGTATTTCGTTTTATTTTTACATGACTTTCGTCTTAGGCATTTCTCCTCTCCTGCCATTGCAGCCCCCTCTTTCACTGGTATTAGCATGTGATGCGAGGGGTGTGGCAACGATTTAATGCCTTTAATGACCTCCACTAATGATCGAAGCTGATTGACTCAACGGAATCGAAGGCATTTACCAGCTTTATTTATTTTTAGGGGGCTGCCTGAAGTCTCTAGCAAAATGTGTGTGGGTTTAAGCGCTATGAAGTTGCTGTGCACCCTAAAGGTTAACCAACTCGACCGGATTTAGTAGTGCATGAAGTCTGATTTGAAAAAACTTGTGACTTTGCGCAAAATTCCAATTAGTCACGAATTTTTTCCTTTTTTATTGCATACTTTTTGTGAAATTTTTAATTTAATTACATATTTGTTTTGGATTTTACTCTTTATTTGTAATTTTTGAGATAATAAAATGCTGCTTTATATTCTTAACTTGATTCTCTTCAAGTCAATTCAATTGGATTTGATTATATTATTAAGGTAATAAGTTCGTCAAAGTTTATTTAGTGTTGCATAATCTTGGGCAGTTTTTTTATGGAACTTCAATAATTCATACATACAGGAAAAAAGACTTAAATTACCAATTATGGCAATTTAAGTGAAAGTCTATTGTTAGTCATTTATTGCAATAATAGTTAAACATTTTACACATTTAAATACTTTGGCTTTCGCGCGTTTGCCATGGTTGTGCACCAGTGTGCAACCTTGAAGTTGGCATGCACAGACTTCACTCACTCTCGCTCTCGCTCTCCCTCTCTCTGTCACTCTGGCTTACTATTTGACGTACGATGCAGTCACCGAAATAGACAAACCGTTATGGCGAAAAGGAGAATGAAAGATGAATGCAATTTTTTCACTAAACTTTTACGCGTGCGTTGAATGTGAATGTGCCAATGTGAGATCCGTAGAATCGCAGTAGATTCTTAATGTGTTATCGATGGAATTTCGAATTGTGTTTATTTGTGTGTTCATAAGTACGCTGGGAAAGGTGAGTGCGGAATTCCACATGGAAAATGAGACATTTTTGCTGATTTGTGATTGATGTCACAGTGTGATGCCCAAGGCGCTGTGGCTGCTGCTTTGCCAGTTGGCTGGAAGGGGCAGCGAGCAGGAGGTGGAGGAGCATCCCTTGTGCCCAGTGTATGCCGCAAGGATGCCAACGGTACGAGCTTAAGTGTGGAAATCCACTTGCCCTTCATGGACATGGAGCTGCTCCACGAGAGTCACGTGCACGTGCTGCAGGATCAGCAGCTGCTGTTGGTGCTGCACGGCCACGAGCTGTTCCAGTGGCACATTGGCAGCCAGGACAAGAGGCTCGTGCGTCTGGGGCAGCTGGAGGGACGCGTGCGTCGACAGTTATCCGTGGCAGCCGCAGTTGTGCTGTGGCACGAGGATCTCTTGCTCGCGGTGGCACTCAAGGACTCACTGGAGTTTTACCAGCTGCCACAGGAGCAACTGCTGAACAGCACGCAGTGGCACTTGCATCCCATACAGGAGTTCAGTCTGCCGGGCACACTGCAGCACTTGCGTCTCCTCAAGACGAAACTGGACCAGGTGGTGCTCCTCCTGGCACTCAACTCCACGCAGACCCAAAGCAAGTGCATGTAAGTCTCGCTTTTTGTACTCTTGCAGTGGGTATGATCATTCTGTGACACGAAGTGAGTAACGCATTAAAGGAGAAAATGCAGATCCGATAAAATATATGAATTCTTGATCAGCAGATCGAGCTGAATCCGTCTGTTTCTATGCAAACTAATCTCTTAGTTTTAAAACCATCTTTATGAATCTTGGTAAAGGTTTTCATTTTGTTGCTGTATGTAGTATACAGGTCAAAATATGCTGGATCGGATTACTATATCATATAGCTATAAAAAGCAATATTCTTTGAGATATCTCAACTTATCTGGCAGATTCGGCATTTGGTATCGTCTTATACATATGTATGTACATATATCCTGGCCAAATTTGAATAAAATCAGACTACAATATCATTAAGTTTCCATAGGAACTATAGGAACAATCAGTTGAAAATTGACTACAGGTCTCTGCAAGGGTATCAAATCGTCGGCTTGCCGAAGATACTCTCTCTTATTCTCAATTACAATCGTTAATCATATCGTTAATCGACCGTTTAACCCGTGCACAGCACCTTCGAGTGGCTGGAGACGTACTTCAATCCCGTGGGCGAGCTCAACCTGCCCCCGATTGAGGCATTCCAAGTGGTTGGCCGTCAGCCGCACTACGTCATCACTGGACGCTCGCTGCGCAGCCAGACCGCAGTAAGTGGCAACCGAGCTGTCAATCCATTCTCGCTCCCAACGTCACTCTGTAATCCTTTTCAGCTCGTGCTCACCGTTTACGAGCTGGAGGCGCCTTCGCTGCGACTGCGACGCCGGCAGAGCTTAACGGTTCATGCGCGGCACGTGTTGGCGGCACGTTTCCGGGGTCGCAACCACCTGGTTGCCTGTGGCCAGAACGCCACAGCGGCATGCCTCCTCTTCCGCATGGTCGATGGCAACTTTGTGGTGTACAGAAAGCACATGTTGAGGCAGCTGCACTTCAGCCACCTGGGGGCAACTGAGCTTGGCCAGCTGCTGGTTGGAGCTCGTGCCAATGGCGAAGTGTTGGTCTTCAACAGCCACCGCCTGGACTGCTACAGTGGTTTCGGTGCTGATCCCAATCCCACGGGCGTCTTCACACATCGCAATCCGCAGAATGAAACGTTCCTGTTGCTCGCCTATCAGCGGAAAGACAGCACAACTCTGCTCCGAATGGTGCAGCTTGGTGGGGCCAACGATGCAGCCAACTTGGTCCTTGATGGCAACGATGGTAAGGCTGATGTTCCCACTAGGTTAAATTTATGTCCAATAAATTTATATTTGATTATTGATCAGCATCAACAGCCTAGTTGATAAGGTCTGTCCGTCCGTCTGACACCCAGATCACCAGCGACTGTAAGAGCTACAGCTGTCACATGTTATGACCACGCCAAATCCATTCTAACCATTTAAGCTACCTAGAACTGTTTGTCCTGATGGACTCACTCACTGACTGACTGATCACTGTGGAGTCCAAACGGTAAGACCTAGCGGACTGAAAATTTCCCACTCATATTCTTGAAATTTTTAAATAAGAGTTTACATATCTTATTCTCAAAAACCGCTTTCTTGGTTCATTACATATTTTCCAATCCTAAAATCATAGCTTATGAAATCCATTAGGCTTAACTATTTTTTAAAAAAATTAACAAATTCATACTTGCATTTTTAAGGAGTCTTGTATCTAAGGCAAACCTATTTCGTATTCGTAGTCGCACTCCTGACTAGAGTGTTTGTATATCGATATACAGACTCGGCTACCGGGTATCCCACAGTCGGGCACACTCGACTGCAAAATTCATTTACTTGCTATCTGCTTGTTTCTAGATCTGAGCAGCGTGCAACAACATCGTCACGAGTTCGAGGAGACAATCAACGAGCTGCGCAGTTTGTTGTTGCGTCAGAAGCAACAAGTGGATGCACTGCGTCGACTCACACAATCCCAGCCAGAATTAACAGAGCCACGGCAGCTGCACCTGCGACAAGGGAGCCACGTCGACCAGGTGCATCTGCAGAGGAAGCAGCTGCAAAGTCCCTCGCAGCTGAGGCAACGGATGGAGCAGCTGCGTCAACAATATGCCGTCCACTGGCGGCCCGTGCGCTCCTTCGGCGTGGGCAACGACTCCACTTCAGCTGGCCAGGAGGTGCTCAAAGTGAGACGCTTGCACGTCCAGAACCTCATCTACAATGGCGAGCTTATGCCAGGCAAGTATCTGCATCCATCGATTGCCCACGAAAATATCGATTATTAATACTGACAATACGCAAATTTGGAAACAAAAATTGAGTGAACCAAACTAGAAACCAAATGAATTTTAAATATATATTTATATTAAAAAACAAACATATGTAGTAATCTTTTTAGAAAACTTAGATTAGGATATATAAAGATACCCAACTTTTACAAATTAAATCATTTTGATTTCGACATTTACACTACTTCTGACTACTGTTTAATGTCAAGTGCTTTGTTATCGATACAACAGAACACAAGATTTGAAAATAAGTAGGACAAAATTAATAAGGAAAACTCTTTATTAATATTAATTTGGTCTTCTTAAAAAAATGTAAAGAAGACGTTGGAATCTGCGAATTTTTAAGGAATATGGTTAGGAAAAGTGCTTTAAACTTAATTATATAAAATGTCAAATGCGCATACAATATTGGCTTAATTTTTGAATAATGAAACATATCATCTATTATTTTAAATCTGGCATTTTGCTGTGTTCATTCCCATTACATTATGCAATTTGCGCCGATTTTTTAATAACTATTAAAAGCTTTGACAAAAAAAGAAATGACAACTTTGATTTTGCCTTAAAATTTCATCAAAGCTTTTACCAGAAGTCCATCAGCAATTTTTTGATTTCTGATACATGATACATGATTACTGATCGATTAGTTCTGGTGAACACGGCCAATGTTAAGTTTAA
Source organism: Drosophila suboccidentalis (assembly GCA_037043435.1). Classification (NCBI taxonomy): domain Eukaryota; kingdom Metazoa; phylum Arthropoda; class Insecta; order Diptera; family Drosophilidae; genus Drosophila; species Drosophila suboccidentalis. Next base: position 1,504,041 of record JBAMBK010002349.1, read on the forward strand.
GAAATACCAGCAAAAAAAACATCGAATTTTGTCGTTCCATTTATTTGCACTTATCTAGAATAGAAAATCGTCAAAATCAAATAAATATTGTTGGCCATTTTATTTAAAAATCTTTTTAAAATTACTAAAATTAAATCAAAATAAAAGCTACTTTTTCTAATATTTATATTAATAAAAAAGATGTTACCTAGTTTTTGTACTCTGAATGTTATTTCTCTTTGTAGTTAAATACCCTTTCATTAAATTTCATTCTTAATTATTGAATTTATTTCCAAGTACATTCGGAATTCGTATGAGATCAGTTCTGCCCTATTAACCACATCTTTATCTTTAAACAGGCTATTTTTTGGACACCACGAACTCACCCATTCTGACCATCAAGGGCCAAGTCTCGACGAGGAAACTGCACACCGAACAGCTGCTGGCCCCGCAGAGTTACGAGCGTCCGAGTCGCTCCCTTGGAGTGGATCCCTTGGAGCAGAGTGAACACCTCGTGGTGCAGCATCTCCACGTGGCACGCATCAATAATGTGTCCTGGTTCGATTTCTATGATTCACTCTTTCTTCACTCGCGCGACAATCGGATCGAGGGTCGTCTGATTGTTCAATCCCGTGCGAGGATTGTCAACCTGGAGACTCCTTTGCTCAATGGTCTCGTGGTGCAGCAACTGTTTAACCTGCGGCAGCCACAGACTGTGGCATCCAACATATTCATGTCGGCGTTCTTCGTATCCAAACTGGACGCCCAACTCGTCAATGGTCTTGACTTTGCCAACGATATTGTTTTTCGTGGCGACATCGAGACTCTGATTAAATGTGAGTTCAAGTTTTAACTTTACACAAAGTCTAGGACCCGTCTTTTCAATGTCTAAATAAGTTGTAAAATGTGTAGAAATTAATGTCAAATTTAAAACTATGCATATGTTGAATACAATTTATATGCAAGTACATTGAAAAAACGGCCCTAAATTAAAATATTAAAGTTTACTCCCCTTTGGCGTAGAGATCTTTAACTTTGTTGAGCTAGTTGGATTTTCCATTTCACATTTTCCTCACAGAAGTTGCATTTTTCGGACATTATTAAGTGACATTCGTTTTTTTTTAAATCAATTAAAGGCAGTGATGTAAATCCAACTTACGGATCGACTTTTAAATCGAAATGTTTAAATCGTAGTGTCTTTTTCGTTGTATTTTTACAACAATAATTAAAAATCAATTGGATCTCAGTAAAAAAAATAGTGGACGATGCTACAGTCGAGCATACTCGACTCTCGGAGACCCCGTACTTACTATGGAAAGCAAACACTGCTTAAAATATAATTATATAAATCGGTATTGGTTCAGATATCTTAAACAACAAAAAAGCTTTTCATACTAAGACTTGATGTTCGACTTATCGTTCCTATGGCAGCTATATGATATAGTGGTCCGATCCAAAATATAAAACAAACTCGAGCAGCGTGCAATATAGACGAACCTACATACCAAGTTTGGAGTCTCTAGCTCTTATAGTCTCTGAGATCTAGGAAGAGTTTACAACAGACGGACCTGGCTATATCGACTCGGCTGTTGATGCTGATCAAGAATATATATACTTTATGGGGTCTGCCACGCCTCCTTCCGCCTGTTACGCACAATTTTGTTTGTGACAAAGTTGTACTTTTTTAAGTACGTGGTCTAAAAAAATTAAGTACGAACGTTTTCTGGGAGTTTTTTTAATCAAAAAAAGGATTTTTTGTGGCATTTTTAGTGCAGCATTATCTATTATCAGAAGTAATTGAGCATAATTTAGAAATCGCCTATCGCTCATTTTAGTCCCAAGGGCAGAATTTTCTAAACTTTCCGATATATGTTCCAATTAACTTGTATGTCTGTGTGAAACTACAATTATAAATAACAGATGTGACTTATAAATGTAGATTTCTCACCAAGAGAAGGAGTTAGTTTTATTCTGTAGTTTCCCAGAAAATACCCTATCCATTAGAAGGATAATTTTCAGCTATAATCACAGCTTTTACTATACAATAAGTATATTACAATGGCAAGTCGATACATATTATTCATCCACTCCCAGCACCCGTTCATATATATCAGATGAGCGTGTCGGGAGATTTGCAGGTGGCGAACGACACCAAGTGGAAGCGCCAGATGATGATGGAGGATCCTCCCGGAACGGGCCACAGATTGCAGCAATATTATACGGGGAGGGTGAGGCTCAGTGGTTCCTTGACCGTGAACAACGTGAAGCGGGACGCAGAGACAACAGTCCTGCAGCTGGGGAATCAATCCCTGAGAAGGGAGCAACTGCACTCGGACTACTTGTTGCTCCGAGCGGAACAGGTGAGCACTGAGCAGCAGGAGAATCAAACATGAACTAAACGCTCTCCTTTTAGAATCTGACTTCGTTGGTGTTTGGCAATGCAAAGGTAACGACTCCAGTGTTGAACAGCGTCCAAGTCAACGGACATCCGGTGGCCGAGCATCTGCTAAATGTGCCCGGGGATCAGGGGAAGCGTGGGAATGAGAAGAAGCCACTGCACATAATATTCATGGATGCCACGATTGAGGGCGACGTATACTCCACCAATTACAGCTCTCGGCTCGCCGAGTTGTCCAGGGATGCAGTGCGTCAGGGCGAGACGGCGACGATAACGGGCCACAAGCGGTTCGAGGCGCCTCTGACGGTGGAGAATCTCTCCAGCCGAGCCCTAAATGGCATCGGTGTCGATGAACTTGTGCTCAAGTCGCAATCCTCGCAGAACTTCACAGACTCCAAGATATTTGAGCGCATTGTGGTCAAGCAGAGTGTGGAGATTGTGGACAACTTGGCTGTCCAGGGACTGAATAGTCTGCCCATGGAGCAGCTGCTGCAGCCGGGATACAGCTTGCCACGTCTCGAGTTGCCGGAGACACCGAAGTTGCAGGAGCTGAACTTCCGGCGGTTCAATGGCCTGCCCTTTGACGAGCTGCTGGGCAAGCTCAGTGCGAGGGAATCCCTGGCAGAGGGAGAGGAGTCCCAGTTGCTGCTCCACAAGCAGCTCATCATCGAGGGCAATGTGAAGTTCGAGCGGGAGCTGCATCTGCAGACGATCAACGACATCCACTGGGATGATTATGTCGGGCGTCTGGTCAGTGGCAATGCCAACTCCGTGATCGCGGGCCAGAAGAGCTTCCAGGAGCAGGTGGTGCTGACGGATGCCCTCGAGACGCCGCGCATCAATGGAGTGGACCTCAGCGCGTTGCTGGACAACACGTTGTTGCGTTCCACGCCGCAGTCCATTGGTGGCAGCTACTCCTTCGGCCGGATGACCGTGGGCCATCTGGATGTGCCCGGGATCAATGGCGTGCCAGCGCGCAGTTTCCTGGACACACGGCAGAGGGATGTGCAGCTGGAGGGCAATCTCTATGTGGATCAGCTGACAATCAACGGGAGTTTGAGCTGCCAACTGGTCAATGATCCGCTGCCGCAGCTCCAGCCGCGACTTGCCGCACTGCAGCAACGCAATTGGTCCCGGCTCCACGTGCTGGGAGATGCGCTCTGGCCGGAGCAAGGGGAAAGGACACACACTCGCCTGGACTATCTGCGCCAGCACGCGGTGCGTCGCGGTGGCGCCACACAGACGATCACGGGCCACGTGATCCTGCAACAGCCTCAACTGGGCAGCGTGGAGACGCACCAAGGGTTCCCGGGCCACCTCAATCTCAGTCACATTGCCCGGGATGCGCTGCTGCGTCGTGCCCCCTTCACACAGCTCGTGGAATCCCCCCAAGAAATGTTGCAGGCAGTGCGAGCCCGCAGGCTGCATCTCCACAGCGACTGCCACTTTGAGCAACTGAATCACGTCGATCCCATTCGTCTGAATGCCTCACTCTACCGCATCTCCAGTCGTCTGCCCATTGCGGGCCAACTGCGCTTCGTGCTGCCCCCAATGGTGGCACAGCTGGAGCTGCGGGGGCAGCTCAACGGGGGCCACGTCGATGGCATCTTTCAGCAGTCAGCGGGAACGGGCGCGGAGTGGCCCCCCATCCAGATGAGGCAGCTGCAGGTGCAACAGCAGCTGCAGCTGGACGAGATCAACGGCATGAGTCTCGAGTACTTGCTGCAACATCGGGTGCCACTGCGAGGCGCCACTGGCGCCATGGAGATCTTTGGCACGCTGTCCTTTGAGGATCTGGTGCTCGGGGAGCGTGCCATGTTGCGCACCATCAACGGTATTCCCCTGCAGAATGTGGTCTACAAGCACGGCCAGCGATTGCAGTCGATAACCGGGCCAAAGACCTTTGGGAAGGGCATCGATCTGCTGGGACCTGTCCACATGATGCACCTGAATGGCAGGGATCTGAGTGACAGCTATCAGCAGAGCATCTTCACGGACCGCGACTACAGCATCGACAGCTTGGTCCTGGACGGAGCGGCCTTCGAGGGCGGATTGCTGCGCGGAGATCCAACCCCGCGATCCACGGGAGGGGAATCCCGCCAGGCAGGGACATCGCCCGGCCAGGAGCTGCGTCAGCAGCTGCAGCAACTGGAGAAGCAGCTGAGAACTAGCCAGGAGAAGCACATGAAGCGTCTGCTCTACTTGGACTATGAGCAGCATCCATTCGAGGCCATTTGGAATGCAACTCCATCGCCATCTCCATCGGGGGAAGTCCACGACTTGGAGGCTGTCATCCGGCCGGAGCACTCGAGCATTTGCCAGCGGATGGAGCTGCGGGCCCAGCTCTCCAGATCCCAGCAGCGTGTGCATCTCAGCAATGCCAGCATTGCCGATCCTCCAATGAGGATCAGTTCCTCGAGGGGAACTGTTCGTGTCAAGGCGCAGAACAAATGCAACACGTCCAAGTTGCGCAGTCGCATCCACATCAACTGTCGTGGCCAGGTCCACAATCTGGGCATGCGCCAGCACGTGGAGGATCTGCAGCTGCACGAGGAACTCCAACTGGGCTACAGTCTCCTGCTGATCAGCACCTTGGACGAGGTGCGTGTGCTGCGTGTCGACGACTCCAACTCCGACTCCAACTGCAGCTTAAGCGACTGGCAATCGATTCAACCCGCAGCGGGTCGCCTCCTGCGACTCATCCAGCTGGGTCCCCAGACTGTGATCCTCCTGAGCAGCGCTCTGCATCGGCATCTCCCAGCGGTGGCCGTGCATCGCCTCTCGCCGGAGACTCAACGCTTCGAGCTGCTCCAGCTCGTCGAGGGCGACTACGATCTCGTCGAGCTGCAGGATCAGCAGCTGCTCCTCAGCTGCCGTCGCTGTCACCGCATCGACATCCACATCTACAACCCGCTGACGCAACGCTTCCAGCCTCTCCAGCAGCTGCGCCTCGAGGCGCGCATCCAACAGCTGCTGCCCTTCGCCGTCGGCAACGAGCGTCATCTCCTCGTGCTGACCATGTCGGGCTCCAGCCACTTCTACCTGCTGACCTACGCCCACATCGGGGGCTGGCAACAGCGCACCTACGGCCACATGGGCGAGGTCCTCTGGTCCTGGCCCCTCCTCCGACCCGGCTCCAGCCTCACGGCGACGACTCCTCTCCTGCTGCTCTGTGGAGCACGTCAGTGCAGCTTGGTCAAAGCTCTGCTGGATTAGGCTTGGAGTGAACGTACTCTGACAGCTCATTCTGTGTGTAGGCAGTTAGTTGGGGTATTCCCTCCTCACCTTGTCATAAAATATAATAATAATCCAATTGCTATAAAATGTGTAAATTATTTTGATAACTATGTAATAAAATTGTTTATAATATTTCCAACATTTACTATATGCTAATATTAGTATAAACTCCTGTTTGGAAGCATCTATCTGGCATACCCCTAATATTAAATAAATAATCACTTGATATAATTTGTATGTATGGTTTATTCTAGTTCCAACTATAAGAGTGCTTAAAAAATACTTGTATGCATGTGTTAGGGATATTCCTGCAAATTATCTAAGTGCATAAATTCATTCATTACGCTCATCTCAAAGCACTTTGGCATTTACATAAAATTATAAATTCCATTATAAAATATATCTTCTAAAAAAAACCTCTTTACGAGGTAAAAGTCTAGTGACGAAAACATTTTCATGCCCCAAAATTTCGGACAATTTTCCAATTTTCTGACGAACAATATTTAATTTTACACATAAATTATTTAAAAAAAAGTTTAAAAAATGTAGGATTACAAAATTCAATCCCCAGCAGGCTTGATTTCAGGACTTAAAAATTCAATCCCAGCAGGCTTTTAGCGATTTCCCGCTAAGCTAGCGATTTTTCGAAAAAGTCGTACAACAAAAGTTTCTCATTTCGAAAGGCGACTAAAAATTGCAAAATTTATTTAACTCTTGAATCAGTGGTCGGATTTTAATGATCGAGGTGTCATTCGACGCGTATTTTTGATTAGAATAGTTGAAAATTAAAACTCCAACGAACCCATCCGCAGCAATAATTTTAATTTGACTCTTCCACCCACACCTGCTTATCTCGAGAGCCAGGTGAGTTTCCAAAAGTCTTAGTGTGCACTTTTGTTAGTTAAAGCTATACCTTTCGATCGCTATATAACTCGATCTGATCATTTAGTGCTGCTTTCGTCACCAGCGCGGACTGCCGTCCGCAGTGATGTACCTGGAATAGCCCTAATGTAAGTCAAATTTTATGTTTTCTGTGTCACTTGCTAAATTTTATGTATGAAAACTGTTGATTTTGGCTCGAACTTCTTATATATAATGATTTATTTTTAGCATATAATAATGGTATTCCCTCAAGTGGAGGTATCTCTCGATTGTAGAGTTTTGTAGTTTATTAGAAACAAGTTGTATATACATAAATACAAATATATTAAAACATTTTGTATATATTATCTATATAAATAGGTATGTCAGAAACAACCTAAAAATTTATTATTCTACTTAAAATTTAAGGGAAAAAAAAAGAATTCTTAGCAGTATTTACATGGGAATGTAACAAAAATGAGGAAAAAATATTAAGAATAGAGATTATCACATTTCATATTGGGTTTTTTTTTTAGCTTAAAATATAGCTTTAGCAAGGGTATTCCCAAGATTAAATTTAGTCAAATTTAAATTTAAATTTCAATTTAAATAAAAAGCTATTAAGGGAGGGATGAGGATGGGATCCTAGGAGAGGAGACTCTTGCGACTGCACTTGATGACGTAGGCGGTGAAGACGAGCAGTCCCAGAATACCCCAAATGGAGCTGTTCTGGGTGGTGCCATCGCCGATCTTCGCATGGATCCAATCCACATGGCTGGCCACGTCCACGAACCGGGACTCTGGGAACTTGGAGGATTCGCTGCGCAGGGCAATCAGCTGATTGGACTTGGTGAGTGGAGCACCTGCGTCCAGTTCATAGGAGGAGTATTTGCAATGCTTGTCGGGGATCTCGCACAGCTGCGTGGACTTGAGGCAATCGACACGCAGTGTGACCATGTCATGCAGCTCCTGACCCTCATCTCCAGCCAGAGCCCAGCTGCTCACTTGGCACGACGCGGACTCTGCCACTTGCTCCTTGGCCTGCTCCAAGGGCAGCGAGATGGGCTGTATGTATGGCTGGTCCTGGGGCACATCCTGATCGAGCATCAGGATGGCGAGGGACAGATCCTTGGGCGGCTGATAGACATGGGTCACTCCATACACCTGACTGTGGGCCGTCGGAGCAAAGCGCTGGGTGCTGCCCAGCAAGACGCGCAGCTCGGCGGGATGATAGAAACTCTTGCTGGCATTGCTGTGCGGAGAGACAAGTTAAAAGATAAGTTAAAAGCTCAAACTATGGGGACTCGTGGTGCCAACTCACTTGAACAGACATTGACCCACGGTGAGCACCACAGAGGGACCCACCAGTGCCCCCGAGCAGATGTGGCCCTTGCCAAAGTAGTCCAGCTCCTTGTCAATCAGACGGATCGACGCCTGGTAAGGCGCCTGACTGTGACGCCTCTGCTCCGCCGACGGGGATGATGATCCGATGCCGCGTTGCTTCGTCAGCTCCCGATGCGTGTAGCCTGCAAGAATTTAAAGATTGGTTTTTTATTGAAATACAAATACGTTATTTTACAGCATTAACTGTTTTGGATTTTTAATTGTTTAGATTTGAGTTCAACTTTATTTATTATAAGAGTGATTATCATACACCCAGGGAAATAAGTAAATGTGGATGAAGACATTCAAAAAAATATACTTTTAACAAAACAGATTTGATGCATATTCCTTAAAATAATCCTACCATTTCATTTCCGTTTGAATGATAAAAAATTTCCTTAACCCATTAAGTACCCATGGATTATTTCGAATTTTTGTAAAAGTGTTTTTTTTTCCACTTTTTTCGCCGATTTTTGAAAAAAAAATGTTTTGGTTCCAAACAATTCTTAGTGACTGCAAAAAAAATTTTCAAAAATCTCTTCGCCAGTATTTTTTTATAAATTTTTGAAAATCCTAAAAATTACTATTTGAACCCCTTTTTCCTACTTTTCACACAAAAAGTGTCTATTTTCAAAAATTTTAAAAAATACTGGCGAAGAGATTTTTGAAAATTTTTGTACTTACTTAATGGGTAAAGAAATTTTTTTATCATTTAAACGGAAATTAAATGGTAGGATTATTTTAAGGAATCTGCATCAAATCTTTTTTGTTAAAAGTATATTTTTTTTGAATAACTTCATCCACATATACATACTTATTTCCCTGGGGTATATAATAATCAAAATTTCTCAGTAGTTTTTAAACCTTTTGTATACCTATTCTAACTTAAAATTCTGAAATAAAATTGTAATTATGATAAGTTTTTTAAATACATTTTGTTGCTTTTCTGCATGTTCTTTATTAAAATAAAATATATTCAAGTTTCATATATTTAATCATTTATTTTTAGTTTAACTTAAATTTTTCTAATATAATAAGAATTTTTGGATACATTTTCTAACTTAAAATTCTGAAATAAAATTGTAATCATGATTATTTTTTTTTTTGCTTTTCTGCATGTTCTTTATTAAAATAAAATATATTTAAGTTTCATAAATTTAGTCAATTATTTTTAGTTTTATTTAAATTTTCATAATAAAATAAGCATACAAATAAAAATAAATATGAATATATTTAATTTTATTTTTAGTTTTGTTAGTTTTTATTTTTTTAATAAATATTAAAGTGCTTATTTATTCAATTATATTTAGTTTTAAAGTTTAATCTTAATTTCCTTATTCAATTGCACTTAATATTTACTTTTAGACTTGCCCAATAAAATAAAACTGAAAATAAAATTGACTAAAATTAATCTTGGGATTATCAAAGGCACTTCAATTACGTTCCCAGGTACTAAGTACTATATATTTGACTTGGCAACAATCGCCTGGCGATCGCAATGCATTTTTCCTACACTCATATGGTGTGATCCAATAACCTTATCATTATCAACATTCATTCATTCCGTCATTCCCTCCTCAGCTGATCGACTCTGTATTTGTTGTTTGGCTTTTTGGCATATTACCGTCCGTCCCGGTTACCAACGACGCGTCGCGTGTTATGGCCAGATTATTATTTTTGGGCCCAGATATCGATAGTTTTTGTCGGAACACACGACCGGAAAGTCAGCACTGACTTGTGTTTTGGCCAAAACAAGAAAGGCCTTGACTTCTGCTAATCTGTTAAGTTTTCACAATCTCAGAAGCTTCACTGCGCAGACACAGTGGAGCTTGGCTATAAAAAGTATGCTAGTCATAGTTTTATAATTCCAAAACAATAACTTTAGTTCTATTAATGGAATTGGAGAAATTGCAAATTATAATTTAGAACAACTTTAAAGAAACTCATATTTCTTTCGGTATATCAGATCTCAAAGATATATCATAGCGAATAATCCAGAAACTTTCAGAACTCGATGAAATAAAAATAACATCATAGTTGACATAATTGTGACGTTCAAATGTTGTAAGAATCAATTTCCATCTATTTTCAACCCTGACAAGTGGAATTTTCCCTAGATGAACACGGGCTAAACTAAGTACTTGCGTCATAAATAGAAAATACTGTAGAAAGTCAGTCAGAATTTCATTGTACCTATATCTATCTAGAGGTGCACCTTTTTTAAAAAAATAACTTAAGGGCAGTCTAAGAAAGTAGATAAACCTTATCAAAATAAGGCTTAACTAATTTTGTTATGCCGGATATGATATCCAAATTCGTAATTATTTTATTTTAAATATCAAATCCTAAGATATTTATAGAAAAATACATGTATTGATCTAAAAAAACAAAAAAGAAATATTTGTTTTTTCTTAAACGATATCAAAACTGTTAGGTTGCCAATCTTAGCTTTATCGCACTTTGAGATCAACTTACTTGTGCGCATTTCGGTGCAGAGAAATGCAAAGATCAGAATTTTCATGACTTTCTTCAGATGTTCGTTGGGCTGCATTTTGTCCAGAGATTTATGAAATTTAACTGTTTGGGTTATTTTAATTATTATTATTTTAGTTTCACTTTCGCGGAGAGATATTTGCACAGAGTGTGCACCTGCTATTTGGAGCTGCGAACAGGGAATGAATGATTCTCTTTTTTATTTCTAAAACGAATGAACACAACGCAAATTCGCAACGCTTTCCCAGATAATTCAATTTTGTTTTGATTTCGGGCGATGTTATTGTTGTTACTGTTATTGTTTATGCTCTTGTTGTTGTTGTTCGGCGACAACATTCGACCGACGCCACACACACCAATGCACACACCAATACACACACACAAACACACACACAAATACACACACAATCATAATCGTCAGTGATAAGAAAGCTGATTATTTATTTATTACATTTTTTTTCTGTTGTATTTTGTTTGTGATTTTTATTTTGTTTATTTTCGTATTCAAATTGCGATCAGTGCACTTCGAATTGGATCCGAATTCATTATCATTTTCGACTTGTAGCAAAGGCCATTCGGAGTGGGGAAGACTTTGATATCCATTGAAGCTCTCAAGTCACAGTCATTCTTAAGAATAATAAACAATTCGAATCAAGATTTTTGTATTCTTGTATATTTATGAAACTACAGTAGAGTATCTACTATTCATCGTTTTTGAACTGCTAAATTACTGATTTATTAGCACGACTATCAACAAGTTGTATTTAGAAGCGCACACCTGAATATCAGACTTATCAGTACACGAAATTTAGAATAACAGCAGCTTAACATAAGTGCTAACATGTCCTGTTAACTTACAAATGTTAGAGAAACCATAAATTTCTGGTTCTGATACTTCTTGAATCTGATAGACTGATTTAAAAGTACAATGATACTTTCCATTTAACATAGACTCACATACCATTTGCTGTATACTATATTTTTATATAATCATATTCCATTTCAATTTCCTGTCTTACATGACGATCTTGCGGTCACATGTAGGGCTCATGTCTATCGTAATTGACAGTCGAGACGATTGCATTGCTAAACTGCAATTGTTGGGGCTGTTGATAAGGATTAGGATTGTCCAATAGACTTCTCGCATACTCGTATACGTACTACATGCTGTCTAAGTACTTGGACAATAAGCTCAACCTTATCACAGGAAAAGCCCAAAAGGCCTGCTTCTGTTATCACTCAGGTATTTTTAGTGAATGAGGAACATGATATTTATAACCACGCGTACAAATTTATAGCACATAATAATTCTAATTTATGACCCACATCAATTGCGACTTAAACTATTTTCGATTCATTGAGACATTAATGAGTTTCTTAATGAAACTATGTTTATCAAAATACATACAAACATTATAATAGTATGAGTAACAACAATTTTCAGCAAAGCATACAAAAGATTAGCGTTTTTTTATTACAGTGTATCCGTAGATAAACCTTCGAAAAGATATTACACATTATCATATATTAGAGAATGAAGAATGAACCTTTTACTTATCTATCTTTAAATTAAGTTTTCCCATTTCTCTACAAGTTCCATTTCCACTACATATTAAGCTATTCACTCAGCAGATCTTAAAGAATATCTTGCAACAAATTGGCTTTAGAAAAAACCAGAACAAAAATACAATGGGGTAATCAAACCAATAAATTTGCATATTTTCTAAAAAAAAAGACATTTTAATTTCTGCAAATTAACTTTTATTTGGTAAATCATTCAGTTAAAAACTGTCGGTTTATCATTTAAATAATCGATCAGTCAAAAATTCAATCAATTGGTCAATCACGCTGTATTGCAGTCAGTCACTTAATTGATTGTCAATCACGCAATCAACTCAAAGAATTCCATATACTTTGTATTACAAATTTGACTTTTTTTAGGTGCCGCCGTAAAGTATGCTACGTTTATTTACTTCGGACCATTAATTCCGCAATTTGTGCGGCTGTTAAGTTACTGTTTTTTTTAAATTAAACATGCAATACGAGGCAACAAGAATAACTGACCAAAAGGACGGGCGGATAAGCGAATTGAAGGCAGCATTTGACTTCTTAATTGGATGACTCCTTGGGTCGCTTTTCCCCTGGGCTGCTGGAGGGATGCCCGTGCAGTGAAATCCGGCATCTGGTGGAAATTTGGCGATGGCCCAATCTATCCACATCCTGTAGTAGGTTACATCAGTGTAGACAGCCGGCATGAAGGACTTGCCACACTGGGTGCCCCATGAAATGACGCCAACCAATCTGCCGGAGCATATAACTGGTCCTCCCGTGTCCGTGGCACAGGTATCCGGCATCAGCTCGTTCTGAAGGCCAGCGCACTTCATTTCCGACTGGGCTATATCAGTCAGTTGCCTGCATTCCTCAGCACTGACCAGTGACACCGACAGGATGAACAGCATGTCCACGTGGCTGATCTTCTCGGGATTTCCCCAGCCGGTGAGCTGACAACTTGTATTCGAGGGAAGCAAAGCCTCGGATAGTAAGATTGGTTTAATCATGACATCAAAATGGCAAATGGAGCCCTTTAGCACGGTCAGAGCCATGTCCTTGCTGTAGGTGTTCAGATTGAACTTGGACATCTGCAGGATCAGCTCCTTGATGCCAAAGATGACCGTGTCTTCGGCTTTCTGAAAACGATTCCTGGCTCCCAGCACCACAATGAAATCCGACTTGGACAGAAAGGAGCCATCATATTTACTCTGGCTACGGGGAGAAGTAAGAAAGTAGGATTGAATTGGGTTCACTGATTTCTCCCTCTCGTTGACTCACTCGATGAAACAATGAGCAGCGGTTAGAACCACATTGCGGGATATTAGGGAACCACCGCAAACGTGACCAACTCCGAAGCGATACGAGTCCTTTCGACGACGTCGCACAGATGCCTGATGAGCTGCCGCCTTCTCCAGAAGGGATTCATCGTTCGCGAAGACATCCAGCGACTGATCCTTCGCGTTATTCCCGCTGTCAGCCAGCTGATTGAGCAGCAGAGGGATCAGCAAAATACTGAGGAGCAGCTCCATATTCGACTCTTCAAAGTTACTTGTCGACTGTCGAAATCTGTGGCATTCTCAGCTGACGAAAGCATCCAAAGCTAACTAGATATTATTTTAATTTGTTCTGCTCACCTCAAAAGTAGAATACTTTGGCCTGTTCTGAATTCCGAAAACGAGTCGATTTGCCACAAAACGAGTTGATTGCTGTTCCGAGTTCCGAAAGTCGACAATAATAGTCGTTTTTAAAAACGTGTGCTTTAGAGTCGTCGGATTTGAAAATAAATGCCATTTAAAGCATTTAAATAAATACCTAAAATTATAAACTGCAAATTATAATAATGTTGAACATTTTTAGAATCGATTACCATCACTATTGCAAGTTTAAACAGTTGCAGTGTATTTAAAAGAATTTATTTAAAAGCATCAATAAAATATTTAAAAAATAACGAAACCGAGCTGTTCTGATCGCAATTTAAATCTGCTAGAGTTGCTTTAATTGAATAACAAAATGTTAACAGCGAAGTTTTAGTCTAAGATACCTTCTATCTGCTATATTCAACCTGAAATACATAAAATGAATTTTCGAATCGTTTTCGAAACCGAGTTCGAAAAGTAAAAACAAGCCCATTTCGATCGAAAGTGGAAAGAGCCAATAAAGCCAGTAAAGCGTTCGTTTTCGTTTCGTTTTCACTTTTTGAAAACGTTCGAAATTCGGAACAGGCCTGATTAAAGTTGACTCGGTTTCTTGATGTACTGAAAACTGTTTTAAAAATTCACTTGTGTTATATTATATGTTATGGATTATGTGTTGAGCAAACCACAAAAGTGTCTGAGCAGTAACAACTTATAGTTTAACACTTTTAAACAAGCACACAAAAAAATTAGCTTGGAACGAGTAAAATTCAACAGGTTGGATATATATTGTTTTGTTGACCATGTATAGAGTTTGTCAAGTCGATTTCATCAATGGATTTAATTAAAATCAATTCATAGTTTTGATTTACATCACCAATTTGACGACTTGTTCTTGAAATTGTTGAGAAACCCAAATCAAATCTTTGTCAAAACTTAACCGATTTTCTGGCCAAATGTCAATCTTATCACTGAATCTGCATTCCAACAAAAAATTGAGGAAACTCGATATATCGGTATTATGTTCCGATTGATGGTCTACTCGATATTTTTTTGTCGATTTTTAGCTCGATTCAAAGTTTGGATATACAGCACTAAAATAAAGTAAACAATGTTTATTTACAAGTTTGTTTAATTGAGTGACGAGCTTAAGAACTTATTGTTGCGAATTAAAATTATCCGAAAAGTGCTACGTTAAAAAAATAAGTTTTCTTATATAGTATTTAGTAAATCTTTTTTTTTTGGTAAATGCCTATCGAAAAACACGTAGTAAAAGAAAATCAAATAAAGTCTTTTGCTTGAGCAATGACAGCAGAGAAGAGTAAACAGAATTACGAGCGATATTTCGATCTGTTTGAGTTTGCATTAAGGAGCTAGACTTAAGTCTACAAAGTGCCTAAGACAGAGGATGACGGGCACGAGAATGGTCACAGATGTAATGGAGATGATGGCAGCGCCATCCCCGCCATCCCCGCTTCCATCCCCGCTTCCATCCCCGCTTCCATCTCCACTTCCATCTCCACTTCCATTACCACTTCCGTCTCCACTTCCATCTCCGCTGCCATCGCCACCGTTCTCTCCAATCTGCTCCAGAATCCAGTCGTAGTAATAGGATACCTCGGTGTAGACGCCTGGCAATTTCGGCCTGGCACAGCCAATGCCCCACGAGACGATTCCCGCCAGTTGGCTCTGACAGACGAGCGGTCCGCCCGAGTCTCCCGAACAGGCGTCGCGTTCGCCTTCCAAGTAGCCGGCACAGATCATGCCCGGCTTGATGAGGTGGCCCAGATCGGTGTCCTTGACGCACACCTCCTCACTGATCGTGGGCACATCGACGGTCATCAGGAAGTCGGTGCCGTAGCCCTCCTCCGTTTCGCCCCATCCCGTTGTCTGGCAAATCCGGCCCTCCGGAATGGCCAGAGCACTCAACGCAATTGGTCGGATCGTCGGATGATTCGCGGGCACCGAATCATTGAGCACCAGCAGTGCAATGTCCTCATTGTAGGTGGTCAAATCGAAGATCTCCAGTCGCATTATCAAGTGCAGAATGTCAAAGGTCATCGTATTCTCCTGGTTGAAGCGATCCACATTTCCCATCACCACAATGAAGTCCTCCTTGGGCAGAAATGTGCCATCATATATCACTTGACTGCAAATCAGACAAACCAGAAAATAGTTATAGTTTCACTAGACAACAAATTTGAATTTGTAAAACTAGAAATTTGTCAATGTTGCATTGATTCGATTACAAAATGCCCAGCAAACATTTTTACCAATTACACTACACAACAAAGTTGAACCCAATGACAACATTTGAATTCAAGTCTGTATAATTTATGAATTTTAAATTTAATCGACTAGGCGATACCCTGTTATCAAGTCAACATTTTTATCAACTACACGCTAAAACAAAGTTGAAACACACATAATTGTGCTTTCTATCTGATAAAAGTTAGACTTATAATAAATTTGTCATAAACAAAAATTAATCAATTCCTCGTACTTATCAATATTTTAAGAATGTTTAGACTGCTCGACTAGAATTTACCCGGTAAACAGGTCTATTGACACGCTGTTAGCACACATTATTATATCCTTATATCCTATTATATTGGCCTACATTAAAAATCCAATTATTAATTTGAATGTGAAATAATAAAATGATTGGAATAGAATGGAATGGAATAAAATGGAATGGAATAGAATGAAATGGAATGGAATAATATTAAATAAAATAGAATAATATGGAATGAAATGGAGTGGAAAGATATGGATATGGAATAAAATGGAACAGAATGGAATAAAATGGAATAGAATGAAATCAAATGGAATAGAATGGATTGGAAGGGAATAAAATGGAATATAGTGGAATAGAATAGAAAGGAATGGAATGGAATAGAATGGAATAGAATGGAATAAAATGGAATAGAATGGAAAAAATGGAATGGAATGGAAAAAATGGAATGGAATGGATAAGAATGGAATATAATGGAATGGAAAAGAAAAATATGGAATAAAATGGAATAGAATGCAATATACTGGAATGGAATGCTGGAATAATAGAAACCCGGGTTTAATGACTTGGTAAAATGTATATTATATAAATAATATGTTCAGGGTAGCTACTCTACATTTTATTAAGGAAATTAAAAGGAGACTTCAAGAATTTAGATAAACT
The DNA here is from genome assembly GCA_037043435.1 of Drosophila suboccidentalis. Classification (NCBI taxonomy): domain Eukaryota; kingdom Metazoa; phylum Arthropoda; class Insecta; order Diptera; family Drosophilidae; genus Drosophila; species Drosophila suboccidentalis. The sequence continues at coordinate 1,520,755 of JBAMBK010002349.1, forward strand.
TGATTTAGAGAGCAAAGTAACCGATTTGGTGTATCTAGCTCTTATAGAAGAGAGAGAGAGAGAGAGAGAGCGAGAGAAGAAGGTAGGAAGACGAACAAATCGGTTCAGTCCTTGAGCTACTCATGAATAATAACTTAAAAAAGGAGAACGCATGAATTTGCTGGCTATACAGATTATTTCCTAAATGCTGCTGTCTAGATGTAGGAATTATAGCCCTTCAGGGATACAACTTACTCGACAAAGCAGTGGGCGGCAGTCAGCACCACATTTGGCCTGATCAGCGAGCCACCGCAGATGTGGCCAGTGCCAAAGAAATATCCATCGTTGAGGCGACGGCGCAGACTGACCTGATGCCTGGTGGCCTCCTGGTTGGCCAAGGTGCCATTGATAATGCGACCGGGATCTTCCTTAAATCTGGGACGTATCTGAGTGGCGTTTGGTGTAGACGCGCCAATCGACACTGCAAATAAGGCCAGAAGCAATACAGAGATCGTTGCCAGTTGCCTGAGAGACATTTCAAGTATTTACTGCACGAGCTGGGAACGTCAACTAACAGTGATGGCAGTCAGGGACATCGATTGGCAGTACGGTATCGCCACTATTAAATCTGGCAATACACGTAAATGACATAATCTAATCAGACATCCCACCCACTTTGTAAACTTCCTTCTCCCCAGTCTATAATAATATCAAAAATATTTATTTCAATTTAATCAATGCTCTTGAACATTCCGCGTTCGTGTGTGTATGCAAAAGGTGTGCTCGACTGTGTGTCTCTATTTCCATAGTATTTAATACAATAAAAGGTTCAAAGTTTTGTTGTATTTGACAATTTATTGGATTTCCCCAGTCGGACCCATAACATTTATAAATGTGTGTAGAACCATGACTAATCTGTGGGTTTAACACAGTAGCTTTGAAGATTTACAACACAATAAATTGATATCAAAAATTTTCTTGTTAAAAAAATGCCCAGAGATAACCTGAGCGAGATCTTCAATTTGGGAAAAAAAACAAATTCTAGACTGTCAGACTAGAATTGAGAATTATTTTTCGAATATTGTAAAATTATCAGGATTTGAACATGAAATCAAAAGAAGTTTTTAAATTCCAACAATTCTAAAATTTCGTGGATTTGAAGATGATATCAATATATTTTATTGCGGACTGTCGTCGTTCTGTTCTAAACATGCTGAATAGTGTAGCATATTTTAAGGGCATAAATAAATAACAGAAAATTTACATTTATTTTCTTAGCATTACTTTAAAATCTTTAAGCTGCCATAGCCAACAAATAGACAGAGAAAAATCGTATTATGATTGAGTTCGAATGATAATAAATAAAACTTACTTCTAAAAATTAGAAAGGTCACTAAAAAACAAACATTTTGATAATACATTAAGTATTCGGGAGTCTAAAAATCAATATTTTATATCTGAGAGTTTATTAATTACAATTAATCAAATAAAACTCTAGATTTACTAACAAAAAATACTTAACACTTAAACTGTACTGAAATAAGATTGGAATTCTTAATCCTCAAGTGAATGTAGAGATTGATTGTTTCGCTCTGTGCACCGATTAGTTCATCATAGTCTATGCATTTTAAAGTGACTACAGGGTATCCCCACGTATCTATGACGAATGCGAGAAGAGTCTGAATAGATATACCCGACAATTCTTAGAACACCATTGTGGTAGTAAAACAAAGAAATGTATAATTAATAAAAATATCAGCATTACAAAGAATTCAATTTCGCAGCCCAGAAGTGGCCATAATTGATTAGATAAATTCATTGGGAACACAAGTAAGAATTTTACACGAGGCTAAGGCACTTCAGATCCTGATTAGAAATAACACAAGCAAAACAATAAAAACTAATGAATTAAAAAAAGCACTTAAAACATATTTATTAATATTAGATCATCAATCAGTTGCGTTCAGTTCTGTTCAGTTGTTTTGGACTTCTACTGCCAAGCGGCTAAAAGAACTCCAACTATTGTTAGCCAGAGTCCCATGCCAAGGGACTTTAGAGCCAGAGCACCATTTTTGTAGACATTGTAGTTGAGGGATTGATTCGATCGGATGAGCCAATCATGGTAAAAGGAGACATTCGTATAGATGCCCGGATACATCTTCAGTGCACATTCGTTGCCATAGGAGACAATGCCGGCCAACTTGTTGTTGCACATCAATGGACCGCCAGAGTCGCCCTGACAGGCATCGATCCCACCTTCCATATAGCCGGCGCACACCTGTGATCTGGGCAAAGTTCCGTATCCCACGGCGCAGTCGGTGTAGCTGACAACTCGCACCGGTCCCACTCGCAAGTTTGCGCTGCCAACATTGCTACCCTGTAATTCAAATTCAACAAACAAATTCGATGAGTTGACACCCCTAAGAAGTAGTTAAACCAAAGGTGGGCGTCCAAATTCAGCAAGCGAGCTCAAAAACAACATGTGTAAACGACGAAAGATCACGACGTTGTCGTTGTCGTTTTCTTGTCGACGAGCAAGACGGCGACTTTGTAATGCCGAGCCACAATTTGAGCCACTGGATGCCCATCTCTGAGTTAAGGTTTCGCTTACAAATTTCGTGACTCCCCAGCCGGTGACATTGCACGGGGTTGTCGCTGGCAGCAGCTGATCGTTGAGGGGCAATGCCCTGACAGTCGGTGAATTCCAGGGTATATAGCCATTGAAGAACAGCAAGGCAATGTCGTTCTCCAGCGTAGCCCTGTTATAGTAGGGGTGTATAATCATCTCCTGTACATAATATTGCTGTGTGTTGGAATTGCTGTTGTAGAGAGACGTGCTGCCCATGACGAGCACGAATTCGCCAGACTTGCGATATGAGTTCGTTTCCGAGCTGAAAGTAGGACATGACATATACCATATCAAAGATTGTAAGGACATCATACCAATGCCCCGGTTAACAGCCTAAACCGGAAACGCAGTTTCGTCCCACTTTCAAAATATAATATAAGGTACTACTCCATCTATCGGATTTTAAACTCTCAAGTTAAAACTAAACTGATTGCTTGACTTTAAAATTGATTCTTCATCTGAATTTTAAGTTCATTTCAAAATCTTAGATTATTTTCGAATTTACATGCCTGTACATTTTTAAGAAAACTTTGAAAGCTAAAAAACCGTATCAAAACTTAGCCGATTTGGATAATTGAGTTCTAAATTTTCAAAATTCCTTTTTTCTCTTGTTTTCTTTATACAATTAGTGAACAATTTTAGAAAAATTATCTAATGTAAAATCATATAAAAATTGAGCCATAAATGTGAAAATTGCCATAAAAATTAAGTCGCCATCTAAATTATACAGGGGTGCCACAGAAATCGCTTTCGCTTGAATTTGTATAAAATTTAGGTGAAATTCAAGCGAAAGCGATTTCTGTGGCACCCCTGATAAACTGGAAATCTTGTGGCCGCTAAGTTAAAGACCGTTAACCGGGGCATACATATTTATACATTCAAGTGTACCTACTTGAAGATACAATGGGCCGCTGTGGCCACCAGACGCTGGGAGATGACCACACCTCCGCATATATGTCCCGATCCATAGGAACGTCGCTCTCGGGCCGTCAGACGCACAGATACCTGATAAGGTGCCTGGTCTATGTTGATCGGATAACCACCGACTATCTTGGGTTCGATTTTATCTGGAACTGAAACGGAAACATTAGATTAGATATCCGTGACAAATTTATTTCCAAGTTCATCTCTAGACTTAAACGATACATAAATATATGTATATCTATGTGTATCTATCATTACATAAGTTTTCTCTATCTATCAATCTATTATATAATTGTATGTATGTATGTTCGTGTCCGTGACGTTCTAAAATGTTGACTCATCGAATTACTATATCAGATAGTAGAGCTCGTTATCACCGCAATTCGTAGTAACAATGCTTTCAAAATTGCCCGCCCATAAGCTTGAAATCTAATCACAAATTTGAACAGTTCCACAATTGACAGTATCAGTTCGACATTTAATAAAATTGATGACTCTCAGTACCATGGTGAGAATCTACTTAGTTGTGAATACGACTTTCTGTATAAATTATTAAAATAAACTGTATGTTTCTTCAATACCAGGATAAACACATTTGATTACTATAATATTTTAAATCATATCCTTTCTATCCTATGAAATAGGATTGCTTTAAATTTGTCGAATTTTCATTTAAAAAAAAAATATGGTTACAAACATTGTATAAATATATATACAGGGTTGCCATAGAAATCGATTTCGCTTGAATTTCTCCTAAATTTGTATGAAATTTCTGTGGCACCCCTGATATATTCTATTTTTTTTAACCAAATTTGTATTCGGTAAAAATCTTATAATACAGCTATCAATTTAAGAATGAAAATAGGCTACGTTTTTTCAGTTACATAAACTGAATTAAATAAAAACTGTTTCAATAACTGTTACATTTTATTACTGCAAGAAAAGAGTATGCAAACTTCGCCGTACTGAAGATATTTTTCCATTGTTTTCTCTTTATGCTATTCTCATTCCTACACACTTTTTATGAACTAAACTTTGCAGTTAATAATCAAAAGCTTTATAAAGTATATTAAACAAAAGATATTCGATTTAAAGTTACTGTATCTAACCTCATACATATGTATGTATAATATATAAAAGCTCATAGATAATACAAGATTGTATTAACTGATACTAGTGTTTATAGGTCGTGTCGTGACTCACTCGAAGTTGTTGACACTAATTGTAGCAATAATGTCAGTCCCAGCAGGATAAATATTTTGAACGAGACGCACATTTTGGGCACAAATTAAAAAAAAAAAGTCAAAACTCAATTAAAAAAAAAAGAAAACAAGTACTAGAAATACGCGTGCAGTTCGATAAGTTTTGTTTGGCGCGGCATATGCAAATCGATTAACAACTTTCAACTGACAATCGCGCAAGACTATCGAACGAACAAAGCTTCGACAAGTTGACGACTAACTGTAATGCACGCCACGGACAAATACAAATAACAGGGCGAGAGCCCAAAATGGTGACGCTATTAATACCTATTTGGGTTTATCTTATCGCCAACTGTGCGCAAATTGAATGTTGCCAAAGTACTTTACACAGGCGCAGTCGTAAACTGAAATAAAATCCATACAAAACGCACATTGTATCAAATTTATTGTATATCGATAACAGACAGGATATATCAATATTTTAATTTGTATCATTTGTAATTATGTTGAAAGTATCCTCATTAGCAAATCAAAATCGATTTGTATCTGTATCTGTACGTATGCCTTATCATCTTTAACATTCTATGATTCATTATAAGCAGCAATAAAATGTATTGATAAATTTCGAAATTATATCTTGACTTTATTACGTAATATATATTTTAGTACCCATATAATACTTAAATTTACAAGTGCCTATCGAAGGTGTGAATAACACTATCCCATTGCGAATGGGTAAATTTCCACTTTATATTTTATTTTTTTTGCAAGCAAGTTAAATAAATCTATCAATACTTATTTACATAATTAAAAAAATATCTTATATTAAAAGTATATAAAATATTAAATAATAAACTTTTGCAAACTTGCTTAGCTCTATAAATAAAATACATAATATAAGAAAAAAATAATCAAAATAAATATGATTGCAATCTAGTATTATATACAAATATGACTATAATATATATTATTTTATATAAATATTTAATTGTATAATTGGTCAATATATTGCATCTATTAGCTGAGAATGTTGTTAGCCTCAAAAGACAATTGACTAAGGCATAGAAAGAGCTGGAGCAACATTAGTATATGCATACAGCTATCTTTGTCGCATTTGCTACGTTATCAAGCATTTTGTGGGTTTCATTTTCTAAGTTCACTTCATTTCCACTATTTTGCCTTGAGTGAAGTCTATATAAGTTTCCTCTGGTTCGACTTTCGGATCAACTTCAATCATATCGTCATCATCGTCATCATCATCGTCATCTTCTTCAGATTTAACGGTCAGCTCTTTTTTGAGATAAGCATCGTCGTCCAAATCATCCTCCTGGCTCTGAGAGCTCTTATATTGCAACTGCGGCACAAGGCGACGCTGCAAGGCTTTCCGTTCCACATGTTGTATGCTCGATTCCATTGCCTTTCGCTTTCTGCAAGAAAATCCTTTAAATTAGCATAAGTACATTAGTTGATGCAAACACATTTGGCAAACCTTGTGCGTGGACTTATCAGCTTGGATTGCTCTGTGGCGGATAAGATGCAAGGAATTGTGGTAGCCACATTTGTTGTGTTTGGCCGTTCAGTTTCGACTTCCCTTTTGACATTGCCCGAATCACTAAGAAATTGTTCCACCTGCCCGAAACTTTCCACATCCATCAGCATTTGTTTATTTTGCAATTGGAAGGCAGGCACATCAAATGGCTCCGTGGCAACCGTAGCTGTAAACAGGAAGGTAATGTTATATTAATCATGCTCTTAAAGATCCCTAATTGTCTCCAGGACAGCTAAATGATCAATAAAAAATGAAAAAGACAATATAAACAAAATATTATTTGAGATTGGTTGAAATATGTCAAGGAACAATAAAGTCTTTTAAGCTAAAGCTTCAAAACAGAAAGGACATTACTATGTCCATCCGGACTATATCGCTCATGTGCATCAAGAATTCAAGAATGCAGAAAACTTTGTTAAATCCTGCTCTACAATGTGTAAACATTTCATAATCATTCTATATCATATATCAATTTCTGTGAGATATTACTAAAAAATCTTGATTGTTGAGTTGTGATACTCTTGAAGTAAATGGGAGATATATAGTACTACTTCTTCTTGTTGTACACTTTGCAAAAAAAAAGGATTTTATATTATAATTATAATTCTACATATGTATAAAAAGTTTAATAGAACTGTCCAATTCGGATCATATACTAACTTCTGCGTAATTGCGCGCCTTCCAGACGAAACTGTTTCAGTTCTATATCCTTTTTCTTAACAACATCCAGCAATGAATTTAGATTTTCATTTAGATATGAGGCTGCATACAGAGCATCCTTCAATATAGATCGATAAAACTGCAGGATATATGTACAATAATAAATAAATCTGTAAAAAGAAATTTGCAGATTTATGTTACCAATGCGCTATCGATGATGGTTAAATGCCACTCCCACTTAAGGGGAGCCGGTGCGCCCTCAACGCGGTATTTCAGGCTGAGTATTGTGCGCACTTTTTTCTCCTGTTCCTCTCCCTCTCCATCCTGCTCAGCAGCCACTCCTCTGCCCATCGACGTCTCAGCGACGCTTAGGGCGACATCCATGGGATTGGCACTGCTCAAAGAAGCGCGTACCGCCTTAATGGGAAAGTGCACGCGTTTGTTTTGTTGCTGTCGATGTGTGCGCCGAGTTAGGGTATTTAATATGTCGCATCAAATACAAAAACTTACTCGAATGCGCTGCATAAACATGTCCATTGGCAAATTCTCACTGTAACTCAGTTCCGTTTTCTTGTCATGGCAATAGAACTGCAGTGCATCATCATCGCCCGTCTTTAGGCTAGTTATTATCTCTAAGTCATTTATTTGGATTATAGTCAAAGTCATTTCGAAAACAATTAATTAAAAAACACAAAAATAAAATAAAATAAGTTCAATTGCAGCACAGCAAATCAGCTGTCAGTTGAACGATGAACGGCTCAACCTCGCAACGAGTTATCGATAAGTGAACCACTGCACATGAACTAGCTCCGGCCTATCGATAACAAGTTGCAGCGGCAAATTTAAATTGAAACGATGATTTAAGCCACATTAAAAACTTGAAAGAAACCCAGGACAGTAAGAATTATAATTTTCAAAATAAAAACTCAATATTAACAGTTGTAAAACAATAAATTTAAATTAATTACAATTGTTATTGCAAAATGAATTAAAATTACTCGTATTGTCAATTTTTACTATAATTTGATTATTAAATTTGAATGCAAATATCTAACTGTAACTGTAACTAGATACTTTTCTTTTGGTTCAATTTTTTTTAGATTATAACTCTTACAAGCGATTCCTGCAAAAAAAAAAACAATGAAAACTTCAACGTTGATTTGCTTGTAATCATATCTTGTTTAATTGTAATACTTTTGTTTTATTGTTGTTTGTTTTTTTTTTTTAATATTATCAAAAAATTCTCTGTGTACTCTCATTTGCTTCCCCATTTTTGTTGTTATCATTTTATCGATTAACTAGTTTAATTTGTATTTAAATTTTACTACTGAAAGAAAATAGCTACGTCATTCACATTGAATGCTAGATAATACCACTCGAATACAATACACATACATATTTATAATATTTTTATGTATACATAGGTAAATAGACTAAATACGATGCGTAAGTTTAATAATATTCGTATATATAGTAAAACAGTTGTATTTAGTTCTACATGTAACATGCAAAAAAATGTGAGGAAATCGTTTCAATATTTTTCTTTTTTTTTTTATCTTGTTTCATTTGTGTTTTTTGTTTGTTCAGGAAAAGGTTGTGGTTCGTCTAGCGTCGATCGTTAATTGTAAACATCTTAAACTAGCCTCCCGCTTAACTTAAGAAGCTAAACTGTCTTTTCTTCGAGTCGTCGCCAGGGCAAGTGCCATAAATAATCTAATCTATAAATTTGTTTTTTCTTTTTTTTTTTTTTAAAACGTATGCTCTCGCGCTCTCAGATTCGTCTGGGGCGAAGTTTGAGATTTTGTAAAATGTTTTTTTGTTGGTTTTCATATCTGCGGACGTGTCCAGAGCTCGCTCAGGTCCTTCTGTCGCAGTTTACCCAGTTCTGCAAGGAAACGAGTGGGAGAGAGAACAAATGTCAATTAATATATGTAAGTCAAATGGGGACAGGACACACACACACATACCCAGTGCTGTGGGCAACACGTTGCTGCTACGAAAGCCCAGATCAAATCGCGGCTGCACGGCCAACTGACTGGCTGCATTGGAGGCGGATACGGCGACGGAGTTGCGAAAGCTGGTGCCGCTATGAAAATGGACCAGGTCAGATGAGGTCAGATGAGATCAGGTCAAGGGCCACTCACCTATAGGGATGCTTTAGGCAACCGTAGACCTCCCGATAGCGTCCGTAGAGTGTGCCATATGAGACGCCCAAAATGCGTGCGGCTTTCTTCATTTCGAGTCTTTTATTCTTGATGGCATCGAGTACCTGTGTAGGCAAAAGATTATTTATTTGCATTTCAACCAGAAATAAAATGCATTTAGTGAATATCATTTTTTTTTTTTCATTTAGAGTTATAATTTATTTTTTTAATTCGAATTAATTAAAAACTCTAAGGTTTCCCCATTCATCTAACCGATAACGCCTTATTAGAACCCAGATTTATGCTTATTTATACCCGTTACTTAACAAATAAGTAAAAGGGTGTATTGTATTCGTTGCAAAGTATGTAACAGGAAGAAGGAAGCATCTCCGACCCTATAAAGTATATTTATTCTTGATCAGCATCAACAGCCGAGTCGATATAGCCATGTCTGTCCGTCCGTCCGTCCGTGTGAGCACCTAGATCTCAGAGACTATAAGATCTAGATCTAGATTAACTATCATCCTACTAAATCCTAACAAGATCGGACAAATAGAAAGCGGGTTATGGCTGATTAAAGTTTTTAAGCAATACAAGTGCCTAAAAGCAAGCAATAAAAAATATTTTAAATTTATATAAGTAAGTAACGGGTAACCTATAGTCGGGACAGCTCGACTTTAGCCTTTCCCACTTGTTTTATTCATCTACTCTGCCTATCTCTCTCGCTCTCTCGCGCTCTCTACCTCTTCTATTATTTTGATATTTTTTTTTATCATATTTTATGTTCAACATAATAGCCAAATTTAAAAATTATATGAAATTTGTTCCTAACATCATTTAAAGTAACGTGCAATCATTCAGCGTACTTACGCGCTTTGTGAATGGCTCCTCCCAGAACTGGGGGCGTCTTCCCTTGGCCAGATAGTCATCCATTTTGATGACATCCTGCCACTGAGACAGCTCCTCATTGGTCAGCCGCAGTTCGGCCGCATCGTAGTCCTCCAGCTTGACCTCGGCATAGTCCACTGATGATGCATTGGCCAGATCGCTGCCAGAGCTTGTCGTCTGACTGCTGACAGTTCCATTGCCATTGGCCGCAGCTGCCACAGCCGCGGCGGCAGCCGCAGCAGCTGCCACAGTGGGCGCAAAGTCGTGGGCCATGAGCATGCCGTGATCATTGATCAAGTAACCGCTGGATTCCGTATGCGAATACTTGCCGCCGCCACCACCACCACCAAAGCTGGCCGACAACAATGCGGCGGATCGTGCGACACCGGCTCCAACTGATGATGGTGACTCCGCCCGATTGGCCACCAGATGCTCGTTCTCCATCTCCTCCACGGTCTGGGGCAGTGCAACCGACGCTCTTGCCTCCTCCTCCTCCTGCTCCTGCTCCGGCTGCGGCTCCTGTTTCTGTTCCTGTTCTTGTGCCGCCTCCCGTTCCGTCGAGCTGCGCGGCGCACGAGCTGCTGCCTTGTCCGCAGACTTCTCGCGCTCACTGTACAGCCGACGTGTGGCATGACGCAGTTTTCCGTGACGCTCGCGTCGCTCCGTTGTCTTCTCCGACTTGATGGTGGCGCTGCACAGCGGCATCGTTGTCTGCTCCATCGTTGTGCCGCCATCGTTGCTCGATTCCAGCTCCGGCTTGAGGTCCAATTCCCCCACCTGGAGTGACATGTTCGCCTGGCCACACCGCTCCTCGGACCCATTGTGCCAATCCTGCGTGGACTCCTCGCGCTCCACGGTTTCCGCTTGTGGTGAAGTTGCCTGTTGCAGTTGCTGCTGCTGTTGTTGTTGTTGCTGTTGTTGTTGCTGCTGGCGCAGACGCTGACGCTGCTTGGGCGGACAGGCGGTGGGCGGCGAGGCCAAGGAGGCGGAATGTACAACGGGCTGCGACTCCTCGACAAAGGAACGCCCCGACTCCAAATAAGCGCGCTGTGCCGGCTCCAAATTAGCCGCATATTGTGCCAACTTGCGACTGCAAAGAAACAAAAAAATTAACAAATTACATTTTCAAATTATACAGGGGTGCCATAGAAATCGCGAGCGAAATAGAATTCCGCAGAAAGCGATTCCGCACGGAAATTTGCGAGGTGCCACAGAACTTCGAGAGATTTCATAATTTTAGCATTTTCACCAACCTTTTCGAACTGGGCTGCTAAGGGTTGACACCTTCTCAGAATTAATTACCCAAGGGTTTGATTAGCAACTTTTTCAAGTTTATCATTGCAGAGCAATAAGCTTTTTTATTTTTTTCTTACTTAATAAACATAATTTAATTTATTTATGCAATAATTGATTTTGTTTAGCTAAAAATAATTTAAAAGTATTTGGCGCGAGAAAATAAAAGTTACTCGACAACTCTAGCAATTGTATGCCATTAATCTGGCAACTCTTCGTGACAAATGTTTTTACAAATTGCACAATAAGTTAAAGGTTTTTTTGGGTAAAACTTGATTTACCTCAAATTACCTATTTTTTTAATGCTTAATTTAAAGAAAACTGAAGTGGTTCCATATATTTTTTTTAAATACCTTACTTCGAATTCTGACTAAAAAATGTGGCATCGCTTCCCCCGACTTTGAAAATCTAAATTGGACTAGGTGGCAGCATCGGACGAAAGCGGATTTAGCGCTAGTTTATTCCGCACAAAATTATTGTGCGATTTGACCTGTGGCACAGCGAAATGAAATTGAAGTGAAATTCAAGTGAAAGCGATATCTGTGGCACCCCCGAATGACTACTTGTGAGTTTTATTTTGTTCGCTCAAATTTAATCATTATCATTGAAGAAAATCCCTAAAAATCTTTAAATATTCATTACAATGTAATTTTTATAATAAAACTCATATTGATTACGGTCCCTGGAAATAGTCGATGTTTCAAGTTCAAGTCAAATTCCCAAGAAATATTGTGCACAACAATTATATTGCTTGCATTGTACTCACACATTGAACACGTCGTAAGTGTCGTCCAATGGAGGACGACCGCGCTTGCGCTTGGGTCCCATGTACGGATCGACTGGAGCAGCGCACTCCAGATGGGCGCTGGCACTAGGTAGGGGCGTCAATGCGGGCATGCGAGCTGCGGCGGCATTTAGACCCAGAACGTTATCCATTGCCGCGGGCGAGTTATGATCACGTTCCCGATCACGATCACGTTCCCGATCACGTTCCCGATCACGCTCCGATTTGTGGTGCGTCTGCAGCTGCGGCGGCGTCAGCTGATGATGCTGCTGATGATGCTGATGATGCTGCTGCTGATGCTGATGGAGCATGTCCTGGGCATAGCTCTCGGCCAGACTGCGCGGCGGTGAATGGAACTCGGCAGCTGGCATCGGAGGCGGCGGTCCGTCGTCGTCATCACGCCAGGTGACCTCGGCCAAGCCCTTGATTTTGAGATCGTCGGCGGTCTTCAGCAGCGAGGGTAGACTGGCCTAAGAAACAAGAGTCGAAAATTAAGTTTGGCAACGTTCTAAAATAAATAAAGTTGTTAATTTAAGAATTTTAATTTGTAACATATTTTAAATTTTTGTTAATTTTTGATCGACAGCTTTAAGTTGACTTTTAATAAGATAAATAAATAAAATAAATAAAATACATAGAGTAAATAAAATAGATAAAATAAATAAAGTAAAAAAAATAATTAAAATAAATAAAATAAATAAAATAAATAAAATAATTAAAATAAATAAAATAAATCAAGTAAATAAAATAAATAATATAAAAAAAAATAAATAAATAAACCCAAGGCTGCAAGACGTCGACAATTTTGGGGAAGGTTAAAATTTGAGATTTAAAATTATTAATTTTTGAAAAATTGCTTGAATATTGACTTTTTGAGGCAGAAAAATAATTTGAACCAAATGAATTAAAAATGAACGCATAATGAATTTAGAGGCCAAACCATGACCAAAATCACATTCCACTTAGAAATCTGTTCAGCTTGAGCAAAGTTATAAAAGTTTGAAGTTGGTCGGATTTTTATCTTATAAAAAAAACTTCTTTACGAGGTAAAGATCTAGTGCCGAAAACATTTCATGCTCCAAAATTTCTGATATCCATATTAATGCCAAAACAATTTTTTTTTATAATTTACATGTACTTAAAATTATTTGTTACAAAATTGGGTATCTGAAATTTTGGGGCATGAAATGGTTTCGTCACTAGACCTTTATCTCGTAAAGGTTTTTTTTTTAAGATATCAGAAATTTTTGAACAAGATATCAGAAATTTGACGTTTTAACTTAGTCGAAAGGTGTTTAGTGTGTGTAGAAATATACGTCAATACCATGGCCAAAATAATAATGGGAATAAAAACACATTATGTCAACAGAAACACCCTAAATTTAAACAAATTAAAGCCCGCGAAAACCAACTGTCTGGCAACACTGGTTCGATTTGCAATGCACAAACAAGTATGAAGGTCAATTCTCTTGTCTATATGAAACGAAACTTTTAGCCAGGGGGTTTGGAAGATATAACCTGTTAACTAACTGAATAATTACAATTTACTCCGAATTGGAATAGAGCAGCCGCAACAAAGTGTCGTAGCAGCCAGAGCTTGAGAGTGCTGTTAGCTTTTGCGCTAAAAAAAATCCTTCTTTTTCTGATAATGAAAACAAAAAATTGTATATTCTTGAGAAAATGTATTATTTAGAAAAACATTGCATGAGTTTTTGAAATTTTTAAAAAGCATTGTGACGAAAAATGAATTAATGTCCGAAACTAATTATATTGGAGCGCATATACAGTTTGTCAAGAAACACTTTACACACCCTAAAAAATTTAATATTTTGACATCTAATAAGAAAATAATAGGTTATTATATATATTTGGAAAGGTTATTTAATTTCCGTTCGAATGATGCAAAAATTTCCTTAACCCATTAAAGCACCATTGATAATTTTGAATTTTTGCAAAGGTCTACTTTTTCAACTTTTTTCCTCGATTTTTTACCAAAAATATTTTGATGCAAAAAAGTTTTTGAAACAATTCTAAGAGTAACTGCAAAAAAAAAATTTAAAAAATATTTTTGCTAGTATTTTTTATAATTGTTTGAAAATCCTAAAAATTACCATTTTAACCCCTTTTCCCCACTTTTCGCTCAAAAAGTGGCTTTTTAGCAATTTTCAAAATATTATAAAAAATACTACCAAAAATATTTTTGAAATTTTTTTTTTGCTGTTCCTTATGGAATTGTTTCAAGAATTTTTTTGCATTCAAGTATTTTTTGTAAAAAATCGAGGAAAAAAGTTTTGAAAAGTGACTTTTACATATGTTCGAAATTTTCGAAGGGCACTTAATGGGTTAAGGAAATTTTTGTGTCGTTCAAACGGAATTCGGACGACCTTTCCAAATAAATTTTTTTTACTGTGATAACTTGACTTACATAGCAGTTATAGCAAAAAAAAGGGTGCATACTTTAAGCTGTGAGCCACTGTATAGTTTAGGCACCAAGCCATGACCAATCGTTTAAAAATCTTTTCAGTTTTGGCCAAGTTATGAAAGTTTCAAGTTGTATGATTTTCGACCTGGCAACTTTACAGGTCAACATTGAGGCGTGTGTTTTGTATATCCAAAAATCATGATCAATTGTATCAATTGTAAGTAGTATAGTACTCACGTGCTCCACGTTGATCTCGCCCTTGTACATGAACTCGATGAGGCACTTGACCTCGGCAAAGGTCACGTCCTTCATGATAATTATCGGATCCCGTTCGCTGGCATAGTTGGAGAGCACGGAGTCAAAGAATGTGCTGCAGGCGCAGAGGACAACGCGATGGGCTCGTATCAGTTGACCCTCGCAGGCCAGGGTCACATCGCAGAAGCATCCCCTGTCCAGCAGCTGCGAGAACATGGTCTGCAGATTGCTGTGATGATACTTCCAGCGCAGGCAATACTGCTGCGGTAGCATCGTGTCCGATATCAGCCCAGCAAATTGTCAACGATCTAAACAATATCAATTCAAACAGAAGCAAACGTTATTCATTAGCGTCAGTTTACAATCTTAAGTTACGTCTTAAATACATATATTCATATACATTTTACACTTTATCATAATATCATCAGCACTTAATGTAAACAAACAAATTCCTCGAATAATCACGCCAACTGGAATGCCAATCCACAATCAAATACAGCCCAAAATTACACTCGATGTATTCAAAAACTTACCAAGGATTGGAAATGCGTAGTAAAGATTACGAAAAAAAATAATAATAATAATAATAATTCAAAATATAACTTTTCAGCTTTCAAATTTGACTAGAAAAACTCACTCTTTTTGTAAGCACAAACTATACTGAGTATTTTTTTAAAACTACTGAATATATATTTTTCAAATCAAATCCCAAAAAAACAACAAATTTTGAAGTTCTTCCAATCCGTTTCCATTTCTAAATGGAATATTTTAAAAAGTTTTTCAGTTTTAGTTAAAACTTGATTTTCGCCTGATCGTTCCTATGGCAGCTATATGATACAATGCTTCGATTTCAACCAAATTTGGTCAGGATGTATGGAACCTTCGCAGATGCATATTCTGTCAATACTATGGCTTGATTTTTGACTGATCGTTCTTATGGCAGCTATGGTCCGATCCAAAATATAAAACATCTCGAACTGCGTGCAATATAGACGAACCCACATACCAAGTTTGGAGTCTCTAGCTCTTATAGTCTGTGAGATCTAGGCGCTCTTACAGACGGACAGACGGACCTGGCTATATCGACTCGTTTGTTGATGCTGATCAAGAATATATATTCTTTATGGGGTCTGCCACGCCTACATCTGCCTGTTACGCACTTTTTTTTTTTTTTTGTGACAAAGTACGGGATCTAAATTCAGTAGTCTAGCTCTTAAGCTTTCTGCTTTCTAAGTTGTCTTTCTAAGTTGACAGTCTCCAGTCAGGACATGAACAAATGGCCTAGCTTACACTTAAAGTCCCCTCTGCGAGTGAAACATTATAAAAATCTCAACTGTTGCCATCAATTAAAATTACGATTCAGTTTCATTGCTCTTTCAATTTGGCCAGAGCGTTAATTGACAATCATTCAGTAAAGTTGCCAGCCCACCGAGATTTATACATACATATACATATGTAAGCTCAGATAATATGTACATTAGGGTGTCCCTTATTTGGTCAAAGTCAATATTTTTAAACGCATACGGGCTAGTTTTGTTCATTAGGTCCTAAACGACTCAGAAATAAATTTTCACCTCAATCGGAGTATGATAACCCGTGCCGACTTGGATCGGAAAATTTAAAAATTATATAGGAAAAAAAAATTTTTTTTTAATTTTTTTAATTTTTTATTTTTTTATTTTGTTCATTTGGTCCTAAAGAACTCAAAACCAAGTTTTCACCTTAATCGGAGTACGATAACCCATTCAAATTTGCATCGAAACATGAAAAATCATCGAAAAATGTATAATCAGTGTTAAAACTCAGTTTTTCATGTTTCAATGCAAATTTGAATGGGTTATCGTACTCCGATTAAGGTAAAAACTTGGTTTTGAGTTCTTTAGGGCCAAATGAACAAAATAAAAAAATAAAAAATCAAAATTTTTTTTTTTTTCCTATATAATTTTTAAATTTTCCGATCCAAGTCGGCACGGGTTATCATACTCCGATTGAGGTGAAAATTTATTTCTGAGTCCTTTGGGACCTAATGAACAAAACTAGCCCGTATGCGTTTAAAAATATTGACTTTGACCAAATAAGGGACACCCTAATGTACATGTGTATATCTATATCCATCGGAAAGTGTAAGCACATACATATGTATATTGACATGTGTATGAGGAGAGTGTGTGTGTGTGTTTGCCAGCTTTCAATAACTTTGTAATATGCGATAAATTAAAAAATATTTTACGACGAATTTCGCTTTTTTTCGAGGAATTTATATTTGAAAATGCACCTGAATTATTTCTGGCAAATTAAAAGCCACAGGAATTATACATACATATGTATGTATGTATATGCTTGCTAGGTATTTATATACATAATGTATATATGCAAGAATATTTATGTATGTACATAAAACGCTTTCAATTGAGTCGGTCAAAGAAACATCAGCGGTATTCCGAAACTACATAAATGGGAGTTTATTGCGCCACCTCCCCCCCCCATCATCCCCTTCCAGCTTGCCCCCCCCCTCCCCCCTTGCATTCCAAAACCCGCCCCAATTCACATTCGACGCGCATTTCAATATCGCCAAGAGAAGCAACGTTAAAAAATTCCGATTTCGCTACAGTTATTGGGGTTGTGCAGGAATAGCGGCAATATAAAATGTTGTCCTCATTTTCATTTTATTACTATGCATATATCCTTTTTTGTTTTTCTTTTTTTCTTTTTGGTTTTTTCAATTTTAATGTTTTTTTTTTTTTGAGAGTTTTAAATATTGATTAAGTTTCTGGAATACCCATAATTTTTATTAAATAGAGAAACCGCAAAAATAAACAAGTGGGAAAGGCTATAGTCGAGCTCCCGACTTCAGGATACCCGTTACTTATTTAAATAAATTTTAAATATTTTTATTGCATACTTTTAGGCACTTACATTGCTTAAAAACTTTAATCAGCCATGAGCAGCTTTCTATTTGTCCGATCTTGGTACGATTTAGTAGGATGATAGGTAATAATAGTAGTTAACGTTAATTAGAAAAAAAAATCCTAATATCTTGAAAACCGTGCGTGTGGTGGCTTTTCGCGATTTACGGAGGCGGAAAGGGGCGTGGCAAAACGTTGTGTGCCAAATTTGGTTGCTCTAGCTCTTATAGATCTAGATCTCTGAGATCTAGGGCCTCACACAGACGGACATGGCTAAATCGCCTCGGCTGTTGATGCTGATCAAGAATATATATACTTTACAGGGTCGGAGATGCTTCCTCCTCCCTGTTACATACTTTTACTTATTTTTTAAGTAACGGGTATAAAAAGTACATAAGTAAAACTTGAACGAAATTAAGTTTCAGAACAACCCCTTCGAAAGAAGTGTTCTTCAGTATCTAAGGATTTTTTCATAAAATTTGTATTTATATTGCTAATAATATAAAGGAGACACACAAAAAAAATGACTTGGTTGCGTATAAAACTGTCTCAACACACACACACACACACACACACACATTATGTATGATAAGAACACAGAGTCAACCACAACAGAAAACGAAATTAAAAATGCTGCACTAGCTAATACCCTCTTTAAAATGCAAAACTACTTAGTTTGATTTAAGCTTAAAAGAAAATATATAAATAAAATAAATGTATAACTAAATTTAAACTTAAAATTT
Organism: Drosophila suboccidentalis; assembly: GCA_037043435.1. NCBI lineage: Eukaryota > Metazoa > Arthropoda > Insecta > Diptera > Drosophilidae > Drosophila > Drosophila suboccidentalis. The sequence goes on from JBAMBK010002349.1 coordinate 1,539,133, forward strand.
TAAACTATTCACAAAAACAAAAAAAAAAAACAAAAAAAAATTGTTTTTCTTAATCATTTTTATACATTTGGTGAGGAATTTCCTTATAGCTTATAAAAAATTCAATTTAAAACTAAACACTTTCTGCACACTTTATGGTTACAGGGTATTATACAAAAAATCCATCAATCCAGTTGGAGGTAGGCGGAAGGGAGCCAAAAAGATTCAACATTTGAAAACGAGCGAAAAATTCGATTCAATTTTTGTTCTTTTCGAAAAAAAAAAAAAAAAAACAGAAGGTGGCAACAAAATCAAGATGATAAAGGAATGCGGGCAAATAAAATGCGCAAATGAAGAAATTTCTCAACCGTATATGTATGTATATGGACAACAACATACACTTGATGTATGTCTGTACATAACATATGTATACAATAGATATGTTTTATATATTGTATAAAAGAAGAAGACGATAAGTGAAAGAAGAAGAAGAAGCAATGTCCGGCTAGCTAAGCCACCCACAACAAGAAACCATTTTGCCAACTGTTTGCTCCAAAGGGTTTTTGATCCCACACACACTCACACACACACACACACACTTTATATGTGAGCCGTTACACATTTCAGCTCCTTAAAAAAAAAAAAATAAATAGGAATATAAAAAAAAAAAAAAGGAAATACAAATTTACAACGAGTGCGCAAAAAAGAATGGCATAAAAAAATACATGTTTTATTGTAGTATATTTTTCCCGCCATCGTTTCGTTCGTTAGAGACGAGACCCAACACGACAGCACTACCCTCTAAGCTCTCCATACACGCCATATACACTACTATACCCTATACCCTATACCCCAGCACACACAACCAACTTAACACACACTCAGCTCACCCAACACACCCAACATTCAACATTCAACACAACCCCAACCTCAAGCGAACCCAACTTGAACTCAAGGCCCACACACACACACTCGCACACACACACACACACACACATAGCGCAAGCGACTAACGTTGCCTTCTCCACTTCTTTTGGATTTTCTCATGGAAAATATTTTTCAGTTTTTATCACATTTTTCTTCTTCTTTAGATTTCGCTTTTTCGTTTTTTTTTATATTTTTTTTTTATTTTTATATATATATAAATTTTTTTTTTGTTCCTGTTGTGTTTGAGCTTGCTTTATTTTCTGTTTTCTGTTTTTATACCCTTGCAGTGAGGGTATTATAATTATGCCATGAATATAGCAACAGTTTCCCACATACGATTTCTCTGTTTTATTTTCAGCGTCTTAAAATTGAGGTTAGGTTTACTAAATTTTTTCCAAGTTTTTTTAAATGAATCTCTGAGTATTTAAATTATAAGTATATAGTACATAATACAAAGAAACGGTGTCAACATTAAATTTAATTATCAACATAACTATTTTATTTAATTTTGTTTTTTGTTCTTTTTGAACTTTGAGGTTATGTTTCGATTTAGTAGTTTTTTGAGTAGATTAGACATTTGTGTTCATATATGTATGTATAGAAGGACAACAAGACAATTCTTTAAATAAAACCAAGTTTATTTAGTTCTTAAAGTCCTTCAGCTTTGAGGTTATGTTAATAACAACTTGGGCTTATCATGCTTAACGGTATAATCTATAATAAGTAACTAAAATATATATAGAAAATAAATGTAAATACGTTTACAATTTTATATTTTAAGTATCAGTAGTCAAAATGTAGTTTTAAAAGTTTTTCCAAAAATAATTATCAATATAAATACATTAATCAAGAATACTGTAAGTGTATTTAAGTTTCGGCAAGTCGCACAAAGCTTTTCACTTTTATTTTACTTGTTATTTTTCTTTTTTTTTTAAGTAAGGCAAGAAACGTCGTTGCCTCCATGAGCGTAACGGGACGGCGGGGCAAAGGGGATGACAGCGGAGGGAAGCTAGCTGGGGAGGGGCTGGGAGCAGAAGGGGGAGCAGGAGGGCTGCTTTAGTAGGGCCGTGACGCAAAAAGGTTGCGAGCGGAAAATGAAAAAAGACATTACAGCAGCAGCGGCAACAACGACGACGACGTTGAAGAAAATAACAAAAAAAAAAAAAAAAAAATACATGAAAAAATGAGCGAAAAAAAAAAGAACAAAATAAATAAAAACACAAAAAGCGCCAGAGAACATTGCATAGCGGAAAAAAGCATAACGACCGTTTCGTTCTTTTTTTTTTTATTATTATTTTCATTTTCTGTCTTTCTCCGCTTTTTATATTCTGATGTTGTTGTTGTTGTCGTCGTCATTGTTGTTGTTGCCTGTTTTTTAAGCTGTAATTTTTTACTTGACGTTTTTTATGGTTTTATCCTTTTTTTTTAAATATCGATTTTTATGTCAACTTAAATGAAAGGTACACAGTTTTCCATATAAAAAGTGTACGGAATTCTATATGTAAGAATGTGTGTATGTGCATGTGTGTGCCATATATGTATGTGCTGTGTGTGTGTGTGTGTACGCTCCTTCACTATTAATTTTTCCCCTCGTTTGCATTAAAAATGCACATCCGACACAAGAAAGGCAGCAGATTTCAAAAGTTTCACGTTTTTTGCAACACCCCCCCACCCAAAAAAAAAAGCAACCCAACTTTTTTGCGATAATTAATAAGTGAATTGACGAACTGAAATACTCTCAAAAAAACTGCATAAACATGTCACAATTTATAATAAATATTGCATAAATATTGAAATTAAATATGCATATTGATCAAATGTCCATGAGACACTAAGACAGTAAAATTTTATTTATAAGTCGTGTATCAAAATAACACTGACAAATAGCATTAGCATTAACAGCGTCACTTTTAACAGTGTCAGCCAGATAACATTAACATAAAAGTGTTCGTCTCTCGATCTTCCTTTCAAAATAACAGAAATAAACTCAATTCTCAATTGCCAAAATTGAGAATATTCAGTCGAAAAATAAATAAAAATGTTTCTGAAATAAAATCAGATCACATAAATTAAATAAAGTAAAGATGGTAAAACTCTATCCAGTTGAAGGAATCGACTTCTTTAAGCTGTTACATAATGATCGAAGGTACAACTTTTTCAAATAGCATTAACATTAACAGCGTCACTTTTAACAGCCAGTTAACATTAACATAAGAGTGCTCTTCTCTCGATCTTCCTTTCAAAATAACAGAAATAAACTCAATTCTCAATTGCCAAAATTGAGAATATTCAGTCGAAAAATAAATAAAAATGTTTCTGAAATAAAATCAGATCACATAAATTAAATAAAGTAAAGATAGTGAAATTCTATTCAGTTGAAGGAATCGACTTCTTTAAGCTGTTACATAATGATCGAAGGTACAACTTTTTCAAATAGCATTAACATTAACAGCGTCACTTTTAACAGCCAGTTAACATTAACATAAGAGTGCTCTTCTCTCGATCTTCCTTTCAAAATAACAGAAATAAACTCAATTCTCAATTGCCAAAATTGAGAATATTCAGTCGAAAAATTAATAAAAATGTTTCTGAAATAAAATCAGATCACATAGATTAAATAAAATAAAGTTGGTAAAACTCTATCCAGTTGAAGGAATCAACTTCTTTAAACTGTTACAGATAAGAACACAGGATAACAGTTTTAAAAGGATACTCTAGATGGGCTTTAAATATGTTATATGTAAAATATATGTGGAAAAACATGTACGTATATATTTGTATATAATACTTGTTATATGATGTAAATGTACGCATCTATCACACACACACACACACACACCACACACTCCACACTCCCCACACTCACAAACACATATATGTCATGTAAAATCCGTTTCCCTCTGCCATAGCAATTTTCTTTCTTTTTCCAGATGCTTTTGTAATTTGTATAATTTTTTAACGTCGTCGTCGTTGTCGACGTCGTCGTCGTTATTGTTGTTGTCGCTATTTTTGTTGTAGTGCTGGTTGGTTTTTTTTTTATTATTATTATTATTTTCCTTTTTTTTTGAATGTTTTGTATTTTTTTTTTTTTTGTAACGTTTTTTGCTTTTGTTTCTTTCTCATACGAAGCAAAAAACTGTAATATAAATTTATGTGCTAACGTAGAGCAAAGGGACGTAAAGCGAGTGCTGTGAAACTGCTTGATGGTGGGTACAGCGAGGGAGGGGGAGGGGGAGTGAGACAAAAAGTGGGGGGGGAGGCAGTAACTTGTGCACGGGACTACAAAATGACAACAACAACAAAAAAAAAGGTAGAAAAATGGAATAAAAATAAAATAAAATAAAATACAAGTATATACAATTTTGTACACAATTTATATTTATACTCCCTCTCTTCTTCTACAGCTTTCCCTATATACAACGAGTATACATAAACACACTCCCCCACACACACACGCACACACATACACACGCGTATATTGGTAACAACGAGCACAATGCAAACTTACTTCAATAGAAAAACAAGTCAGAGGAGAAAACTCCAAGGGGAATTCCAAAATTTGTAAGAAACGTGATATATGAGAAGCTGTCTACATATTTATAAATTAATTTTAAAAATCAACAAATTGCTCAAACTTTAGCTTCAAGTTCGATATTTTTTATACAGACTGACGGATATGACTAAAAAGTAACAATAGTCGGATTTACTTAACTGTATATACTCATAAACAATTGTTTGACTAACTTATTGGCTGTTCGAATTCAAAAAAAAGTTTGTTAAATAATTGAAAATCTATTATATAACAATATTCATATTTTGTACCGAGTATATGGTTAAGAGTGTCACATTTTCTCAAAGATAAAAAATAAAAAATAGGTAATCAAGAATAAGATTGAACTGATTGCAATTTAAGGCGCCAGATTGTAACGAAAAAAACAGCAAAAGTTGATTAATATACAAATTTAAATGAGTAACTTGAGGACTGTTGATATCTATAAAATGCTTTGATAAATAATTAAAAAATATATGGGAAAAACATAGATAGAGATACGAGTCTGAGTCAGAAGAATTCGATTGCTCAAGTGCTTTACAAACAATCTTTTCGAATTGAAGACGTTTTCATTTGAACTGTAACAAGTAAATATTCAAATAATAATATTTGAAATTTTATTACAAGATAATGTTAATAAATTACACAAAAAGAACATTTAAGACATAAGTTTAAATATGTTAATTGTAAACAGTTTCATTTTTAAATCGATTAAAATTAAATTTCAGTTATTAATTTTTTTTTAACTACACTAAGAAAACAGAAAATAAAGAATATTAGAAAAACAATAAAAATAAATCTTTATTTTGTATTTGTTTAGCAATGTACAGCTGCCATCGAATATTAAAAATAAACTAGTCGGCGGTGCTACAGTCGAGCGGTACTCGACTGTCGGAGACCCCGTACTTATTATAAAGATATCTCAAACAACAAAAAGATTTTCATAGCTATATGATATAGTAATCCGATTTCAATTAAATTTGGTCAGTATGTATGGAACCATCTTTTATACATATTCTGTCAGTTTGGTTGAAATATCTCAAACAGCAAAAAAGTTTTCCATACTAAGACTTGATTTTCAACTGATTGTTCCTATGGGAGCTATATGATATAGTGGTCCGATCCAAAATCTAAAACAAACTCGATCTGCGTGCAATATAGACGAAACTTCTTACCAAGTTTGGAGTCTCTAGCTCTTATAGTCTCTGAGATCTAAGCGTCAATACAGACGGACAGACGGACGGACGGACGGACGGACAGACGGACATGGCTATATCGACTCGGCTGTTGATGCTGATCAAGAATATATATACTTTATGGGGTCTGCCACGCCTCCTTCTGCCTGTTACGCACATTTTTTTTTGTGACAAAGTTAATAGACCCCTTTACTTTTTTAAAGTACGGGGTCTAAAAATGGTAGTCAAGATTTATACAACAACAGTTATCTACCAATTTGTGGTTGGAGCTTTCGAAAAATCCCCGTCATTAAGGGGAAACCACTGCAAAAACAAAAGGCAGCTCCTTGGTTTTTTACAGTTTTTCGTGCAGTGCATTGATTAACAATCAATGGAACAAACAGCTTTCTATATAGATAGAAGGGGGATAAAAAGAGATGACCAGGGAAAGAATGGGAAGGGAATTGGAAGCAGCAAAAGCAGCTGAAAATATCACTTAAAAACAACGATCTATAAAAAAAAAAAGAGAGGAAAAAATCAGTTGAAAATATCTAAAGTAACAACCAGTTCTTGCAGCCGTTTTTCTACTCTTGTCCAAATAAACAAAGTCTAAAAAATGAATAAGCAGTTTCTTGTTGTTGTTATTCTTTTTGTCGCAAAATCAAAATAATCAAAAAAAAAAAAAAAAGCGAATCGAATAAGAAACGCATTTGAAATGAATTCAAGGAAAAAAATCTCTTTCTTTTTGATTCCTTTTTTTTTTTGTAAACATTTTGCCGCTTAAGTAAATTGAAGTTTGTTGTGGTTGTCTTCATTATTGTTATTATTATTATTAATACATAGCGAATGAGTAACAGGAAAACAGAATCAGAATCTCAAATCCCAATACTCAGCACATTGCAACAGAATTTACGCAGCGAAGTCTAAATATGTATTAAAAAAAAGCCTTCGTTGTGGTTGCCTCGTGATTTTCTGTTGTTGTTGTCTTCCTTTCTTTTTTTTTGACTTTTGGTATGCGAATGTTACAACAACATGTATGTGTGTGTGTGTGTGTGTGTGTGTGTGTGTAGGCCAAGGAACTGCACACGCAGGCTCAGTTAGCCAAAGTGTACGAGACCAAATTGAAGTCCAAGATCAAGTCTAGCTAGTAAAAGCAACAACGACAACAACAACAACTGCGAGTGGACTCCAAGTGCAATAACACTTACTTCAACAACAACAACAACAACAACTATCGACCAGCGTCTAGAGATGAACGCAACTCGTGCTTTTGTCGTGCCTATGCAAAGCTCAAGCTCATTAAAAGCTAGCAAAAAGCTCTTTTTTAAGTAATTCTAGAAAAAGTTCGAGTTATAAAGACTTCGAGAAACTACAATTTCATTCATTCATAAATACATTTCAAATTGCAAACTTTTCTTGTTATTTTCAACATAAACAAATTCCAATTTGTTCAAGACTTGTCAATATTCTCGAAAATTGGTTTATTCGTTCTTTTGCTGCATCCAGAAGAAGTTCCCGATTCAAATGACATCATAATTAATTTTCCATTTTTTAACAGGAACTGCAAATAAAAGTTATGAGTTAAAAAAAAAATGAAGCACAACAAAGCCTCCCAGAAGAGTGGGAAAAATATAACAGCATAAACTTTTATTTGCAATTGTAATGATAAAAGTTAAAAATAATTATTGTTTTTAATTTGTATCATTAAAATTGCAAATAAAAGTTTGTGCTGTTTTCGAATAATATATTTTTCCCACTTTTTTGTGCTTAAATTTTTTGAAACTCATAACTATTATTTGCAGTTCCTGCTTTTTAATATAATGAAAACTGTTTTCGATGAGATACCATATTTTTCAGCCACTTCAATTTTTTGGTCCAGTTTCGAATTTCTTAACAAATAAGTTTAAATATTTCTTAAAGCGATAAAAATTTGAATACACGTGCTGACAAAGAAGTACATTACGAACATCTTTCCTATAACAATTTCACAAGCCTAAATAATTGTTGATGCAATACTCTATCATATTGCATCACCATATGTTAATTTACACCAATATTACATATCCAAACGAGACGGTAACGGTATGGAAGTTCGAGTTAGGCAAGCAGAATTTTATGAAATTTGCTCAGTAAACGCTATTGTCACTCGATTTGGTTCGAGTTAGAGAGAATTCGAAATAGGGAAGTTCGACTGTATATTAAATTAATGACAAATAAAAGATGCCTAGAGAACTTATTATAAATAAAACTTATAAGCATTAAATCTTGAAACCGAGCACTTAGCTTGGGAAAGTTTAAGTCAAAAGCTTGAACGATTCTAGAACTAGTTTGAAATGTTCAAATTACAACTGAAATCGAATGATATGGGTGTAAATTGAAATCAAAATAAATAGGTACGGTTATAGATATACTATATGAAGATATAGACATTGGAAATGTTAAAGTTTTAGAGAAATATATAGTTATAGATACAGATATATACATAAAAATATAGATATAAAAAATGATATAGGTGGAATTATGAACAAAGATATGGTTAGAGTTAAAGATATCATAAAAGTTAGGATCTAAGATATCGATATAGATATAGGTGCTGTTATAAATCTATATTTAAGATCTACCCTTTGTCATTATTGCTGGGATTGATTAAGTTGAAAGTCAAAGTACGATTACATTAAAAACATCTCAAAAGTTCCTACTACAAATTGTAACACTTGGGAAAAAAAAAAAAAACGCACAGTGACACTTGACCATCTCTACGGGCGATGAGAATGCATCTCTCAGTGTGTGTGTGTGTGTGTGTGTGTATCTCAAAAGCAAAAGCTGTGGCAGATACGCACGCCACCTTTGCCGCAGCGATTGACTGTGTAAGCAACATCATAAAATGTTTCCAAAACAACAACAGCAACAACAACAACAACAACAGCAGCTTGCAACTGCAACAAGCTGCAGCAAAAAATTTAAAAAAAAAAACCTGGAGCCCAAGCACAACAACAACAACAACAGCAACAACAACTTGCAACTTTACGATGCTCTACAACTATTGCTGTCGTTGTTGTTGTTGCTGTTGTTCTTACTGTTGTTGTTGTTGTTGCTGTTGTTCTTACTGTTGTTGTTGTTGTTGTGGTTCTCCAAGTCCAAGTGCATTCGCCTTCCGCTTTTGCTGTCGTTTTTATTATTATTTTTTTTTACTTTTTTTTTTATTTTTTGTTTCGTTTTTTTATTATTATTTTTTTTTTTTGTGCCAGAGTCTTGATGCTGCAGTGTTGACTTATGCAGCTACCACTAGCATTGTTATTGTTATTGTTGTTGTCGTTGTTGTTGTTGTTGCTGCTGCTGACACAAAATCTAATAATTTCCAGACACACCGACAACAAACAACAAAAAAAAAAAGTAAAAGAAAAAAGAGCGCGCAGCGTCCAGTTTGGCACACACACACCAAAAGATACATTTGTATCTGTATCTGCATCTGTATCTGTATCTGTATCTTTTGCTAGCTGGCGCACATCGGTGTAATCTAAGGTGGCTGAACCGCAGTCAAACAGCCAAGTGGCAGACAGGCTAGTGGGTGCCGGAGGTGGCACGGGACACGGGACACGCTAAACAGGACTCACCATAAATAGAGTCCTAGCCGAAGAACCAGATTTGCTTAGAGCCCTTCATCTTGGCCCTTCTCAGCTCCAAGCCAGCATTCCGACAACAACCACAACAACAAAGGTTAAAATATGTTCAAGTTAAGATAACATTCGTTTCATTCTAAACACTTCATGGCTCTTCTCTCCAATCAGTCCAACAAATACAAAATTTGCATTCTACAAATCTTACTCTATATCAGTAAAAAAAAAAATAGCTGGAACTTAAAAGATAATAAATATTAAGATTTTATCACGTAAACTGATTGCTTTGTCCATTTGTTTTTTGTTTAATAAAATTTGTAATATATTTTATTAAAAAAACTTTACAAATTTCTCAATTCTAATGAATGCCTGAGCTCATTTCATTAGTTTAACTCCGAATTTATTTTAATTAATTAGTGACAAGTCCGAACAATCGTTCAAAAAATACATAACTAACAAGAGAGTTAGGATATAGATAATAATAAGTCTGCTATTATTGTATAGTTCTGCAGATGGAAAGCTTTTAGATCTACAGTCAATGTTTCGGAGTCCGAATACCTCAACAGAGAAGACAAAAGTTTCCGAATAACTTCTGAACTACTTACATACATATGTATATCCACGGTTGCCACTTAAAAATATCTGATTGAGCCAAAAACATCCAAAAAATGAGCCAAATTGGCTAAAAAAGAGCCAAAACTTTTTTTTTCAGTTCATGCTCTTCGCAAACACTTAAATCAATAACACATATATCTAAAGTATTTCACATTTTAATCTTAATCTAGTGATTATGTTATTAAATAAAAATAAATATTTACTTCAACCCAAAACTATACAAAATAACTGATTCTGAACTGATGAAAAAAGAGCCAGATCGCAAAAATAAGTGCCATTGCGCCAACTGGAAAAAAAAGAGCCAGTTTTGGCGCAAAAACGCCAATTGTGGCAACCGTGTGTATATCCCAAATAGAGCCCTGCACGAGTTAACACTAAATCGTGTTAACAGTCAGAAATCACACTGTGCACACATTCAAAACGACATAGTGTGCTTTTTAAGTCATAATTTCAATTCCTTATGATACATTCATTTTTCGGACTCATTGACCCGAAGCTAAGCTGTCGTGTGATTCGAATCATTTCGTATGATACTCTTTCACACTGTTATGAAAATTTGCTGTCATTCAAGTCGTTTTGACAGTTGGAACAGTGTTGAATGTGTGACTCAAGCACACAGTAGACAAAAAAATTACTTCTGTTTTGTTTTAATATAAATAGAAGAATGGAAAATAATTCGAGCATTGGTTCTAAAGATGATTATGTAAGTGAACAAATTTATCTGGTTTTTATCTAAATTTGTGTAGTTGAATATATATGGGCATTTCCAGAAAAAGGTCCACCTTGCCCAAAAACGTAAAATTGATTAAAAACTAACATCTTGTGATATTTTCTTCCAAAAATGTATTCAAGTTATTTATTTTATCAATATACAGTCCCCGGCATAAGTATTTTGGCACCATTTAAAGTTAATTCTACTCATAGTTTGAACTTCATTCGTGCAAAGTTTGGCATCAATGGAAAGGTCATTCGAATACCTTTTGATTGACATACAATTATTCTTAACCCATTATGTACCCATTTAAATTTTCGAACTTTTGTAAACGTCTAATTTTTAAACTTTTTTCCTCGATTTTTTAAAAACAATGTTTTGATGCAGAAAGTTTCTCTAAACAATTTAAATAGTATCTGCAAAAAAAAATTTTTTGAAAATGGCGAAAAAGGCACTTTTTGTGTGAAAATGAGGAAAAAGTGCCTTTTTCGCCATTTTCAAAAAATTATTAAAAATACTAGCGAAGAGATACATATCATATCAAAATTATTTCTAAAATGGAAAACTACATTATTTTATTATGGTTTAAGAGTATTTTCTTCCAAATTACTCGCCACGTTTCGCAGACTTTCGCATTTGTCAAGATGAAGTCAAACATGACTTCCATTTTTCGTCGCGTTCGCGATGCATTGTTTTCTAAAAATAAATAAAAAACGACAAGTCTTCAAAGATTGCCTTTTATCATAAAAAGAGTTGATAAAATGCATTAAACACGTGAGAAAACATTTTTGAAAATGTCAATTTTTGCCATTTCTTTTTCATTTAAAGTCGTACAAATGTCGCGTTCGCGATCCTGGAAATACCCATATGTATGTGTAAACTGCAAAAAAAGAAGCTGCATTACAGGAAACGCTGATATGGTAAAAAAAATAATGTTTTTTAAATATAAACATGAAAAAATAGTCAAAATAAATTAATTATGCACACAAGTTTAATTTTCAATAAATTTAATACTTGCTTAATCACCCCAAAAAACATTCAGTTTATATTAGTGTGCACAGTGTTCACAGCCTCAGCTCGAACACATGAATCTATGAATCGGAATCACACTATCTTTTTATATGACTCGACTGGATATTTGAATCATGATTTTGAATGAGTTGTAAGTCAAAGTGATTGTATAGACAGTGTGATTATTGATAGTGTTGTGTGATTCACATGAGTCGTTTGAGAGAAATGGGATAATTTTGAGTTTAGTGTGCACTCATGCAGGGCTCTAATCCCAAATAAAGCACATGATAATGCTGATGTAGAAATTTTAGATATCTAAGCATCATTTTCGCAGTCCGAATACCAAAACAAATTTTCAAATTACTTCCGTATTTTAATCATTAGAAAACTATTATTTTAAATATACAGCCAATATTTTCGGATTCTAAAAACAGCAATCAAGAAAGTTTTAAAAATAACTATGATAAGTATGTGAATCATAATGAAGTTGGACTATAGAAGGCAGAATTGTACAATCTACAGGTAATGCCTTCAAAAGCAGAAATTTCAAATCTAAAGCCAACATTTTCGGAGTCCGAATGCAAGATTAATTCTCAAACTATCAAAACTAACAATAAAATTAACTTCATTTGCAAATGGGAATGGGACAATATGACAGGTGTCAGAAACTGAACCAGGTTTAATCTCTGTTTTTTTTTTGTTTCGGACAAATCTTTTGCATGACTTCCGGCTAAGGGTTTTTTAAAGTTGGCCTGGCCAAAGATTTGCAAAAGGAGCTGCACAAAAAGAACAAATAGTTTAACAAGAAAATGGAAAAGCTGTTGCAGCTGCGTAGATGGAAAGGTGGTGAGGTGGGAGGGAGGTGGGGGTGGTGGGGGAGGCGTGGCAGTTGGAGAGGCGCTGGGTCTTGCAGGTGACAGTAGCTCTGCGGCTTTTTTGGTTGGGCCATGAAAAGCGAATGAGCTCTCGCCAGATACAAATGCTTTTTGCGAGTAGGAAAAACTCGCTTGCTCTTGCAGCTTCCACTGCTGCTGGAGGTGGTGCTGGTGGTGCAGGTGGTGGTGTGGTGGTGTTGCGGCTTAGCAGCAATCTTTATGTGGTCTCCGACTTCGGGAAGCAACGCGCACATTCATCAAGAAAACTGTCATCGTTTTTTGCTCTTCCTCTCCCTCACTCTCTTTTTCTTTCTGTCTCTTTCGCTCAGCGTGTGTGTGTGTGTGTGTGTGTGTGTATTTGTATCTTGTATCTATAAGTACGTTAGCCTCGGTCACAGATTCTAACTCATACGCGATGCTTCGTTTTTTATTATTTTTTTTTTTGTTTAGTACCTTTTCTTTTTTATTTTGCATTTTGTTTTTGTAGCTTTTGCTTTGGCAAGACGCCCCCTAGCATGTGCTAGCCCCTCCCTGCCCCCGCCCCGCCCCGCCTCTGTCCCTGTCCCTGCCCTTGTCGCGATTTCTGCCCTTTCATCTACCATCGTCTGTTTGTTTATTTCAATGTTTTTCGGTTTGGTTTTTTGTTTAGCTCGCCTCTATTATATTTTTGTTTTTTGCTTTAGTTATCATATTTTTTTTGCGCCTAATGTACGCTTAATATTATTTTTATATCAAAAGTTCGCTTGCAGGCAAAAAGCGGCACCAGCTAAACACAACACAATGCCAAGCGAACCATCTGAAGCATCTGTAACCCAAACACACTATAGGTACTAGGTTCCGACCTGACATCAGGGGAGGTGGAGTTGGAGTTGGAGCTGCAAGTTGAGGTGGACAGGCATAGTTACTTTGCCAGTTTTTGTCTTCGTTCGCCATGTCGTTTCTTTTACGTTTTTTGTTATCTTCGATTTTATGTTGATGTTTTTACAATTTTTCTTTCCAAGACCTGTTCTAAAATCCCTCCTTCTCTCTCTCTCTCTCTCTCTTCTCTATCTTCCTCGTTCTCTCGCTCCATTAAGTAATAACTTTATTTTTGAATCAGTTTGCAATCTCAGAAATTCCGACCAATAAATACTTAATGTAACCAACTTAATTAATGTAAGGATCAAAAATTTCCCTTGGGACAAAAATGCCCAACGAAGCCAACTTCATGAGGATCAAAAACGTCCCTTTTGGGCAATGCCAAGCGCAGCCAACTTAATGTGGTCAAATCAACTCCTTTAAAAAAAATGCCAAGCGCAGCCAACTTAACGCAGTGCAGCAAAAATTTCTTTTGAAAATAGCTTAACGCAGCCAACTAAACGAACTAAATGTGTTCATTCAGCGATTTTAATAAAGATCTATAAAATTGTATCTTTTTTGAAACGTAGTAAGCTTAAAACTAGGCATCAAATCAAATGCAGAGACAAAAATATTATAAACAACCGAATTACCAGAGACCACAAAAAAAAATATATATATGTATATAAAATGACTTAGAAAAATGAAAAACCCCAACTAATGTTTGACGATAATGACGCTTGATGATAATGATAATGATGATGATGATGGTGACGGCCAGACGCAACGTTCGAGCTGAGAATTTTGCAATTACCCATTTGCCGTCTCCTTGAGATGGGCACTTTTTATACCCATTACTTAAAAAATAAGTAAAAGGGTGTATTGTATTCGTTGAAATGTATGTAACAGGGAGAAGGAAGCATCTCCGACCCTATAAAGTTTATATATTCTTGATCAGCATTAAAAGCCGAGTCGATATAGCCATGTCCGTCTGTGTGAGCGCCTAGATCTCAGAGACTAAAAGAGCTAGAGCAACAAAATTTTTTTTTTAAATAATGTATATGTAAAACTAAATATTATTCGTCACAAAATTGGATATCAGAAATTTTGGGGCAAGAAAATGTTTTCGTCACTAGACTTTTACCTCGTAAAGTGGTTTTTTTATGGGATACCAGAAATGTTTGAATAAGACATTAGATATTTTGAAAATTTCAATATTTTTTGACAGTATAACTTGTCAACCTTGTTTATTGTTTGTACAGCAAAAACAAACAGTCTGGCAACACTGGTTCGTTTTACGAACACACATGTCAATCGCAAAATCTATCAGCACTCTCAAACTCTGGCTGCTATGACACTTTGTTGATGCTGCCCTATTCCAATTCAAAGTAAAACGTATATATTCAGTTAATAGGTTATATCTTCCAAACCTATTGGTAAAATTTTTTGTGTCATATATTTAAAAAAACGCTAAATTTTACAAACTAAAATATATTGAAAATTAAAAAAAAATCGTTAGCGGCGTTTTCTCATAAACCGCCAAAATGTGGGGAAAAATACCTTATGTCACCTGTAGCAATTTACCTATGTACTTTAGAAAAAAAGTTAAAAGGTATTCCTAAGAGCCCTTCAAAATACCTTTTCAACGATATTTAGATCACATCTGTAGCTTTTATCGTTTGGATGCTATAAGGTTTTTAGCGATTTTTCGAAAAAGTCGTAGAACAAACGTTTCTAGATTTTTGAGCGGGAACAAGTCCTCATTCAAACTTTTAAGCTAAATCAACGATTTGATCCAAACAAACAGACAAACAAACAAACAAACAAACAGACATACTGACTTTTCATCTCATTTTTTGAAGACGACTAAAAATTTCAAAAAAATTTATCTTTTGAGCCAGTAGTCGGATTTTGATGATTGTGGTGTCATTCGACGCGTATTTTTGATTAGAATAGTAAAGAAAAAACAATTCAAAAAAGCTCCAACGGCCCCATTAGCTCCAATCATCAAAATTTTGCCCCTCCCACTTACACCTGTTTATCTCACGAACCAGGTGAGTTTCCAAAAGTCTTATCTTTCGATCGGTATATAACTCGACCTGATCGGACAGTCATAGCAAATTTTCCATTCTTCCTGTGTATATTGCTAGTCGCCTTCGCACCCTTCGTGCTGCTTTCGTCACTAGCTAACTAATATAGATAATTTATAAGATTGGATTGTTACTTAAAATGTATTAATGAATTCAAGCATGAATGGTAATTATAAAATTCAGTTGTAAAGCCCTACAATGTTATAGACCATTGTACAGAGTATCCGCGAGTCGAGCACCTTCAACAAAGGTTTGGTTAATGTTTTTTTTTCTTTGTTACCGCTTTATTGGTGACTACTTTGTAATTTATAGCATATTTTGTCATTTTTTTTTGCGTATTGAAAACAAAGAAGGAAAATGAAAAAATTGTTAAATTTTTCCGAGAAAACGTCGCAGTGCCGAAATTAACTTTTCACCTTCCCTCCCCTAAAGAGGAGTCGAAAAAAATGTACCGAACTAAAGCGAATATTGAGATGTTTTCCATGATTCAAGTGATTTACTCGTACGGTAATATGCAGGTCTGTGCATGCATGTCTCCTTTCTTGTGTGGGCGTGGGTCACACACACACACACACACACACACCCAAACACACACACACACATAAAATACATGCATCTATATGATATGTTTTTTATACATACATATATCGTATATGTATGTATTATATAAGATATGCCAGTAAAAAAACTCCACAAAAAACACTCCCCCTACACATAAAAATACAACCGTTAAAAAAGAGAGCTTAATATTTGTAAAAAGTGTGACTTTTGTATACCCTTTATTTTGTGTATTTTGTAAAAGTAAAAAGAACAGAATAACGCAAAAAAATGTGAAAGAAATTAAAATAATATAAATAATATACATATATCACAGTATAATCGTAATGTTAGACATAAAAATCAATGTCTAGATAAATGATTGTCAACTATTTTGACGAATCACAAGTTTCTAGATAACTAAAAGTCTTAACTGTCCCACAACTATAAGAAAAAGGCTATATCCAAATTTTTAAAATATATAATTCTATTTCATCTTAATAGATTCTTTATTTTTTTTAACATTTGGTTTAGATTTTTATGTTGTATAAGTTTTATTATCAAATCTTAATTTCCCATTAGTATTATATAGCTTAAGGGTTTCTTTTGCTTTATAGATCGATTATAAGTTGAACGTTAATAATGAATGAAGAACATACAAACAAATTCCTTTTTATGAAAGAAAGTAGATTTTCATTTTTCAAAATTAATTTTCATGTTTTGATCAAATTCAAGCGATTTGTAAAATACCTTTACAGGGGTGCCACAGAAATCGTTTTCGCTTGAATTTCATTTAAATTTGTATGGAATTTTAGTTAAATTCAAGCGAAAGCGATTTCTGTGGCACCCCTGTATATAAGTATTTTAACAAATCGCTTGAATTTGATCAAAATATGAAATTTGTATGAAATTTTAGTTAAATTCAAGTGGAAGCGATTTCTGTGGCACCTCTGTATATAAGTATTTTAACAAATCGCTTGAATTTGATCAAAATATGAAAATTAATTTTGAAAAATTATAATCTACTTTTTTTCACAAAAAGGAATTTGTTTGTGTGTTCTTTATTCATTATTAAATTTGTATGAAATTTAAGTGAAATGCAAGCGAAAGCGATTTCTGTGGCACCCCTGATATACTTGTTATGCTTAGGTACAGTTCATATATAGCCATCATTTTTATAGGGTATGCAGATAACAAGCAGCAAGCTCAACTCTGGAGCTGGCCACTTGTTATTTTGTTCAGTGCAAAGTATAAATGAAGTTTTTGCTGTTGTTCTTTTTTGCGTCTTTCCTTTTGCATGCCTGATGTAAAGTTCAGTTTCAGTTTGGTTTCTCTTCTTTTTGCTTTTTTCTCAAATTTTTTTTTGGTTGCTTTTGGGTTTTTTTTTTTTTTTTTTGTGCTCTTAGTAGTTTTCTGGCCGCGCCAAAAAGGCAAAAACCGAGCAACAGTAAAACGAGAGGTTTTTTTTCGTTTTTTGTTTTTTTTTCCTTGATGCGACGACGATGGGACAATGGCATGTTAGTGGGGTAAAAAGGGGGGCGGGGGGGATGGTAAGGACGAGGGAGCAGGCTAAGGACTACGGACGAAGGACGAAGAACGTACATAGCTCCACGAGCTGCTCCGGGTAGAAATGGATCTCGCACAGTGGGGCGGGGTAAATAAATTAAATGCTTTTTGCTCGACTTTATTTTGCTGGCGATGTTTGCCTTGTTTTAATATTTTCTTTCCCTTCTATATGGTACATACATATATACCAATTGCTTTTCTTTTCCCTCTTTTCATTCATTCTGTATTCTGTATTTTTTTTTTTTGTTTTTTGCCAACAACATTCATCGACTTATTGCCAGTTAGCCCTGATTTCTATAGTTCCCTTTTAGTGTCCCAAGCATAACGTTGTCCAAATCTGCGTCTCCAACAATTTTGCATCTTTCCAATTTATGTGCTTTTTTTAATGCCACCTCTCTCTCTCACTCTCTTTCTCTCTCTACACATCTCTCCTATTCTCCTTTTTTTATATACTCTATATATAAAAATGTTTGTCCTAACTGATTGCTAATCTACATTGCCTTCCCTTTTTTATGACGCAAGCAAAAGCGCGGAAATTGAAAGGAAACTCTATCGGACTTTCCTTCGATCAATTCGGCTTTTGTCAAGATACACAATATAAGAAAATGGATGACAAAACTGTAGCTTAAACTCAAAAATCGAAAAAATTGAAATTTTGTAATAAAAACAAAGCATTTAAAAAAATTTCATAATGAAACTTCATTGACAAGGCTAACAAGAATTTTGCCTAATTTTAGAGTCAATCATATATTTTTTACTACTGTAAAATGTTTTGATTATTTGATAATCTTGAATACAATTCATCATAACTTTTAAATCATTTATATGTGGATATATACATATATACATGTACTGTTATTAAGATGAGTGAAATAAATATATAAATGTATTTTAACTTTGATTTGTGTTTCATCACTGAAAAAATAAACTCTTTTTAAAGGCGTGGCAAAAAGTATCTAGCATACAAATTTGTAGTTTTTTTTCTCTTTCTTTTCATCTGATTCTTTTTCCATTGTTTGCTTCGCTTTTATATTCAACGGAAATAGTTTTTATCTATGGCAAACTGAAGCAAAAAAAAGTCAGATTTTTCCTCCAATATATTTTCGTACTTTATTATGTCTGCTTTTGCATCTACTTTAATTTTTATTTGTTGCTACTTTTTGCGCACTTCCATACCCCGTAACTATAATCATAAGCAAAAGGTTGTACCACAATCGGCACAACTTTTTTGAGTCAATTAATGATTAAGTTTTTAACAAATAAAAAACAAACCATTGCTATTAATTGTAATTATTTTTTGTACTAACTGAAGCAAACGTTTGATTTTGTTTGTACAGGGTAGTAGCTAGTCGCTCACATTTGTTTGCCTTGTTTTTTGCTTCAAGTTATCAGCAAAATTTGCCTAACGTGTTTGTAGTTTTTTTATTGACTTTTTTCGTAGAGTACACAGAGACATATATGTATGTCTGTATACATATAAATTATATAAAAAATATATTTATATATAAGATATGTATGTATATAGTTCTACTATTTGTGCATTTGTTTTGCTGTTGTTGATTTTGTTTTAATTTTTATTTTCTTTCTTTTTTTGTGATTTGTTGTCTCTGCTTACATTTTTTTTTAATTATAAATACGCGCTGATATCAAAGAGAATGAATAGCAAAGGGGGAGGAAAAGAAATACAAAAAATATCATAACAAAAAACAATGACTCTGATACGCACCAAAATTGACCCGAAACCCAAAAAAAAAAAAATGAAATATAAAAACCCAAAATTTGAGGGAATTTGCGTTAAAGTTTGTTTTTTGGTTTTTTTTTTATCTCACATACATACATATGTATGTATATATTTGTGTTTTGCTGAAACTTTTACAATTTGCCCACTCGAATTTCAGTAGATCATAAAGTTTATGACTCAAATATGAAACTGAAGAAGCATCAAAACATTTTTTTATTATTTGTGTAGAAATTCAGAAATAAACAAATATTACTTGCATTGGGGAACGAATAAAACGAAAAGCTCGTAAAAAAAAAAATGCGTGAGACGCAAAAGATAAGGAATTCTGTTTTCGCCTAAAAAAATTACACACACATACATACAAACAAAAACTTTTGATAAATTTTGCGAAAAAGAGACGAATTACATACAAACTTACGTACATATTTACAAGTATCAAATTTAATTACATATATTTAAATTTAAACTTTCAAGGTAAGACTTTTATCGATATGCCCGATTGGGTTAGAGTAAATTCAATTATTATTTTACACGATTACGCTCAAACATTTGTGTGGCCTCCTTTTGCAAAACAAATTTGTTCAAAGTTTGCCAAATTTATCGACAATAATAATAACAAGAAGAAGTCGACACAAACTCTTGGCGCTTATTGTTGTTCCTCTTTCCAAGTCGTTGTTGTTGTTTTCCTTTGAATGAACTTGAAATTTGGAGAGTCAACTTGTAATTGAAATCTGTGTGTGTGTGTGTGTGTGTGTGTGTGTGTGAGTGTGATGTCGCGCTAAGCGGTTACACTCACGCATGCAGGCACTCTCTCCCACACACACACACACACACACACAGACAGAGTCACACACACACACACACACTTGAAGTTGGGGCTGCGTCAAATGCGGACAGTGGGACGCCGCGCATACGAATGTCGTTATGAAAACAAAAAAACTAATAAAGCAACGGATGAAAACAAACGGACCAACTGACAACAGCAGAGCCGTCGCCGTCGCCGCCGCCGCTACGGCAATTTGCAATTTTAATTTTGCGTGTTGCTTTTTTCTCTCTCTTTTTGCCAGCATTTTGTTGTTGTTGTTCGTATTTGTATAATTAAAGTTAAAGTTGTAAAAAAAAAATGAGCAGCAATAACAAACAAAAAAGTCAATTGCAAATTGCTTGGATCATTTTGCGGGAAAGGCGGAAATTGCTGAGCTTATGGACTCTCCGTCTCCTCTCCACCTCTCTTCGTCTCTCGCTCTCACTCTCTTTCTTTTAATTGACAGCGCCGCAAAAAAACAAAAAAAAAAAAAAGATAACAACAACAGCATGTATGAAAAATATCAAAAGGTTAGCAAAAAAATTAATTACCAACTGAACAGAAAAAAATATGAAAAAAAAAAGAAAACAACACACAATTTTTAATCTACTTCCTTTGGTTCTGTTTTTTTGTTTCTTTCACGAATATATTTTAGTTTTTTGCTGCTCAGCACAAATTTTCTTATGAAATTTATTTAAAAATGTGGTTTATTCTCATTTTTGCCACTTCCTGTGCACTGTGCAAACAGAAACAAAATTATTTACAATAAAATATACACTCACATATATGTACATATATACATAAATTTATTTTTGAGTTATTATTTATGTCAATTTCAATTTAAACAGAAAACAAAATCAAAAACAAAAACAACTCGCAAAGTCAACAAACCCGGAAACCTTCCAGCGAGAACAACGGAATTTTATCGTAATCACTTCATTTTTTTTTTTAATTTTGACAAGAAACAACAAAACAAAAAAAGAAATAAAAACGAACAATTATGCATACAAATATTAAAAACAAAAATAAAGCAAAATAAAAAACAGCAACCGCAAACAAAACTTTTTGGCTAAAAATAAAAATCCACTTTGATGCACTGTTGTTGTTGTTGTTTTTGTTTACGTTGCTGTTATTAGTGTTTTAGCACAACAAATAAATAATTCGAGTTTCTCACCTTTCTTTACGACTTTTCGCGGTATTATTATTGTTGTTTTCTGTTTCGTTACTTATGTTTCTTCTGGAAATTCATTCAATCATTTTGTGGCTTGCACTTTTTTGCTGTTGCTGTGGTTTTTTATTTTCATTAACAATGCTGGTAAAACTAAAAAAAAAAACTTAATGCTGCAGTAAAAAAGATTTTGCAGCGCGCGCTTTTTTCATTGGAGCGTCTTGCTAACGGTTAATGACGTATATTGATTGTTGCTCAACTCTGTTATCGCCGACCACCAACCGACCGGCCTAACAGTTCAAAAACGACTGAGCAGTGTTAGCAGTTCAACCGACGTTCGGTAGCCGTTGGGCGCCTTCCAACACTTGCACAGAGTGATGTGTTGAGCTTATCGATAACAATAATCGAGTTGGCCATATGATATGATGTTTATATAATTTATAGCTGACATTCTCGATTATTTAAATTTTCATTTATCTAAATTTGTATAATTTCCCTTTTGTATTCTATATTAAAATGCCATGTTAATATGGAGTAATATAAATGTGTGGACTATCGATAAAATTGAAAACAGCTGATGATTTGGCAGTCAGGGGAAAGGCCGGTACTGTTTGAGAGGCAAGTAAACAACAATTTTGTGAGACACACAACACACGGACTGTAGCTTATCAAAGAAAATGCAGGTCAAAGGGTATCAGCGTCAATCGCTGAGATTTTGAGCGGTCCACAAAATTCTTGCTAGTATACATCCGTACGCCAGGCGCGCCATAAGAAGATATCTGCGCAGAATTTCAGTAACACGCTTCATCTTCAGCATGCTGCATTTACGATCCATTAACAGCGCCGCCCAGCTGCAACGGTGTGTGTATGCAACAAACGCCCACAAACACAACACTGTTAGCAGAGCTTACAGCTGTTTGTCCAAAAAGCAACCGCGCGCCAACTTCGCCGTAACTTTTTCGACAGCGAAGTTTTTGCAATTTTCGCCGTCAATGTCGGCGACAACAACAACATCATCGCTCTCGGCACCGCTTGCGATCAGACACAGTTCAGACTCAGGCGTGGTAAGTGTGTAGCAAAAAAAATTAACTTAGCATTTTGTAAATTATTAAACCACTAATATTTATCTAAATAATATCTATATATATTATCTGTTGCCTGATCGCGCGTGCAACAAGTGTTTTTGTAAAGTGTAAAAGTGCAATTTCTATCTGTTTTTTTTTCTTTCTCTCTCTTTGACTACCGGCAACACGTTGTTTTCCATTTGTGCTTTGTTTCATTTGCTGTTGTTGTTGTCGCTGTCGTTGGCAGCGCGTGGCTTTTAAGCTGACCTTGAAAGACCGCCTGAGCCTCCCTGTATTTATGTATTTGACATCGTGCATAGTTAATTTTATGCCTACACAAAAGTTTTCTTGATCTGTAATTTATCTTTCAATCTCAAGCAGTGATGCCAATTTGGCCTTTTATCGGATAGAAACATCTGTCCGAAAATCTGGCTTTATTTTAGATTCAATTAAGTTTAATCCAAAAAGGATTCTATACTGCCAATTTTGGAACTTTTTGAAAATGGAAACGATACAAAGGCAAAAACGCTTTCCCAGTACGCCAAAATGCACCTCTTAGAATGGGAGAATGTTGAAAAAACGTCAAAATTTTGGCCCAAAGCAAACAAATATCGAAACTCTCAATAACCCTTTTCAGAAGTGGTCACTTTCGCTCTGACTCGTCTATCGTTGCCATGGTCGAATGCAGAAGTAGAGAGGTTTTTTAGTTTGGTAAAAACTATATTGAGGAATGACACAGAATGACAATAAGTAATGACAAAGAAAATGCCGAAAAAAAATCATTGAAGATGCTTAAAAACTTCTAAATTAAAAAAAAAAAAAATATATGAAAAAAGTTTGTTTATTTTTTAGTTTTTCAGCTTTTTTTCCCCTGTTTTCTTTGGCCTTTTTGTCTTTTTTTTTTCGGAAAATATTTGGCATCACTGATCTCAAGTTGCAAACTTTTGCACTGGAAACGACGTTGACGCCAACGCCTCGCCCAATTGGATTTGTTTGTGTTTTTCGTCTGGCAATGATCGTTAAATCAATTTTCATGCGCATTTTGAAGAAGCCATAAACAATAAACAAATGTTTCGAGATTTCTTCGTGGAAACAGATTCAATTTCGGATCATATTAGTGCAATATATCGTATAATTCTTCCAGTATTGATCCATTTCTCCAAGTTCTCACGAAATTCGATCAAAATCAAATCGTAACAAGATGCCGTTGAAATAATCAGCTGTTCCATGAAAAACAGTAATTCAATAAATTCAACAATTTCAATAATAATCGTATACAAACAAACTGTGAAACTTTATCAGCTATTCAAAAGTAACAAAAAAGAAAACAGCAAAGTTCTAACAAATTTAGTAAGTTTTTCTTTTGATTTTTCACTTGTTTAGTTGATGCTTTAACAAAGTTGAGGTTATGTTGACTGTTTAACTGTTTTCTTACAAGAAAATTGAATTTTTTCGAAAGCTGTTAAGATCGTGGGGCTTCGAGCAGCTTCTTTTTTGTTTTTGATAAGAGATTGACATTTGCAACGACCTTACGACTTGTGGTTGTTGTGCTTGGAAGGGGGCCCACCAGCAAGTACAGTCTTATCTTTTGCAATAAGTTGTGTTGAACTTTCGACATTTGGTTGGAATCGTGATAAGAGCGTACGCAAATAGATGCAGCTCATTGGGGGGTGTCTTTCTTAATAGTCTGGGCGTTATCTCGATACATATGTATATGTAGGTACTAAGTAGAGATATAGAAATCGTACTGCACATGCCAAGATTGTCGCAGCAATCTTATCGGAAGGTTGCTTTCTATCAATCATGTACCTTGGATGAGCCTCAAGTCGCCAGGCAGCGATAGAAACGGGATCGTTACCGTTCTCGTTCCCGGCCCATTAAAAGCGTCTGTACGACGCCTTATCGTCTTATCAATGTTTTCCAATGTTTTTGTGAACCTGTTGAACCTATTTGGCTAGTTTCAAAATATGCAAACAACTCGAATTGAAACGAATCAAAGTCATAAACAGCTCGCGATCGACACAAATGCAACTCAGTGCAGTAACGATCGTTGCCCCGATCGCAACAGATAGAAAGCTTTAAAGCTTCTTCAAATTATTTAATATAAGTTGATTGATTACGTGATACAATTGAAATTGCAGAAAATGGCTGACCAAAAAATGCTGCAGGCAACATTGCTGGAGAGCGATCCCGAGCTCGCCGATATCATTATGAAGGAGAAGAAGCGTCAGATTGAGGGACTCGAGATGATTGCCAGCGAGAACTTTACCTCATTGGCGGTCATGGAGAGCTTGGGCTCGTGTCTGACCAACAAATATTCCGAGGGTTATCCAGGCAAGCGGTAAGTCTTACTATAAAAAAAAAAGAAGAAAGCTTTAATGTGCTTTCGAATTAAATGAGCTTAAAGCTTTTAATGTGCTTTTTTAATTTTTGTTCTCTTTCTTTCACTACAGTTACTATGGTGGCAATGAGTTCATTGACCAGATTGAATGCTTGGCCCAAAGCCGTGGTCTGAATCTGTTTAATCTGGACGCGAGCAATTGGGGCGTCAATGTGCAGCCGTATTCGGGCTCTCCGG
Organism: Drosophila suboccidentalis; assembly: GCA_037043435.1. Taxonomy (NCBI): domain Eukaryota; kingdom Metazoa; phylum Arthropoda; class Insecta; order Diptera; family Drosophilidae; genus Drosophila; species Drosophila suboccidentalis. The sequence continues at coordinate 1,563,980 of JBAMBK010002349.1, forward strand.
CCAATTTGGCGGCCTATACGGGCGTGCTGCGTCCCCACGATCGTATTATGGGCTTGGATCTGCCCGATGGTGGCCATTTGACGCATGGTTTCTTCACTGCCACCAAGAAGATTTCAGCCACATCGATATTCTTTGAGAGTATGCCCTACAAGGTGGATCCAGAGACGGGTCTCATCGACTATGACAAACTGGCGGAGGCTGCGAAAACTTTCCGTCCTCAGATTATCATTGCGGGCATCTCTTGCTATTCCCGCCTGTTGGACTATGCACGATTCCGTCAGATCTGTGATGATGTTGGTGCTTATCTGATGGCTGATATGGCCCATGTCGCTGGTCTGGTTGCCGCCGAGCAGATACCCTCACCGTTCGAGTATGCCGACATTGTGACGACGACAACGCACAAGACACTGCGTGGTCCACGTGCCGGTGTCATCTTCTTCCGCAAGGGCGTCCGCTCGACCAAGGCCAATGGGGACAAGGTCATGTACGATCTGGAGGATCGCATCAATCAGGCTGTCTTCCCGGCGCTGCAGGGTGGACCGCATAACAATGCCATTGCTGGCATTGCCACTGCCTTCAAGCAGGCCAAGTCACCGGAGTTCAAGACCTACCAGGCGCAGGTCATCAAGAACGCCAAGACATTGTGCAAGGGTCTCGTCGATTTGGGCTACAAGGTGGCCACCGGCGGCACCGATGTCCATCTCGTGCTGGTCGATGTACGCAACGCGGGTCTCACTGGCGCCAAGGCTGAGCTCATTCTCGAGGAGGTTGGCATTGCCTGCAACAAGAACACTGTTCCCGGGGACAAGTCGGCGCTGAATCCATCTGGCATTCGTTTGGGCACCCCAGCACTGACCACCCGTGGTCTGCTGGAGAAGGACATCGAGCAGGTTGTCCGGTTTATCGATGCGGCGCTCAAGATTGCCGCCGAGGCTGTCAAGGCGGCGGGTAGTCCCAAAATGGTTGACTACGTCAACGCGCTCAAGGAGAACGCGGCGATCAAGAAGAAGATCGAGGAGCTGCACGGCAATGTGATCAAATTCAGCACCACCTTCCCGCTGCCCGGTCAAAAGACGCTGTAGATTGACCATTGAGCTCCTCCTCTTGCCTCTCCTTTTACCTCTTTATATTTTTTTGTATTTACTCGAAAATTTGTTTCAAAATTCTCAGTAGATCTGTGGAATCCTCCGGGCATCTGAGTTATCTAAATTCATGTTCTAATATTTTTGTAGTTATTAAAAGTAACGGAAAGTAAACAGCTTTTCATAAATTAAAACATTTGTTTCAATTCTATTCGCCTGTTTTTTACTTTAGGTGATTAATAGGTTCAAGTGGTCCATTTTATTTAGGTACAACTGTAACTACAACTAACATAAATTACGATGCTCATATGTATTTATGATTGTTTCAATGACTCTTACAACAGATCATTTCATAATCCTTTGATTATTTTGTGTTATTCAAGACGTTCCAGACAAAAGCCGAAATAGAGTATTTAAAAAATGTACATGAAATACGTAAAATTCTGAATTCGTTAAAAATTTGACAAAACATAAATATCAAATTTTAAAAAATTTGTTTGTTTCTTAGCTTATCTTAAAAATTATACATTATTTTCTTGTATTTTTATAGATATCTAGATAATTTTTGAATTAAATTGGGAACACAATCGTTAAGCAATTATTTGAGTAGTGAATTTTCGAAAGGGTTAAAGTCTCTGCAGTAAATTTAAAATTACATTAATTTCTTATAACAGATTAACCATACAGTCATAGTCATAAATTTTTTGAAAATGGCAAAAAAGGCAATTTTTTCCTCATTTTCATACAAAAAGTGCTTTTTTTGCCATTTTCACAAAATTATAAAAAAATACTAGCTAAGAGATATTTGAAAAAAAATTTTGGCAGTCACTATTAAAATTGTTTAAAGAAACTTTTTGCATCAAAACATTTTTTTTTTAAAAATCGAGGAAAAAGTTGAATAAATAGACGTTTACAAAAATTCCAAATTTTCAAAGGGTACCTAATGGGTTAAGGAAAGTTTTATATCATTTAAAAGGAATTCGAATGAACTTTCCATTGATGCCAAACTTTGCATTGAGTAAGTTCAAGTTGTGAGTAGAATTAACTTTAAAGGGTGCCAGAATACTTGTGCCTATGACTGTATGTTTTCAAGACACAATGAATTCAAAATATGTTGAAAGTGTTGTTTTCAATTTTTTCAAATTAGCTAAACTACAAAACATTGGCAAATTGAACGTAAAACGTATGAAATAGAAAAATGAGAACACAAATATGGACAAATTAATTTTCAATTCAAAAAAACACAAAATGGGAACATGACTAACATCGAAATTGAGTGTTAAAAAATTAAAAATTCAAAAATGTGTAGAAACATAGAAATTGTACATTGAGTTAATCTCAGTTTAAGCTTAACTACAAAAGTCGAAAATGGAATTACAATAATAAACTATTAAAATCATGCCTTGTAAACTTAAGACTGTACATTTTGAAATTGTTCTAAAAAAGGCTCAATCTCTCTGCCTCTCACTCGTCTAGGTTTAATTTAAGGGATGATCGGCAAACTCAATTTTCGTCAGTTCCTTGCTGAGTCGCGCATCACGATGGAATCGCGAATTGTGGGTGGACAATGACCACTTTGTCTTGAAGTTCTTCATGCAGATGAAACACTCATGCTCCTTGCTCTGGATCTCCGAGTGCCTCGAGGCAATGTGTCGTCTCAGGGCATTCATCGATTGTAGACGACGCTTGCAGAAGCTACAGATCAAGGGCACAGCTATCGCGGGATTGTCCTCCACAGCGGCAACAGATGCAGGACACGCTGCGGCATCAGCTGTAAATAAATATAAATATTAATTATATTATTTAACTATATATATTGAGTTGAATTCGTTGTTTAGAAATGAAAGATCAGTCGTGAATTAAGCTGGAAATACGTATAGTTCTTGGCTTTTATTACGTGTATTTGATTTGATTTCATTTTGTTATCCTCATCATTGCTTACAAACAAGGAGAAGAATTTTCAAACATTTCTCTTACATTTCTTTATCATTTTTGTTTTTTATATATGTACATATAGCATATTTGGTTCTCTGTTTGTTGGATTTATTCAGTTGCTGTTTACATTACACAAATTTATTTTCGGGGGACATACAAACTTTAATGCTTTCTCAATTTTACTTCAAATACATTTTCTTAAATACCCTTGCAGTTTTCTTTACATTTCCATTTTTTGATACCAATGATAACTGAATTACAATAGTTTTTAATGCTTTTTTTTTTTTAAGTATTTTAAATAAAATATAAACTTCAATTTAATTAATTTATGGCTTATTAATAAGTGTTAAATTAGCGACTGCAAGAGTATTTCAACTTCGGTTAGACCGATGGCAATCTGTTAATCAGTTTACTGTACTTTAAGTTCTATCTTTGTAGTATTATGTGTTGTGTTTCATTTTATTGTTGGTTGACATCAAAGTTGTTGTAATCGATACGATATATATCTATATCTATACATATTTATTATATAATACGTATTTGTTCATTATCGAATTAGCCTTTCAATTAACTAAGTATATATATATATTATCTTTAGCATGTGTGTGTGAGAGATGTGTTGGAGAGTATGTTTATAGATCCAACTATATACACATATATATGTATATATAGCTATAGCATTTGACATTGAAAAATATTTCGGAAAAAAAAATAAATCAAATTTAATATGAACATTTAGTATTGCGCTTAAATTGAAAGTCTTAGCATATACTAGCTAAATGTAGAGAGTTGTTGAAGAGGGTAATTTGTTTGGAAATGTGGGCGTGGCAAGTTTTTAAAACTATTTGAATAATATACAAATGTTTGCCTTAATAACTCAGCCTAAATTTGAACAATTGCTGAACGCTTTTCGCAATTCGCTTGGCAGAACATAGTTCAATTTGTACAATTTGTGTGTGTGTGTGTGTATAGTGTGTATGTGTGTGTACAGTGTGTGTGTGTGTGTGTGTTGAGCAAAATACATAAATACAAACATAAGCGACTGTAGCTTGGAACTGACGGCCTGCTCTGGCTTTGGCTCTAGCTCTAAAATGTTTAAATATTAACTAAACATAATTTTAATATATGTATACATATATTTATGTAGGTATAGTGTATTTAATAGTTAATAGTTTAATTTTAAAGATTTAGTACTAAGTTGTATGTACAATTCGTGATGTACGGGACGCACTTTCGCTAGCTAAATAACTAAAATACAATACATTTCATAAATTAAACAATATATATGTTATGTTTTTTACTCATTTTGTAAATTGAACAGATCCAATTTAAATGTATATATACTATATATATATATAGATGACATGGCTTGGTCAACATGGGATACATCAACTCCACTGACTGATTGACTCTACTGACTGCAAATAGTATTTTCTTTTCCTTTCTTTCTTTTTGTTTGTTCGCTTACAAATTATAAACAATTGTTTATAGACACATACAAAACACACACATACAAATTTATAGATATATAGATATATATGTCAATTTAGCTGTGTGTTTCAATAATTAAAATACATAAATTGTTTAAAGCGTGAATTAGTTTTTCTCATGTTTTTGCTGTGAAACTGTATTGAAATTAAAAAAAAATTAATTTAAAAACAATTTATGTGGCAATGTTTTTGCTAATGACTGTAAGAGTGTGTGCGTGTGTTGTGTGTGTGTGTGTTGTTTAGTTTTTTTCATTGCATTTGCAAACAACTTTAAAGTGCATTTTTATATTGGACGTAATGTTTTAGCTCGTTCTCCTTCAACAGCTTCTTCCTCTCGCTCTCGCTCTCTCACTGTCTCTGTCTTGCTCGAGTGTGTGTGTGTGTGTCTGTGCTGCTCGTTAGTGCCATCTCTCTTGCTCCAGATCGTTGCGTCTCCGTCTCGGAGGGATTGGTTCAATTGACACCGTGCTGCACCTGAAAGATCGTCCATCAGTTCTCCGTCTTGATGGCGACCTTCTGCTCGTGGGAGATGCGTATGTGCTCCCTCAGGCTGTATTTGTTCTTGAAATTCTTATTGCAGAGCTCACATTTGCGCGGCGGCTGGGGCGTGTGTTGGGTGCGAATATGTCTCCAAAGATTCACCGTGGTAATAACCATTTTGCAAAACTGACATTCTGTCCATTTATTATTGGGTGAATCTAAAAATATACAGAAAAATTGGACAAATTATACAATCATCACTTTTCTACACAAATTTTCCTTTATACTATTTTCTTTGTTCCATTTCTGTTTTTAATTTACATTTTTTTTGGGCCATTCTTTTCATATTTAATATATGTATATACTCTATAGTAACAAACACGTTGGAGACATATTCGACGCCAAAAAACACAATTAATAATAAATAATAAATTCAACAGGCAATACAATAACTAAACATAATTATAAGCTCAAACAAATCATTGGCAAATAACTGAAATTAATTATAAATAACAAATCAATTGTAGAAATCAAATTCTAGCATAAATTATAAAATAGACATATAATTTAATATCAAACAAACTACATTAACAATTACTTGAATTAATTCAAAATGAAATCTGCATATATCAAAAATATATTCGCTTATTCTAAAATGATTATCAAAATAAATGTGTCTTTTTATTTCAATATTTTGATGATTGTTAACTGATTATTTTTAATTTAAATTCGAATTTTATAACTAAAGTTTTCTAATAAAGTTTACTAATTATAGTTGACGTATTTTAATTTCGTATTTTGTTTTGAAGGCTTTAAAGCAGCGGTGGGCACGCATGGGCTCCGGGAGCTTGCGGCAGCTCCTAACTTTATTTCTGACTCGAGAGCATAATAGCAACAACAACATAGGTCAGCTCGAGTCGAGGCATTTTATGACCGTCATAAAAATTCACAAAAACAACATAACAAAGGCGCCTTAGACTTTTTTCTAGCTCATTTGGTTGATCAACAAAGTAGGTAGACTTTAATAGGGTTGTTGTTGATGCTGTTGTAGTGCTCCCGAATTCAGATTTCGTGCCCACCGCTGCTTTAAAGTCAAAGACTCCCAAAAACCTTAACGACAATTTGAGTAACTTAATTCAAGCATAGATGTACAATTTAAAATTCTAAAATTGCATGTTATAGTTTCATGTTTATAGAGTCGAGTTGAGAATTTAAGAATTCTGAGGCAAGAACTGAGTATTTTAAATGATCCATTAAACGGGTTTCTTTGAATTATTTGAGAATCATTTTAAGGCCTAGACAGCAAATGGGATGCACTCACCATTGGTGCCACTGGCTTTATTATCCGTTTTCACCGGCGTCACAGAAACCGTAGTTGGGCCGCCACCCGTCGTCGCGCCGCCAGCCTCCTCCAGCACGGCCTGAGCGGCGGTTGTTGTCGTTGTCGCACCACTCGCCGTGCCCAGCAAGCGTGCTGCAATTAAACGAAATTAAAGTTGTTTTAATACAAAATGTAATATCAATGATTTTCAGTTGTACAACTCACTCATTTCGATGGCAATTTCAGCATTATCGGGATCTGCTTGATATTTCTCCTCGATTTCAGACTCAGTTAGGATCTCGTATTCGGATGAGTATTGCGCCACAGTTTGTGCGGCACCTGTGGTGGCATCCTGTGACGTTTGTGGCGTGGCACCGTCCGACAGACGATCGTCCACCTCACTGACTATATAATCTGGTATATCCATTTTGACGGCACCTCGCAGAAATGTCATCTCAGCAGCTGCAAGTACGAGAAAGTAACAAATTGATTAATATACAAAATTTACAATTTTCTAAGACTGCGAGTCGATTTAGAAGCGATTCAAAATGGATTTGGGGCTATAAAGTAGCAAATTGTTGCATTTGCTGCAGGGATTAAAACCGAAGCCGTAACCTTTAACCGGTAAAAACCGATTGAAATTTAAAACCGTAACTGAAACCGTAACCGAAAAAAAATAAATGCATTTGACCGAAACTTTTAAACCGAAACTCTGTAAACCGAAATAACCGCTTAATAACCGTTTCGTTTATAATGGTTAATTTCGGTTTTTCAAATATACAAAAAAATTGTTTTTCCTTTTTAATTTTGATTTTTGATTTTAATTTTCATATGTTTAATTTTGAATTTTTATTTGTGATATTCATAACTTTCAAAGCACTGAATAAAATCAATTTGTTAAATGAAATATTAAAAATGTTAAAATGTAACTAAACTACATCAAAATGAAGAATATGTGAAATAAATGTGTGAATGAAATTAATTATTATTATTATATTATGCATATAATTATATTTTTGCATAATTATATTTTTTAAACCGAAACATACAAGAAACCTTTATTCAAAGATTTTGCGTAACCGATAACCGAAAACCTAAATGCGAACATAACCGAAACCGTAACTGTTGTTATTGTTGTTTAGTTTTGCAAGGATCATCAATTAATTGTCAGTAGAAAACAAATGAAGAAGGCGACATTGTGACGCCAATTCGCAAAACATAACGATTTCAGTTTTGTGCGTAGCAATTGAACGTACATGATTTCGATTAACTATTGAATGCTTAAGTTATAATGGACTTGGGCCACTAAACCGATTAAAAAGGCGCCACTTGAAACGGTTACCGTGTGTGGTACAGTTGTGTATACATACTTTTGACAATGGTCTGTTCGTCCTTGACGGCATAATCGACCGTTTCGGTGGTGTAGATGTTGTCATCATCATCCGAGAATGTGATTTTACGCTTCTTCACGTTGTTGGCCGTTGGCAGCGATACGGTATTTGTGATCGTCAGATGTTGCGCCTGCGCTGTCACCTGCTGCTGCTGTTGTTGTTGTGGCTGTTGTTGTTGTTGTGACGATGCCGCCTGAACCTGAATGTGTTGTATCTGAGTGTTTTGTACATGATGATGCTGTTGTTGTTGTTGCTGCTGCTGCTGCTGTTTGTTGCTGACTTTGTTGCACTTGCAACTGAGCGGCGGCGACAGCAGCAACCTGCGTTTGAACCTGCGTTGCCGTTGCCTGCAACAGCGTGGCCGTTGGTATTTCGATAGTTTGTGTTGCACTCTGCGCCTGGCCGACACTTGCCACAGCAACTTGCTGCTGCTGCTGTTGTTGATGTTGTTGCTGGTGCTGTTGGTGTTGCTGATGTTGTTGCTGATGCTGCTGCTGATGTTGCTGCTCGTTGACGGCACGTATTGTGCTGGGTATTGTCTTGATGAGCTTATGTTCACTTATCAGTGGCGCCACCGGCAGCTGCGGCTTCTCCTTCTCCTCAGCGGTTAAACCTTGGACGGCAAGTAATTCCGCCGTTTGTAGAAATGATTGCAGCGCCTCTTGTTGCACATTCACCTCGCCCTACAAAATGAACAAATGATAATGATTGAATCAAAATGATATGTATCCACTTACCTGATACATAAACTCGACTATCGAGTTGAGATCTTCGAATTTGATAAACTTAAATATAATGACAGGATGCGGATGTGGATTCTCTTTGAATATCTCTTTGAAATAGGATGAACATGATGATAACACCACCTTGTGGGCCTTAATCTTGCGACCATCCACACAGAGGCTAACATCAACAAAATCATCGTTTAGCCTGTGGTTATCCAATGAGTAGGTCAAATGCCGCAAATAATTGTTCCAGCGTAATGAATATTGCTGTGTGGTGGCCATCTCTCTCTCGCTCGCTCTCTCTTTCTGCACAGTTAATGGTCAACTCTTTTACACAAAATCAACTGCGACTGTTTTTTTTTTTTGGGTTTAATCCAATTAACAGTGCTGCAGCTTTTGGTGAACAGCAAGCGCCACCTGCCCGCTGTTGTCGCACCGACCACCACCACCACCACCACCTCCAACAACAAGAACAACAATCAAAATGCTGTTGCAAAATTATTTTGTTGCAATCTTAAAATCGTTTAGACGAAAAATGTCTTATTTGCTTTCTTATATCATTTTCAATTGCATATTTCAATCGGTCTTGTTTGTTTGTGTTTATTTTCCACTTCTGTTTTGTTTATTTTGCAAATGTGTTTTTTAGCAGTTAATTGCGAAAACTACGCTCAATGCCCATTCCCCTTAATATTATTATTATGCACATTTATGCCTATTTTGCTTCTTCTCGCACTTATGCACACATTTCAATTATATTGCACGCATTTTTTATTTATTTATTTTCGTTTTGTAGGTATTCATTAGATTTGTATCGAATCGTTCAAAGTATCGAATCGTTCAAAGTATCGAATCGTTCATAGTCGTGCCGACTATCGATAGTCAGCGATATTATTTTTCAAACCATCGATAGCTATCGATAGTGTGTTAATTTGAGCATATATGTATGTTTCTTTCTCTCTCCCTTAGCGTACGTGAGCTCATGAGCAGCGCCGCTATCACAGCAGCCAGCGCTCTCGCTCGAACAACGCTAAACGTTTAATAAATATGAAAACACAATCCAGCGCCATCTATAGTTGTTTGTAAAAATGACTGTGACCACTAAGCAAATAACCTATAGAGAACCCATCCTATACAACTGAAATGTCACAGAAAAAATGATTGCGAAGCGTCCACAGCGAAGTGTTACCGATCTGGCAATATTGTTATAGTGGAATTTATAAAAGAAGCGATTTTATTTTTGAGGCCGTTGCTTGCGAAACTTAAACATGTGAAATATGATATACCCTCTACCCTTAAAACTTTTAACCCACATTATTTTATTCAAAACAACACCCTTAATTTTTATAAATTTCACTCGAACAATATTGCCAGATCGGTAACACTTCGCTGTGGACGCTTCGCAAGCCTTTTTTTCTGTGACATTTAAGTTGTATAGGATGGGTTCTCTATAGGTTATTTGCTTAGTGCTGTGACCCAACATGGCCGTGGACCCCAACAACTGTAACTAATCATCTGGCAGCCCTGGCTAAGACTGGCAAAAAAAAAGGTGGCAGCTCTCGCGTCCCATTTTTTGCACTTTCGAAAGTGCACAATTTTTTCGCTAGTTCAAAATTAATTTTTTCAATTTTGAAGTGAGAACTTTGAAAATGTTACCAGAATTTTTGTTGAATTTTTCTCAAATTTCGAATTTTCATATTTTTTTTGATTTTTACTAACTTCGCTACGCGAAAGGTGGCGCCGATGGAAGTCGCACTGTGGCGGTCTGTCAGCACGACATCTGTTGGAAAAATACCAAACCTAAATAATCGATCAAATTCGATTCGAGCTGCGATCTCGACAACATCGAACAATTCCCCCATAAGTAATTTAAGTGATTAAATCTGAATAAAGATTAGTATATAGCAGCTATCGGCACGGCCCTATCTCGAGCGCATAGGAAATTTTCGTGGCGACTGCGCTGCCGCTCACGTACACTCACGTACACGTCGCGACGCGTCGCTGCTACGATTTGTTTCTGTTACGTCGCTGTTATTCCGCTGTTAGGCGAACAAAAATGCACACTAACGCAATGCAAACATATGACTGTGTTGGTGCCGACCACTGGTATATAGCACTAAGCAAATAACCTATAGAGAACCCATCCTATACAACTGAAATGTCACAGAAAAAATGCTTGCGAAGCGTCCACAGCGAAGTGTTACCGATCTGGCAATATTGTTCGAGTGGAATTTATAAAAATGTAGGGTGTTGTTTTGAATAAAATAATGTGGATTAAAAGTTTTAAGGGTAGAGGGTATTTCATATTTCACATGTCTTAGTTTTGCAAACATCGGCCTCAAAAATAAAATCGCTTCTCTTATGAATTCCACTAGAACAATATTGCCAGATCGGTAACATTTCGCTGTGGACGCTTCGCAAGCATTTTTTCTGTGACATTTCAGTTGTATAGGATGGGTTCTCTATAGGTTATTTGCTTAGTGTATATAGCAAACTACACACTGTTCGAGCAGCACAGCAAAATAAATAAAGCAAAATAACACATGATTATGTTAATAAATAAAAATAAATATGTACTTCAACCTAAAACTATACAAAATACCTAATTCTGAATTGATGAAAAAATTAGCCAATTTGAAAAAATAAGTGCCATTGCGCCAACAGGACAAAAAAGAGCCAGTTTTGGCGCAAAAACGCCAATTGTGGCAACCGTGTATTTGAATTCATTTTTAAAAGAAAACTTTATTACACCATAGCCATTTATTAAACTAATATGACAAAAAAAAACAAAAAAAAAAAACAGGAAATAGCTAAGGTTGTCGAATTCACAGCCTAGGAAATGAAGGTGCGCATAACAAATCTGTAGATGAGACGCAGTAAAAATCCATAGACGACGGCCCGAAACAAGTAATCCAGGACATAGAAGATCTTAATGCGAAGTCGGGCGCCGCTGCTGCTGATTGGACTCTCATTCAGCAAGAACTCCTTGGCGCCACGTATGCCATTCTGAAAGAACTCCACATAATTGATGTTCGAGTTTTGCATGAATCCAAAAACGGCACTAAAATATTAAACAATAAATGTGATTACGATTTAGGTACACGGATTTTTGTCTCACATTTCTTTGGGCGGCACAATATTGTGCAGTGCTCGGAAGTTATCATTCTGAAAGTGCCACTCGGTGACGGCAAACACTTGCAACGCTTGAAATGCGGCAAAGATGCGACGTTGCAACTTTAACAGGCTGTGAAATTTTTAGATTTGAGGTTAGCTTGAGTCGAAAGACTTAAAGGGGATTCACACTTACAAGGGTTTTTCGTTGGTCAAGCGCATCAAGGTATCCACCACAATGGCCAACATAATGTGCATCGTTATGAACTGTAAGAAAAATACACTTTAAGTATATAATTCCAAAAAATTAATTTTTTTTTTACTTTTATCAAAAAAAACTTTTTAAGAATGTACTTAAAAGCAATATTATATTTTGAGATTTTTTTTAAACAAGTTTATCGAAAAATCTTGAAAATTTTTGTATTTCATCAGATGCCCCATTTTAAGATTCGATAAATTCCCTTCGAAACTCACCCTTGCGAAGTGCAGAACCGGACAGAGTGTTATGCTACCGCCTGGCAACCAGAGCGTCTTCTCGAAGGGATTCTGCCTTATATACCGTTTGCCAATATCAATAACCTGTCCCATTGTGATGGGTGAAATGTTTGCCGTGGCACAATTGATCACATCGATGGATTTGTCAGATTTGACGGGCGCCTTGATCAAATACCTGTAGGCGGAGATGATGAGACCACGGACGACCACATCAACGGGCACAAAATCGGCAACGATGTAGGGATCACAGTTTTGGGAACGCAAGATGCCGGTGCCACAGGCCACCAACATTCCAGTGGGACCATTGAAGTTATCTGCCCAGCCTGGTACGGGATCCTCCAGTGAAGAGATCACTGTATGTTTGTTGGGTGCAGTGTTAATGTTAAGTCAATGTTAATGGTATATTATGTTAATTGTTTTGGTAATGTTATTGGTAAAGTTAATAGTAATGTTAAATACTCTACTTAAATGCCCTACTAACCGATTGAGGGTCTAAATATGTAAATCGGCAGCTTATCCTTGTAATCGTTCGCCACATGCTCAGCGAGACTTTTGGTGAAGGTGTACGTATTGGGCTGGAAGTTGCTATACCTAAAAAAAAACAAAAAAAAAAAAGATCACATTTTAAAAGCATTAGGATCGTGGAAATGTTATCGAAAGTTACTTACTTGAGATTGTAGATGTCCAGGGTCTCCGCATCGTAGTTCTCGGCCAATTTGATGGTGGTGCGCCAATCCGCATACGGTGGATACAAGCGCTCCTCAACCTCGAGTTCCGTTGGATTCGAGTACGTCGTGGACACATGAACAAACGCCTTCAGTTTCTTCCAGTGTAATGCCAGCTTAATGAGCTCGTGCGTGCCACGTGTATTCATCAAAATTGCCTCACGCAGCGAATCATCAAAGCTGTCAAGATTGAAGATAAATTATAAGTTATTCATAGAACTCCACTGAAAAAAATATATTATTTTAAAATTCTAGTTTAAAATTCTTGATTTTATCTTGATTACGCAACATCTTTAAATAAAGGTTTCGTAACGGTGAACCGGTTTTGGTATGTTTCGGTTTTGAAATACCGGTATAGTTTCGGTTCACAAAAAAAAAAATTTTTTTTGTCAATAATACTAAAAGAGCTTTACTTTCTCACTGTTTCATGCAGATTTTTTTTATCTATTTATGAAAATAAAAAAATTACTTTATAAGCTCTGTCATGCTTCCTTCTGCCTGTTACATACATACATTTCACAAAACAAATATACCCTTTCTTCACATTTTTAATGGGAACAGGGTATAACAATATACACGATAATTTTCTTTCCTTGTCAAAACAGTTACATACTTGTACAATCGAAATGTAAAACCGAAATTAACCCTTTTAAATGAATCGGTTACTAAACGGTTATTTCGGTTTACAGAGTTTCGGTTTTAAAGTTTCGGTCAAATGGAACATTTTTTTATCGGTTACGGTTTCAAATATCAATTGGTTTTTACCGGTTAAAGGTTACGGTTTCGGTTAGGGTTTTAATCCCTGATATTCAGGGGTGCCACAAAAATCGCTTTCGCTTGAATTTCACTTAAAATGCATACAAATTAAAGTGAAATTCAAGCGAAAGCGATTTCTGTGGCACCCTGTATAATTGAATTTTTTTTCGAAATGCCCAACTTTTTAGCCTTTTTTAAGCTTTTTTAAAGCTTTTTATTAAAGCTTTTTTTAAGCATTTTTTTGAGTGTACCTACCGCACCGAGGCAGCCGAGTGAAAAACTATGGTGACGTTGCGTAAACGCTGTAGATCCGCCTCACTAATGCCCAGTCCAAGTTCCATGGAATCGCCGGCAATGGGCACCACCTTGGATAGTGTTTGTGGCTGCTCGGATCGCAGGCGAGCGTAGAGCTTTGAATTGAGCAAGTTCTCCACGCGGGTGTCGATCGGTACACCCTTTTTGGGACGCACCAGTACATAGATTTTGCCCAGTGTGGGACATGAGCGCAATAGCTTCTCAATCAGCGCCTTACCAACGAAACCTGAAATCAAAACATATGACATGAATTTCCATATTCCATATGGTGGCGGAGGAGGGGGGGATAAGCTTACCGGTGCCGCCAGTCACAAAGATCTCCTGATCCTTAAAAGCCTCCGAAATCAACATATTGATGTGTCCAGATCGCTGTCCAAATGCTCTCTAAACGTATTGAACACATTTTGACGCCAGAAGTGTGTGCAATCTACAGTCGCCAATATGGAAATTCGATAATCCGATATTCGAAATCGTTTGATGTCATTGAAGAAGGTTGATGTCAGGTTCAAATCACTGAATATTCAGTAAAATCACACAAAAAGTTCCAAAGGAACAACCTTCGTACATAGCACCTGAATGTTATAATTATTTCAGAATTTATTATACCCTGGAAAATAGCGTGCGTAGAGTGTGTATGGGCTAATCCGAAAATTTTTAAGCCAAGGGCAAAAATCGAATGTTGTGAAAAAACTGCATGTTTTTTAATAATAGTTGTGTTTTGTTAAAATAGAATACATTTTTAGTCTTCGAATTACAAAATTATAAAGGTTTTACGGTGGTTTGGTTGTTCATAACAGAGCCTAATCAATTAATTCCTCTTTTTGCCTCTAAATTTCAATAATTCTTGTAAAAAAAAAGATATTTTCAATGGCCAAAAAAATGGGCAAAACGGTCGTCTGAGTGTTTGGCGCTTAGCTCATCTTAAACTTTGTTTAATTTTCTTTTATATAAGATAAAAACTGAATCGAAAAAATATTTAATATATATATATAATTTGAAAAGAAGTGTGGAACGTCCGCAACGTAACGTCCGCAACAGACAAAAACTAAGATTTTTAATTAAGGAGACTACTTATCTTTATTTTGTATGCTGGATTGATATGGTCATATATTCCACTTAATTTTTTGTATTTGGATATTTTTTGTTTATTATGCAAAATTCGCTATTATATGTGCAAATGCACGTTAACCTCAAATCCCATTCTTTGTAACGGCCGCAACGGAACTTTCAGCGAGCCTAAAACAGCAAGGCTTTTATCTTAAAATAGGTTTAAGAGTACTCTCAATGAAATGCATTTTCCAGAAAATTTCATTAAAATTCACTAATCTGAACGGGAGCTGTGCCAGTTTAAATATGAAAATTTGCGTGCAAATGTAACGTCCGCAACTCAGGATTAGCCCATATTCAAATTTATTTCCAATCAAAATCGGCAAATCAGAAGTTAGATAGAATATCTTCCAATATGTCCAACTATCGTAGCATTTTTCAAAAAATTAATAAAAAGAAAAAAAATGTACGAAAATGTTTTTAGCAGGATTCGAGCTAAGTGTATTTTAAATTTCTTTCCAATTAAAATTTTCAAGCTATATTTAAAAATGTTGGACTATCTTAAAAATTTGCTACAGATCTCCAACTTGCTCAGTAAAATAAAAACATTTTAAAAAAAATAGTAAAAAAAAAAATAAAATGTATAGAAGGTCGAAAATCTTCAAAGCGGTATTCGAACTCAGAACCTACTCTACTTACTTATGGATCAATTCGCAATTATGTTGACAGCATAGTTCTTGAATTTCAATTTCCGGGAGCGTTTAAAAACGTATCATAAATTTAAAACAAACTCCATTTTCGTTGGATTCACAGAAGTCTGTGTATCAAATTTAGTGGCTCTAGCTCTTTAAATCTCTGAGATCCAGATGCTTATACAGAATATCTTCCATCTCCCTTTAACATTCATTGCAACGAATAGAATATACCCTTGTAAGTGATTCCGATTTTCTTTTCCGATAAATAAAAGATACTATTTACAGCAACTGACGTCACACCTAGCATATTAAATAGAATCATGTGTGTGTACTATCTGAATGAGTAATCGTAGTACTAACTAACTATAGGGTATATATTCGTCAAGAAGGCGCAATTCGAAGTCAACAATGTCGTCATTGTGCATATATTAGTGTATCTAGCATATTTATATATTTAGTGTACATATATCACTGCGGACGGCAGGCCGCGCTAGTGACGAAAGCAGCACGAAGGGTGCGAAAGGCGAAAGGAAAGATTGAAGAATTAAGACATTTTGGCGCAATGTGCCGAGTGCCTAAATTATATTTTTTTCAATTATTTATATGTAAAACTTAATATTACTCGTCACAAAATTGGATATTAGAAATTTGTGGGGCATGAAAATGTTTTTGTCACTGGACTTTTACCTTTTTTCTTATAAGATATTACATAAGCACTTACAGCTCAGAATAATACACTGGGTCATCAATTAAATTAGCCAAGCTACCAACACATTATAAATAAATCGCTCAAGAATCGAGCCTAAGAATTAAACTGAAAGCAGACTACTTTTGCCTTTCAAGTTATTTTTATTTATTTCAAAAGTTTAAAAGTAATTTAAATACAAAAAAAAAAAACTCTTAAGCCACAAATTGTTCATAGCTAACTGTTCTTTTAGCGTTAGAAAAATAAAACTAAGAATCATAAACTAGATTCTGACTAAAAAAATATCCAAATGAAGGAAAACAAAAAATCATTAGATTTTTATTTATATTAAACTATTTAGCTAATTAACTTTTCTTTTAGCTATTCTCTATACGAATGAGGAAAATAAGAACTAAGAATCATAAGCTAGATTCTCACTAAAAATAAGCTAATAATAAAAAAATGCTAAGAAACAAGCTATACCCAAATGCAAGAAAACAAGAAATCATTAGGTTTTTATTTAATTTAAATTATAGTAGTTAACAAATCATCGATTTCATCATTTTCCTCCGCACTTAAATATTTATCCTTTTTTTTATAAGATTAACGTATTTTTGTGGCAAGTTGTGGGTGTGGTAACATTCTCCATGTCTGCGCAATCCATATCTGTGAATTTCAAAAATAAATAAATGTGATTTAAGAAACCAAACCTTATGCTCCATGTTGCACTTAAAGTTTTTAAGTCCATTTAGTTGCACAATTTTATTTTGACTGAAAACGCTGTTTGAACTTTAAAATTAGCTAGATTTATGGCTATAAGCAACATATTTGCAAATTGTATAAGCTAGTATTGCATTTTCGAATATGCTAGATCTAGCCTGAAATAAGCTTATCTGGCAACACTGCTAAGAATATCATAATTTAGAAATAAAAATTAGGAAAAGAAAACTAGGAAGCATTTAATATGGAATTTATAATAAGGAAAACAAAATCATGTAATGAGGAAATTAAAATTAGGGATACAAATTTGTGAGACAAAACTTAAAAAATATATAATTTATAATATATTATATAATAACTTTTAAAGTTTTTTTCTGTTTTTGTTATTCCTAAAAAGCTATTCAGAAATCGTATTAGGCGCCTTTTTAGCATATAATTTTTTTTTAATTATATTTATTTTTCCTTTTTTTTTTTTTAAAACTATCATGCTTTAAATGTAAATGGTTCGATAGCAAGCTTTAATTACCGTTAAGAGATGCAGCAGCTGCAAAGGCGATGCGCAGATTGGGAAAGTAACAGAATCATCTTCTTCATGCCAACATGGAACCCAGAAAGTGTAAAACGAATCTGGCACAATGGTAATTTATAATCTATTTTCAAAAGCAAAACTTCATCAAAAAGCAAAAAAACTAAAAAAAAAAAAAGCCCAAACTATGTTAACAATTTGTGGTAGCGTTAGGAACGGCACTTTAATCGCAGCGATGGGTCGCTTGGTCATTTGCTTTTTATGAATGGAATGGTCCACATTGAAAGTTTAAGGTCATTAGCATGTAAAGATGTGTGTGTGTGTGTGTATAAAATACGGCCGGCAACTGCATTGACAGACGGATAAAGAGATAGAGAGAGAGTGAGAGATATGTATGTAAAACTTATTAAGAGCGAGCTTAAACCAGCTGCAAGCGTGTTCTTGTTGTGCTTGCCAGGCACTGTTGTTGCCAGAGCGACGAAAGCTCCAAAAAGTTCGCTGACCTCTCGCGGCAAGAATTCGAGAACGGTTTTTTTTGCTGTCCAGTAATGGGGAATACATGCTTTTTTTTTTTTTTTGCATTTCACATTTTAATTAACATTTTAAGGCGTAAGCTTATACGCATGCAATTAGAAGTGTGTACAAATACGAAAACGAAAAATTTTATAAATACGAATTACAAATTTCAACTTATATCGTAAATTTCGACGAGTTACAGTCGTTGCAGGCGACGACGAGAGAGCGCTTCAATGCCATTGGCTGGCTGCATGCAGCCACCATTCTCCCACACCCTCGCTCCTTTCCAAGCGCATGTGTGTCCATATGTGTGTGTGTGTGCGTTTATATAAGTGTATTTGCCGGCCGGCAAATGCAGCTTACAAAAGAATAGTTAGAATGAGCGAAAAAGTTAGGCAAAGTCGGAGAGCAGCTATGGTGTGAGTGGCACAAAGGTGTTGGGTGGTAGTTAGCATTATCAGTAGAGAGAGATTGAGACAGAGCGGGTGGGCGGGCGAGCAGACAGAGGAGGAATAGAAAACAGAGTTTGGTTAAGTTTTTTTTTTCATCATATTTTTGTTTCACTTTGTTGTTTATAATTACATCATAATTAAAAAATAATACATAAGGTTGCGTTTGAAATTTTACAAAACTTGATGTTCTTGTTGTGTTTTGCATATGGTGTTGTTGTCTTTTGTTTGCTTTTCTTTCATTTTTGGGGGAATATTTTTTTTGTTTTTTGGATGTTGTTGTTGTTGTCATGCCGGGAGTGTTCGCATGTGTGTATGTGTGTGTTGTGGAATGGCAGAGAGAATATGTTCTTCTAGTTGTTGTTTTCAATTTAGTTGTTATATTAAAAGGTATATAAAAAAAACAAAAAAAAAATATTATGCATTTATATCATATCTCATGTGAAATAAATTAAATTAATGCTAGAACACAACATGACGACGACGATGATGATGTGATAACATTGCGCAGCTCTTGTTTGTTGTTGTTGTTGATGCTGTTGTTGTTGTTGTTGCTTTTGCCACTCCACTTGCTCCCGTTGCTTGTGCTTGGAAAGCTGTTTGAGCTTAGAAGCACTTGCGGTGGACAATGGATGGGCCAGACTCATCGTATTCCTGCTTGGAGATCCACATCTGCTGGAAGGTGGAGAGGGAAGCCAGAATGGAGCCACCGATCCATACGGAGTATTTACGCTCTGGTGGGGCAATGATCTTGATCTTCATGGTCGATGGGGCCAACGCGGTGATCTCCTTCTGCATGCGATCAGCAATGCCTGGGTACATGGTGGTACCACCGGACAGCACTGTGTTGGCATACAGATCCTTACGGATATCGACATCGCACTTCATGATCGAATTGTAGGTGGTCTCATGAATGCCGCATGCCTCCATTCCCAAGAACGAGGGCTGGAACAGAGCCTCGGGGCAACGGAAACGCTCATTGCCAATGGTAATGACCTGTCCGTCGGGAAGCTCATAGGACTTCTCCAAAGATGAGCTGGATGCTGCGGTGGCCATCTCCTGCTCGAAATCGAGAGCAACATAGCAGAGCTTCTCCTTAATGTCACGGACAATTTCACGCTCGGCAGTGGTGGTGAAAGAGTAACCACGCTCCGTCAAGATCTTCATCAGGTAATCGGTCAAATCGCGACCGGCCAAATCCAGACGCAGAATGGCATGGGGCAGAGCATAACCCTCATAGATGGGCACAGTGTGGGAGACACCATCACCGGAATCCAAAACAATACCGGTTGTACGACCAGAGGCGTACAGGGACAGCACAGCCTGGATGGCCACATACATGGCGGGTGTGTTGAATGTCTCAAACATGATCTGTGTCATCTTCTCGCGATTGGCCTTGGGGTTCAATGGAGCCTCGGTCAACAGAACGGGATGCTCCTCGGGCGCAACACGCAGCTCATTGTAGAAGGTGTGATGCCAGATCTTCTCCATATCATCCCAGTTGGTCACAATACCGTGCTCAATGGGGTATTTCAGGGTGAGAATACCACGTTTGCTCTGTGCCTCATCACCCACATACGAGTCCTTCTGGCCCATACCGACCATCACGCCCTGATGACGTGGACGGCCCACAATCGATGGAAAGACAGCGCGGGGCGCATCATCACCAGCAAAGCCAGCCTTGCACATGCCGGAGCCATTGTCGACAACCAATGCAGCAACTTCTTCGTCACACATTTTGTAAGCTGCAAGAGAACAAGCGAAAAAAGAACACGGAAAAAATTAACAAAATGGCCACCAAACCTAAGAGAGTATTCACTCTCTCTCAATTCTCATTCTATATGAATTCAAGTATGTATGTATATTCTCTCTTTTGCATGCAGAGGCAACACCCTGCACATAAAACAAAAAAAAAAAAAAAAAAAAAACTTCACAAAAGCTTAAGAGCTTCACTTAGAATACCGGTGCAAGGCAAGTGGCCAAAGAAGAGCACTCACTCTCCTGTTCTTCATTCTCAACGCTTATGTGTATGTGTATGTATACGTAGCATTAAGATGGCGGCCACTTGCACGAAAAAAGAAAAAAAAAATTCACTACTTAAGCCGGCACCTACGTATGAAATTCTGTATGTTGTATATTTGTATGCATATGCAATTTATGCTTTCTTTACCTTATTTGTTTTATTTAACAAAAACTGAATTGAATCGTTGACGAGGCGATAGAGTCACTGAAATGCAACCGCACCGATTGACTGCCGAAAGAAGAATGAACAAACTAACGAACAAGCGACCGAATGCCAGTTAACAGCTATTTCAAGCGCTGCTCGCAGACGACGTCGCCGTCGCTGTCGTCGTTATCGTCGTCTTCGTTGCGAGCGCAGCTGCTGCTCTGCCGGCTCGCTCGCACATAATGTATTGTGGCGCATGCGTGCGAAAGAGAGCGCATGATACAGCACGCTTGGGTAGCCAACTTTTGTGACCATATATGGTCATGTTTCGAAGCGAATTGTTGACGGAGAGGTAAAAATGTCGCCGCTTTCGCTCTCTCACGCGACGGCAACGGCGACGGCAGCGACGACTGAGGCTGAGCGCGGTGACTATGTCGAAGGTTTTCTCCATTTTTGCGCGGCTCATTAAAAACCGGCATTTTTGCATTCAAGAAAGACCAAATAACTTCAATGACGTGATTCTTTGACTATTTCTGGCAAAGTTAGTCTACGTCACCGTGGGCAGATGCCATAAAATACATATAGACATTCAATACATATGTACATAGGCAGGTACATATGTAAGTTTGCGATGCTACGAATTTGGCAGTTACTTTTTTCAAATTGCTCTCTATGAAAGTTAATTGAAGCGTGGGAAAAATAGAAAGTGTTTGCGAAATTGAATTGCAAATGTCCGCAAAACGCAGCTCAAAATAACTGTCGCCAGTTCTTCATCATCATCATCATCATGAGTTGGAAACTCACATTGGGCACACGCCCCAGCAAAAGATCTCCACATACACAGTGTGTCAAATAACTGTTTTCGAAAGCAACAAAAAATTTACATTTTCTAAAATTTATAGCAAATAAAATGATATTTAGATCCGTTGAGCTTAAATATTAGAAAAAAAAAAAAAAAAAAAACAAATATTATTTGCTTAGTCCAAACAATTACTTGACATACTGTATATGCACACACATACATGTGTATGTATTTATCTTAAAATCTTCTTCTAGCTTCGAATTCTTACGAAATGAGCTTTATATCTTATCGATCCACAAATTCAGTGATAAGATAAACGTTGAAGGGAATTTTTCACTGGCGTCAGCATGTGACTTAAGTTTTAGAATTGATTGCAAATCAATTTTGTATTTGTTTTTTTTGTTTATCAAGAATGTCTTTGATTCATTTCGTTATCACATATTCCACAAGCACTTGATAAAAAAATTGTTGAAAAAAAATTATGCTCTTCACTATTTTGTAAGCTTCTTAGGCGTTTTGTTGAATTTTTTGTTTTTTTGGATTTTGTTTTGTTGATTTTTGGTTTTTTTGGACTGACTTTTGTTGTAGATGAAAATACTTACATTTGGTCTGTTTTGTTTAAAATTAATTAAATAAATATAAATTAAGTCTTTCGGTTTTTGTGTCTTTTGTTTAGACGACGCAGCTAGTTGCTTTTTATCGGTTTTGTGTCGGGAGGAATATCCACACAGCACAAGAACTCAAACTGTAATGACATGAAAACTGGTCGCTGTTTGCCGTTTTATAAAGCCAGTGTTCGTGGTCGTCCCAACCGGCAACGTAACTTAGCGCCTTATCAGCGCCACTTACACACTTCTCCAGCCTTGCTAGCGTTTTACCATATATGGTATGAATTCGGCATTACCCCGTTGTCGTTCACTGTATGTGTGCTTTTCGAGTATCGGTGTGTGTTTGTGTGTTCGTGTGTGTGTGCATGTGAAAATATATTCCACACAGTGTTCGTCTGTGTATGCTACTCGCATAGAGTATTTTTCAGCATAATCCCCTGATACGGACGTCGCGCGTCGCGTCGGGTGTGACTGTTTTTCAGGTTGCGTCACTATATCAATATCGTTTGCCACACAAGCGTATAAACAAAATACTATTACTAAAATATGAGAACTTTAACTTACAGAATAATTCCTTTCTTACTCATATGAATCATTACATTTTTATAGCTATTTCATGGAAATTCTAACGAGTATTCCGATTCATCGCTCGTTAAATATTCAGAGCAACAATAACTTGAATGATTTCAGAATATTTACATTGGAATTGAAGAAAAATTTGTTAAATAAATAAATAAAAAGTTAACACAATTTAATCAATTCACATAATTATGCACAAAACAATTTGTATGTTATCTTTTGTTTTGTTTTTTTTTTTTAACCTTGTTTTATATATTTTAAGACTTACATACTACAAGAAATTGTAAATTATAATATTTTTAATTGATTTCTAAGTTTTAAAATTCTTAGAGATTCTATAGATATTTTCGGAGTTTCGAAATAGGGTTAAAATTTTTCTCTAATTCTTAAACTATTGTTATATTTTTCATAGTTAATAAATTGATATTTTAGTCCAGTTTTATTAAACTTAAGCATTAATATGATTTAAGTCAATAAATCTTAAATCGTAACAAAAATATGTTAAAATGTAATTTTTCTCGAATTTTTATTTACTAATGTGAACCTTAACAAAAATACCAAATATGTATGTGTATATTCACAGGCCAAAAGTGTAGAGTATTTAGAAATTGTCATAGTTTTAAACTTTTAAGCTCGGTTTGTAGCAATAACGGCGCCAGGCCAAACAGCTGCCAGTCGATGCGTCAACTACGCGTTTGCGCAAAAGAGATAGCGGTATCAACATCAACACTCGTACACTCACACTCACGCACAAGCATATGTATATGTATGTATGTATGTACATGCATACACACTCTCAATTACGCTCTTTCACTTGCTGCGCTCTGCGAAATGCTGACTCAATTCGGCTCAGTTGCGCAGGGGTTTGTTTTTATTTGGCTTTTGAAACGTATTTTTAAACTTGTGATATAGCATGGAATGCTTAAATATTGATATAGATTTTATCATTGTTATATTCTTAGTCATTTGTGCCATGCATAATCAGCATTGTAGTGAAAAACAGGCCTTGGCAATGCAGATCTAAAGGCGCTCTCTGGCGCTCGGAAGGCGCTTTAAAAGTGAAAGAGTACAGTGCGAGTGGCTGGGAAGCTTCGGAGAGGGGAAAGTTGCACACAAGCGTGCAGCGAGCATATGTACATCTGTGTAGGTACGTTTGTATGAAAGTCTATATGTGTACATCTGACTATGTTTTTGTAACGGCAATTTGCTCATATATACATACATGGTAAACGAACGCATTCCATTGGCAATCGTGATTTTTAGTATTGCCGGTTGACTAATCTTTGTTTAAACAATTGCCTATTTTGATGCACAAATAGCTAGCAAATAAACAAATCTCAATAGCGGCCGCATAATACATAGGTACATACATATATGTACATACAACATAAATACATGCATACACACACACACACTTACAACGATAGCAACGAGCATCAACATCGCATACAAAAAGACAGAGCGCAAGCAATGGTGAGAAAGAGAGAGAGCGAGAGAGGCTTACGCAGGCGTGCGCTTTCGCAGCGCAGCATAAAAAGAAAACAACAAAAACTGACACACAAACACCACACACACACACAGTCAACGAAATATGCTTGGCCACTGTCCAAAGGAGTGGCAGAGTGACGTTGCTCTTGTGCCAGCCCCAACTTTATTGGATCGTATTGCATTTGTATATGTTCGCTTGTATGCATGTATGTGTATTTTTTATCTTTGTATATTTGCAGTTACTCTGCTTTGTTTGTATGTATGTAAATACATAAGAAGAAATCGAATTGGCTTGATTGCTAGCAACAATTCATGGAATTGTTTAATGCAAACGCTCAAGTTGAAATGGGAGCTGCTGTTTGTAGCTTTGTTTTGTTTATTTAGTTCTACATATATTTTTTTTTTCAGAAAAATTGAAATAATTCTCATGGTGTTAACTGCTATTCGCTAACGTCAGCATTTCGCATTCCATTCTGCCTGCTCTTCTTCTTAGCTCTCTTTTTCTCGTTGTTCAGCATGGTAAAATAGACATTATGTGCAGTACATACATACATACATACGTACATATGTATGTACATATGTATTTTGTGTGCATGAATGTTTTTCTCGATGCTTTTCTGCCTTGTTAGATTCTCTTCAAATGTGTAACACATTTGTGGAACACATGTCTGATCTGTTGTGTATCTTAAAGCGAGCTTGTCTCACTCTCTTATACCCTTAAAGAGAGTATGAATGTACATATATAAATTTTGTTACGAAATGCTTAATGATAACATAAAGTACATACAGTTAGTCAAGTAATTGCTTGGGCAAGTTTTAATAAAATATGGCATATTATATTTTAGATTTTTAAAAATAAGGAAACATAAGGAACTTGTATTTTTATTCTTGTCGAAACAATCATTCAAACATTTACTACGAAACTCTGTAAGGGTATTAAGACTTCGGTGTGCCGCATCATTTATTTTCTTTGCTTAACTTGATTAATTTGTTTACTATTTTTACTGTTTTAACGACGTGAATTAAGATCGCAGCAATTATCAGTTAACTGTAATAAAAGCTTAAATTTTTTTGGCACGCCTTTTGCCTTGCCAATACAAAACATATGTAGATCGATTAAACAAAGCTTGATAAAAGCAAAGAGAGGCATTCACACACACACACACACACAAACATACAGATGAGCTGCGACCTTGTCAGGAGTTAGCCAAGAGGGTGGGGGGGTTTAGCGGGGGCAAGAGACGCTTAAATGTACACACAACTGCTTTTATTGAAACTAGAAATAATTAAATAGCCAAAAACGGCGCATTGACGTTGCTGATGACTTTGAAACCGCTATGTGTTGACGAAAACAACAACAACAATAAACAGCAACGGCAGCAAAAAACAAAAACAAACTAAAATAAAAAAAAAGACAGTCAAAGCAACTACAACAAAAGCCATGATCAACGACCTTTCTCCAAAAGTTCGTAGCTCGTCACGTTTTCTACACACTCACACACGCAAATGCTAAGTGGAGACAGAGACAAAGATAGACCCATAGACAGTTACAAGCCCAGCCACTTGCTGTACTCGTCAGCTGCACCAACAACAACAACTGCTCTCTTATGTGTGTGTGTGTGTGTGTGAACGCATACACGCAGAGAACTTTGTAACCATAAAGAGCGAACGCTGTAGCCAAAGCTTAGACTCAAAAGCCTCGAGTCGGAGTCAAAGCCAAAGTCATAGCCAAAGCCAAAGCCATTGTCAAGGTCATTGAATGAGAAAATTTTTACAATTTTCGCAATTAATTGGGCATTTAACGTGCGTATTTGTATTTGGCATTAACATATTTACACACATTCATGCACACTGCAAATTCCCCTCTCTCACTCTCTTTGGCACTCTCTTCAATCCACCATGCTAAATTGCATTTGCAGTCGGTTTGCCGCATTTAGTCAAACGAAAAAGTTGCACATTTTCACTACAACTTTTTGAGCGATGCATCAAACCAGTTTGATCATGATAATAAGACACCAAAATCTCATTAATTATTTACCTAATTAGATTGTCATTGACTCTCGTAACTGGGCCAGTTATTTAAGAGACCAGTTCATGTAAGCTGGTTCTTTAAGGATAAACCAAAGGTCAGTTCGATATATAAACTTGTGGATCATAAGTTTTGTATGGAATGTGGGCTCTATTAATTTGACTCTGCTTACAGTACAGGGTATTTTAGAGTGGCCACCTCAGAGTTTGGTGCGTGTGTAGCGTATGATATTAAATACCATAAATACCATCACGATAATATTAAATACAAAGCACTAAAATTCCAAAATGCTGTTAATTGTGATCGCCTAATTACCGCTGTTTACTTCAAATATTTCAAAAGCAGTTTCAATTAAAATGCGAGCGTGAAGTTATTAGAGATGAGCAAAGCTTTGATTTATCGATAACAGTAATAAACGTATTTATTTTTTTAATAAGAAATAAGCTAAATCGCAGATCATATGTACGTATGTATATAACTTATCAATATTGATTTATCAAAATTTAGAATGGTAATTACAATTGTGACTTTCTAAGAGCTCTTATTAATGGTCTCATCTCTAATTGATCAGCTCAATCATTGCGTGGAGACAACAACAACAACAACAACGACGATGAAGAAGAAGCAGAGGTAAGAGAATTTGAAACGTCTTTCGAAAAGTGAAAAATGATTTATATATTGTTGTTCACAATTTCACTTTAATGCCAATGTACGACTATATTAGTGCGTGTCTCGTGCATTTGTCTCTCTAAAAACCCAAACCGAACCCCTCCTCCTCCTCCCTATCCACCCTCTCCTTACAGACTGCCTCAACTAACTGCGTGTCCATCCATTTCGTTTTCTGTGGGTGCGCATTTCACATGATGAAAAATAGTGAGCTACAGCAAAATAATTAGCCAGCCAAACTTTTGTGGCCAATAGCAGCAGCAGCAGCGACGCATCAAAGCATCAAATTTGTGGCTTGGGAGTGGGTGCAATGGTCGGGCAAGGAAGAGCGAAGAGAGAGCGAGATAGTGTGAGATAACCCAGCAAACATGTTGTTGATCAGCTTATCGATTGTAGTAGGCGTATATTGCAATACATTTTTAAAACATGTTGATAAATTGATTTAAATACCCTTAATTAATCAACTTGTGTGAGTTTGAATATATAAATAAAATACATATAATAAATAATAATTATTTAATATTAAAGTTAACATATTTTTTTATTTTTATTTTTATTTAACCTATTTCTAAGCATTCCTAACGCTAAGTTATAATTAAACTATTAATTTCAATAACATGCTTATCTTTGAATGATGCTGCATTTGTTCGCTGGGCATCGAAATCGAAATTTCATTGAGTCACTCAGTCGTTGTGGAATGGATGTTGTGGATATTATGGATGGATGTGGATGGTGTGGGGGGTATTACAGTGGCTTGCCATTTCTTTTGCTAACTGGTCGCTGCAGAAACCG
Source organism: Drosophila suboccidentalis (assembly GCA_037043435.1). Classification (NCBI taxonomy): domain Eukaryota; kingdom Metazoa; phylum Arthropoda; class Insecta; order Diptera; family Drosophilidae; genus Drosophila; species Drosophila suboccidentalis. Next base: position 1,591,572 of record JBAMBK010002349.1, read on the forward strand.
CAGCTGAAGGTGTTACAACAATTGTACGTGCTATATGTTTGTACATGTGTGTAGACCGTAGACAGTCTGAGGCAATTTTTTCTCTTATTTTTGCATTTTTTTTACATTTTCTTTTTTTTTGTATTTTGTTTATTGCGGCGTCAGAGACGGCGTCGGCGAGACTCTGACGGTGTCTGGCTGGTTTTTTCTTCTTCTCCTTCGTCTCTCGTATTATTTTTGTTGCTGGGCAACGTTGTATTTGATTTGAGCTTTGTGGTTGACAGTAAATCTTTGCAAAAAGTTTAATAGACAATATATAAATAGAATAAATGTTGCCAGACTCGAAATATTAAAGTAGAAGATTTTAGTTGTGAAAAAACAATGAATTGATAACTTTCAAAAGGATACATACAGGTAGTCAAGTAATTATTTTAACAAAATCATAACTTTTGTTTTTTTTTTATACATTTAGGCAAAGTAAAATACCTAAATTTTTATTTTGTCAAAGCAATTACTTGACCCACTGTACATAAATATAGGATTAATTAAAATATATTCCATTATAAGCCAAATTTAGTAGCTGATATCATAATAACTTTCTTATATAGTATAGACTAGTTTTAAACATTTTGTAGAACTGGCAAATAGAACACCCCACACACACACGAACATATATAAATATATATACAAATGTAAATACATACATACATATGTATAGATGTACATATGTATGTTTCTATGTATGTAGTTTACTACGACGTTAGTGTTGCATTTATATATGGCCAAAGCAACATATTTGCATGGTGAAGTAACTGTGACACAACAACAACTAAAACTATAAACTGAAACACAGTAAACACCCGCTAAATGCTCCATTGTATTTATGATTATTTTATTAACATTTTTCCAAGCGATTTACAGCATTCTTATTTATGATTGTCATTAATTTTTAACAGATGGCGTCACTGTGCAATAGGTGGATTGTGCATTTGCAGCTTTCGTTTCGTTCCACATGCAGCGAGTCTTCACTTTAACAGCGTATCTAAAGAAGGCCGTAGTCGCAAGAATGTGGGTTGCAAAAACAAAACCTTAAGTGGTTTTTAATGAAAATGAGTGACGCTTTGCGTGTGTATGTGTGTTATACTTATAAATGTACATACATACAATGTACATATGTATGTTTCGCGTACTGATATATGTATTCGTAAGTGTACAGCGTCTGCCACCCACACACACACACAGACATAACGCCACACGCTCTCATTCCCATTCCCAGTCGTTTGGCTCTGTTCTCATTCCAGGTGCTTTTTGGGTGAAGCTTTTCGCAGGGTTTGTCCCGTTACGGTTCACTGCCATCAGCTGGGCGTGTGTGTGTGTGTGCGTGTGAACAACATCAATTAAACAAGCAACAGACAACAACAACAACAACAATTCAAACAAAGTTGGCATTTCTTGTGCCATTTTTTTTTAAAATTTTTTTATTCTTTCTATGCAGCCAGCAATTACACAAATTGGAAAACGCACGTGAGTCTACATAAAGTTTGTATGTATGTGTGTGTGTGGGTGTGGATTCTAATGAGCGTGACAACAACAAAGTTAAAGGTGCGTGCTACAGGAGCAGCGATGGTCACACCCAAAACACGAAGCGCATTGCGTGAAGGCATCGCCCTCTATCGTAATTCGTCACCAACTCCGCAGGCTCTTTCCACGATTCCACAAAAGCGATTACGATTGCGAGAGAGCGAGATAAGTATGTATGCACTTTGCATGTTTTGGGTGATCATAAATTCATACAATATAAAGCTCTCCCTTGTTCTCAGGCTCTCCAATCAACGGATATGGCGCTGATCTGCAACGGAAATGGAATGTTATTATCTTGTGTGTCCAAAAAAACAAAAAAAAAAACGTGTATATCAATTTTAATATCACTTACATTCTGTTGATATGGCAGCACTTGAAATATTATTGGGAGCTCTTGTTCTTGTTTCTGTTATCATCATGCCTATAAATGTATTTATGTGAGTAAGTGTTCACATTACGATTGTCAAACAGCCTATAAATAATAATAATAAATAAAGAAAATATTTTAGCGATTAACAATGCGACTGATAAGCAATTTATTTTATTTTCACAGCAACTAAATAAATACATAAATAAAATAAATGTGCATTTTATTCATAAGTATTCTCAGATAAGTGATAAAAGTGGTAAAACTGAGCAATGACTCAACTGTCTGCCTTGTGGGCGTGTGGATGTTGTTGTTGTTGTTGTTGGTGCGAGAGGTGAGCAGCGGTTGAGTGCACTGGAATGCCTTAAGGCTACTTCGAAGAGAGCGAATCGTGCTTATCATTGGAATTAGATATTGGCCATGGGAGCACAGTGCGCGCTCAATGAGTCATTTTTTCGTCCCACACGGACGTGGACAACAAGCTCGCCTTACACGCACACACACATATATCACTGGGGCGGACTGAGGGTCGCTGTGAAACATGACGCGGCAGCTTAATTCCATGTTATTGAGAATGATTCATCCGCCTGAAATGAAAAGTACAAAATTCATTTAATTTATTTGCATATGAAATGTCGAAAGCAGCGCAACACGACATCATCGCTAACAACAACAACAACAACAATAACAATATCAAAATCTCAGGAAAAAAAACCTAAAAACAAATCAAATCGCAGCGACGTCAACTAATGAAGATGAAGAGTATACAAAAACAGGCTTCTTATTTTTTTTTCTTACAATAGCAGCGCAAACTAGGTGAACGGTAAACAAAATAAATGCGCTCAACGTAAAAACAAATACATACAGATGTATATTTGTCAATAATTGTGCATATTTAACATACAAACACATTAAAGCTGACTTGGGCCAGGCGTGTGAGTGTGAGTGAAATGGCAAGTGCTGCGCTCGCTCGCTCACTCGCTCGCAGTCAAAGCTTACAGCTAAAACGTTCCCGTTGCCCGACAGCTGCTGCGCAGTCGCAGCCGCCGTCACCTGTAGCCGTAATAGCAAGAACAACAACAACAACAATGCTGGCCGCTAACGACGGCGACGTCTTCGTCTCCCATTGTTGACAGTTACGTTTGAAATGTTAAGAAAAACAGAAGTCAAAGCGGCATAAAATCCGATAAACTTGTTTTCAAAACAACGGAAGAAACTGGCTGCAAAAAAAAAAACAAAGAATTCTACAGCACAGAACAACAGCATAGAATCGTTCTAAGATACTAATGTACTTTTCTATGGACATACATACACACAGTTAGTCAAGTAATTGTTTTGACAAAAACATTTATTTTATTTTGCAATAATATTTTAAAATTTTTTATGTTGTCAGCTGTTAATGTTTTTTAAAGATACAGAACAGATATGTGCATTTTTTATTTTGTCAAAACAACTACTTTACTAACAATTTGTATATTTTAAGTATATGTGTCTATATTTTCATACCCAGCATCGTGCACAGTTATTTCAAATGGTCTCAACAACGGTTCTTAGACAGCTGGAAATGGAAGGCACACATACATACATATGTACATGCCTACTTGTCTGCGATACATTCTTGCGTCTAGTAGAGTTGGGACTTTACGATTTTTTTGAAAATCGATTAAATTCGATTTTTAAGAAGAAAAAATCGATTTAAAATCGATTTTTTTCATTGAAAAAAAAAATGTAAGCTTAATTTTTTTGTATGACTTTATGTGGCTTGTTTTTTTAGTATTTATATTATTTATCACAAGTTTTTGTTATGATATTTAACTGTTTATCAATAATAAAAATAGGGAAATAATAACAAAATTAAAATAAATTCAGATTTCAGTTTTACTTTGATTTAAAAATACATATTATTTAAGAGCGTGTTCCAATGTATGAAAATACTCTCGAAATCCCTCACGCTCAACAATTTGGAATGGCTCCATGTTCTTAACAATCATTGTTTTTAGAGCCTGATCGCGTTTCTTTTTCTTGATAGAATTTCTGCCGTAGGCATTTTGTATAGCACGCCTGCAGCCAAAAGGTGCCAAAAGAAGAGATAGAAAAACAGCGATTCTTTAGTACATTTTGTGTACTCAAACATTCGCGCCATTACAGCTTCTCACACCACTGGTCCTTTTAAAAAAAAATCGATTTTTAAAATAACAAAATCGATTTTTACTCCACCAACGAAAAAATCGATTTAAATCGATTTAAAATCGATTTTATTAAAATCGGTCCCAACACTAGCGTCTAGTGCACAAGCAGTTGCAAGCCCTCTATCGGTTGTAAAGGCAATTACCATTTGGCAAGCTCACGTGATCTTAATTATGCTCCTTGCTCAATTGGCTGACTGACATGATTTTGTCCTGGCATACATACATACATACATGTATAATTACACACTTGCATACATATTAATGCATTCGAATCTGTGCTATTCTCTCATCCATTGGCGTAGCTTAATTTCTTTTGAACTGCTGCGCCGGCGCCTGCGACACTTCCATACGCTCCACACATTCCACATATTCCACACGTTCCACATTTTATACTCCACATGCTCATGCGATGTAAAATCCAGGCAGCCTTCCAATAAAGTTTATTGCATGCTTTCTATATTTTCACTTTCTAGCCTAGGCAGCTTGGGTAATAAAAAAACAGGTGGCAATAAAATTGACAATGACAATAAATTGATCTATTTACATTTGTATATAAGCAAACGAATGTACATACATATACTTTTATGTATACAAATGTACATATTATGTATACATATGTGAATGTTATCTCAGGGCTGCAGCTGAGCATTTGGAAGAGTGCGTACATACATACAGTGTGCCACTAATGTCTTCATACACCATAAATTGGTCAAATTTGGGTATAATAAAGATGTTTTGATGCGGTTTTTTTATATTAACCTTTAGTTCACTTAAATTCCGTTCGACTGATACCAAAATTTCTTTAACCCATTAAATACCCATTGAAAATTTTGAATTTAAAAAAAAAGCTATTTTTCAACTTTTTTCCTCGATTTTTTCGAAAAAATATTTTGATGCAAAAAGATTCTTAAAACAATTCTAAGAGTATCTGCAAAAAAAATTTTCAAAAATATTTTTGCTAGTATTTTTTATGATTTTTTGAAAGTTGCTAAAATTGACTATTTTAACCCCTTTTTCCTCTTTTTCATACAAAAAGCGGCTTTTAGGCAACTTTCAAAAAATGATAAAAAATACTAGCAAAAATATTTTTGAAAATTTTTTTTTGCAGATACTCTTAGAATTGTTTTAAGAATCTTTTTGCATCAAAATATTTTTTCGAAAAAATCGAGGAAAAAAGTTGAAAAATAGCTTTTTTTTTAAATTCAAAATTTTCAATGGGTATTTAATGGGTTAAAGAAATTTTGGTATCAGTCGAACGGAATTTAAGTGAACTAAAGGTTAATATAAAAAAACCGCATCAAAACATCTTTATTATACCCAAATTTGACCAATTTATGGTGTATGAAGACATTAGTGGCACACTGTACATCTGTACATATGTATGTGGATATAAATGAACATACATATGTATGTACGTTAAAAACAAAAACAATAAACAGCAGCTAAAAGATATAACACAAAAACAACTCAACGTTTTTGGCATGTCTTTTTTTTTATTTGCACATTTAATTTTTACTTTGCATAATTTATTTCGCTTTTTGGCGCTTTCAACCAAACACACTCACACGCACACAGCGAGAGGGAGATGTAGAGAGAAAGAGACGATCAAATGCGAAACAGCGCCAAAGCCATTGACATTGAGCTGTCTCTGCTGGCGTCGCTGTCGACGCCGCTGCGCTGCCACATTTGGCCGTTGCCATTTTTAAATAAAACAACACACAACTTTTTTTTCTCTCTTTCTGATTTATATCGAATTTCATCCCAAAATGTACATGCTGCAAAGTGTTCACAATAATTTGCCCAGATCAGTCGTGCTACATGTGTATGTATGTATGTATGTGTGCTTCTGTTATATTTGCTTCTTCATTATAGACTTTTAAAATGTAACGATCTTCGAATTTCGAAGAGCGGAAATTGACAACGTTGCCATATTTTGATTGTTTTGACATCCGCAGGCAAACAACTTCAGGTTCTAGAGATGACACTGCCTCGAATTGGTGTAATTTATTTATTTGAGGGATTTTCTCTCTCTCTCTCTCTCTTTCTCTATCTATCTATCTCTGTCGCTCGCACGTTCTTTAAAAGGCGTTGCATCCGCCGCTTTACTACTATCGGAGCTATCGAGCCCAGGAAGCTATAGCAATTCGAAAAGCCCCATTTGGGCTCTACAAATTTTCGTAGCCTTTTCGGTTAACATATATATGTATGTACATATGTATTGTGTGTGTTTATTGCAATTTAGACATCCGTTTGCCTCTAACTGTCGATTAAAATTCTCTAGAAATGGAAATGTTGACAGCAGGTGAATCAAAACGAATTCAACGAATCAAAACTCGCATCGATCGAAAATGATACAAAAAAAGATTTTAAATAAAATTACATTGTTACTTTCAGTTGGCAAAAAATGTGTATGGTCTTTCATTGAAGTCCCTAAATATCTTTGCTTAGGTCCACTGAAACAAATAATTGCAGTCTTTTTTTTTTAAATTTGTTAAATTTTATTTGTAAAATTCAATTTTCTATTAATTTTGGTTCAAACTGATAACACCCTTGTTTATTAGTTCTCAAAAGATTCAAGGAAAAATGTTAAAAATTACAGTATATTAAGATATACCCTTGTTTTTAAAATTTCAAAATGTAACAGATCAAGGAAAAATAAAACTATAGTTATTTTTTTGTTTTCTGAAGATTACAGGGTAGCTTTAATGTTAAATGTAAAAGATTAGAGTATATAAAGACTAGAGAAGTCCTTAAACTTATTACATTTTTGTGATATATTTCAAAATAAAGAGAAATAGATTGTTATATCATTCTTAAAAAGCAGAAATCTGCAAAATGTATAAAACTAATAAAATGATTTGATTTTTATTTATTTATTAATGCCATCTCTTTGTTTTATTCATTTTCCCGTCGATCGTTAATCTTGATTTTTTGCATCTTTGTGCAAAAAATTAACTCTCAAATGGCCAACAATGGAAGTTAACGTTTAACGGTATGGAAATTCAGTTAAGAAATCGAAAGACTTTCACTTGCTAATCAGAATTTCAGTGAACGTGCGACAAACGTCACGACAAAATCAAAATCAACCAAAGACAAATCTTTTAATTTTTCAATTATTAGGCAAATTTTTGCGAAAGTAAAGTTTTGTTTTGGGATACCGTTTGAAGCGACAAACGTAACGTCCCAACTCGAACCCGAACTTGAATTCAAATTCAAATTCAAATTTAAATATTGTATTGAAAATCAGATGCGTGGATAAAAGGTGTTTCAACCCGGCATGAGATTCGTTTTAAGTTGTTTGTTGTGCCTCGACAGTAAAGGTTTTCAGACGAGTAAATGCGAGTAAAAGAGAGAGGGAGAAGGAAAGTTGGTAACCTCTCTTCTCTCTCTCTCTTTTTCTTTCTTTACTTTTCTTGAGTTTCTTAACTGCGATTCCCGTTTTTGCATTGAATAAATTTATACTTGGTGAAAAAAGAAAAAGTCTATAACTTGCTTCAAGCTATGCAAGTCCCGTGATTATGGTCACCCTAAAAAACGTAGTAATAGAAGTAGAATTCTTTAATTCTTTAAAGTACCATAAATGTATTCTTTGTGAAAAAAATTAGTTTTTAATTCGCCTTGATCTGTCAAGTCTATGGTCACCCTAAGAGTGACCTTAAAAATTTAATTATAGAAGTAGAATTCTTTAATTCTGTCTTTCAAATTCAGTACCATATTCTTTGAGAAAAAAATATGTTTTTAACTCGCCTTGATCTATGCAAGTCTATGGTCACCCTTAGAGTGACCTGTAAAATGTAGCAATAAAAGTAGAATTCTTTAATTCTGTCTTTCAAATTCAGTACCATATTCTTTGAGAAAAAAATAAGTTTTTAACTCGCCTTGATCTATGCAAGTCTATGGTCACCCTTAGAGTGACCTGTAAAATGTAGCAATAAAAGTAGAATTCTTTAATTCTGTCTTTTAAATTCAGTACCATATTCTTTGAGAAAAAAATAAGTTTTTAACTCGCCTTGATCTATGCAAGTCTATGGTCACCCTATGAGTGACCTTAAAAATTTAGTTATAGAAGTATGTGGTAATTCTTCAATTCTTTAAAGTGTCGTAAATAGGCGATAAGAATTAAACGAATTTATAAAGGTTGAATCACGTGTACTAGTTATAGAACGATTAATAACATGTTGAATGCTTGACAATCGATAACGAGTTAACTAGTCACTGATTAGGTACTCGTTGGTAGATATTCCATGCGTCGTCTGATGGCAAACAGAGCGTGACGCATTGCATTTTCATTATAATGTTAATTTTCATTTCCATTTAAGAGCGGCTTGAAAAGCGAAAAGTGGTTAATGCAGATACCAAATACCGTCGATACGTGTGAGTAAACCTCAAAATCGACTGGCAAATCGGATGCATTATTTATAAGATACTCGGCAAATATAACAGCTGAGGAAACATGTTCGAATCAATGTGTGTGTGTATGACTCATTTTCGTCTGGGTTTTGGTTTAAAGTCGGGGTCGCAGACGATGCCTTTTCCCCATTTCCAAAAAAAAAAAAAAACAACACACAATTGTGAAAGTGACACGTGCCGTTGGCAGTGAGTGCTGAAGGGGGGAGGGATGCATGTTGCTAATTCCTCTTTTCGCTCACTTTTATTTTCGCCTGGTTTCATTTCTTTAATTTTTGCGAATTTTTCGGCGAAATTGTACGAAATTTAGATGGTATAGGGGTAGAACTACCCCAAAAAATCAAGTAAGCCTGCTGCAGTTGAGCTGCTCGACTGTTAGAGGCCCAGTAAACATAAGAAAATAAGTAAAGAGAAATTTCTATAAAATGCAGGATTTGAATAATAAATAGTTAAAATAAATTTGTAAATAATAAAAATAGAAAAATCATGAAACACAAATAAGAGGCTCTAAATGACAACAAAAAAAAAAACTTTAAATTTTATTATAATAAAATTTGATGTTTAAATTTTTAAAATTTAGTTTTATTTTTCATAGCTTCTTTTGGGCGCACAACAACAGAGTATCTGAAATCTAGGTGTTTACAAACATTGCCAAAGACCCATAAGCCTTTGCATACTTTTGGATACTGGGCTATAAAGCCGAGGGTGGCTGTACAGTAGGAATAAAAATGAGAGGGTCGCGTTCGGCAGAACGCAACCTTGAGCCTGGGAGTTAACCATCCAGGGATGAGGCACGTTGTCCTGTCCTGTGCGTGCGCCGGAAATGACAGCGAGCCTGGGTTAACAACATGCCAGTCGTCGAATCATTCGTGGGCGAGGCAACAACCACCACCAAGGGCCCTACACCACCGGTTAGCCCTACACCACCATTAGGCCTGCACCACCGCAACCACAAATGCCCGAGGGGTTGACTAACCTGGTTGAATCAGCTGTTTTCTCGCCTCAAATGGATCGAATGAATAAGAAGAATAATGCAGGCTGTGAAATGCAATTGATTAGCACAAAACCGGAGGCTAAATATGGGCACAATCTGTCATGTTCTTCCGGCCGAGCTATATTTAAATATTGAGCCCCGATAAAAAGCCAAAGAACTTGCACCGCATGCATATGTATGTATGTATATATGACCTCGCATAAAATAAGAAATTTAAGTGAAATATGAAAGAAGAAAAAACATAAAGGAATCGAGATGCTCGACTGTCAGCTGCCCTGCACCCTTCCTTCTTTCAACACTGCGAAAAATTGGTTCTAAAATAGCTTCAAAATTTATTGCCCGATTGTGATAAAATTTTAAGAACTGATGCGGAATATAGCTAAAAGCATAAGTATTAAAATTCAAGGTTGTAGCTCTAAAATTGTCAAGTCATTAGACGTTTTTTTTTGGGAGCATTGTGTACAAATTTGGTAGAACCGACAGACAGTGTCACAAATCGAATAGCCTGTCTACTCTAGAACTATTGGGCTAAAGAACAACAAAAAGAACATAAGAGATCTCTGCTTTAACCCATTCTCCCCCTTCTCACTTTTCTTTTCTTCCATCTTCTTCTTGTTGCGTTGCCTTGCGCTGATAAAGTCAAGTATCGTATGCAGGCGCATCTATCGCCTGCGATTGCACTCAAAAGACCCTCAAGACACTCAAGAGTCGTTGTCATGCGGGCTCGGATTTGGATTCGAATTCGAATTCGGGGCCGGGTTCGGGTCTGAGGCCTTGGCCCCGGGGTGTTAATTTATGGCAGTTCAAAAGGGCGTGGCGCCGGCTTCAGTGCATTTCCGTCGATGCCAAAAAAAAAGAAAAGAAATTGTTATCGTCACGTCAAAGATTTGATACACTTCCAGAATTTTCTGAAAAAAGTAACTTGAAATAAATACAAATACTTGAAAAAATTAAGAAAAATTGTACACAACAATTATATTTTCTACCTATTGATCCTATGACATTTATATAGTATAGTATAATAATTCGACCTATTCCAAATTTCAACACTTCACTTAATGCATTACATATTTCATGAAAATAAAATGTAAGGGCATAAAAATAATAAAGAGCAAAGAAAATAAAAGAGTAAAGCAAAAGCAACAATTGCAGCCATGTGCGGGCGTAAACTCCACACACACACACACACACATACACACATAAACACACTCACACAGACATGAGTCACGCTGGGAATCTTAAAGTTCTTCCAGTAAATAAAGGCAAATGAAACTAAGCTTTATCTGCACGCATCGGTTTCACTTTATATATTAATACAATTTGTACGTCAGCTGATACCTGGCAGGTGTTTGCTTATCACATTATAAAACAAAAAAAACCGTTTGTCCAATAAATGGTTCGATTTAAGTATGCTTAGTCTTGGTTAAAGTGCGAAAGAGCCAGAGCAAGAGAGCGATTAAGCGAGTGAGTGACTGAGCGAGGTTAGATAAAGCTTTGACATGAGAGCTCTCAAGCCAACGCAACTGTTGTGTGGGCTGCAGATTTGGGATCCACACAGGAAGCTCACATGCATGCGTGTGTGTGTGTGTGTGTGATGGTAGCTGATCAAAGAGTCATACACTGCGGAAACGAAGGCGCATTAAGCAAACCAATCACGTTCACTAAAAGAAAATAAAAGGGAAAAGCATACAAACAAATATACATACATACATAAGATACATATGTATGTATGTATGAATGTTTGAAGACCGGCAAAGTTGACATTCACATTCTGAATATTCGTTAATATTCAAATGGCATAGCAGACGTTGGAACCTGTGCAATAAGTGAAAGAGCGTTTTCAAGCTAGTGGTGGGGGAGGATGAGAGTATGTGTGTATTTATGTATTTTAGGGACGCCGGCAACGTTCCGTTCCATCCGCATATAATCGATTCGCATAAAATATGCATATGTATGTATGTTTGTTTGTGTGCTTATTGTACAATAATGAACAACTTAAAATGGACATGTCAGGAGACAAAGATTTAGACGACGACGCATTCATGTGCATGATTTAATATGCAAATATACACACATATACATATATATGTACATACATTTTAGTGTCTGTGTGTACATAAATGGGTGTGTACTTTCCGGCGTTTTGAAAACCTGGGCACACACACACACCCACGCATACGCCAAAGCCTAAGCACAGGCAAGAGGTGTGCATTGATAGAGTCACACACACACACACACACACACATGAATACACACAAGAAACGCGAGAGAGAAGGGCGCGGTAAGTTCAAGTTCAAATTTATTTGTATTCTTTTTTTTTTTGTTGTCTTTGCCTTTTAAGCGTTTTCCGGTCTGGAACCTTCTCAGAGAGTCTAACTCCTAACTAACGCACATATGCATGCATGAATGCATGCATGTGTGTGTGTGTGTGTGTGTGCGTTGCTTCTGCGCATGCACCCACTCTCTTCTTTCTCTCTCTCTTATACTCTGTCGCGCCCTCCAACAAAGAGCGGCTCGCTGCCTGCAGCAACGTTGACTGCAGCTTACCAAATGCAATGCCAAATATGGTTATACTAGATATTTATGTTCATACATACATACGTACATATGCATTAGTCGCTCGAGCGGTCAATTACTCTTTAGTTCTCCCCCAACCATTTTGCGCTCACATGTGTTGAATGAGTTTTGGAGTTGGAGCTTTTTGTATGGAACATTTAATTGTGATAAGACTGTGATAACTAAAGTGATGCGATCATTGCAATTACATTTTTTTTTACATATGTATGTTATGTATATATGAACTTATTTATCTTATAGTTTTTATTTGTTTTGTTATTTAATTTTAGTTTTTAATTTTAAGTTTTAGCTTGGCCATAATATAAGATATAAATAAATTGCGTGGTAATAAAAGAGGGGTGGGGGTTGCCTTGCTACATTTCTCTTTAAAATACAAACATACTCACATACATACTCACATAAATACATACATAGATCACACCCGTTCCACAACAACGACAACGCTCGATATGGTCTGCGTATCGACATCATCATCATCTATCTCGCTCTATCTCTAATCCCATCTTGGCCATGCCTATTTTGTGCTGCAGTGGATTTCATCTAGCGCAACATAAAAAAAAGTGAAAACCATTTTGTGTTTTGTGTGTCTAAAAAAGGGCATGAAACATTTTTAAGCGAAACGCCACCAAAAAATAACATCAAATAAAGCGAATGCAAAAAACAAAAACAACAACAACAACAATAATACTGCTAATTATAACGGTATTTTAAGCCAGTATATACATACATACAGTATCTCTCTCTTTAGCGTTAATATTGAATGCAGCTGTTAGTTGTGTAAACGCTCTCTCGCTCGCTTGCTCTCTTTCTGACTTGTAACACTCTCTTTATCTGAATGCAAGTTGGGGGTGAAACATCGAACAATATTCGCCGCAATATTTGCCCAAATAGGGGCAGCTTTTGGCTACAGGGGAAATCAACCAACAGACAAATTTTGAGTGTTGACAGCGCCTGCGTCGCTCTCAGCGTTTATTGTCTGCGCTGCACGTGCAATTTTTCACATGTGCTTTATTTGCTCTTTGCTGTGCAATTGCCATTTGCCGGCTGCTGCATTACACTTACACATGTATGTATGTACATACTTACACACACATATATATGTATACATGTGTGAGTTTGTATGTGTATGTACCCAGCAAACAATTTCTAACGCGAAAGAGTCGCAGGCGACTCGCCTAGAAGTTTCAGGCGACATCGCTTTTCGATCTTCCTTTGTTAGAGAGTGAGCCACTTTCGCGACACTTCGGAAGGACTCTTTTGCGAGTCTTCCAAAAGACTTTTCCGCGACTCTCCTAAGAAGGGTCGCGGGAGTGGCTCACTTTCTAACAAAAGGAGATCAAAAAGCGTTGAAAAGGCGCTCTAACCAATTCTCCTTTTATTCTCTCTCATTCCTTCGATGCTCAGCTTTCTATCGCTAAACAAGCGCCTGGAAGATTCAATCTTTGATTTATCTCTTGCGCGACTCGCAGAATGGGCAATGGGCGATTGTACAGTCGCCCAAATGTTTGCTGGGTACTGGCATACATATGTATGTGTGTGTGTGTGTGTGTTTTATGGATGTCATTGTCATTGGTCTTAGACCAATAAGCCAACGAAATGTGAAGGTTATCAAAGAAACACAATGAGACAAGTTCAAAGAGCCTGCGGCATTTTTTGGCTTCTATTGAGTTGCCCTGCGGCGTATCCTTGCAAAAGGTTATTAAGCTTCTGTGTACACAAATAAAGAAAAATATAAATGTACATATGTATGTACATATGTATGTATGTGTGTTTTGTATTTGTATTTGTCACAGCTTATTTACTCAGCAGGCAAGTGGAACGTAACTGTATAAGTCTCCACAGTTTTATCTGATTTGCATGTGTGGATCGCAAGTCCAAAATTGGATATAAAGAGATCGATTGTTAATTTTCAAATCAAAAACGTTCATTTTATCATAACAAATATTCATTTCATTTTCAATATCAGCCAAAAATTGTGGCATGTAATTTTGAATTCTTGTAACGATAACAAGTGCAACCAATCGATTGCTGCTGATAGCGATAACAAGTTAATTAGCGTATCGAGTGGTGGGGGGGGGAGTAAAAAAACAAGGGGAACATTACGAGCTGATGATGTAACAAACTGTGATATTAACCCTGAACCGTAGAAATATGAAACATGAAAAATACTCGAGAAAATAACAGAAATTTCTCTCACAACAACAAAAATAATTTTTATTAAGTTATTCCTTTATGTTGAATGATAAGCGAAAAAAAATAATAAATAGAACAAAAACAACAGAAAATCGCAATATTGACGCAAAAGTATTTTTTTTTTACAAAGCAGCCTACGTAATTGCCAGAAAAAGCGTGTATTTAGCCATGACCATAATTTGATAACAGTGAATAGGAATGGGAATGGGAATGAGAATGAGAGTTAGATAAGCGAACTAAGTTATTAAAATTGTTTGTATATGACATTTTATCTAAGCACACAGACACACACACAAACAGAGGGTCCATCATTCAATTATCATTAAAATAGCTGAGTTTGGATCTATAAAATTGGCAATGAGATCATGCTACATTCTATAATTCTTAAGTTATGCATAGTTAGAAATGTCTTGAAAATAGGGGAGAAAATAAATAAAGCCTGGTTATATTTAATTATTTATTTATTTATTGCCAATTAAATATTAAAAAGTTTTAATAAACAAAACAAATTAAAGCTAAATAGAAAACAATTAATATGTAAATGTATGTAAATATGTATGAAACTGCGTTTTTATAAAAATGTTTGTTTATTTTTTGGATTCCTTACAAAATAAAGATTAATTTAAATAAATAAAAAATGTTTTTTAAATAACAAAATAAATTAAAGTTAAATAGAAAACCGTTTTATATGTTAATTTATGAAATTTTTAACAATTTTGGTGCTACACAAAATTAATATAAATTTAAATAAAAAAAACAAAATTTGAAAAATCAAAAAACCAACATGTTTTATACGTAAAAAAATAAAAAGAAACTCAAGTACAATGGGCATTACAGTGGGCGCTACGTTGCCCTTGATACAGTCACATAGATTTTATGACTATTTTGAGGTTTTTTGGCCTGTTTGGTCCGTTCATTGGTCATTCTTGGCATTGGGCATTTAATCGTAATGCCGGGTTTCTGATAAGATTTCCGTTAACAGTTGCGTAATCACAATGAGACTTCGACATTATAACGAATACGGCAGTAAATCCCCCTCCTCGGTAAAGAAAAGGGAAATGAAACCAATAATAAAAAAGAAAAGAAATAATAAACTGATAAAAATAATGATATTGATAAGATTCGATTTTGTGGAGCTTGTGTTGATACCAGGTCAACTGATATCGGGGGTATTTCGGGTAGCTTAGCCCTGAAATTTGATTTCTGCCTTGCATGTGACCCATTGAGGTCCGATCGAGACATATACTCTATATATTTATGTACACATTTAATTAATTACCTAATTGCCATTTATATCGTTTACATTATTTCCAATTAATGACAAAAACAAATACATACATACATATGTACATACATACACATGTGCGAATTTACGTATTTACATGTGTTTAAGCAGCTAAAGTGAAATGCGAATAAGCACAAATAACACAGACCACGGACAAAAAAAAAGACAAAAACCCGTCCAAAAAAAAAAAAAATGTCTTGTTAATTATTGCAATATAAAATATATCTATAAAGACTACAGCTAATTCATTATTTGCTTAAATTGAAGCACTTCAGTTAATCTTCATTTAAATTTCTGTTAATTTAAATGTATTATTCAAAAGCGACTGCTGGCGCCATCTAGCGTATTTGCTTCAACTTAACGAAACTTGAACGAATACTGCATTTATCGCAAAGACATATTTGAACATATCGATATATTGTATATTCTTGAAATACATCACGATAGTTTAGTTATTATCTTGATGAATCATAAATGCTGACTGTTGGTTTATTAAGCTGGCATAGTTGTAAATGCAGTCAATGCATTTCATGATTTATTTATTTATAATAAGAGTTATTATAAAAGGTTTTTGTGGTCTTTTGAACCCCTACTTGCTTTTGCGCATTATATCGATAGGCTTTGTGCGGCATATTAAATATATCGTTGTGTGATAGCTTTAAAATAAATAAATAAGCAACACAGTAATTTAATGTACAATATATTAAAGTTAAATAAAATTAATAAATAAAAATTTGTATTTTCATTTTCAACGATGATTATTGTGATTTTGTCAGCCCTAACTGGACTTATCGATAAGTTGGATATATCGATGAGCGATATTTTTAAAAATAGTATCAACAATCACAGAGTAAGTATATATCGCCATTTTAAGGCACGCCAAAGAGATTCGCATTTGATTTCTAATTGAAACAAGTCGGAATGGTAAGCAAAGTGTGATATTACAAAATACAATTGCAATGTTATTATGTTACAGCTGACAACGATGAATTTCCTGCAATGGCTGGTGACATCGGCGCTGATTCTTTGGCCAACATTCAGAGTGAACGGCTATGACAAAGAGATGACGGTTTATGTGGATGCCGGCAAGAAGGAGTGTCTCTATCACAACGTCAAGGTGGGCGAGATCATAGACTTTGAGTATCAAGTGATTGATGGCGGCCATGGTGACCTGGACATTAGTTTTTCGCTGCTCGATCCCATTGGTCTGATCATCGTAAGCGACTACAAGAAACCGGAGAATATGCATCAGCATGAGGTGCTCAAGGAGGGCGACTATCGTTTCTGTTTCGATAACAGCTTCAGCATGTTCAATCGCAAGACGGTCTTCTTTGAGCTAATTGTGGAGCGTGAGGGGGATCCCAATCATGGTGATCCCAATCAGCAGTGGAAGGAAATTGATGAGCTGACGGGTCTAACGCCCGAGGAATATTACGATATGAAGGTGCAGGATATTATGGATTTCATTGGACGCATTCGCATGCAATTGACCAAAGCCAGACAGCTGCAGGATTTGTTGCGCTCGCATGAGGCCAGAGATCGCAATTTGGCCGAGGCCAATTTCCAAAAGGTCAACAATTGGTCAATGCTCCAAGTGAGCGCCATGATTGGCGTCGGCCTCATCCAGGTGTTTATGCTGCGCAGCATTTTTGAGACACACGGACGCATGCATCATTTTTGGCGCAAATTGGGCATTTGATGAGGCATCATCATTATCAGTATCATTATCAGCTTCATCATGATGATCGTAGCATTTACCAAAGATGTTGTTTGCACTCTCATTGACTGCAAATTGTTAAATATACATACATATATTGTCACAAGCTCCTTATCAGTGTCAACAATTTAAATAGTTACTAGCTCTAATTAGTTGCGTGTATGTTTAACTTTCCCCTCCCCCTCCCCCCATCCTCATCCAGCCATGTGTGTGTGTGTGTGTGTGTGTATGCATTTATTATAAAATTAAATAAATTAAAAGCAATTGTAATTTAAGCATAATATTCAGGTTGCTCCATTAATATTTATCAAATAAACTGTTGAAGTAAAGATAAATGTTGTCATTTGTTTGTCGAATTGGATCGTTTCCAATTGGAATCTCGAGTATCATTTCCAACTGGAACATGACACTTGCTTTTATCATAAAAATAAAAATAAAAAGCAATTGTAATCCAGATCGCTATATTAATATTTATCAAAAATTTAATTAAATTTAACTTGATTCGATTTAATTTTGTTGAAATTTTTTAAAACATTTTTAGTTTAAATGAAATATTTTTGTATACCCGATACTTTGAGAGCTCAAGGGTATATCGTAGTCGTTGCTATGTAAATACATTTCATTCGCGGAAGGACAGTATGTCAAGTATATGTTTTGACAAGATCAAAAATTCTCATATTTTTATGAACTTGTATTGTTTTGTTATTAAATAGTTGCTGATGGTTCTTTGAAGAAGTAAAAAGAAAATTTAAAGGTTTTTTTAAAAAATTAAAATAAAGAAAAAAACTAACTGCTTTAACAAAAAATTATATATTGTATGTTTCTTTTTATTTTAAAAAATACAGTCCACCTTCCCTAACTCGAATCACTATTAATCCAAAGATAATTTCGAATTATGGAGACTTCGACTTATGGAATATTTTTAAGCTTAATATACTCTTTTGCCACTCAATTTAGTTCGAATTAGAGCAAAATCGAGTTACAGAAGTTCGAGTCTACTTTTATTAATTTGTTCTGAGGACAATAGGCAACTACTTAGTATACTTTAAAAAGTAAACAAAAATAGAAACCGGAAAAGATATTCTTTTGTTTTTTTTTTTTGGAAAATATGCGAATTTTTCAGAATGCTTCTCGACTATTTGTACGAATTTATATCCAATTGATCTTCTTTATTCTGATTTTTAACTTGTTCTAAGAACTATTGGCAGTTCTTATAGTCTCGGAGATCTAGGCCCGCACACTGACGGATGGACAGACGGAAATGGCTATATCGACTCGGCTGTTGATGCTGATCAAGAATATCAAGAATATATATACTTTATAGGATCGGAGATGCTTCCTCCTCCCTGTTACATACATTTCAACGCATACAATGTACCCTTTTACTTATTTTTTTAGTTACGGGTATAAAAACAAAGATTTTTTTTGCTAAAAAGCTCCATTTTGTAGGAAAAGGAGGAAAAAGGGGTTAAAATAGTAAATTTTAGAAATTTTCAAAAAAACTTAAAAAAATAGTAGCGATTTTCGAAACATTTTTTTTTCAGTCACTATTAGAATTGTTTGAAGAATTTTTTCGCGTCAAAACAATTTTGGTTGAAGCCCGAGGAAGAAAGTTTCAAAAGCAGACCCTTACAAAAATTCTAAATTTTCAATGGGTACTTAATGGGTTAAGGAAAGTTTTGTATCATTCAAACGGAATTTAAATGACCTTTCCATTGACGCTAAAATGTACATGAAGTAGGTTCAAATAATGAGTAGATTTAACTTTAAATGTCAAAATAAATGTTTTAACAGTTACTTGACTAACTGTATGCGTATTTATATCGAATAACGGGTAGCTTCTAGTCGGTGACTCGACTTGTTCCTTACAGATTCACAGTTGATTTTCAGTTGTTCTCTCATAATTTGCATAGATTAATATTCACACAGGAGCACTTTAAATGACACATTTCCAATTTAAACAGTTTTCTTTAATTTAATTTACTAAAAAAAAAAACAGATGCATCATATTATTACTAGGCATGGGTATTTATTGAAAATTCCGCTTGCGACGACGGGCAGTTTCATATGGTTGTTGTTGTGGAAATGTTGTTGTTGTTGATTGCTCCACACGTTGTTGTTGTATTGTTGCCGCACTCGTCTGCAACTGAACTGAACAATGCTTAAGCTTAGGCAGCCGCCTTATTGAGACGCTTTTGACGCTCTAGAAGACGACGCTCGCGCTCGAATTCCTTCATGCGCAGCACATAATCCTCATATTCGCAGGTGAGATAATCGTGCTTCTCGTGCGCACACTGATAGACAAACGGGAACTTGTCGGCGCGACAGGAGTGATAGGTGAGGAGCTTGTGGGCGCAGTAGTCGCGATCCTCGAGTGGCAGCTTCGCCGATTCCATTTCCTCCTGGGTGGCAATCATGACGCGCTCCTTGCGCGTCTCAAAGCCCAGCATGGGATCAAAGCTGGGCACTACGTCCGGCCCGGGCATTACATCTGGCTTCATGTAATGTGTCAGAGCGTTACCCATTCTCTGTTAAAGATCTTGTTAAATACACACACACAAAATTCAATAAAAAATAACAAATATAAATTACGTAAAATGTTTTTCGTCGGTTGTTGCTGCTGCTGCGGCGCTGCTGTCAGTTCAGCTGTTGTTGTTGTAGGCTGCCCTGACAGCTGCTCGGCTGCAGGGCTGCAAAAACAAAAAAATACTGCTGAAATATCGATTAGCAATTGGCGGAATATTTATATTGCCTGATTTCACAAAAATATTTTGTCATAATAGTTGAAGCGCCCAGAAACTTTTACTAAAAAATACAACCAAAATTCATAAATGTTTTAGGTTTGTATAAGCATTTAAAGAATGACAAATAATATCAATGCACCGACAATTGTGCGATACATCGATTTCTCAACCATCGATAATAACATAATCATATATTTACCGTCGAAACAGGATATATTTAAATAAAGTGGAATACGTGGGAAAATGGTAAAATATAATCAAATATGATTAAATTGGCTTACAAAACACATGAACAAATCGTGGAATATGTGGCGTTTAAATAGTTTCTTAAAATATACGAAAGATACCAAACACTGAAAACTAAAAATAATATAAAAAACAGACAAATTCTGCATGTGTTTGTAATATAATCACTTTTTAAGTTATTGAACTTATTTTTAAATCCTTGTGCATTCATATATCAAGCCATCGATGAGAGATGTTTTTTGCAGCCCTCTACTTGCCGGCATCGATTACTTTATGTAATGCAATTCTATCGAAATATACGGCAGGTCCTGTTGCAATTAATCGATAAATTTGTGGCTCGCAAAGACAGTGGTGCAATCATACAATACAACAAGAAATATGCATTAAGTTCGCCAGTAGAATAGTTAATTCTTAGTTATTTTGTAAATTTTTGTGCAATAAACTTTAGTCAAAAAGAAAGCTGGCTAAACAACCAGTTATTAAGTTCTAGTTGCTCAGTCTGCACGCGCGCTAAATCGACAAAGGAAAAGAAAAAAGTGCCGTTGTCTTTGATGTTAACGGTATAACTTCAACGGCCCACGCATTTTACATATATAGACATATATATACATATATATAAAGAAAGAGAGAGCTATATGTATATGTAAGCGCATACATAGAATCGATTTGGAGGCAACGCCAAGGCATATTTGGAAAAGCTATGGTTGGATTATTGAATCCAATGAAATATGGCGATCATTTTTATGAATTGTACACGAGCAATACACGCAGGTAATGTAAATAAGCACCGTGACAGTGGCGGCGGCAGCGGCATCAGCGACAACGCATTTGGGGTTGAAAAATCGATCGATTTGTCGTGGAAATGTATGTAGGTCTTCAACCCCTCGTTGCCGTTGTTGCTGTTGTTGCTGTTTTGCTGCCGGGGTTGAAATTGGCGCTCGCATATATCGCACGACAAGTGGGCAGCACCCTGACAACAGCTGATCGATAACAGCTGATGTCTAACAACTGTCGAGCGAGCGAGAGGGAGAGTGTGAGAGAGAGGGCTGCCAATCGAACTGCCGCCGCGACCTGCATTAATTTGTTGTTTGTTGTTAAATCGATATTTGAATATTATGCGTATTTTATACAGTTAGTGCAAATAAATAATGTACACATTTTATTTTGCACAAAGAACATCTTTAATTGGTTTCCTTATATTTTTTAATTTTATTTTATTAAAGTTAAAAAAGCGAATGATATGCATACTTTTGTTAAAAGATTTACTTGACTAACTGTTTGAGCATCGCAATTAATCGATAATTGTAACTTATTTAACCCACTCTCCATTCCTCTCCGACTCTCACAGAAAGCTGCAAAATGAGCGCAAGGCGCTCACGAAACGCAAAAGCCGCAAGGAGAAATCGGCAGCAGCGATGGCAGCGGCCGCCGCGGCCGCAGTGCTGGAGGGGAATGCTGGAGGCGGCGCTGCTGGCGGCATTGTAAATCCATTGGATCCGCCGCTGGTCAAGGATCAATTGTTGTTTATGCCCGCATTTCCCGTGGCGCACATTGAACTCGATCCGAATGCATCGAAATTTGCGGTATTCTCGGCCATACGCTCCACAGTGCTGGAGGCGGAGACACGTTTCGCATTGTTTCACGAGGGTAATGGACATGGCGCATTGGCCGCATCGGCGCTGAAGAAATGGAGCGGCAATATGGGCTCCTCTTGTTGCCTGGTCTGTGCCGGCAGTTGCATGGTCAGCAATCTTGTTGATTGCGCCTGTCATGCCCCGCTTGCTGTTGCTGGCGCTGGTGGCGGCGGGGGCGCTGGAGCAGCTGGTGCCGCTGGTGGTGGTGGTGCTGGCGGTGCTGGTGCAGCTGGTGGTGGTGGAGCAGCTGCTGGTGGCGCTGCTGCAGCCGCTGATAAACGTACTACAAATAGCGCCAATAGCGATGCCGATTCCGATACGGATGAGCCCGAGGAGCGTGAACCGGTTTATGCGACAGTTCCCCTAATTGTTGGCGCCGGTCTGCGCAGTCTATTCGAGCTCATTGCCGACGCCCGTCACATTCAGCCGCTGCTCTGCACGAAAGCATTGAAGGCACTGCTCGATGTTATACAGGGACAGCAGCCGGAATCATTTAAACTCGAACCGGAAGATCTTATCAATCCACTGTACGATCTGTTGCTTGATCTGGCCACAATGCCGGCTGCCATCAGTAGCAGCACCGGCGCCGAGGCCAACTGGTCGGCCATGGCCTGTGCCGCACTCCTGGGACTCTGCATTGCACGCGGCGACACCGGCAAAATGTTAAAGGCCATTGCAGCCATGTTAATGTCACCCAGACAGCTGTCCGCGCAGATTGTACAATTGCCGGCGGTGCTGGCGACGCTGCAGCACACGGTGGTCAGTGCGGCACTCAATAAACCAACTCGTCCAGACTTTTATACTCACGGCGTTCCACACAACTCACTGATCGATGAGGTGAGTAGCATCGAAAACAAATAATTGAACGATTCTATATACGAATGTCGAAAAATATTACTGATTGGGAATACAGTTGTTAGGATTCCAAAATTAGGAAGTTAGGAAAGCAAAAATTAAGAAAAGCCGAAATCAAAAATATTTTATTAAGGGGGTATTCTAGTTTAGAGGCATGAATTTTGCCCGGTTTTTGAAGCGCTGTACAAAGGAAACAAAAAGTATTTTTAGTATACGTTTTATCATTTGTTTATTATTACATTAAAAAATTAATCAAAAAAAAAAAAAAAATTCAAATTGACAAAGTTATGAGCAGTCAAAGTGGGGGGTCCAAAAAAAAAGGGGGTGTCCTGGCGTGCATTATTCCAACCCTCCTGGTGATATGAAGCATAAAAAACAAACAGATTCTTAATTATTATAGATGCCGCTATTGTATAACCCTTGGATAAGTTCAAAACAATTTTTTTTTAAACGGCGGCAGTTTGAAAAAAAACCTTTTTTTTTCATAATTTTTTAACAATTCTGAAGTTTAAAACAATACTAAATGAGAAGTTATAGTTTTGGGCAAGGCTCACGCGATGAAGAGATGTATAAAGAGCATCCTCTCCAAATTTCAAGTAAATCGGTTCATTAGAACTCGAGATATCCTTACCGCCAGCTCGAAAAAAGTAGTTTCGAGCAAAACGCGTTGAAAGTTTTGATAGCGGTCGAACCGGAACCGATGCCACGTCACTAAAACGGCTATAACTCTTCAAATAATTGGAATTTTGAAAAATCTTTTCCCATATTCTTGAATGTCTAAACTTGGAAAATATAAATATCAAAAATTTCTAGATTTTTTCAAAATTCTACACTCGAATACCCCCTTAAAAATCGCGCAATACTTTCCCAAGATACTTTTCCCAATTTTTTTTTTATAATTTTTTTTTCCTAATTTTTTTACCCCGAATATTTTTCTTATTTAATAATTTCTAGTTTATGATTTCTAATTTTTTTTCCCTATTTTGGATTCCCAAAATTTTATTCTTGTTTTTTTTTCTTCTTTTTTAAACTTTCTTAAAAAAGTTTCGTAATTCGTATGAGGTACCCCTTAAAACAGTTGCTGATGTTGTTTTTTTAGAGCTCACATGCTGAATATAATAAATGCATATTATTCAACTATTTCCTACTCCTTGCAGTTCGCTTTGAAGCTACCAATGCTGACGGCTCCACTGCATCACACAACACCTGCCATGGCCTGCGATGGCGTCTTTGTCTATCTGCTTTACGGTGGCGCCCTGTTGAAGATCGGCACCGGCTTTGGTGGCTCCTACAAGGGACACATTTACGCACAGAATGATGAATTTAGCAGGGAACGCAGCGCCTGGTTGGGCTACAGTGCTGGACAATTGTATTTCCGGCGTAATTGCAAGCGTAGCGCCGATCAATTGCAACTCGTTGGCATGGACACATTGGCGGTCAAGTCAATGAATCCGCTCAATATGCTTTCCATGCGCGAGGGACTCAACTATGTGCTCTTCACCGACGATGATTCATTGCATGCCATTTGCAGCAATCGAGATGTACGTAAATATTTGGCTATAAAAAGTCAAACTATTTTTTTATATAAACCACTTGGAATTTAAAAGAGTTTGAGCTCTTATATGTTTTTTGTTTTAAAAGAAAGTTGCGCTTAAGGAAAGTAGAAGTAGAACAAGCGTAAAGGAAAAATTAAGAGCATTTACTTAAAAGTATTTAACGTAGAGGAGAGATAATTATAGTCCTTTAATAAATCCTTTGTCAATAGATTTCCAACATATTATTAACGTTACATTTGACAAGGAATATTAACATTATGAGTTCAAAGCATGCTCATACAACACTATTGACAGCAGATTTAAGGGTAACATTCTGTTAACATTGTCCACATTCAAATAATTTTAATTTTCCACCTACAGTCATCGGCATAAATGTTTTGACAAAACTAAAGTGAAATCTACTCATAATTTGAACCTACTTAATGTACATTTTAGCCTCAATGGAAAGGTCATTTGAATTCCGTTTGAATGATACAAAACTTTCCCTATCCCATTAAGTACCCATTGAAAATTTTGAATTTTTGTAAAAGTCTGCTGTTTTGACTTTTTTCCTCGGTCTCAAACAAAAAAATGTTTTGATGCAAAAAGTTTCTCTAAACAATTTTAATAGTGACTGCAAAATTTTTTTTCACAAATCTTTTACGCCGACAAATATTTATTTTTTTGAATTGGTACTTAATGGGTTAAGGAAAGTTTTGTATCATTTAAACGGTATTTAACTGACCTTTCCATTGATGCTAAAATGTACATGAAGTAGGTTCAAATTATAAGTAGATTTAACTTTAAGTTTTGTCAAACTATTTATGCCGATGACTGTAGGAATCAAATGATAAATCCTTTATTATGATCCTAAGAAGTATATAATTTTGTAAACATTATTCAAATCTGAAATTAATGTATTTATCTTTGACATTGAATTGAATTCCAAAACTTGTCAAGAGACTTCCAATGGCAGACTCACTAACATATTCTGTTATAGCGCTGTTAACTGTAAGGAAACGAACGCTGTTAATGTCACATTAACATCAAACTCAGTTAAATGCCTAATTTTCTCAACATATCCAAGTTGTTTAACAAGTTTTTCTTTTGTATTTGTTTGAGATTAATTTTGTTTGCTGTTTGCAGGACACGCTGGTGGTAAAGAAGCTGAATCTTTATCACAACAGTTACAGCAGCGAGCCGCCGCCATTTGAGTTGCCGCTGCAATTGGCGCGCAAGAAGTTTCGCACATTGGGCTATGCGGCGTTCGAGGATGAGCTGCTCAATCAACATCAGATTCAAAGGATTCAATCGGCGCACAATAGCTTTGAGCCCAAGCTGCCGGCACCGTGTCGCGATGCCGATGTCCTGGGCATGGCGTGTGGCAAGGAGTTCGGCTTGGTTCGTGCCAGCAATGGACGTGTCTATTACTATGGCAAATCCGCAGCGTTGGGATTAAAGTGTGTGGGAAGAACGCCCACATTGAAGCTAACCGAGTTGATTGTCTCGAAGGCGGCGCACATTGTCCATGTGGCTGTGGGACATGATGGCATCCATGCGCTGCTCGTGAATGACGATGGAACGGTTTATTTTGCGGGCACAGCACGGCGTGGCGAGGATGGCGACAGCTCCAAGAATCGGCGACAACCGAAGGCAGTTAAGCCCAAAAAGATGAGCAAAATCGATGGACATGTTGTGGTTCATGCGGCCTGCAACAATGGCACCTCGGCATTTGTCACCAAAACCGGAAAGCTAATCATGTACGGCAAGGATACGGCCCACTGCGATTCCATGGGCTTTGTCAGCGAATTGTTGGACCAACATGTGACCAAAGTGGCCCTGGGCAAGGCGCATTGTGTTGCCCTCAGTGCCAAGGGTCAACTTTTCACCTTCGGCCTCAATAACAAGGGCCAATGTGGGCGGGTCTTTAACAAAATGATGCCCGTCAAGGATGTGCCCAGTTCATCCACAACATACGCCTTGCTCGGCCAGCATGCGGACAAGTTTCGGCATAAAATCGACTTCTCCACGCTGTGCGATTACGATGATCATAATATGGTGCAGGGTCAGTGCCGGGTCTGTGTCATGTGCCGCGAATGCACCGGCTACAATGTCAGCTGTGTCTCCGCTTTGAATGTGCCTCTCGAGCAGCGACTCGGCGGCAGCATTTGTCCCTGTGGACACGGCGATGCGGGTTGCGCCAAGTGCGGATTGTGCTCCGCCTGCGTTGGCCTCCAGGAAAGCGAACTTGGTAAGCTGCGACTGCCAATTTTACTGTAGTTAACAGTAAAGTTAAGGATAACAGACTGTTAAGGTCACAACATTTCTATAATTAAACTGTCATCATTTAATATTTTACAAAAGTTCCTTGTAAAGTCCAAAAGTTTTCAAGACATATCCACTTGTATTGAGTCGAAAATGTTATTACACTGTTAACTATGAACAGCAGAATTTAAGTTAACATACTGCTAACATCAATACCAAATAACGTCATAATTACAGAGCTTAAAAACTTCTTTTGAAGTCAAGAGATTTTGAACTTAAATCCTTCTCCTCTGTTAACGATTAACCGTGCATCTAGAGATTACATAGTGTTAACATAGCCTTAACATTTCAATAATTAATCTTTCAATCATTAATCTGTTATTCCACTGTTAACCTAAGAACGTCATTTTGAGTTAACTAAACTAATGAACTATTTTTTCCCTTTCTTTAGCGGATGCCAAAGTGGATCTGAAGCCGCTGCCCGGGGAACTGCAGCGTCAGCAACGCTCCAAGACGCTCATCATGCGGCGCAAGGAGAAGAAACCCTCGGAGTTGGATACGGGCGCTGCTGGCGGCGGTTGTGGCACGCCCACCGATCTCGAGAAGGATCCACCACGTGTGGCACCACTGGCGCCACAGCTGCTACAGCTGCCGACTGGTTCACCCATTGTACAGGTGGCCTGTGGCCTCCATCACACGGTGCTCCTAACGCTCGCCGGTGAAGTCTTCACCTTTGGCAGCAATCAGTATGGACAACTTGGTTCGGGAGATTTGCAACCGGTTAGCGGTCCCATTCGGGTCCAGGTGCAGGGTGCAATTAGCCAGGTGGCTGCGGGCAGCAATCATACAGTTTTATTGACCCACAAAGGTGTCGTCTATACCTTTGGCAACTATCAGAAAGGTCAATTGGGTCGCCTGCCCAGCGAATATGGCCAGAAACCGGGTCTCGTTGGCGCTGCACCACCGCCACAACCACCGCAACCACCACAACAACAACCAGCGCCGCCAACAGCAGCAGCAGCAGCACCACCACCACAAGAGGAAGAGACAGCCAGCTCGGATGTGGCATGCATTTTACCTGGTGGCTCCAAGGAATCCATACTAATTCCTCCAAACACGGCAGCACTTATCGCTCAGCGTCAAAAGTTTCTTTGGAATTGTGCACCCGGCGCCGTCTTGTAAGTTCCTGTGGAGCATCCATCTAGTTGCGGTACTTACTCATTTTGTTCTTCCTCTTGTTGCAGCGGATTGGGACCCAGCTATGGCAAGAAGGTCACCTGGATTGGCGCCAACGGCGATCAGACCTTTATCAAAATTGACGAGTCGCTGATCACAGCACAAATGCTGCCCAAGATGCATGTGGTGGCCAACAAAAAGACGATAAGTAAGTATCAACTTAAAAGAATTATACAGGGGTGCCACAGAAATCGCTTTCGCTTGAATTTCACTTAAATTTCATACAAATTCAATACACTTCACTCAAGAAATTCTTTTTACACAATTAACATACATATAAAAACCTATTCTTGGTTTTTTTTATTATTTTTTTTGTTAATATTATTATAGTTAATATTGTTTAAAAATTATAAAATTATGAAAAGAAATTGTTTTGACACAATTAGCATATAAAAACCTATTCTTGGTTTTTAATTAATTTATTTTTTTTTTTATATTTTATTCAGGCCTGTTCCCAATTACGAACGTTTTCAAAAAGTAAAAACGAAACGAAAACGAACGTTTTACTATTTGCTGTTCCGAACTCCGAACGAAATTAACTTGTTTTTACTTTTCGAACTCGGTTTCGAAAACGTTTCGATAGCAGTAAGTAATCGACCGTATCAGCTGTCATGAAGATAAAGAAATTGCTCAAATAACAACAAGCTAAGTTAATTTTTCAAAATGCCATCAGCTTTGGATATTGTTTGCTTGCAGGCCAAGCTGATTGACCTGTGAATGTGCATATTCATATTGACACGAAGCAGATGATCCAATTATGGAGAACCAGAGCTGTCATCAATTCAAAAATAAAAGCATTCAAGCTTCAATTTGTATCTTAAATACGATTAGATTTATTTAAAACTCCTTTTGAAAATGAATTTAAAATATTTCAGTTTGAATATAGCATATATAAGCTAAATTAGACTAATACTTTGTTGTCCAATTTAGTTATTCAATTGAAGCAACTCTAGCAGCTTTCGATTGCAAAGGTTGGTATCGATAACAAAAATTAAAGTGGAATTCAGAACAGCTCGGTTTAGTCATTGATGCTCGGTTTTGTTTTTCATGCAATATTTTATAGATGCTTATAAAAAAATTCTTTTAAAATATACTTCAACTATTTAAAGTTAAAGTAGTAATGTTAAATGTTTCTAAAAACGTTCAACATTAATATAATTATCAGTTTATAATTTTAGGTATTTATTTAAATGCTTTAAATGGCATTTACATTTAAAACCGGTGACTCTAAAGCACACGTTTTGAAAACGACAATTATTGTCGTTTTTCGGAATTCGGAACAGCAATCAACTCGTTTTGTGGCAAATCGACTCGTTTTCGGAATTGAGAACAGGCCTGATTATAGTGTTTTTCGTTTTTTGAACAAGTTAAAAAAAAGGAATATTGAGATCCATTAGCTTAACTATAATAAAGTAATGAATAATGTAATAAGTAATGACTGGCTGTATATAAACTATCAGCATATTGTACAAAAATTATAAAATGATGGCAAGAAATTGTTTTGCTTTTCTTTGTTTTCTAATTTAGTTTTTATTTAATTTTAGTGATCTTATTCAACAAGTTAATAATGAAATAATAAGATACTTTGACTTAAACTGTTTTTGAAATAATAAAGTAATGCATGTGCAATTTTTACAATGTCAAAACTATGACCTGACATATAAGTTTAAAATCAGTTTCATTCTCCCAGGGGGTTTAAAATTGCTTTCAGGTGGAAAAAGTTTCTAGATTTGTTTTAGTTTCACACATTTGGCAATTTGTTTTTTTAAGCTATCTGACTGAAAATAAAAACTAATATTGATGGCAATTTTTTTTTTTTAGTTTTCATGCATGTTATATATTATTAATGGGTGTAGTTTTTCTAAAAGGTTGTTTTTATTTTTCAAAATTATAACCAAGCATTTTCCACCTAGTAAGTCCAGAAGAATGTGTAAAACTGATTTTTGATAAAACAAGTATTTAGATTTGTTATACTTGTTAATTGCTTAAATACTGAAAATCTTCAACCTTGTGACTTTTTATATGTGACTAAACATCGTTGACAAAGAGTTTTTAAAATTAAATCGCATACAAATTCAGAAAACACATTTTTGCACAATAGGTTTTTATCTTGGGATGATTGGAATTCTGCAAAGTCAGTGTTAAAAATTAAAATTAAGTAATTCAACTTAATTAATTTACTAAATATGTTTTGTTTTTCAGTACTCATTCCCAGCATACCACTGTCATTCCAAACGCTCTCGATCAATCGCAGCGACGGCAGCTGCACTCCACATTATCGCGGCCAAACGAACTTTGCCCAGTTGCTGCAGACGCAGCCAGCGCTTGGCCAGCCGGAGATCAATCGCAATGTGGATGTGGGAACACCGCTGGCCGAATTGCCGATGGTCAGCAGCAGTTCAGCTGGTGTCCCAATCAATGAGCAAATGTCGAGGAGCATGCACGAGGCACGCAATCATATCTTTGAGGAGCAGCAACATTTGGAGGCGGCATTGCCATCGTCGGGGGCATCAACACCGAGGCAACGGCAACGGGAACGAGTCGTTGGACGGCCACGTCAGGAGTCGGCTGGACCCGCATCGCCGGAGCAGCAGCCACAGTCACAGCAACCGTTGCCGCCACAGATCGCCTTTGCGATGGATCCCAGCTACAATGTCCTCTGGGTCTTTGATGGCGCCACGCGAAAGCTGCGTTGTCACAATGTGGTCGCCAGTGAGATATCCGAATTCGATGTGGTAAGATCAGGGACATTATTTATATTTCAAGGTTATTTTTTGACAATATATCGAGCTAATTTTTATGACAAGACTTGAACAAATGTTGAAAATTGAGATTTAAAATCAGGGATTAAAACCGAAACTAATATCGGTTTCAGTTACGGTTTCGGTTATGTTCGCATTTAGGTTTTCGGTTATCGGTTACGCAAAATCTTTGAACAAAGGTTTCGTAACGATGAACCGGTTTTTGTATGTTTCGGTTTTGAAATACCGGTATGGTTTCGGTACACAAAAAAAAATTAGTTAGCATTACTTTTTTTAATGTTTCAATCACACATTTATTTCACATATTCTTCAGTTTGATGTAGTTTAGTAACATTTTAACAATTTTGATATATCACTTAACAAATTTATCTTATTTGGGCTTATTCAGTGCTATGAATATTCAATCATGAATATCACAAACAAAAATTCAAAATGAAACATAAGAAAATTAGAAATGAAAAATATTTTATTTTTGGATGTATGAAAAACCGAAATTAAGCCTTATAAATGAAACGGTTACTAAACGGTTATATCGGTTTAAAGGTTTCGGTCAAATGAAAATTTGTTTTTTCGGTTACGGTCTCAGTTACGGTTTTAAATTTCAATCGGTTTTTACCGGTTAAGGGTTACGGTTTAGTTTAAGGTTTTAATTCCTGTTTAAAATTGATTTTTGCAAAAAGTTGAGAATATGAAAACTGAATTTACTTAATAATCGATATCTTGAGGCATATAATTATTAATTAAATTTGACACTCCGCTTTAAAATTTGTTTAATTTTGGCAAAGTTTTGAAAGCTTAAATTGGTCAAAACTTTTTTTTTTTTTTTAAATTTGTATATTTCATTTAAACAAGTTTTAATGGCAACTAAAAAATTTGCTTAAATAAAATTTACGAATTTGTAAAAAAAAAATAAGTCTCGATATATCGTTATTATTTGTAGATACAGTGCCGGACAAAGAAAACCGGACACCATAATAGAGTAGTTTTTGGAGTTTTCTTAAAGTTTTTATTTATTCGACCATAGGCAAAACGTAGGTGGCCTGGGGACTGTTTAAATGATACAAAACTTTCCTTAACCCATTAAGTACCGATTGAGATTTTCGAATTTGAAAAAAAGTCTACTTTCAAAACTTTTTTCCTAGGGCTCAAACCAAAAAACTCAAAAATCTTTTCGCTATTTTATTTTTAATAATTTTTTGAAAATGGCGAAAAAGGCACTTTTTGCATGAAAATGAGGAAAATTTTGCCTATGGTCGAATAAATAAAAACTTTAAGAACACTCCAAAAACTACTCTTTTATGGTGTCCGGTTTTCTTTGTCCGGCACTGTATATCGTCAACTCGATTATTTTTTTTGTCGATTCTTAGATTTCGATATTAAACTCGAACTTACATCACTTATTTCAATCTACTTCAGTTTTAATAAGCCATTATTTGTTTGTGTTTGTGAAATCGATAAACTTTAGCTTGAAATTCTTAACTTGCAGAATGCGGGCAACTATCGGGCGCTGTTATCGCCGGAGCTGTCGCTGCCGAGCAAGGCGGAGGCGCGAGTGTCGCGCTCGCAGGCGTCTCTCAATTTGTTGGCCTGCCTGGATATACTGACATCGGCCCAGGACAATATACCCGGATGCTTTGAGCAGGCGCTGCCCAAGCAGCCGCATCAGACGGCGGAGGCGCAGAGCGGCGAGTATCAGGTGGTGAATCGATTCGATAACTTTGGCGGCGGCTGGGGCTATTCGGGGCATAGTGTGGAGGCGGTGCGATTCTCCTCGGACACGGACATTGTGATATGTGGCTTTGGCATGTTCGGCGGACGCGGTGAATACAGCTGCAAGCTGAAGCTGTTCGATCTGGGCATCGATGGCGGTGGCTACGAGAAGGAGGGTGTTCTCATTAGCGAGACCAAGGAGGTGCCATATGAATGCGCGGCAAGGAGCAAACATCACATCCTATTGCCCAAGCCAGTGAGTGCAGCGGCTGGACGCTGGTATTTGATCTGGGCAAGAATTGCGGGCCCGTCATCCGACTGTGGTTCGTGTGGCCAGGCATCGGTAACGACAGAGGATCAAGTGGTTTTCACCTTCAAGTCGAGCAAGAAGGCCAACAACGGCACCGATGTCAACTCTGGCCAATTACCCGCGATACTGTATCGTCTGGTCACCCAGGATTGCAAACAGCCGCCGTTGCCGCTGGACGCGGATCCCGTGCAGCGCATTTCGCGCGCCTTCGCCAACAGCGTGAGTCGCGAGTGCTTCGAGAGTCTCGTTGTGCTGCTCAGCTGGTCCTGGGACTGCTTCAAGACTCAACTGCGCGAACAACGCGATCGTGCGCGTCCCCTGCAGCTGCAACAGACCCTCCAGTATCTTGGCTATGTGAACAAGTCCTGTCTCCGCCTGCTGCGCAAATACACCAACGAGATTTATCCACAACGTTCCACGTCGGCAGCTGTTGCCGCCGCGGCTAATTCATCGGTTGGCGGCGCAGTCGCCGCTGCCATTTCCAAGCTCCAACAAAAGCCAAATCAGAAAGGTAAACCATGTTCCTGTGCTCCAGAGGGTATTCTTATTTTGACATGTCTTGGGACTTGCCAACATCTAGTCGGAAGTATTGACTCACAGCTGATTTCGTGCAAACTTTAAGATCGAATAACTCCTAAACTATTAGTAATATCAACAAAATTTAAATGCAGTTCTTTTCAGCAGACTGTCTATATTAGTTTAGATATTTGACTGTTATTATACTTCTGTAAATAGCACTTGAAATTAAGGAAAACTTAAACTATTGACTAGTTTCATGTCACAGCTTATTTCGTGAAGTGACTCTAAATGTGTAATTGTGATTATAATGTCGCAGTTTCTTCTTTTATCCTTTAGGACACATCATTAGCTTATTTTAATTTTAATTTAATAAGTTAAACTACGGGGAAAAGTTAAGTTTTGAGGTGAATACCAAAATGCCCCTTGCTACAACAATTGAACAGTGTAAATCGATCCTAGACAGATTAAAAAATGGCTAAACCCAACAAAGTACTGTTCAAATGATTAAATTAGACCCTAGTGTAGAACATTCCGTCATCCAAGGTTTTCTTTGAGCCAACAGAAAAGGGCCAAAATGATCCCAACTGACTTTTCACTGATACCGATAAGAAACTTATCTTCCTGATTATCAAAGTTAATCCAGAGTTATAGGTTTTAAAATCTGCCCTAATTATTTCAAAACGATTGAAGAATAAATTCACAAGTTACTTGAAAGACATTTTTATATCAAACTTTGGGAAACAGGAAGAAGTATTTAATTGTTAAAATCTGTTTATTTTCTTTATTTAATATTTTATTTGTTATTTTATTTACTATTTTATTAATTATTTTATTTACTATTTTATTTATGATTTTATTTATTATTTTATTTATTATTTTATTTATTATTTTGTTTATTATTTTATTTACTATTTTGTTAATTATTTTTTATTACTTTTTTTAGCTATTTTTTTTTACTATTTTATTTATTTTATTTATTATATTTTTTATTATTTTATTTACTATTTTATTTTTGATTTATGATTATTTATGATATTATTTATTATTTTTAGAAGTAAGTTTTAGCCAACTCGAGGTCTAGTAATGTCAATATGACAATTACGACAAACAACAAAACACACAAAGCACTTGCAGAACGCAAGGAGCATGGCTCGGTATACAGCTGTTTCAAGAGATGCCAATCTCTATCATCAGTACCGTTGTGCTGACTTGACCAGCGATCCAAGCTTAATGTCACCTTTGAGAAGCCAGAACCAGTTGTGAATTCTAAGCTTCCAAAGTGAAAAAAGCTGTAAAGCTGATCAAGCCCTTTGTGTGTTTGTTGTTGCCGTCGTTGTTGTGTAAATGCCATCGGCATTTTTAGTACAACAACAATTTTGTTTTTGTTTTCTGTTTATGTCAGTAACAAGTGAGTGTTGCTACTATTTCAGAAACTTTCCGACGTGTCTTTCGTTTTGTTAAAATGTTTGTTTTTTATTTTTTAGTGACCTTTCTAATTTTTAGAAGTAAGTTTTAGCCAACTCGAGGTCTAGTAATGTCAATATGACAATTACGACAAACAACAAAACACACAAAGCACTTGCAGAACGCAAGGAGCATGGCTCGGTATACAGCTGTTTCAAGAGATGCCAATCTCTATCATCAGTACCGTTGTGCTGACTTGACTTTTTTATAACTTTATTTATTATTTTGCTTATTATTTTTTTTTTATTATTTTCTTTATTATGTTAGTTATTATTATCTTCATATATATGATTTTATTTATTATTTTATTTATTATTTTGTTTATTATTTTGTTTATTATTTTATTTACTATTTTGTTAATTATTTTTTATTACTTTTTTTTAATTATTTTTTTTTACTATTTTATTTATTTTATTTATTATATTTTTTATTATTTTATTTACTATTTTATTTTTGATATTTTCTTTATTATTTTATTTATGATTTTATTTATTTTTTTTTATAACTTAATTTATTATTTTGCTTATTATTTTTTTTTTATTATTTTATGTTAGTTATTATTATCTTCATTATTTGTTTTCTTTATTATTTTATTTATTTTTTCTTTTTTTGTATTTATTATTTTATTTATCTTTGTATTTATAATTTAATTTATTTTTATTTATAATTGTATTTCTTCTCTTCTCTTATTTAATATTTATTTTTTATCTTCTTGTTGTTTATTCATAAAAATTTTTATGAAATTCCTTGCTAGTTTTCTCACCTTCATTTATATGCACACTTTTGCAGAGAAACCGCCGAGTGGCCGTGTGGCGAACAGCGCTGGCAAATATCTGGGCGATGCTGCGTCTCTGCCCACGTCCACGATGTCTGCTTTGGGCTCTGGCACGGCCGTTGCTCGGAAAACGAATCTGGAGAACATCCAACTGGCCGAATGCATTGGCAATGTGCGTGCTCTGCTCATTGGCATCTTTTGTGACGACATCTTCAAGGACATTGCCACAGATGAGGGTGAGTTTGGGATTTACCAATAAGTAGTCATATAAATCCAAACTGAATATCTAATTTAAAATTGTATTTTAAGATGTGTTGTTTTAAGCATTGTCAATAAAAAATATTGAATTGTCGATTAATCGAACAATTTAATAGATTTACTTACAAATTAAAAAAAAAGTAGAATACTCGGGCCTGTTCTGAATTCCGAAAACGAGTCGATTTGCCACAAAACGAGTTGATTGCTGTTCCGAATTCCGAAAGTCGACAATAATTGTCGTCGGATTTGAAAATAAATGCAATTTAAAGCATTAAAATAAATACCTAAAATTATAAACTGAAAATTACAATAATGTTGCACATTTTTAGAATTTTTTTAAAAGCATCTATAAAATGTTTTATAAAAAACAAAACCAACCCTCGCAATTTAAAGCTGCTAGAGTTGCTTTAATTGAATAACAACATTTTAACAGCGAAGTCTAAGTTACCTTCTATCTGCTATGTTCAACCTGAAATACATAAAATTAAATTTCGAATCGTTTTCGAAACCGAGTTCGAAAAGTAAAAACAAGCCCATTTTGATCGGAATTGGGAACAGCAAATAGATTTTTTTTTTTTTTTTTTTTAATTTGACGGGTATACATTTTTTGCGTTTCATTCCTAGGAATTTAAAACACATGCTTGACTACAACGACGGGGGGAATCGAACCCAGTTTTTTCAAACTGAAAGTTCTAGTTATGTGACAGGTCGGCGACTCTAACCACTGAGCCACCGGACCACACACAGCAAATAGTAAAACGACGTTCGAAATTCGGAACAGGCCTGACTGTTTTTAATTCATGAGTCTATTTAAATATAATTGCAAGTCTTTATTTTATATTATTTTAGCGCATATATAAAAATAATAATAAGAGCTCTAGAGAATTTCAAAGATACAAAATATGTTTATCGATTTATTACACTCGATGCATGGACAATAATAAAACGATATTTCATTAAATTAGTTGAAAATGACTAATAAATTTATTTATAAACATATTTATATTTAAATCGTGTTTATTTAAAATTCGTAAATATATAAAATTAATTTCCCAATATGTTTTATTTTATTGTGTATTTCAGGTTACGCTTTGGTGCTGGAAATTCTGGACGAATGTCATTTGAGTTTTGTGGCCTGTTTCGATGCCTTCTATCCGACGTCGTCGTTGAAGTGGAACTGTCTCTGCGATCTGTTGGCCCAAATGGACCGTGGTGCACTGCATTCCCGTCTATTGAGTGCCATCCTGGCCGGCTTGTGCTCCCCGACGGTCAAGTTGCGTGCCACATTCTCGCTGTTGAATGCATCGGGCAATGAACGCCAGTCGATCATCAGTCCCAGTGACAATTCGGGTTTGCCCATGCTGTCATCGACGGAGGCGCATCAATATCCGATATTGGTGGAGCAAATGATTTATCGAACGCAGCAGGAGAAGAGCGATTTCCTGAGCAACTCGTGGACATTTAAGGATGTGCTGGTGCGTCTCCTGGACATTATCGCGAGTCCGATTCGATCGCGTATCGAGTCCATCTACAGTCGCTGCCTGGGCGGCACTTATGCTGTAAAGGAGTGCATCAATCAGGGATTAATCGACAACTGTTGCCATCTGTTGGCCCGTGTGCTGGCCGAGATTGTCTACCAGACAGCACTGGGGGAATATGATAAACTATTTCTACCTCCGCGCACATTGCACTCGACCTGTTCGCGATTTGCCCGCTGCGATTTGAGTCGCACATGGAATACGGGCAATTTTGGCCCAGATGCGATAGCATTTTCAGTGGATCGTCCGGGAATTGCGATTGCGGGCGCCATGATCTATTCCGGTTCGGGCAGCTATGATTATCAATTGGAGCTGTTGTATGACAATACCGTTGACTTGCAGCCACAGCACAAATGGGAGACACTCGAGTCCATTTCGGGCAGCTACGATCAGGAGGCGGTGCACAACGATCTGGCCGAGATTAAATTTGAACATCCCGTGCACATCAAGGAGCATTCACGTTACGCTCTCCGGCTCTGTTCGCAGGGCGCACGCACCTGTTCGGGTGATGCGGGAATGCCGACGGTGCGTGGTCCATGCGGTGCCAGTTTTCATTTCTATGCCTGCGATTTGAGTTTCAATGGCACGACACCAGCACGCGGACAATTGCCGAGCATACTCTACTACAGCACACCGGTCAAACAGCATCAGCAGCAGCAACAACAGCAACAGCAGCAGCAGCAGCAGCAGCAGCAACTGGAGTTGGATGCCGCTGGCACATCCACGGCAGCTGCCAGCTCCAATCTGGCGATGGCCAACAATGGCAGCAACGAGATTTCCACACGGGACACGGCGCTGCAAATTGCCGCGGATATTACAAAGAAATGCACAGAGCTGTTGATCCTTGCACGCAATGCAATGGCCGCATCCTGTTCGCCCACGGACAACTCATCGTCGAATCACACACAGACCATTGACTCGGAGCACAATATAACGCCCATCGAGGAGCATATGGACATCAATTGGGCAAACAATTCACGCACCGCTGCGTTGCCCGTGGATCCACAGCTATCGACGACAACGACAACGACGACGACGGCCCGAGATTTGGGCAAACGCATTGAATCCTTTTCCAAGGGCATTATGGAAACTTTAAAGTTTGATAAGCGTTCGACGAATCCATTTGAGATGGAAATTGAGATTGGGGCCACGGAAATTGGTGTTGAGGAGACGGCGGAATTGAATTTTTGTAATGTTCAATTGGCGGCCAAATTGAATGGCAATGAGCGTGTGGATTACGAATCGGAGCAACCGTTGCAGGCACAGCAACAACAACAGCAGCAGCAGCAGCAGCCGTTGACACCGCAGCAACAGTTGCCGCCACAATTGCCACAACAACAGCAGCAGCAGCAGCAACAACAATTGCCGCCACATCAGCAACTGTTGCACTCGGACTCGGAGGAGGCGCATGTGGTGGGCGGCGGTGGCGTTGCGGCACTGCAACTGCTGGAGGTCTTCAATTTGGCCGCCTCGAATATGTTTCACACGCTGTTGCCGCTGGTCTATGCGCACATTGCCAACTTGGCCTGCAGCGATCCCAAGAGTTCGGTGCAAATACTTGGCCTAATCAAAGAGATCTTGCCACACATTGCCGCCCTCAATCAGCTGCACGTGTCCAAGGAGCAACGTAGCTTGGAGCAACTGCGTCCGGAGCCATCGCCAACGCCAGCAGCGAGCAGCACCACCAGCAACCACTATTGTGTGGTTGAAAGCGAACATCCGTATCGCAGTGCCAGCATCAGTTGCTATCGCGTCGAGTTTCCGCCATGCGTCCAGTGGCTGACCATCGAATTCGATGCCCAATGTGGCACCGCCCAGCTCGAGGATTATTTACTGCTCTCGATACCCATTAAAGCGGCGGCCACAGCACCACAACCGTGTCAATCATCGAGCGCCGTCTCGGACGATTATTACGATATACTCGATAACAATGTGAGCGGCAAGCGTGGCGGAGGAGGCGCCAATAATCCGCAATGTCACAATGCCCAGCTGCAAATGACGAGCTGTTGTCGCAGTCCAGGCACGGGAACAGGAACAGCCAATGGCACTGCCACTGGCATAACTACTGTACTGGATCATGATTGGATTGTGGTCAAGAAATTTAACACGTAAGTTGGACGAGTTTTAAATATCAAAACAAATTCAAAAATATCTGTAAATTTTTTTAAACAAATCATTACAAAAAAAATAATAATTAATATAGAAATTAATTTTTACCGGAGGACACAAACTTGCTATCAGGGTTGCCACAGAAATCGCAAGCGAAATAGAATTCCGCAGAAAGCCATTCCGCACGGAAATTTCTGAGGTGCAACAGAACTTCGAGAGATTTAATTTTTTTTTAGCATTTTCACCAACCTTTTCGAACTAGGCTGCTAAGGGTTGACACCTTCCCAGATTAAATTACCCAAGGGTTTGATTAGCAACTTTTTCAAGTTTATCATTGCAGAGCAATATTATTTATTTAACATAAATAAAAAAATAAAAGTTACTCGACAGCTCTAGCAATTGTACGCCATTAGTCTGGCAACTCTTCGTGAAAAATGTTTTCACAAATTGCACAATATGTTAAAGGTTTTTTTCAGTAAAACTTGATTTACCTCAAATGACCTATTTCTTTAATGATTAATTTAAAGAAAACTGAAGCGGTTCCATATATTTTTTTTTAATACCTTACTTCGAGCTCTGACTAAAAAATGTGGCATCGCTAACCCTGACTTCGGAAATCTAAATCGGACTAGGTGGCAGCATCAGACGCCAGCGGATTTAGCGCTAGTTCGTTCCGCACAAAATTAGTTTGCGAATCGACCTGTGGCACAGCGAAATGAAATTGAAGTGAAATTCAAGTGAAAGCGATTTCTGTGGCATCCCAGATTGAGTGTCGAAAACAATACGTCTATTATTATTAACTATTATTTGCAGACACATAGAATAAGCTTTAGCTCTTTACAACTTATCAAGTGTTTCTTTTGATTTTGTACACAATATTTTTGGTTTAAAAGATTCTACTCAGCGCTACATTTTATTTTCAGTAAAATACTCAGCTACTAATATGTAGAAAATATTTGTTCTTTATTATTTGTTAAATATTACTTACAATATTTTTCTGATTTTTTTAATATATAAGAAAAACGAGAATTTTAACAAGCGGGAAAGGCTATAGTCGAGCTCCGGACTATAAGATACCCGTTACTTATTTAAATAAATCTAAAATATTTTGTATTGCATGCTTTTAGGCTTACTTACTTACATTGCTACCGTTCTATTTGTCCGATCTTGTTGCGTTTAAGTTGGATGATAGCTTTAATTAATAGATAACGTTAATTACCAAAAAATACGTAATACTTAAAAATAATAATACCATTTTACTTATTTTTTAAGTAACTGGTATAATTATATTTCATAATAAATTTAATTAAATCTAATAAATACAAATTTTTGATTTTCTGCAGCGCCTCCAATTGGCTTCAGAATGTGCTCATTCTGCCGGGCAACTGCGTGGAGTTCTCCCTGGAAACCGCATCCTTGTATGCCCAGGATCCTCACAACAATCGCTATGGCTTCAAGTGTCTTGTTGTTGGCTACGACAATCCCACAGCGGTAGTTTAACACCATTACCAACTATTGCTTTCCTTATTTAATTTACTCACTTTCTCTCTCTCTCTCTCTCTCTTTCTATTGCTATCTCGCTCAGATCAATGCCAGCAACTCGTGTCTCATACGTCTGGAACAGGAGCTGTCGTATCTGGGCGGCATGTGCAGTGCCAATCTCATGAAAAAGGATCTCAATTTGCCAGGTAAGTCAAGTGGGGATCTAAGATCATGGATATCTTTTAATTTGATTCGTTGCCTTTTGCCAGATGACAAGGACATGGATGATTTGAGTGGCATCGAGGAGACAATTAGTGCCCATCATGCTCTGCTCTCCAAGGGATTTGCTTTATCTGAACCACAGCTGACGGTGCATCAGGCACTTGAATCATATCTGCCCATTGGGTGAGTCAAGCATGTGAATAATGAATAAATACATATAAAAAACAGATAAAATAATATTCCTTCAACTGAAGAAACGGATGAAATCGATTTGGTTTTGGGTATCCTAAAAAAGTACAATACAATACAATGCTGTGCTGTGCTGTTATATACCCAACACAGTGTTAACATTTCATTAACATTTAGTCCACTGTTAAAGAACAAACCCAAATTAACATTCTAATAAACTATGTGTATCATGATTTAGCATTCTTCTTATATTAACATACTGCTCTGTTATCGTAAAATGACTAAGATCCAAGGATAACATTATAATTCTTGAATACATTATTAACTCGTCCTTTTCTATTTATTGTATAATGTTGACTGTCCTATTAACATTATGTTATATAAATTTTGAGATGAATATTATATATCAATATCAATCTTCCTGGATTGAAGACGTTTGCAAATCAAGTCGTCTGTTTTAATCATTAACTTAACATTCTATACTGTTAAATATAACATTGTGAACAACTTGGGATATTATCGTTCGATTTACCTTCAATTGTTCCTGATAATCATGTTCTTTTCTATGTAGTAATGTAGACTGTTAGAATATTAACATTCTGCTCTGTTATCTAACCACTGTTAACTATAATTTTAACATACTGCAACAGATATCTGACATTTTGGCTTACAATAATTCATATTCTTGACTGATTTAAGTCAACTATTAGGCTTTTTATTGTTCATGTCGTACTCTGATTAATATATATTAACATTTTACTCACAATCTGCTTAGTCATCTGTAGACCTCGGATTTTGCATATTTGCATATTCTTATAGGTATAAGATAGGTGAATTCTGATAACACCAAAGTTCGTTTCGTTCAAAATAGAGTGAAAAACGATGCGCATATTTTTTATTTTTTTTTTTGCATATTTGCATGAAATGCATATGCATAATATATGCAAAAAATATGCAAAATATGCAAAAAATATGAAAATATGCAAAACATATGCAAAAAATGCTAAAATTGTTTCTATATTTAACAAATCAAATTACAATAAAAAAGCGATTCATAGGGTGGAATAAATATTGAAATTTTATTTATTATTAATAATTTGTGTTGCAATAAACCACCATTATTTTTTCCAAGTTGTTAATTGAGAGGCTTTGGCATTTCTCTTCGAAGACCATTTTATATGCTGAAAAGCTTCTCTCCACGTCGCATGATGTTATTGGAGAATATTTATATTTTAGGATATTTTCCTTACTGACGGGCTCAAGTCCAGATAGATCATTCGTGTTGTGATTTATTATATTATTTATTTTTGATATTATGTGAAAATCGGGGTTTCTTTTCAAAATGGCTTTGAGTTTTTCTTTTAAGTTCTTCCCCAAATCACCTGATAGACTATAGATAATGTCTTCGGCTTCCTTAAAAAGGCTCATTGATGTTGCCAATGGAAGACCCTTCGCTTCCAAGGAAGTTATTATTCCGCCAATTCTTTCGAAATTGGATTTAATATATATCAAATTCGGACACAGCTGGGGATTTTTTAACAGCTCTTTTGCTGTCTTAATGCATTCAGCATCTTCGGATTTCAGTGTTTTAAGGACCTGAAATGCAAATTTAGATTTATTCATTACCAAACTTAAGTAAATGCATTATCTTACCTCTGCTATTCCCTCCATATTGTCTGCATAAAATGATGCCGCCTTTAACCATGTGCCCCATCTGGCTAAGATCGGCTCTGGTGGAAGCTCTTTATTTAAAATTTTCTTGTATTGTTGTAGGCTGAGCGGAGCTTTTATGAAAATTTTGTTTACGCTTGAAATAAACGAATTAGCGACAGGAAAAGAGGATCTCACTTTTTCAGCTATTAGATTTAAGCCGTGTGCCAAACAAGTGATATGAATTATATTCGGATAGAAAATCTTCAAATTTTGACCAGCCTTAATCATGTATGCAGCAGCATCCGTTAAGAGCAACAAAACTTTTGTCTCATTCCCTTGTGGCCACAACATGCGAATGCTGTCGTTTACAAAGCGAGCAACAGTTGCATTGTTCACTTGGTCCAACTGTTTACAGGCCAATAGAAATGATCCTGAAGATTCCTTTTCGCTCAATGCTCCTACGATCAAATTCGCGACATATCGCCCTTGTTTGTCCGTTGTTTCGTCAACTGATATCCAAACGTTGTCATCTTTTAGACTGTCACGAATTTTTATGATTGACTGTTGGTAGCATTCATCCAAATAGTTCTTTCTGAGTGTACTTTCATCAGGAATTGGTTGCCCAGTATATTTTTGTAAAAAATTGTTAAATGTAGTGTTGTTAACCACATTCCATGGAATATTTGCCGCAACCAACGCTGTACATAAGTCCGACTTAAATTCATTGTTGCTCTCGGAACAGTTGCTGGACGTGTTGCTAAAAGTAAGTTCACTTTCTTCGCTGTTG
The DNA here is from genome assembly GCA_037043435.1 of Drosophila suboccidentalis. Classification (NCBI taxonomy): domain Eukaryota; kingdom Metazoa; phylum Arthropoda; class Insecta; order Diptera; family Drosophilidae; genus Drosophila; species Drosophila suboccidentalis. The sequence goes on from JBAMBK010002349.1 coordinate 1,635,154, forward strand.
TTATTTGATGCTTTACACCTTTTGTGAAGTTGAGAACCAATATGCTGCTGCAATTGGAATTTTTTGTCACAAGGAATCTAAGATAACAATCGATGATCCAATTTGAAAATTTGTTAAAAATTTGAATATTTAAATTTTACCTTTTTATCACAGCTTGTACAAATTATATTTTTTCCCTCAATTTTAAAGCACTTTTCGGGAAGGCTGTTAAGCCATTTTCCGAATAAGTTTTCCTTATTTTTGTCGTTCTTAGGCATTCCACTTCTCTACACAAAATAAAATAACACCAATCAGCTTTAATCAATGTTTTTTTCGATGACTTATGGCTGCCAGTTTACTTTAACGGCATGTAGAATTCAATTTTTCGATGAAATTTGATTGCATATGTTTTGCATATTTTGCATATATTTTTTGCATATTTTGCATATTTTTTGCATATTTTTAGCATATGCATTAAAAATTGGTTTTATATATAAAATAAAACATACCTAAATACAAAGTTTGGTACCAATCTGATGAAAAATATGGAAGTATGCAAAATCCGAGGTCTAGTCATCTGTCTACTGTTAACTGTCATGCTAACATTTTCTGACAACATGCAACACTACTTTAACATTAAAATGAACAACTAAACTAATGTAAATCGATTTCATATCATTTTATAAACTAAAAAACAAATCTGAAACATCTTGGATTCAGCCAAGAATTTTATAAATATAGATTATATTTTTAAGTTTATCTTTCGTATTATTTACAGCTTAAATACTTAGATGCTTTAGCTTTACATAGTTACAGAATAGTTTACATACATATATTAAATATATAATATATAGTTGCGACTAAATTAAACATATGCTAAGAATTTGGTACAACGAAAGGTCACTCTTGGTGGTTCTTGGTGGTGGTGGTGGTGCTGCTGCTTGTAGTTTCTGATGGTCCCGCTCTGCCTTTTTGTTTTGCCTTTATCTAGCGTCTTTCAGCTGTTAAATGTTTTGGTTATGTGTGTTGTGTTGTGTTGTGTGCGTTTGTCTTGTGTGTTAAACTACAGATCAGTCTTGAGCAGGCCAGCGTTCTCGATTTGGTATACAATCTGTGTCTCCTTGTAGGTGCGTGGTTCCGGCTGCACCACATCCAATTTACGCCGACGTCGCCGTTGCGCCAAGCGACACCACAGGAGCAACAGCAGGAACAGAAGCAGAAGTGCGAGGAGAACGCTTCCAACAACAATGTAGGCAACATAGCTTGTTCTTTGACATTGTTCCGTAATCAGTTGACGCAATGGCACATACTGTTGTGGACCTTGATGCTGATCCACTGTGGAGCGGCTGAAGAGCAACTGTTCGGCGTGGAGGCGAAAGAACTCGGAACGTGGCAAAGGTGGCTGTTGATTCATGTCCAATTGTTCACAATTCCACATGTTCTCATAGTGCAGTTGTCGTATGCTCAACGCGAAGCGTTCGTCGAAACGCAACGGTTGCGGTGGCGCCTCAATTTGTGGCACCTTGGCAATATTGTTGGCATTGGGCAACAGACTCTGCACCGTATTGTTGTGAAAACGCAACTCGAGACGCTCGCTCAACTGATAATCCCGATGGACCTTCAAGCTGCGAAATGCAATATCACTAGTCGCACCAAATCGATTGCCACGCAACGTGATTGCATCCCGGATTTGTGCCTCCAACCACTCGCCATCCACGGCCACAAACTGATTGTCACTCAGGCTCAGCTTGGAGATGACTAAAGCAATTGAAAAACGATTAGTTTAATTGTCAATTCGTTTTAAATTTGTGTCATGCTTACGCTTGAAGGAGAAGGCATGTGAGTGCACCTCCTGGAACTGATTGTTGCGCATGCTCAGCTCATTGAGCACCTCCAGCTCGTAAAAGGCCCGTGACGGCACATCTCCGGCAAATTTACAATTGGCAATGATCATTTGATCCACAGCAAACTTTTTAAAGGCCTGTCAAAAGCATGTGAAATTTGAATTAATTTGCAGCCGAACTTTGTATGGTTTGTAGAGGTTAAAGTATCTTAACAGCAGCTTAACAGCTGCTTAACATTTGTGCTCATTCCTGACTCTAAAGATCTTTTCAAATATATGTATATTTTTAAGAGCCTGAAAAGCATGTGAAATTTGAATTAATTTGCAGCCGAACTTTGTATGGTTTGTAGAGGTTAAAGTATCTTAACAGCAGCTTAACAGCTGCATAACATTTGTGGCCATTCCTGACTTTAAAGATCTCAAATATAATTACATTTTTAAGAGCCTGGGGAAAGTATGTGAAATTCAAATTAATTTGCAGTCGAAATTTGTTTGGCTTGTAGAGGTTAAATTATCTTAACAGCAGCTTAACAGCTGCTTAACATTTGTGCCCATTCCTGACTCTAAAGATCTTTTTTAATATAAGCACATTTTTGAATAATCTAAATTTTTAAGAGCCTGTGAAAAACATGTGATATTTGAATTAATTTGCAGTCCAATTAAATGTTTTTTTTTCATGATTGAAGTAACTTAACAGCAGCTTAACACCAGCACAAAATGTACATACTTACAATAAGCCTAAATGTGAGTATAATTTTAAAATTTAAATACATGTAAGTTTAACGTCTCTTCATTAAATATCTGCATTTTCTAACATTTTTCAACTTGACATTGCTTATTTGATGCTGTTAGCGTCACACTGGTAGCAAGAACTAACTCTGTTAGATGTTTTTTTTTACAGAAATCAATCTTTAAGCGATTTGTGATTAAAAACTAAAGCATCATTAGAAGTTTACTGTTTTTCCTGGTCCTACTTGTGAAAATTAGTTAATGAGCTTGAACTTGCCTGATTCTCGATACGCTGGATGGTTACACCGTCCAGTTTGAGCAATATGGCACTGTCTTTGGTGGTGGTGAAGCCAAATGGTTGCATCTGCTCGATGCGTCCACCCACAAATGAGATCTCCTCGATGTTGCCACTGATGGCATGCGAATCGATCAACTGAAAGTTGACATTCTCGAATTCCACAATTAATGCCTTGTTGCTGGCATAACGGGACACGCTCAATGCATTTTTGTTGAGCACCAAACGATTCAAATGCTGAAAACTGATCTTACGCAGACCCTCTGTATTATCCAAGGCATTTGATTCCACGGTTAGATCACGACAATTGCGTATCTCGATTTGATAAACGGCACCTCGTAGTTGTGGCAATACCAGGGGCTTAAATTAAAATAAAATTAGTTTAATTTATAGAGTTTTGTTAGTTGAACTCACCTGATCATCGTTGTTGCAATCACAGGTGATCTTTGTGTCGTGATCTGTGCAGCTGACCTTTGGCAAAGTGGTTGCTGCTGCTACAGGCGATGAGGACAACCAACCAGAGCATAGGAACCAGCAGAACAGCAGCACCACCGCCACACAGTTGGTGGGATCTTTAAGATTTTTAATATTTCGCATTTTGTCTGCTTCGTTGTTGGAGTTGTATTTTCTTACACTGTTTTTTTTTTTTTTTTGTTTTCGTTTTTATGGCAAATTAATCATGCTTTTAGTATATATTAAAATAAACACTTGGTTTTTTTGCCTCTGAGTCTCTGTTTCTGTTTCTGTCTAGGTCTGTGCTGTTTCTATTCTAATTCGTTTTTCTCTACGCTTTTCTCTCTCTCTCTCTCGGTGTGTTTGTGTTTTATTTGTTTGTGTTCCAGTTTCAGCTTTCCGTTTCGTTTCGTTTCGCTGCGACCTGCTGAATGTTTCATAAGTGCTGATAAGCAATGTTCATTTTATCGCCTAAAGGTGTTTCCACCTTATCAAATGCGTTGTATTCATTGTGCCTCTGTGTGTGTGTGTGTGTGTGTGTGAGTGTGTGTGTATGTGATTGAGTACTCATTTATGTACTCATATTAGGCGCTGACTCACGGCCAAATGATACTGGAAACTTCTTATCTTCTTATCTATACCCTATTTAAATGAAAGTATATCTCTCTTGTTAAAGGCTCTGATTGATTGATTGACTTACTGATTGATAAATATATAATTATACACAGCAAAATACTTTAAAAAAACTTAATTATTATATATTTTCATCATAAACTCGTAATCCTCACTTTAAAGTGTCTATGATTGACGGCTTCGGTGATTGACAATCAACGCAGAACAAATTATACAAAAACAAAAACCTTTAGTTCCCTAATTTTCTCTCTTTTAATTTCATACTTGTCTTTCACTTAAAGTCTACTGATTGACAATCAACGTAGAACTGCTTCTCTCTACTTTCTTCTATCTTATCAATCTTTTACTTCGATTCCTGACCCTCGACATATAACTTGAAATCTTATCAATCTTAATTTCTAATTGAATTGCATATATTGTTACGAGTATATAAATGGCTGAGACATTTCATTCGATAGACTAGAAAAATTGCAATTTTTCAGTAGTTTTCTGCGTAAGTACAAAAAAAATACAAAAATTGTTATAATTTTTAATCGTTTTCATATTAAACTTGAAACCGAACTTTTCTAAGATGTTTTGATCGGGATAAGTAATATTACGCTATTCGAAATCATATATCATCTATCACAATAGTTATATAATAAGTTTTGGTACCTTTTTTTAAGTGTAACCATTTTGCAAACAACAGTTTGCTTTATTGATGACTAAAACCAAAATTCAAGTGTATTTTTTCAATCAACAATTTCCATTTGTTAATTATTAAGAACTATTGCAAATATGAAAAGTTCATAAATTGATGATCGATTACCGATTTCCACATGCTATCGCATACTTGTGTTTGTTTAAGCAATATCAAAAAGTGTCGATCATCATTATCAGCCATCAACTATCTAAGGCTCCAATTGAACAATGATCAGTTGATCAACACACAGATAGAGAGAGAGAGAGAGAAGAGAGTAGACTTAACTAATTGAATAAAAAGAGAGCAGTCTCAGTTGATAAGAGAGCAAGATAGATCATAAACAATCAGTGTGATCAAGTGTCTGGTACTCATAGTTGGTGGTCGAGACGTGGCTTCAATCAGCGTCCAAATGCTGTTAATTGAATCTGGAGGTCGCCCCAAGCACACATTTTCGAATAGATTCATTTGATTCATGCGAGCATTCCTCATATAGCGCAAACATGAGCAATTATGCTTTGTTATTTGTTTATGGCCATTTCATTTGTTTATAGAACTTAATTTATACGAGAAGGAAATGTAGTCACCAGTCAAGCGATGCCTCGCAGCTGTCTCCACATGCCACACTCTCTGCCTCCTCTATACACCCCTTCCACCCCTTCCCGCTTCGTCTTCTTCTTTGCCTTCCTCATCTCCTGCTTCTTTGTAGTTAAAGAGCTGTTCAAATATTTGCACACAAGTCGAGAGATTCTGCGTTTAGCTTGGACTTGGTTTGCAGTGTAATGGTCATTCACAATAGAATTGGTTATTAGTGATGTAACTAGTGTCGATAAATCGATAATTATATATAAAGAGAGCTAGGATTGTAGATTGTAGAGAGAGGATGGAGAGAGAGAGAGAAAGAGAAACCAGTGAGTAACGGTCATTCGCAATGATATAGTTGCTAGTGATGCAACTAGTGTCGATAAATCGATAATCGATAATTAGTGATGAACTAAATGACGAAGGGATTGTAATGATGTCTCATTTGGGAGAGCAAGGAAAGAGAAGAAAAGAGTGCGTTACGTTCATTCACAATGACGTCGGTTATTAGTGATGCAACTAGTGTCGATAAATCGATAATTAAAGTTTTGGACAAAAGAGAGCTAGGATTATAATGCTTTATTTCAGAGAGAGAGAGAGAGAAGAGAGAGGCGAGAGTGAGTAATGTCCCATAAGGTAGTGAGAGGCAGAAAAGAGTATGTATAGTCATTCACAATAGCTTCTTGTATTAATGATGTAACTAAATTCGATAAATCGATTAAAATACTTAAATAAAGGACTGTTGTTATGATGAACAACTGTGAGAATAATGTAATGAGTGAATGATCAACACAAATTGTAGCCTCGACATATCGCTCTATCGAGAGAGACAGAGAGAGCAATAATGAGAATGAAAGAGACAAAGGGAAAAGAGTAGAGGAATAGACCTGTTATAATGCTTACTTTCTACTTAGGCAAACAACAGTGAAGCTGCGCAGCTTTTAACTTAACAGCGGATGTGCCACAGACACACACACTACACACACACACACACACACACATTCTCAAGTGAAAAAATGTTATTTGAAGAACCCTTTAGCTGCTCTTATTGTTGCTTGGACTTTATTGAATCGTGCCACAAGTGCCGGGCATAGGAAATTAAATAAAAGCAAAATTGCATTTCCTGCCTGACACTGTCTCTATTTGAAACTACTCCCCTATTCTCTTCTCTGCTCCTCTACTTTGACTTCGCTTAACTCCACTGCTGGAGACCAATTAGAAGCCAACTATGAGTAAATTTCATGGATTTATAAAAATCACAAATGAGCTTCGTCTCATTGCAATTGCAATTCAGATTACAATAATTGTTGGCAAAACTTTGTTTTTTTTTTTTGCACTTCATCAAATGATAAAGAAACTACGCCCCTGTTTTTATACCCTTTAAATTAGGCTGATCAGTTGATTAAAAAGAAATAAATAATTTCTAACGATTTTTAAATATAAGAAATCTAAAAAAAAATCTAAACCATGTTTTAAATAGAAATATTTTTTCTTTGAAAATATGAGAAATCTAACACTATATTAGATTAGGAGTTAGAGTATCTATTCATCGCTACCTTCAACACATCTGTGTCTTTGTTTTATTATCGCAAGTAATCTTATCTCAAACGTATTCGATGTGTAATACGGTACTGCGATATAATGTATTACTCTAGTTAGATATATGTACACTGAGTCATTTAAATTAAAACAGCTTTTCGACATTTCCTGGTCTTCGTGGAAGATGCGTCTTTAAGCAAACATTGCGCATTTACTTTGCGGCAATAATTGAATCATCACTCCATATGGAAATGGCAAATGTAAAGTGCAACAGTTGGATATTGAAACTTGAGAGTTATATAATAATTCATATGAAATAATTGTAGTGTTATAATTTGAAATACAGTTGAACTTCCATAACTCGAACTTCTATTACTCGAATTTCTCTTTAGCTCGAGCCAAATGAGTGGCAGTAAAATTAATAAACTCAAGAAAAGAACTCTATAAGTCGAATATCTTAATATCTCGAACCTTTTCTTTGCATAATGGTGATTCGAGTTAGGGAAGTTCGACTGTAATTCATTAAAAAAAATATGATACGATTTATGTCGTCGATTATTGTGTTTCTTTTCACTATGTTTCTTATTTATCTGCCAGTTGAATTTTGAAACAGTTGAATGGAACAGCTATTACTAAGGTAATTTCCCACTTTATTCCTTATCTCAAATATCTGTCAATAGAAATAATAACAGTTCAATATGAAGCTTTTGCTTAGTTTTATTCTCACTTTATTCCTTATCTCAAATTATCTGTCATTGGAAACTAAACAGTTGAGAATGAAACATTTGAATATATGTAGGTAAAAAAGGCTATGAGTAATCTTTCCACTTTATTTCTAAGTTCCTAGGACTTTATGTTGGAACTTTCCCAATATTTTGGAATACTTTTCGGACTCTTAAAAGAGACGCACGTTTTGTTCTCATACAAAATCCACAAAATCCACAAACCAACAACAAATTAAACAGTCGGCACTTGACAGGGTTAATGTGTTTGAATTTTTTGTTCCTCTGTTCTCTCGTTCTCCTATGCTTTGTTGTGGTTTTCTTATTTATTGCATGTTTTCATTATTTTTTTTTTTGCATGTCGGTAAATTGAGTTTCGCTAAACTTTTCATAAGTTTAAGTTTTAATAGCGAATTTTCGTATTTTTTTCGTCGAACGCTTTTCGTTTTTGTGTAAGCGAATTTGTAGCTTTTTAGCATTTTTATAGCCCGCCCCAAGCAGCGAACTAAAAACAGATTTTGTTCGTCATATTTTTTAACCTTGAAATATCGAAATAATTTGCTTTGGATATGGCAATATGACAATATGGAAAGGTGGCGTTGTTTTTGTTTGTTAACTTCCAATTACTGTCAAACTGACTGTCTCTCTCTCTACCTCCCTCCCTCCCTCTCACTCACTATCGCTCTTACACTGTCTGTGTACGTGTGTGGGGGAGTGGGTTTCAAGTACATATAAGTAAATGTATATGTACGGATTAGCGTAGAAATGTCATTTGTTTCCATGTTAGCCCCTTTCTTTGAGCTTCTCAAATTTTGCCGCTACACTCTCGCTCTCTTGCTCTCTTCCCGCACACTTTGTTCATTTATTCACATGCAAATTCCATAAGCGTTTTTGTTTATTTTGTTTTGTTTCGCTTTCGTGCGTGGGTGGCTGATCTCAGTTCTTAGTTGTTGTTACTGCGACTGCCTTACGCAACTCTCTCACACATACACACACAGATACACAGGCAAGAAATCCAAACCGTAGCTCCAAAAAGAGTAAACTAGAGAGGGAGGCAGAGAACACGATCCTGCCAAAAACGAAATGCGGTTGTAAAACATTTTTGCAGCAACGTCGCTGTCAGCGTTGCTGCCCGGCGCTCTCTTTACTCTCGCTCTGCCGCTCTCTCAAACCGTTTGTATGCAAAAAAAAAAGACCAGAAAAATATAAAATTATTCTGCTGCAGTCTCTTTATTGCTTTGAACTTTTTGTGGCCAATGGTCGGCTGGGCGCATTGTGGTTTTCGGGCGACAAAACTACAGCCACCCGCACTCACATACACACACAAACACACGGACACTTGGAAATATAAACAAGAAATATATTAAACAGAATATGACAGCAAACAGCTTAATGTAAATACGAATATATTTGCATTTCGAGTGAAATCAGCGCACAAAATAAAAACAACGGCGCGACCCAAGAACACAACAACAGTAAATAGCGATAATATCGACAACAACAGCAACAACAACAACTAACCAGCGGCCAGGTCTGAGCTTTCGGTTGGCGCGACCGGCGTAAGCGCGTGCAAATGTCAAACTGAGCGCCAAATGGACAACGAAACATTTACGGTTCGCAGCAGCGCGCGGCGGCAACAGCAGCAGCAACAAAAGTTGACGGCAGCAGCGACAGCAGAGCGCGCGCGCTCGTTCAAATAGTGTGTGTGCGCTCTATCCCGCTCTCACAAGCTAAAAGATATCATACAGCGCCAGTGCGGCTGCCTCGAACAAAACAGCGCTGCTAACTGCGCAGCTGCGCAGCTTCGTGAGCTTTAAGAATTTTTGCATTTTGTTTGCTTTTGCCTTTTGCTTTGTTTGTTTTGTTTTGTTTTGTTTGCTGTTGTTGTTGTCGTCGGCATTGTTGTTGTTTTTGCTGTTGGTATCCAATAAATACCGCACGGTGGTCTTCAGCTGCTGATGCTTTGATTGCTTGCGCCGCGTTTAATTGAATGTGCGGCCGGCCTGACACGCATCGCTTGACACTTGTCGTTGTTGTTGTTGGTGCCCCCGCAACTACATACATACTTACTTACAAGCATGTCCATACATGCCTCGGGGCCAAGCGGCCACTTAGAGTGCTTGTTAAGATCCCATCAATTGCTGACGGACTGACTACCACTTAAAGCTTAACATAATCACACATATGTTAATATTCAAATTAACATAAACAAATGCTGCTAACAGAGATTTTCAAAGATAACATGCACATACACATAACTAACAAATGTTAACTCACAATTAACATATTACTAACAGAGATTTCGATGTATGATTACAAAACGTAGCCCACTGTGCTGACTGCAGAGTCATTAACAGAACTTGCAGTTTCAGCAAATGTGGAAGAAGAGGAGTCTTCCATGTGTAGTCTACAATTCCACAATTCTACAATTCTGTTGAAACATGAAACTTATTTATAGGAACTCTTAAAAGTCGCAATGAAATTTGAGGCCATGAAAAAGAACCGAGCACAGAACTGACCATATAAATGACACGTAATATTCGAATAAAAACAAACACTTCTCGAGAATGCTCGACTAGAGAATACTCTTCAGATGTACTTAAAAATCATTTCATGAATAAATAATACGCAATATTCGAATATGAACACTTTTTAAGAATGATCGACTATAAAATACCCTACAGATGCACTACAAATAATTTTATGAATAAATAATACGCAATATTAGAGTATAAACATATTTTTTGAGAATGATCGACTAGAAAATACCCTACAGATGCACCACAAATAATTTATGGAATAACTTTTGTTTTTTTCAAACATCGTTAATATACAATATAGGTATGGTATACATTTTGAACTTAAATATATAAAAACGTCACGAAGATACCCTTTAGATGTTAAAAGAAATATTTTTTTTTATTTTGAATAACTTGCTTCAAAATAAAATGAATAAATAATCTTTATGAATACCAAAAATTATATTTTTTGATAAACTTAAATGTGAATGTCTATAAATATCATATGAAAAAATACTTGTTAAGACATGAAATAAAATTTAAAATGTACTGGATTAAATTAATTTGTTTTTAAATTAAATATATAGCGCAAAGTATTCAAATAAGTATTCATTAAGCTGAAATTTATAACAAACTAGGGGGCTCCGCCCCCTGCTCGCTTCGCTCGCCAACCCCCGCTCGCTTCGCTCGCAAAATTGAAAAGAAGGTTTTTTGTTGTCCAGCTTAAACTTAAACTGCTCGCTTCGCTCGCCAACCCGCAGCTCGCTTCGCTCGCAAAAATTTAATAGAACTTCTTTAGTTAGCAAATTAATACAATATAAGGGGTCCGTCCCCTGCTCGCTTCGCTCGCAAAATTGAAAAGAAGGTCCTTAGTAGTCCGCTTTAACAAATTTATATAATATAGCATTTTTTGTAAAAAAGAACGGAAATATGAAACTTCCGCTGACCGCGGTTTTAATGTTTCCTCCTTGCAATTGAACTTTGGCTAAAAGTCAGATTTAGTGATTTGGCGGGAAAAATCCAGATTTAGCGGGAAAAAGCTAAATTTGGCGAAAAAAGCTAAATTTAAGGAAAAATTCAAAATTTAGCAATAAGAGTAAATGTGTGACTTTTCTAAGAATATCTCTTGCAAAAACACAGTTTTTGATTCTAAAGGTTAGTTTGCATCCGATTGTTCCTATGGCAGCTATATGATATAGTAACCCGACTTTGTCTAAATTTGGCCAGAATGTTAGAGACAGCCCCAAAAATATAATCTATGAGTTTGGTTGAGATATCTTAAGAAACAAAAAAGTTGTTCATACTAAAGGTTATTTTGCATCCGATTGTTCCTATGACAGCTATATGATATAGTAACCCGACTTTGACAAAATTTTGCCAGAATGTTAGAGACAGCCCCAAACATATAATCTATGAGTTTGGTTGAGATATGTTAAGAAACAAAAAAGTTTTTCATACTAAAGGTTATTCTGCATCCGATTGTTCCTATGGCAGCTATATGATATAGTAACCCGACTTTGTCTAAATTTGGCCAGAATGTTAGAGACAGCCCCAAAAATATAATCTATGAGTTTGGTTGAGATATCTTAAGAAACAAAAAAGTTTTTCATACTAAAGGTTATTTTGCATCCGATTGTTCCTATGACAGCTATATGATATAGTAACCCGACTTTGACAAAATTTTGCCAGAATGTTAGAGACAGTCCCAAACATACAATCTGTGAGTTTGGTAGAGATATCTTAAGAAACAAAAAAGTTGTTCATACTAAAGGGTATTTTCATCCGATTGTTCCTATGGCAGCTATATTATATAGTCACCCGACTTTGACCAAATTTAGTCAGAATGTAAAAGACAGTACCAAACATATAATCTGTGAGTTTGGTTGAGATATCTTAAGAAACAAAAAAGTTTTTCATACTAAAGGTTATTTTGCATCCGATTGTTTCTATGGCAGCTATATGATATAGTCATCCAAATTGGACCAAAGTTGGTCAGAATGTAGGAGACAGTTCCAAACGTACAATCATTGAGTTTGGTTGAGATATCTTTAGAAACAAAAATGTTTTTCATACTAAAGGTTATTTTCATCCGATTGTTCCTATGGCAGCTATATGATATAGTCATCCGACTTCGACCAAATTTAGTCAGAATGTAAAAGACAGTACCAAACATATAATCTGTGAGTTTGGTTGAGATATCTTAAGAAACAAAAAAGTTTTTCATACTAAGCAATTCCGTGACCTTTGACCCCGATTTAACCCACTTAGAGGTCGAATTTCGCAAAACGCCGTCTTATTGCACGATGAAATTATCTCATCTATGTTGTGTGCAAATTTCAGCTTTCTATCTTTTACCGTTTGGGCTACACGTTGATTCTCAGTCAGTCAGTCAGTCAGTCAGTCAGTCAGTCAGTCAGTCAGTCAGTCAGTCAGTCAGTCAGTCAGTCAGTCAGTCAGGACAAAGAATTTTATATATATAGATTTATAACAGGTGACTTCTGTGACTTTGAAAAACGAAATCTCTGACATTTCGTTAAAATCTCTAGAGATTTGTAAAGCACACCTTTGCTTTTGGGTCTGATAGTCTCAGACAGACTTTCCTTTTCAATTCAAAAATATTACAGGGCATCAACAAATTTGCAAATGTATCGCATAGTATTCAAATTAGTATTGATTATGTTGAAATTTGTAACGAATTTACATCAGCTGATTTCTGTGACACTGAAAACAATTATGTTCGAAAAAAAAAAAATCTCTTACATTTTAGGATTTCAATTGGTTGTTTCCAAAATCATTTGTCTTTAAAATCTCTAGAGATTTTTGTGGAACACACCTTTTGTATTTGGATCTTATAGTCTCAGATAGACTTACCTTTTCAAATTCACAGACATTACAGGGTATCACGAAAATTGCAAATACCTTGGCGCTTGCAAATCAAGTTATACAACAATTTCAAATGCAATATATGTACATTTAGTATGGATATGATTATATCCAGATATTAACGAGCTGTCTTACTGAAAACGGACTTCAACACAGAGTATGAACAAATAAATGTTATTAATATGCCACACGCGATGCGGCTTTTGTTTATGCAACTGCGGCAGACAACTGTGCAAGTGGCATGATGAGTCAGTCAGTCAAGAAGGTGGAACGATCGCTGCAATTAATCGGTCGAGTAAAAAACAGCTTTGATTTGTCTTGTCTATTTTATTTTTTTTTTTATTATTTTTTTCAGTTGTTCTTTTTGGATCATTTTTTGCTCGTTTAATTTATTGTTTATACTCTAGAGCAGCTATCGGCACGGCCCTATCTCGATCTCATAGGAAATTTTCGTGGCGACTGCGCTGCCGCTCATGTACACTCACGTACGACACACTGCTACGATTTGCTTCTGTTAACGTCGCTGTTATTCCGCTGTTAGGCGAACAAAAATGCACACTAACGCAATGCAAACATATGACTGTGCGGCAGCGCAGTCGCCACGAAAATTTCCTATGCGCACGAGATAGGGCCGTGCCGATAGCTGCTCTAGAGTATTATAGCTTTGTGGCAGTTTATGCAACAGGCAAAATTTATATATTTAATCCATTTTTGCCTGCCTGCCTAAAGTGTTATAATGTCTCCTTTAGTCCATTTTCAATGGTTACGAGGGCATAAAAAAAAGCTTATTTACATTGATTCAAATAAAATAGTTTGGATCTGATTACAATTAAAAATAGCCTAGGAACTAGTGTGTAGTTGTGAATATTATTATATATCTCAAGGATTACATGGTAAATATATACAGTATGTAAAGTAAATGTTTTGACAAAAACATTGAGTTTTAAATTGTATCTTATAAAAATAGTTGAATACAATAGATCTAGTTAATTTAAAAAAATAAAAAAAAAACAAGATAAGAACAAACATTTTTTTTTAATTTGTCAAAACAATTATTTGACTAACTGTATATGTATGTGTATGTTTGTGTATTTTATCTATGTATGTATGTATGTATGTGTATCACATGTTGTTTTTGTCGATGTTTGTCGCTGTCGTCGCTTTGCCACAAAGCATTGCACACTTTTCAGCATCGGCATATTCAATGACATCATCGATTTTAACAGTCTCATCGCTGCCGCCGGAATGATCCGAACCCGAATCGGGCGGCAATGCAGTTGCTCCCCGCATATCCATATGCTCCATGGCCGCCAAGCTGGCAGCGCCGTCCAAACACTCGAAGCTTCTCTTCATGGTGTTGCCACTGCTGCCACTGTTGTTGTTGTTGTTGCGTGGATTGCTGGCAAAGCGTGATTGTAGCTGACTTTGATTGCGGGCCGATGTTAATTGATTGGGATGAAATTGTGGCATCGCCTCCAGATCTTGTCGCAAATCTCGCACATGCCGTTGTGCGGCATTTAGTTGGGGTGGCAACACTGGCGGCTGAACGGGAATCGCACCTGTTGCTGTTGTGTGTGGTGTGGCAACACTAATCGGCGCCGATGTGGGCGTTGGCCGCCAAACGGGCGTGGCATAATTTGCATTGCTCGCATTATTATTATTAATCGCAGTTTTTGGATGTCGCACGTAGAGAACATCTGGCAACTCCTGACCCCGCCGGACGGAGCTTGTGGACGGCAGTTGGTGGTGCTGATTATAATGATTATGGGGTTGATGATGTTGTTGTTGTTGCATCGATGGCGGTGGCGGCTGTGGCTGCAACGTGGCATATTGCGGCATTGCCTCATACGCTGGCGGCATATCATTCGCATCTGCAACAAAATAAATATCAATTAAAAACAGTCTGGCAACGCCAATGCAAAGTACCCAGAAAGAGAGTGAGAAAGAACTGACACCGAGAGAGAGAGAGAGAGAGGGAGCAGAACAACAACAACTACAAAAAGGCTCAATTTAAGAGTGGAGAAATAGAAAGAAAGTAAGAGAACTGACACCGTGAGAGAGCAGGATAAGTAACCGTTATTTATACCTTTACTGTTTAATGCGTTCCATAAAACCGTGAAATTGTGTGTGTGTGTGCTGCCTTTTAATACCTGTGTGTAGTTGTGTGCGTGTGTGTGTGTGTGTGTTTTTGTGTGCAGTTAGTGTGTATCGTGTTATCGCTTGCCTTCCACAAACTCGTGCAGACTGCGTGTGGAACGCTCCTCACAAAATAGAATGTGCGGATATTTACTGTGGAACGCTTTGTGTGGATCTTGATGAATTTTGCAGTAATGGAGCGTCTTCCACTGTGTTTTTTGCGTGGATCTGTATGTGGATCCTGCAATATGTACGCCGACATATTCACTGCGGATTCCTTTTAATTTGTTTGTGTGGATCGTGGTTATTACACATTCATTTTTTGTTTTTTTTTTTTGTGTGGATCGTGGTGAAATTGTAATACTTCGTGCGACGATATATTCCACAAATTCTATGGAATGTCTTCCAATGTGCACTGTTTATGTTTTTGTGTATCTGTGTGTGGATCGTTTTGTGGTTCGTGAATCCACATATTCCACCATTTGAATGTCTTCCATTGTAAAGTGTTTTTGTTGTTTTTCGATTAAATTGTGTTTTTTTCTTTGGGTGTGTGTTTTTTTTTTTTCGTGCAGCATTTCAATAATTCATAAAATAATCATCTTTAAGTACATGTAGAATAAATTTTAGTTAATATTAGTTACAATCGACATTCAAATACAATACAATTAGTCCCGTTTTTTTTTAACTACATGGAGCTGGTGGAACGTAAGGGTGGGGAGGGGAAAAAGGGGAACCACAACAAAAACAGATTTGTCTACTTACCATTGATCAAATTTTTGGGCTCCGAGTAGACATTGTCCACAGATGGATCGACGGAATCGTTGGGCGATGAATACTCATTGTCGAGCAGCAGCTCCGAGTACATGTTCTCCTCCACACTGAACTCACTGGGCGCACTGGGCCGTGTCAATTGTGCCGCCTGTGACTGGGAGGCAGCATCGTATTCCTCACCGGGCACAGATTTGGCATGAGCATGCTGCAAATGATTGGCGAGCACACGATTCGATGATTGGGGAATCACAGCGATATATTGTTTCATAACCAGGCTAATTGTGTTGGCGCATTGATCGGTTGTCAGCTTATTGCTGGTCAATTTCTTAAAACATCTTTCCACCTCACGCGGCACATTCTCACATTCTCGCAGTGCGGAGCGTTCCTCTTGCGACAGCTGGCAGTATTCCTTGTCGGTACCCATGTTTTGGATTTTCTTCTTCAGATAATAGGGTATGAAGGTAAGGAGTAAGATGGAGACGACGATACCGGCACCAATTAAAATGACCAATGTGATGGGCATGCCACGTTGTTGCTCCTCGCGTTCCTCTTTCGAGTAGAAATCACCATTGTACCACTCCAAAGTGCTGTGATCGACACAATGCAGCTTTGTTCGATTCATGCCACACGCCTCGTTCGCATATCGACGCAAATGCACCGTGGATGCGTT
Source organism: Drosophila suboccidentalis (assembly GCA_037043435.1). Taxonomy (NCBI): domain Eukaryota; kingdom Metazoa; phylum Arthropoda; class Insecta; order Diptera; family Drosophilidae; genus Drosophila; species Drosophila suboccidentalis. The sequence continues at coordinate 1,651,587 of JBAMBK010002349.1, forward strand.
AAAGCATCTGTGCAACCGCTGCGATAACTGACAATACAGCTCGGAGCTTAGATCATGATCCGTTAACATTGGCAGCCATTTTGTGTTGTCGTCACAGGTACAGACGCGATCAACGGTTATCGCACGCATCTCACAATTGCTAAAGTTGAGGCTACTCGGCTGGGGATTCCCCAGCCAATTGTTGGCGAAACTGCAATTGATGTGATTCGATTGTTCCAGCTGAATGGGCGCAAAGTTGGCAAATCGATTGTTCTCGATAACAACCCATTCGCCCTTTTGGACGTGCAACCAGTTTTTACCCTGATGCGTTATCTCATTCCGTTCGATATACACATAGACGCTATTCACCTGTATCGCTGCCTCCTTGATCGTATCAATGCTGTTGAAGAGAGAGAGAGAGACGTTTCATATCAGTTATCGAATAAATATATCGATGTATTCAATAATTATTGTAACTCATGAATTTATTGATTTATGAATCTCTCTCCATTTATCTAATTGTTGATCTATCGCTGCAACTATCGATAAATTTTTTGCAGTAAATATTTAAATATATATTTGTTGATCCATTTATCGATTTCTATTTATACACAAATCTATTTAACTATTTGTGTATCTTTTTCATCTAAATCAACATTCAATAATATACATATTTTTTAATTAATCTACGATCTATCTATTAATCAATTATTCTATTTTTTAATCGATATACTAATCAAATTCAAAAATCTATTGATCTTTTCCTCTATCTATTCTTGGATCTATTGATCCGTCGATCTATCTCTAAATTTATCTATCTATTCATTTATCGATCTACATTTAATCCATAAGTTAACCTATCGATTAGTACATTTATCGGTATCACTTACACATTCTGTCTGAATGTTAATGTCGAAATGCCGCTACCCATGATGGCCTCTCCCTCGATAGTTCCGATTTGTGTGCCCGTTATCGATATATGTTCGCTGTGCAGTTTATCGGTGAAGGCATATGCCTCGATCCTTTTGATGCGACAATTCTCGAAAGAAAGCTCCTTGATATTGGTCACATTGAACGCACTTCGCTGAACAACTCCGATCGTGCAATCGATAAATCCAATTTTATTCATCGACACGTCGAAACTATCGATTTGATCAATGTTCGATTTCTGAATATGCAGCTAAAGTGTCAAAAGAAATAATTCGAATTAGTATTTCAAGTGATTAATTTAAATAGAGTACTCACATTCACATGTGCCTGAGTGCTACGATTGATGCTGGGATTAAAGGCTTTCTCCTTGATCTCCAGGCTCTTGATGTTCGTAAAATTGCACGACATGTTCATATTGATGAAGGCGCTCGAAAACAAGACCAGAAGATCGCTGTTCTCCACAGTCAGCTTGATCTCGCCCCCTGTGGAAGCAACAAAATTAAAGTCTTAGTTGATTTGTTACTATCGAATAATTTCACTTAAAAACTCAATATATTTAAATCAAAAGCTTCAGTGCTTCTTACTCTTTCAGTTGAAGCTTTAATGTCCTAATTCAAAACGTATTTACTTAAGATACATTAAAGCAGCTTTTAGATGCTTTTGAGCTTTTTTTTGCTTAAAGCTTAAATTGCGTTTACTTTCTGAGTGCAAACTTTAATGTACTTCTAAACGTTTGTATTGAAATCTTTAGATATTTTTGAGCTTTATAATCCGCAATAATTTAATGTGCTTTTGAAATTTCTTAGACTTCTATATATTTAGTACAGACAGCTGTTTTATTGCTTAAAGTTGAAAGTTTAATTAAACTTCTAAAGCGCTCATGTGCTTTTTAGGTGTTTCTCAAGCAGTTTTAAAAAGTGGTTTTCTTGGTCATGTGCTTTTAAAGCTTTTGAAATCACATTTACATAATTTAAAAAGTTTTACTGTGCTACAAATGTTGAAACAACTTTTGCGTTGTTAATGCTTTAATGTAATTCTAAACTTTTATATTGAAATCGTTAGATATTTCTAAGCTTATTCTTGGCAATTATTTAATGTGCTTTTAAAATTTCCTTGACCTTTATATATTTAATACAGACAGCTGTTTTATTGCTTGAAGTTTTAAGTGTGTTTAATTAAACTTGTAAAGCGATTATGCTTTTATGGTGTTTCTCAAGCAGTTTTAGTTTAAAAAGTTGTTTTCTTGGCAATGTGCTTTTAAAGCTTTTGAATTGACATTAACATAATTTAAGAAGCTTTAATGTGCTACAATTGTTGAAACAACTTTTGCGTTGTTAATGCTTTAATGTAATTCTAAACTTTTATATTGAAATCGTTAGATATTTCTAAGCTTATTCTTGGCAATTATTTAATGTGCTTTTAAAATTTCCTTGACCTTTATATATTTAATACAGACAGCTGTTTTATTGCTTGAAGTTTTAAGTGTGTTTAATTAAACTTGTAAAGCGATTATGCTTTTATGGTTTTTCTCAAGCATTTTTAGTGTAAAAAGTTGTTTTCTTGGTAATGTGCTTTTATAGCTTTTGAATTGACATTAACATAATTTAAGAAGCTTTAATGTGCTACAAATGTTTGAGCAACTTTTGCGCTGTCAGCTTTTAATGTGCTTTTTAAGCTTTTGCATTTGTTATGTTAACTACACGCTAAAAAAAGCTTTTCATTTGACTTGACTTCACATAAAACTGGTGTCATTGCATTTAAATGTATTCAGTTTGTGGGACTTACCTGAGAATGCGTGATCTCGCACAAAGACACTGCTGACGCCGAGTATCTGGATGTCCGGATATCCAGCGAGATTGCCGCCAAATGCATTGTGGGTCAATTCCACCTGATCATTGCCATTGCCACCATTGGCGCCCTTAACCACAAACCGATTGACGCGATTCTGACGAAAGAGGCCGCCATGCAACTGCAATTGTGTGCGATCCGTCAGCTGTAGCTCCATTCCCTTGATGCTCGATGGAACCAAATACGTGCTGTTCCATATGGACGACAGCTGCAATGAGAGAGAGAGAAAGAGAGAGTGTGAACATAATGAAATCCATGAGTTAAGCACTTGCTTTTGGGGCGTGGCAGTCAGACAACAACAAAAGCAACAACAACTTCTTCACTTTTTGCATTGTTTTTGCTTCTTTTTATACACTAACAGAGGGTATTATGACTTAGTCAGAAGATATGTAACACATTTAAGACTTTTTATTTTTATTTATTTATTTATTTTATTAAACTAAAATAAGAGTTATAAATTAAAAAATTAATTTATGAACTGAAAATAAGAAAATGTTAATTTCGGAATCATATAAATCATTCAACATTTATTGCAATTTGAGAAAATCAAATCAATCAAAAATATTTAAAGTTAAAAATTACGGAAGATCTTTGATCCGATGGGGGAGAAATTATCACAAGATAGATGCAATCAATTTTATATATTTCTAAGCAAACTAGTTTCTCAGTTTTAGACAAAAACTCACAAATTAAATCAGATAACAATTAGAGAAATTTGTTGCAAATTTGATTTGTAAAAACTGACGAGTTGTGTTTTTAATAATATTTTATACATCCTGAGCAAGTTAACCAAAATTGGTTTAGTTTTTTTTATTTTTATTTTTTTTAGATTGTTAACTGTATTATATTTTTTAATTTTGTTTTTTATGAATTAGCTAAATTTGTTATTAAATCTCATTTAAAAATAAACAGTATCAAAGATTCGGCTTGCTGGAAAAACTTTGTGTTTTTTTTTTTTTTTTTTTATTCTTTCTTTTTCTGTTGTTGCTGTGACGCTTGACTTACATTTCTTGCTGGTCTCTTGGTATTATTTTTAAATGTCTGTCGTCGCGACACCAGCAGCAGCAACAACAACAACAACAACAACAGCAACAGCAGCAACAATTGTTGCAGACAACGGCAAGTTGACCGCAACGTTCATTGCTCCAGCCCCCCAGTTGGTGTTGCTGTTGCTGTTGTGCGAGCAATTTTCTCATTAAATTAAAAGAAAATAGTTTGACTTCCAAGTGCCTTAGGGTGACAACAACAACAGCAACAAGAACTGCGACAACAACAACATGTTGTGCTGTTGCTCTTGTTGCTATGGCAATTGTGTTGTTGTTGCTGCTGATGTTGATGTATGATGTATATGCATAAGTATATACTTATTCACCGGATTAACAATAGCAAGTGCAGTCACAATTGTGCAACATTAACAGCTTAATGATTTGACTTTCTTTCAGTATCAGTATTTTTAGTAGTTAAGAGAGTATTAAACACAGACAAAAGTATGAATTATTTGCCTTTATTTACAAACTCTGTTAACAATGACTTAACAGACTCTGTTAAGGCATATATAACAGTTTTACAACAGCTGTTGGGCATAACATAGATATATACAAATTTGAAAATCTTTGTAACCTGCATTATAATTCGAATTTAAGTTCTTTATGTTTTACAAGAGTATTTAACACAGACAAATGTATGACTTAAATGTCTCTTTTTACAAACTCTGTTAACAGTGACACAAGTAAATATAACTTATTCGACTTAACAGACTCTGTTAAAGCATAGGAAACAGTTTTGCAACAGCTGTTAGGCATAACATAGATATATTCAAATTGAATAATTTGTTTACTCATATTATAATTTGAATTTTAATTCTTAAATTATTATTATTCCATATGTTAAAGTGACGCATAAACGTTAACAGATACTGTAAATAGCCATTTATTGTTTTAATGAAATCTATTATATTTATAATTTCTCTGATTTATTCATACTCTATTTATAGACATCTGTTAGGCAAAGATTAAAATAAATTAATAGAATTGTTTGTATAGTTCAATTTGTTTAAGCTACAAATTATGTTCAAGTGACGCTGTTATTCTCAACAGACGCTGTAAATATTCAAATATTGCTCTAACAGGCGTCTGTTAAAGTTGAACATTTTCTGATTTATTTACAGACAGCTGTTACGCAAAATTCAGTTATGTTAAAGTGACGCTGTTATTTTTAGGCAGCTGTTAAGCGAAGAAAACATGCAACAATAACATTTATTTTGTTGTCGCCAATTTGTTGAATTGGAAGCTGTTTTTGTTTTTGTTTCAGCTTTTTAATTGCACTTAGCATAGTTCTCTCGATCAGTGGCGATCAGCGACAGTTGGGTTCAAGTGCAATTACAATTACAATTACAATTGCAGCATGTTATTATATAATCTTCTGTTATATACATATGTATATGTATGTATGTACTTTAAAATGCTTAAATACTTGTATGCTCAAAGTGAAATCGCTGGGTTGAAGGAGGGGATCTATGTACATATACGTGTGTCTGCTTGGTTTCCGCATAATTGTCGTGAATCAAATGACAATAACAACAACAACAACAACAACAAGTTGTCGCCATATTTGGCCCACAAAGGGGGAAAAGTCAACGGACAATTGTGTTGTTGTTGTTGCTGTTGCTGTTGGTGGCGACGCGTCGGGTGGCCACCTGGCCAATTGTCGCCAGTTCAAAGACTGAAGATGAACTCATGTCGAACGAATTGCTACTAAAAATATATCTGATAATCAAGCAATGACAAGAAATTGTTTTCTTTTTGAAAAGCTTTGGCTACTTTATTGTTCTTACTACAGGGTATATCAGTAGTCTTTCTCTTCATAAATAAAATATATTTATATAATAATATAGAGAAGATTCAATAATCAAAGTAAATAATGCAGATTTAACTAGATAGTTGCGCATATATCGTGTCTGTCACGTGCTCATCTCTAAGCTGGAGTTCAATGCTTGCTTGAGAGGCATGGACGCAGCTGTGACAATTCCGAATCGTAGTCCGCTGGCGCACTTGTTGGGATCTCCCCCTCTTCCCACTCTTCTCTTCCCACTCGCCATGTTCTTCGTTTTCTGCAGTGATTTCAGACATTTGCTGTTTATTATTATTGTGCTGTCTGCCCCACCCCTAACGCCAACTCTCCCTCTCTCTCTTTTCCCCACTTCTCTCCACTCCACTCCACTCTCTCTCTCTCGTTCTGGATCTTTCCTTCTTGCTGTCACTTGCAACGTTGTGCAACCATCCATCAGTTTGCAATTGCCTTTTTAACACACACGACGGCGATGGCAATTCGACAGCAACTGCGAGTGCAGCGTCGAATGTATTGGGCGCAATTTCTTTCAATTGCTCCAGTTTTCTGTGCTCTTCTTCTCTCGCATGCTCACTCTTTGGCTAAAGAGGAAATCTCAATTACGTTTCTTTCTTTTTTTTTATATAAATTTTTTGTTGTTGTTTAATTCGCTTGTTTGTCTGTCTTCTCGTCTGCCATCCCCTCCCACTAACCGCTTTTCGCTCTCTCACTCACTCTCTCTCTCTCTCTCTCTCCCACTCTTTCAACCCCACCTCCCAATCACAACGACGTAACGTGACGCATAAATTTGTCGAATGCCAAAAATACAACGTAAACAATTAGAACTGCTGTACCCTAGACATACTCTGTAAATTCAGAAATATCTATCAGAAAAAGTCCAAAAAATTCTGATAAACTGCTGACATAATATGAAAAATGCTTGTTGAAGAGATGCCCTTTAATTTCAGTAAAATTTATTAAATTAAAAATAAATTTAATAAATATTTAAATTTGTTTCACTAAATTAAAGTATAAAAAGCAAAAAACTTAGCGAGAACTTGATGAACTCAAACAAATTGAAACTCAAAATTGCATAAAAAAGCATCTACTAGAAAATATGTGTATATTACAGGGTATACAAAGCAGAAAAAACTAAACGTGTCTGGAAGCAACAACTTCATGAGTTGTCCGAGTTGATGATGAAATAAAAAAATATATATATGTTTTGTAAAAAATATATGCCAGTTCAAATAACTTAGTAATTACAGGGTATTAGAGCAAACAAACAACGTGTGTCTAGCAGCAATCACTTGATGAACTTTCCGTTCGAAACTTGGATAAATTGAGACTATAAACTATATAGAAGTATCTATCACACAAATGCCGAGATAGTTCCTTACAGATACAGATACAAATATGTATGTATATATGTATGTGCCCACTTGTAATACATATAAATGGCTGGACTCTATTTTTAGACCCTTGGGCGTTTTCCATGCGTGCTTTTCTCTCGCCGAAATGCACTTTTCCATCTCCACCTCCGTCGCTTTCGAGATTCCAATGTTGCCCATTTTCCGGCGCATTTTTGTCGCCGACAAAAACCGGAGTTTGCCCAAAGTTTATTTTTAACGTGGAAAGTGGACTTCTATTCTAGGCGGAAAAGCGGAAAGCGGAAATAGCGCTGAAGTAAAAGTGACAAACAACAACGTGTAAAATATGTTCACAGATAGATAATAAATAAGAATCGTACACTAAAAAAAAAAACAAAAGCCAATTAAAAATAAATTATGATGTGCATTTGCTTGTGGCCTCAAAACTAAAGTTGAGAGAAGGAGACAGAATGACGGACGAACAGAGACAGAAAAAGAATTTGCGGCACATGGTGAGAAGTTGTATCTTTATCTATTTTCATTTACCATTTACGGCTAGATACGCGAGATACTCTTGTACTTTCACATATGGAAACAGCATGGTGGACCAGGATTTTCCGCAAAAAAAAGAAAAAAAAAAGATAGTGAAGAAAGAAAAAACAAAACAGCAAGCGGCCCACTCGAATCTTTCTCACGTGCACGTATCTTCAAGATACAATTCTCAGCGTACGTGACACTTTGCTGCATATGTGCCCACACACACACACACACAAACAGCTACAGATACAGATACACTCATGTGTCTGTGTGAGTGCAATGTCCAACAACATTGACGTGCTGATATACTCTTTTATACTGCGCAATATAATCCATTCAACATTGTGATAAGATATCAGATGAGCATAGAAAAGCAACCCCTAAAGTATCTGACTAATACTCATATTAATCTAAAGTTTCGACTCTTATCTGACTTTTATATTTGTCTGCACTTTTTATTTATCAAAGATGCAATATTTATAGTTCTTATAGGAGAAATATCATTAGCAAATTTTCTTTTTAAAATGTCTCTGTCTTCTGTTTAATAGTCTATTTATTTTTCCATAATTTAACGCTTTATTTTTCTTGATTTTATTATCCACTTTATTTAAAATAAATGTCTCTCTACTTTCAAATATTACTAGCTTTTATTTATATTTTTTTTATTTTGGCTTATATTTTTTTTCTATATTTTCTTGAAACTTCCTTTCTTTGTTTAAAGCTAAAATTTATACTAAAAGTTTCAACTCTTTCTTTGCCATATTGTTTTTTATTAGCAAATTTCTATATGAAATGTCACTTGAGCTTTTCTCTCTCTCTCTTTATTTCTCTATCTGTTCTTTAAAGCTCAAAGTCTTTTATATCTTTATGCACATTTTTTGCATTTGTTTTCTTTTCCATTAAAGATAATCATTATATTTATGAACGAAACCTCTGGAAATTCGTGACAAAGTTTTATTTTATTTTCTGCTCAAATGAAACGTTTTTGAAAATTGCCATTGATATGGAAAGTTTATTTGTTTGCCAATTACATAACAACTTGATTTTAATTATATTATTTTAAAGTATCCACACGCTGGTGACGCAACAAGTAATTTGCCAAAGGAAACGGATGTAGCTAAGATAATATATTCTTATTTGGTTGATAAACAAATTATTAACTGATCAATGTAGGTCATGTTTTTATGCCCTGTTCTTGATTTTTAAACATTTAGTAATATTTGAAATATGGCAATAAAATGTGTAACTTTAGTATGGCTTTATCTTATAATAGATCCATTAGGCAGCTGCTTAAGGGATATATGAATCAAGTATTTTATGCGTTTCTTCTTCTTGTTTATTTGTTTCTTTCTCATTGATTGTTTCCAAATGATGCTGAAAACATAAGGAATGCAAATATGTGTCTCAAATTGTGGCAGCATCTGGAGGCCCACTTAAAAACTGTGCCTCGTGCATTTTGTTGCACCTCCTGCCGTGTGTTGCAGAGAGAGAGAGAGAGAGAGAGAGACGGAGAGAGACTCGTTTGCCACTTGATGGATTTTTTAGTACCTCTCACTGCTCATTTTTCCATTTTCCATTTCCCATTTGCTTTAAGTAGTTTTAGTAGCCATTTGAATGGCATTTAAGCAGTCGTTTCTCAAAACAAACACACACACATCTCTTTATCCCTCTCTCTCTCTCTGTCGCTCTCCCTCTCTCGCCACTCTATTTTCCCCCACAGTTTTCGCTTTGTCTGCACTTGAATGTTTATATCTAGCTAACAAATTTGAGCGCATATATTGAAAAATGTGTGGAAAATTGTCTAAAGAATTTTCCAAAGATGTTCGTCAACTTTGCACAGTGAGTGGGGCAGGGGAAAAAGCATTCTATATGTATGTATGTATATAGGGCGTGGGTGATTCTACAGTTCATAAATATCATATACACTCACTTTTTAAACTTTAGCGGCAATTTAAAATTAAATTTGTAAAGTATATTTTAAAATTTAGATAATAAGAGCCGTTATTTTGGAATAAAACAGTCAACAAATTTAACAATTAAAATTAAAATTAATTTAAAAATGAGTACCACACCAATATTCAACTATTTTTACACTCAAATTTGACGTGTTTTGAATTATTTTATATTTAAAATAAATATTTTTTACAACAAAAATCTTTATGAAGGCGAAAACTTTGATATTTCGATTGTACGAATAAATGTTGGGTTGAGTGTATGTATCTACAAGATGCCGACACACATATAAAACGATACAGATACAGATACATTTGTATCTACAGACAGCTTGCACTTGTCACGTCATCGCAGCGACAACAACGACAACGACAACGACAATTGTCTCTGGCCCACAAATGCCACGCCCCACATCCGGTGTTACGCCTTAGTTTAGCTTGAACTTCAGTTTAGTTTTTTTTTTATTTCAGCCGGAAATAGCTGAGAGCAAGACAGCGATAGAGACAGAGAGAGCGAGAGAGATCGATTCTTAAATCACATAAATGTTTTAAGAATCATTTGTAAAGCGCCACCGCGTATTCGTATTGCAGATAAACACATTATTTAACCACTTCACCTGCATAAATACTCACACACACACACACACACACTCACACACACACATACTCACACTTCATTCACACCTGATTCATTAGCATAACCAGTTGAACGGGTTGAAAAAAATACAAAACAAATCTAAAAAACGCTCATAAGTTGGCTCGATTCTTTGTCATTTTTTGCAGCAATTGTAGCTGTTAATTGCAGGTTTGTTTACATTTTGAATCATTCACAAATCTATCTGTGTGTGTGAGTCGACTCGTCGTAACACGATTCACATAACATAAACGAATTGACTTTGATCCCACGAATACACTCACATTCATTTTGCAAACAGTTGCCAAAAAAAAAAAAATATCAAAAAATAAACGTTCAACTGTTGCGTTAAACTTGGTTAAACATAGTGCCCCACATACAGTCGACACTCGCTAAAGAGTTCGGCACACACGTTACAGTAAACACTTGAATAAAGACATCGTTATAAGTTACAAGCTTATTATGACTGTGTCTCTTTTTGTTGCTTTTCTTTTTTAAGGAGATCTTCGTTACCTTTTTTGTTATTGTTTTTACTGTCGCTGCGTGTTCAGCTTAGCCAGTGACTGCTGTATGTACAATGCCATTCATATATGTATATCCATTCATTGTGCTCGTCTGTGGCATGTTTTGTTTGCCGCCAGCTTCTTGCCGCAACACAAATTAACAACATTTCATGTGTCGATTGCTCTAACGCTATCTCTCTCTCTCTCTCTTTCCCTCACTCTGTCGCCTCCTCCCTCACATTTGCTTTGTGTGTGTTTGAAGTGGACACGAGGGGCAGATCCACTTAATAACTATCAATTAATTTCGCTAGTTTATCGCTTTGTTGCATTTGAAACGATTCTTAGCAATATAAACAATTTCTCAAAAATTGTACTCGAATTATTTGAAGAATTATTTTCAAATTAAGTTCTAGCATTGAATTAATTTCGTTTGCTCTATAAAACACAATTATATTATGAAGAATTCTTTGTAAACTAAACAAATTATTTTCATTTTTTGAAAATGGAATATTTTTCAAAAATACAGTCGAAATTTCATAACTCTAATCACCATTATCCAAGAGAAAAGTTCGAGTTATGGAGACTTTGACTTATGGTAGTCTTTTTGTTAAGTTTAGTAAACAATATTGCCACTTAATTAGAGAGAATTCGAGTTGTAGAAGTTCGAGTTATGGAAGTTCAACTGTAATTTTGATTTTTTTTCCACAAATTTCACAACCAATCTCAATCTCGAATAGCTTCAATCAAAACTTCGATATCAATTTATTGACTTGCATCTTGAAGTATCCAAAACTATTTAGAACTTATCGATAAAGTTGTATTTCTACTCTCCATTTAAATCAGAAGTTTACATCAGTTTATCAACACTTTAATATACATTCAAATTTAAGTGAAATTCAAGCGAAAGCGATTTCTGTGGTACCCTTGATAGTAAAGAATTCTTTATCTATATAATAATGTACATAGATACAATCTTTTTATGAACGATCAATGTTTTATCAACAAGTTTCAGAACTAAAGAAATCAGTTGATTAAGAATATTTTGATTAAACAAAAGTTCATATCAATTTAAAGACTTGCATTTTATCATAAATATTAATGCATTATCATTAATCAGAAGTTAATATCAGTTTAAAGACTTGAATGTTACTGTGAGCAACACCGCGAATAATAAGTTTAATTACAGTGTATTATAATTATGGATTGTTATGGATCATTTTTGTTGTTTGTGTTTTAGAACTCACCGTGTGGTTGTGGGCAAAGTCACAGATCACCGTATTGCCATGGCAGTAACAATGGTTGCAAATGCTCTCGGGCTCCGCATCTGTGGATCTCAATAAACTGGCGCTTTGGGGCCGGTTGATGACGGGGGAGGGGGAGGGGTAGGGCGAGGGGGAGGCCGCAGCTGCAACAAGCAACAGGGGCAGACAGTAATATAACAAATGCCACATGATCTCGGATGAGCTGATGTTCTTGGGCTCGTCGACTGGGGGAGGGGGATGATGACTTCGTTCTCTCCACTTCTTCTTCTTCTTCTTCTTCGACTTTCTCGTCGTTGTCGCTGATTGTCGTCGGTTTATCTTTTGTTTTGTTTTTTTTTCTTCTGCTTATTTGTATAATTCTTTTTTTGAGGTTGATTTTTTCTTTTTTTGGGGTGTTGTGGGGTCGGGGGAAGGGAGTTTTATTCGTTGATTTGCACTTCCGCTGGACGATTGATTCAGTTACAAATTGATAAATCTCTGGGAGCCGCACTTTTATCGGGTTTTTGACTTGCTGTTGCTGTTGTTGTTGTTGTTGTCCCGATCCGAAGCTACACACACAGTGAGGAGGCGTCTACGATATTGACATACATATAGTATGTATGTTTGTAGAAGAGATCTTCAACAAGAATTTCGTCAGAATCGAATTCTTCTTTTGCGCATCGTTTCGTTTTTATGCCCGCACACACTCTACAAAATCGCACTAATATACATATTAATGTTGTTGTTAGGCGGCGTCATCAACACAAATATATACAAGAACAAAAACAGAAAGAAAAAATAAAAAAACTCGACAATTTCACATACACCAAAAATAACAATTTGATCGTTAAGAAGAAGTCATCGACTAACTTCATCCGCAAGAAACAACCACACTCTGGCGTATCTCAATTTATACTAAAGTGCTGGACGCGCGCGGCGATCGAAGTTGCTTCGCAAAGAGCGAGCGAACCCAGCCGCTCTCTGAGATCAAAATGTTTCAATTTCTCTCGCTCTCACACGTTCACACATATGTAATTCCACTGCGGCTGTGCAGTCGGCAAGTTGAGCGAGCTTGTGCTTATGCTTATGCGTGTGTATGTGTGTGTGTGTGTGTGTGTCAGTATACACTGCGATGGTTTTCATGCCACTTCAAAAATTTCTTTATTTCATAAAATAAATTGCGGATATACTTATTAAATACTCTTTTAAGACGAAATAAAATTTGTTTTTTTTTTTAGCTTATTTTATTGTTTATAAGTACACATACAAAAACTGTTTTATTTTTCTATCAAAGATTTAAGCGATACAAATTTCAAAATCATTTTATTTTAATTAATAATTCACAGTTTTGGTTATTTTCAATATAAATGTAAGCTATTTCACAATTATTAGGTAATTCGCTTAATGTGCCTTAAGGGAAACCGTTGCATGCAGTTCTAATGATTGTTAATTTTGTCGCGCATTGAACACCTTCCTTTTACATTATTGATTTGAAAATAATAAAATAAATAATTACCATCACTATTTTTAGTTTAAACAGTTGCAGTGTATTTTTAAAGAATTTTTTGAAAAGCATCTATAAAATATTTTATAAAAACAAAACCGAGCTGTTCTGAATTTCACTTTAATTTTTGCTATCGATACCAACTCTCGCAATTTAAAGCTGCTAGAGTTGCTTTAATTGAATAACAAAATTTTAACAACGAGTTCAAAAATATCAAAATTTACAAAATGAGCTTATTAATATGCATAACAAACAAGATGTAAAATTGTTTAAATATTATTTGTCTTCAAATGAAGTGCGAGTGTGATTGATTAAAGCTTTTTGCGCAGTGTGAATGACTGTGCATGGCTTGCTGCACACATTAGCATTTACAGCTGATCCAGCTCTCATTCTCCCACTTACTCTCTAGCTCTGTCGCTCTCTCTCAAATCAGCTGGCTTTTTTCCTGCATTTGTTGAGGGCAGCAAAAACAAGAACAAGAACAAGAAGGAGAACAAAAGCGCATGCTCCATGCTCCACAAGAAGAGCAAGTGAGTGCATGTGAGTGTGTGCAGGCTTCTTGTTTACACACATACACACATACATATATATTCATTATATGTTGTTGTTTGTGCATGGATATGTTTATTCTTATTCTCTAGCAATTGTAGCGATTTCTACTAATTCTAATTAGATTAAAACAAATCAAAAGAATCATAATCATGTTTATACTAATTTGCAGCGAATAGATACATTTTGGCCATTTTCTTCAAGATACATTTTGTGTGTGCGAGGAACAGAGAGAGAGAGAGATACATGCACTCATATTTACATATTGAGATATGCAGATATTTTTAATGCGATCTAACGTTCCAACTGCTTTAAATGATTCATTCCAACACATTTTATATTTTATGCTAGTAACGTGACTTAGTGACTCTCGAACTCTACAAAAGCTCAATTAAGCATACATATGTATGTATATGTACATGTGAATATATTCGTGTGTGTGTGTGAATACACATGCTGCAATTAGTCGTTTCCCCTGTGAGTGCAAAATGAAAATACATAAATAAATAGTACTTCAATATGAATCATAAAATATAATTACCAAGCTACCGCTTAGTAAATTATTATTATTATAATCTCTCCAATTAATTCCAGAGTAGTTAAGTTTTAGGTAAAATATTTAATGTAAATTTTTCTGATTTCTAATTGGTCGAAAAACGAATTGTTTAATTTAATAATTGTGCTTACAGCAGTTCAGATTACTGGTTTTAAAAAACATAGTATTTGTATACCCATTACTTAAAAAATAAGTAAAAGGTTATATTGTATTCGTTGAAATGTATGAAACAGGTAGATGGAAGCATCTCCGACCCTATAAAGTATATAGTATATAGGTATTAGGATTTTTTTTTACTTTTTAACGTTAACTACTATTATTACCTATCATCCTACTAAATCGTAGCAAGATCGGACAAATAGAAAGCTGGTAATGGCTGATTAAAGTTTTTAAGCAATGTAAGTGCCTAAAAGCATGCAATAAAAAATATTTTAAATTTATTTAAATGAGTAACGGGTATCCTATAGTCGGGAGCTCGACTATAGCCTTTCTCACTTGCTTATTATTATTAAATTTAATTTTGCGATTTGTATGACTTGTCAAATTAGTTACTTGACTAACTGTATATCGTCTTTGGTCTAATTTTAGCTATACCCTGTAGTCATTTAATCTATTGACATTTTATGGAACTTTAGTATGTAGGTTATTAAAATAGAGTAACCAGTATATCCTGCAATATTTAAACTCTTTTAATATTTTTAAATATTGTATTCCGCGTATCTATCGATTATGGTTGTATGTATTTCGGTTTTCACTTTTCTATCTGTTTATTGCTATTTTCAATAAATTGTAAATTATTTATAGTCTTGTGTGCATGGCGCATGCCAACTGTGAGTGTGGAATGAGTTTTGAAGGTTGCTTTTTTCAGGGTTGCAGCTGATGATGATGATGACGATTCGAGGGTGGGAACACTGATCTTCAATTGGGTGACAGACCCGTCTTTTACTTAATTACCGCTATTAGACAAAGTGAGAGAGTGAGTAAGGTGGTGGGGGGGAAGGGGAGAGGGGAAGTGCCGTTCCATTGCCCATATTGTAAGTGGAGAGCGAGACTTGCAATCAATTTGCGTTGCATTTAACGTTGCCAAGGCGGAAGTTGCTCTCCCCTTCTTCACCCATGATTCTTCACTCCACTCACTACCCCCACCTCCACCCCCACCCCCCATTCTCTAACTCTGCAGTCAACTGCTGCGCTCAATGCGGGCCATTCTTCCTCTCTCGCTCTATTCCTTGCTTTACTCTCTCTCTCTTTGTCTCTCTCTCTCTTCTCAATTATCGTTGAATCGGTGATTTTTGGTTTTCCATGCATTTCAATTGTTCATTGTGGATATTGCTTCATTTTTAGTTCTAAAATTGATTGTGCGATAAATGCATTGATATCTAACACACACATACACACACACACACACACATTCAGAGAGAGGAAGAGAGAAAGAGAGACACACTGAAACACACGCACTTGACTTTGGCTCATTATAAAGTTACCCAGCTGGAACTGAGCTTCAGTTTCTGCACAGCTGAAGAAACTTACAAGGAACTATTCATGCACATGCTTATTCAGCTTGAAAAGATGTAGAATTTCAGCATGTACAATATGCTCTTTTGCGGTTGAATGCGAATATAATCAACATGGAAGACTAAGCGCCCAGAAATGCGATATTATGAACCATTTGCAGGTCATTCACTTTTGTTGATAAGAAATAGAAAGATAACATCTGATGGCGGGGAAAGTGGGAGTACTGAGAGTATTTCCAAATGCTACTAGTATAAATAACCTTATCGTTATTATTCATAAATAGAGTGTAGTAGCATTGTAGATTTGTTATTTGTCCACCTAAGCTACATATATTTATTAACTATAATTAATTACGTTGTGTCAAGAATTTTTACAATATTAACTTAACTTATTTATTACTTACTTTATTATCTATTGTATTATTTTTAATTCCTTATTTTTACCATGATCTTAATCTTCAACTATGTTAGTATTATATTTAAATTTGTTTCTTTGAACTTTTCTAAATTTGTTTTTATATATAATATTTCTAGTAATTTTTACCAAATTTGAATATTTAGTTTTATTTTCTACTGATGTTTACTTAATTGTATCTTTTTAATTTTGTGCTATTTTTTAGTTTTTTAGACTAGATTTAAATTTGATTTTATGATAATTTAATTTAATTATTACTTTATAATTTTAGTTTTAGTTTGATTGTCAATATTTAAGTTATATTCTTTTATTATTTATATATACATTTTTTTATTTTTATTCAGTCCATCTGGGTATTTTAACCCCCTTTTTTTATGCAGAGTCTCTTCCGAATTTTGTGGAATGAATTAATGCATTTTGTATTTGGCCCTTTGCAACTTGCAACTGCAGCTCTTCGTTCTACTTAAAGCTCCCGTTGTGTTTTAAGTTCTCTTAACTGGGCTCAGGTCGCTGTTGGCAACTGGGAACACGCGGTTGGGGTCGGGGTCGGGGTCGGGAACGGAGTCGGAGTCGGAATTGGAGTCGGTTGCTTCCCCCAACGATGCATTCTATTCAATGGAAAATGAAAACGTGTTTCCCACAGGTAGCACACGCACACACACACATACACTCACACACACACACACACATATATATCTGGCATGCCACAGTTGGTTGCGGGCCTTTGTTATTATTGTTATTATCATTGTTGTTGTAGTTGAAGTGCAGGGTCGCATTTTGTTTACGTGTTGTCCGCTTCTCTCCTCTCTTATTTTTTTTTGGCTGAATGGGGAGATAAAGGGTGGAAGGGGGGCTCACTTGCGTATCGCACACACGCACACACACACGCACATGTGTGTACCTTTTTCTGCTGCTGTGCATTTCGTTGGAAAAGTTGATTCTTTCATTCACATTCTCATTTTCATTTTCATTTTCATTTCATTTTTGGTATTGTTTTATTTGCTTTTTATGTAAATGTGTGCAGTTTGTTTGCTTTTTTTTCGGTTTGCCCCACTGATTGTGGTTGTTAAACACAGTCCCCCTTTTCTATACACACACACACACACACACACACACACACACACACTCATAATCATATGCCAAGAGGCATCATTAAGTGCCCCGCAAAGTTGCCTCTTCACATTCCCTCAACGCACATTTCCCAAAGTTTTCAGCTGCAAAATGTAAATGATATGAAAATGTATTTAATAAAAACTTGAAGGTATTACAACTCTATATAAATTATATTGTACAAACTTCAAGGTATCAAAACTCTATATAAATTATGTTCAAGTTCTTTGGTAATTCTGCTTCAACTCTAGCTTTAACTATAATTTTCATTGTGGTTTATTTTTATAAAAACGTATCATATAATTTTATTTTCTTAAATGTTTTTTATTTTCTTGAACACTTTAAGCTTTACCTTTTTTTATATTTTGTGAGTGATATAATAAATAAATATAATTTAACTGTTAATTTTACTTTCATATTTGATACATTTTATTTTAAATTCTATACTATTTATGTTTTGTTTTTTTTCAAGCAATCAATGTTATCATTTAGATATAAATTAAATTATAAAAAAAAGTATTATTATTAAACCTTGGCATTATCAAACATTTTCTACGATCATTTATGTAAAAGTTGTTTTCCTCAATCTGATAAGGAACTGCATTTTATTACTCTGCTGTAAGATTGCTGTTAATACTAACATTAAGGACCACGCCTACAATTTCACACCTGATCGATTTGCCATTTATGATGAATGAATAAACATTTCGTTTTTCTTTCATTTAATATTTCAATTATCTTATCTTGAGTCGCCCACTTTCCACTCAAGGTGTGTGCATTTTCTAAAATCGATGTTGATTCATCATTGGTATAGCACAAAGTAAATACAAGTGATTAACGCTGATCGAAAGTTCAAGAAAAGCAAGAACGCAAAGAATTTGTAGTGCAGTTTGACAGAATGATAGGATATAAATTTAACTAAGTATAGTATATCCATTCAAATATTTTTTCTTTATCAATACCACACTAAGTACGATAGTTTTTTTTTTGAATAACTTCATTATTTATTATTCGATCGTGATGAAATTTAAGAAACCGCTAAAGAGCTTCCTATTAATAATAAACTTCAATGTGCTTAGCTAAAATTAAATATACACTGACGAGCAAAACTGTAACACTAGTTCAATGTTCTCACTTCAACGGCCTGTATCTTCTGTCCTATTTTATGTATGCTAAAGATCTTAGTCTTGTTTTGTTGGGAATTTAATTTACTATAATTTCTGAAAATATGCTGTCCGTCCAAGTGTAATGATGGAGCTGTGGGAGAGGACAAAGGACGTATGGTACGCTATTCCCCCTGCTTTGGTGCAACGATACTCCCAAAGTATGCTAAATCGCATAAAGGAACTAAAAAAATCGAAAGGGCTGTGAATACATCATTAAAAAATTATTTGAAAAAATATTAGTTTAAAATATAACCGAAGTGCAAAACTGTAACATTTGCCTTGTTTTACATTTTGCTTCGGCATATTTACTCCGGCCTATCAAATGGATTCAAATTTTCAGAAATCATAGTAAAATAAATGCCCAACAAAACAAGACTAAGATTTTTGGTATACACAAAATAGGAAAGAAGATATAGACCGTAGAAGTGAGAACATTGAACTAGTGTTACAGTTTTGCTCGTCAGTGTATGTATTGCTTTTTTTTTTATTTTTTTAATACTGAGTATGCAGTTTGGAGCATGTAATTTATTAAATTGAATATTGAAGCAAAAAATTAATGAAATTACATAGAAATTGCATAGATAAATAATAAAAATAAAATTAATTAAAAAAAAAAACATTTTCATACATTATACAAACTGTTTTTCAATTCATTTATTTATTTATTGAACGTTTAATTAGTTTAAAAACAAAACTAATTTTTAAATATTATAATATGAATTGATAGTAAATTAAAAATTGTTTTTAAATTAGAATTAATTGAAAATATAAAAATTGTAAATATAAAGTTGAAAAATCCCAAATGTAAATGAGAACTGTCATAAGTATGTATCTTATCACATTCATGTGTTAACTGGTGAAAAGTTTGGACTACCCGTTGTTTGCCAAACTCTCAGGCGGTGAGTCAATAAGTATGCCATGTGTTGGGCTAGGGGTTTTGAGATAAGCGAGGGTCGCTTTATCTATTTGCTGTTGTTGTTGTTGTAGAGAATCGAGAATTGAGCTGAGAATTTGATAATTGTAACTGAAAATTGTGATGTGTTTATTCCTTTCGAGCATGTGCGTGCCTGTCTATGGCTTTGGTTTCATCAAGTGATCAAACACAGATACACACATACACATATACACACAGGCACACCACCTGCTGTGAGTGTGCGAGGTTACGTGCTCTTTTCCTTCCGTGCCCCTTTTACCCGCGACTAACCCACAAATGAAACGTACAAACGAACGTGACCTTTTGCCATTGACCAGACAGGTCAAAACAGGAGAGAGCAAAACAATACGAAAGAGAGAGAGAGAGAGAGAGAAAAGAGAGAGAACATTAGTCGGTCAGCTCTTTGATGCTGTTCTTCTGATTGGAATGTGCTCACAAATCTGATTTGTCCATTTAAAATTTGAAATATCCATGGGGTTTCTCCTCGCAGCGTATTTCCTGTTTCTCAAGATTCAACTGATCTTATCTGAAATTGTGTACATTTTGTTTATCTTCGATTTTCCCTTCTTCCCATTGCAGTTCGCAGTCGAATGAACGGCAATTCCTCAAGGACTTCATCAGCGGCGCTCCAGGATCGTCGGGTGCTCGCCTCGCTGCCTGGCTGCAGCCGGAATCGCGTCTCGATCCCAATAAGTAAGTGTGCAGATTCTCATTCTCTGAGATTGGGATTTCTGACATTGTCTATCTATAAATACCTAGTCAGTCTGAGGACCAAGCTTTGTTTTATATTAAATATGATGATTTAAAATGTTTAATTTTTAAGAAACACAACAAAAATTTATTTTAACGACATTCTATGATAAGAAACAAGCGGATCAGTCGAGTGCACTCGACAGTAATATACCCTGAGCCTAGGCCGCGGCACGCCGAAGATTTGATGTCCATGCAATTCCCATAATAATCCTAAATTATCGACCTATCGTTTCTGTGGCAGCTATATACATTTATAATATAAATGAGTGATTTGAACCAATTTGCACGATATTTTAAAAGTTTATTAAAAGTAAAAATAATGAAAATAACAAAAAAAAAATTAGTTGACCAATCCAGGAATCGAACCCGCGACCCCTCGCGCGTGGGTTCGTATCTCTAGCATTAGAAAGAAAATTTAAATAAATGAAAACATTAAATAATTAAAGGTCATCTGCACCGCGCCCATACCGAGATTCGAACCGCGATCTCCCTGGTTGCTAGTCGAACACTTATCACCTCGGCTACCGCGACACATTTGCTGATGCTGGCAAACTCGATATACTTACATACTCAATGTACATTCTGGCAGAGTAAATACAAAACGAATTAATTCTATTTATAGAATTGCATTTAAAAAGGGGTTTGAAAAATCGTTAATATCTTCACTACTTATGGCCCAATCGTGTTGAAATTTGGTGATTAGTCTCTGGGCATGATCCTACACCCGTTGAAATAAAAAAAAATTTCAAAATTTAACTCAAATCCCGAAATTAAAGGTGATGTCAGTTTTTGATTAATTACGCCCCCCACAGTGGGCGTGGCAAAATTTTAACATAAACTTGTCCTGCCTGACATAATAGGGAGTCTTCATTCCAAATTTGGTGATCCTAGCTCTTACCATCTCTGAGATCCTTTCGTTTACACGGACCGACGGACAGACGGACATGGCTATATCGACTCGGCTGTTGATGCTGATCAAGAATATATATACTTTATGGGGTCGGAGATGCTCCCTTCTGCCTGTTACATACTTTGCACAAACTTAATATACCCCCTCAGGGTATAAAAATTCCGCTTGAAAATCAGTTCAGTTTTTGCAGAGTTATGAATGTTTGAAGTTAGTCTGGTTTTCTACATGATAACTTTACAAGTCAAAATTTACAATTTACGATTTCATTTAATTTATTTGGAGATGCGTTAAATATATGTTATATTTTGAAGATATGTTGACCGCTCGATTCATTTTTTGTCGAGCATTCAGCTCCACATTCAGCTTTAGGGTGCACTTACACTAGTTGACAAGACTGTGATTTTTACCAATTCAACACACTTTTGCTTCGAGTTGATCACCGCTTACACTAAAGTTGACTAAGTTGCCATCAAAATATTCAGCCTACTGAGATGAAATTGATCAGCTTGTCAACTAGTTTAACCCATTTTATGCCACGATAAAAAAGTAGTGTTATTTTCGTTAAAAACCCCTTTTTTTAGGCTAATTTGGAACTTCTAAAATCGCATATGAGGTTAAAAACAAAAATTAAATTCACATTTTTTAAAACTTAAATATTTTTTAAAATTTAATTCAAATAAAATTATTTTTTTTTTAAATATGGGATAACCAGAGTGAACATTTTCTTCATTTTCTAATTTTCTTAATGTTCCATTTGGAATTGAATACATTGGTTTGCATAAAAAAATCGCTCTGAAAATGAAAAATTTTGCTGTTCGACTAGTCGAACAGCGGCAGAAAATGGGTTAAATGCACCCTTAGTGTGCGCGAGCCCTAAATGTCATGGGTTGATTCAAATACACAGCGTGTACTTTGTTTACTGGAGTGCTTGTTTTGGCGCCTTACCAAAGGAGCAAAGGGACTTAAATCCTTGGTTGAAGATGGTCTAACGAATCTTGGAGCTCATGTCTTCCTCTGTCTATCCCTTGTCTTAGATGCGAGCTGAACACCATTACGGAACCCCTGCGTTACGGTTGGCCCACGCAGGTGACCGTCACCATCCGGGATCAGTATGGGGATGCGGTGCTGGTGCCGGAGCTGAAGGTGGAGATTAAGGCCATACCGACTGGACCGGATCGTAGCGGTGCCTTGGGTGGCAATCTGAAGATGCGACGCACCTCCTACGCGGAAGACAGTCAACATGGCGGCGCTCTGGGACTGGCTGGACAATTGGGCGGGATGACGCCGCCGCCACGTCTGAACTATGAGGCCACCACCAAGGAGAAGATGTGCTTCAAGGCGATCACGTTCATGAAACCCTATACGAACTATTCGTTCGAGGAGCTGCGCTTCAGCAGTCCCGTCCAGACGCGAACGACGGAGGCGCTGTGCGCCCAGGACATGGAGGATGGCACCTTCAGTGTCCACTGGACGCCCAATTCGGTGGGTGGCTACTGTCTGGCCGTTACCATCGATGGCATTCCCCTCGAGGAGGTCTATCGCGTGGAGGTGAAGGAGGGCGTCCTTCCCCCGCCCGCCCAGCGCTCGAATGCCGCCCGACGTCCGCAGGCGCCCAGCAAGCTGCGTAGATTCCAGGCTCGCCACAGCACCGGACTGCGGATACGTTCGCATCCCACGCTGCAGTCGGAGCAGGTGGGCGTGGTGCGGCTGGGCGGGATTATCTCCTTCATTGATGAGATCGAGAATGACGACGGCGTCTGGCTGCGATTGTCCACGGAGTCCATACGGCAGCACTGCACCATGGGCTGGTATCCCACAGAGGCCTGGTGTCTGCAGTTCAATCAGCACCTGGCCCGGACATTGCTCCAACCCGTCACCGATAATCCGACTGCGACTGGTGGTCAGGCACGCGCCAAGCCGGACCAGACCGAAGCAGGAGAGGAAGACGGAGCAAGTGCAGCTGCAACTGGAGTTGATCTCTCCGAGCTGCCGGCCGCCAGTCCAGGTGGCAGCAATGCCGAGAGTCCCACGAGTCCCTCGAGCCCCAGCAAGGACACCGATCGCAAGATCTTTGAGCTGCCCAGCACCACAAACAACAGCAGCAGCTCCGTGACGACATCAACAAATCCGTTCCTGCTGCCCGCCGTCAAGTCGGAAGCGGAACAGCTGGCGGATGTGGATGTGGATGTGGAGCAGGCAACGACAGCGGCAGCGGCAGCGGCAACAGCAGCTGCTCCGCCCACAGAGCTGCTGCCCGGCAATCTGGGCTCGGCGATAGCGGGTGTCGTGGGTGGCGGCGCCATCAAATTGCAGGCGCTGCAAAAGTGGTTCAAGGGAGATCAGGCGGCCATGGAGCAGTCCCAAGTCCAGTGCCAAGCACCAACCGCTGCCGTCTCCGTGCGCGACATGGTGCGTGCGATGGGTGGACAGGAGCAGTCGCAGTCGCAGTCACAGTCACATTCCCAATCCCAGTCACAGTCATCACCACGCGGCAATGGCAACAGTCGCGCCGTGGATCAGGAGACGGGCAACGCCGAGTCGGACTTTGACATCGCCAGCGTGCGACGCATGAACTACACGCCCAGCCAGACGGCCGCGCTGCTCTCCACGCCCAAGCACACGCCACGTCGCGGAGCTGCCGTCCAGGAGCCAGGTGCCGCCCAGCTGGCCCAGCTCGAGGATGATCACAGTCTGCTGCAGATCACGACCACCACGACTAACTCCAGCACCGGCGCGGGCACAGAGACCCAGAGCGAGCTCCAGTTGGGCGACAGTCCGACGGCAGCCACAAGTTCCACCTCGGCCAATGCATCCGGGACAGCGACCGCCTCGGGTTGCTCCAAGCGCAGCACCATCATGGGTCCCATCAAGCGCGCGATGCCGCCGTCCTTTGCGGAGAGCATTCGCGCCGTCTTTGCGGCTCTGCTCTGGCACGAGGGCGTCGTCCACGATGCCATGGCCTGTGCCAGCTTCCTCAAGTTCCATCCCGGGCTGCCCAAGGAGGGCGCCACGGTGGTGACGCGTCGCGGCGAGTCGGGCGATCAGCGGCTGCAGCTCTCGCGGGAGCAGAAGGCCCAGCAGCGTCACTCGGTTGAGGTGGCGAATGCGGGACATTATCTGAACATACGTCCATCCACGCTGGAAACTCTCGCCAAGAGCGGCAACTGTTCGCTGCACAATCGCAGCAAGCATCGCAAGAATGCTCCATCTAACGCTGGCGAGGATCAATCCCACTCCCAGTCCCAGTCTGAGCAGAAACTTCAGGCGTTGCCTCACCCGGAACTGGTGAGTGTCCTGCCGCCCGCGCTGCGTTGTCTCGTCTATCTCTGGGAACAGATCTGTGCCGGCTGCGTTCACATTGTCCAGTCGAATGCGCTGGAGCAGCGCGAACAGCGACTCCTGTCGCCGGGTGCCCGGGAGGCCAACGGCGAACTCGACTCCAAGGAGTGCAAGGGCGCGACTGGCGGTGAGCTCGGCGGCAGCGACAAGGATCCCAGCAAGAAGTGCAAGCGCAAGAAAAAGGACGACGGCAGCTGGTGCGAAATCTGTGAACTGTTCCTCCCCATGCCCGTCACATATCACATGCGGATCGCCCATCCCGGCTGCGGCAAGTCCGCCAAGGGCAAGGGCTACAACTCCGTGGGCATCTTCTGCGAGGGCTGGGCGGGCAACTGCGGCGAGGGGGGCAAGGGCGCCTCCTCGTGGTTCCTCATGTGCGACGTCTGTCGGGACAAGTATCTGGCCAGCAGTCGCAGTGCCCACAACATCAACAACACCGCTCCGCATGTGGCCAATGCAGGTGAGTCCGGTTCCAGTCCAAAGACCACTTTACATCAATTTCATTTCAGATTTATCGATATCAAATATCGATACGAATAAAATCGTTAATTTCTTTTGTCATTTTTATAAAGTTTTTCATAATTTACAATACTATCGACTTATCGCTTATCGATTTATCGATATCGTATATCGATTAGATGTAATGGGTTGAATAATTAGGTAATAATGTTGGAATTTGTCGTATTCATGAAGTTGTTGCAAACTTACAAGGTCAGTCGATTAATCGATTTATCGCTAATCGGTTTAACATCGTCAAAATTTACAGGAGAGGGGGAATATATAGAAAACTTAAGCTAATTCTTTTTGCATATCTATAAATTTAAAAGTAGCTTGTGATGGGCCAAAAGACGAAGATGTGTGATTTATCGAATATCGATTTATTGCGACAATGATGTTAACGGTAATATTGATTCTCTAGATATGCATTTGTATATATAAACATATGTATTTGCATATGTTTATTCCGTTAGAACTGGAGACTTACAATATTCGATGGAAAATAAATTTATCGGATATCGATAAACAAAAAAATCATTATAAAATATGAATTCTTGCTCATTCTTTAGAGTTATAAAATTGTGAATTGTGAAATGAAAGATAAAGATTCCGTCTTAACACTCGATTTCTTTAATCCAATTCAAAACTCGTGTTCAGTAGGGTTGTGTCTGCTCGTGTCACGACACGATTTGAGCTTAATGTCCGTTCCTCTTGCTTTCCCTTTCGCTCTCTTTCTCTGACTTTCTCTGCATTTTGTCCGTAATATAGTTTTCCTGCTAGGCTTCTCTAATATTTAAAAGTTGAGCCGTTTTTTGAGTAGAGTCGTGTCACGACACGACACGACACGAATCGAGTACATCTGAAGTACCGTATCTTTTTCTGGTTTATCTAAAACTATTTTATCATTATTACTACTTTGTCTGTCAATATGTTTTAGTTTATCCTAAGTACTGATGGGTTTTATCATCACTATCTGTTCGTGTCACGACACGAAACAAATGCAACTGCATCTCTCTATCTCTCTCTCTTTCTGTGTTTTCTTAATGAGTCTTTATGATACGAGCACTTTGTCTGAATGAATGCTTCAGTTATCCTAAGTACTGATGGGTTTTTTTTCATCACTATCTGTTCGTGTCACGACACGAAACAAATGCAACTTCATCTCTCTCTATCTCTCTCACTCTCTCTTTCTGTGTTTTCTTAATGAGTCTTTATGATACGAGCACTTTGACTGACTGCCTGAGTTATCCTAAATACTGATGGGTTTCCTTTTTCTGTTCGTGTCACAACACGATTACCATCTCTCTCCCCTATCTCGCTTGTTTATCAGCTAATTCTGTACTTACAGCCACTGAAATGAACCTGTTTGGCGTGAAGACGACCACGTTGATAGCCAACTCGGAGGTGTACACCACGATGCGAGAGAACGCCACGTTCCTGCTGGAGCTGTGCTCCTCGAGCAGCGCCTGTGGCAGCCTGCAGGCGGCCAGCAACACGGGTGCGGGGGGCAACAGTGGCAGCCAAAAGAGATCGCCGCAACAGCAGCTGGTGTCGATGCCGATGCCGATGTCGATGCCGATGCCCGTGGTGATTGAGCATCAGCATCTCGGCATGCCCGATCTGAATCTGAGCAACAAGCCGAGCACGAGTCGAGCGGATTCCGCTCGCAGCAGCCGCATTGGGGCACGACTCAGCGGCAAGTTTACGCCCTTCCGCAAGAGCTTTGTGGGCGTGCCGCCCGCAACACCCGACAACGTCTGGCTGGCACCCGACAGCTTCGCCTGCCTCGAATGCCTCGGCACCGCCGCCCACGAGGATCTGCCCTACGAGATGTTCGGCCTGGGCAATGCGACCAATGAGAACGGATTCGATCGGGTGAGTTTCATAGATGTCATGTTAACAAACTTACAGTTTTATAGAATTTTGGAAAAACTTTGAAAAAAATTACAAATTTTTTGGCACTTTCGAAAACGTTGAGAAATTTATAATTTTTAAAATAATTGTCAATTTTATGGGATTTTGGGAATATTTTAAGAAAATTTACTGAGAATTCCAATTCTATGAAATTTTTGAAAAAAAAATGAACGATTTTATAGAAACTTGGGAAAATATTGAATAAGTCACAGAAAATTACAATTCTATGAGATTTTAGGAACATTTTGAAAGTTACTACAATTTCATTTTCAATGAATTACGGGAAAACCTTAGAGAATTGAAAAGATTTCGAAATTTCGAAAAGCTAAAAAATAATTGCCAATTTCATTTTGGACAATTCTAAAAAATAAAAAAATTATATCCTAGAAATTTTGGGAATTTTTTTGAAAAGTTCAAAATAAATCTTTACAAATAAGTCTTTACAAATACAATTTTTGGAAAGCTAAAAATGAGATTTTGAGAAAATTTTGAATAAGATACAAAAAATTACAATTTTATGGGATTTCAGAAAAATTTGGAAAATTTCATAATTAAATAATTCAAAAGGATTTTGAAAAATGTTGAGAAATTTTAAAAATAACTCTAAATTATATGAAATTTAGAAAAATTTTAAAATTTTCCATTTTTTCGTATTATGGAAAAGCTTTGTCCAAATTAAATTTTTTTTGTCAATTTCTTGTATAAAAACATGTTTTGCATTCTTTATTCAGGAAATGCACCGATCAATGTGCTTAGAAAGTGAACTTTTCAAAGCGTATTCAAACCGTTTTTGATAACAATTTTAACTTAAGCAATTCTCGTGGGCAAAATGTTGACAAACGCGTCGCGACGTCACATTTTGAATAATTCTGTATTGGCCTTGTTCGATAAGATTAAGAAGGTGTACGTGTGGGGATGGGTGTAAGGTATTGCTTTGTAAAGCAGCTGAATCATAAGTGAATTGATTGAATGTACATAAGTATATAAAGATTGCAATTATAAGTATTTACAATATGTATATCGTGAATTTGATGAGCTACCAATTGCCAATCGTTTTAGTTTGAGTTTTGAGAAAATTCGAGTTATAGGCGTTTGAGTTATGAAAGTTTGACTGTACTCTCATATGCGAGATAAGGGAATAAGTAAATTGTATGAAATATGAGAAGTTATTAAGATCAGTTATTAATTTTAGCAAAATTAACTGTTAGAAAAAACAAAGGTAGCCGGGAAAAGGAACACAGAGCACCACGAAACATTTAGAGCAAGTGCAACAAATTGTGAGTTGTGAATGGGGATTATGAGAAAGTATACTATATATAAGAAATATTTATGAAAAATAAGAGGTTAATAAATATACGAGGGATCAGTTTTTTAAAAAAAAATAGAAGAGAAGCATAGGGAATCAGGGACTGCAGATAAGAGGTATGAATACTAATTTAAACTAAGAAATCAATGTGAAGGAAATATGCTATAGTAAAATGGTATACACCAAAATTCCTATTTCAGTCGGAGCTATCGAAATCAGCCAAAAACTTTTTTTACTTTATAAGATTTAATTTGTATTTAAAAAGTCAAAAAATAATCATTAAAATTCAATTTTTAATAAAAAGTTGTGAAATAACACCTATTTCTGATTTTTTCAATAAATATAAAAATTAAGAGGTATTTAAGGTTTTAAAAATCAAAAATAATAGTTAAAGTGATAATTCTCTTTTTAGTATTTTTATGATTTCTAGTACATTTTTGGAATTTAGAGTATCAATTAGTATTTTGTTTGCCAATAATTACTTCATACATATGTACATTTCTGCAACAGAATATAGAAGAAAAAATGATATATAATATATTAGAAAAGTCGGATCCTTAATTTCGTCCTTAAAAAACATGTGATGGATCATATGAAAGTTCTCGAATCATAAATTAAGAATATTTCTAAATTTTGGTAATACACGACTTGGTTCAAAAGATATACACTTCAAGTTTTAATTTTTTATTTTTAAAATAAAATGTACGGAATAACTCTTATTTGTAACTTTTAAAATTAAAATCAAAAATAACTCTTATTTTTTTGTTTTTATTGAAAATATCAGAAATACTATAAGTGTTATTTCACAACTTTTATTAAAAAATTGTATTTCAACGATTATTTTTGACTATTTAAATAAAAATTAAGAACAATTGTTATTTCGTTACTAAGTATAAAATACAAATTTGAAAATAATTGTTAATTTGCAATTTTTACTTTAAGGAATACAAATATTTGCTTATATATACTTAGTATGTAGATTGAAGGAACAGCAATTGAGATGTCCATTAATTATAATCTTTAAATCTCCTATAATTAGTTGTCTTGTTGTTTTGCAGCCTCTCTCGGAGATCTCGTACGAGTCCTGCGAGCCGAATAATTATGAGTTGATGTCTGGTTCTCTGGCGAATCCACCAGCAGCAGCAGCAACAGCAACAGGTGGAACACTGTCAAAGTTCCATCGCAGCTACTCGATGGGTCAAGGTTGGGCGGCGGTGGCACAACAACAGCAACAGCAACAACAGCAGCAGCAGCAGCAGCAGCAACTACAACAGCAGCAGCAACAATTGCAACAACAGCAGCAGCAACAACAGCTGCCAACAATGTCGTCAGCAATGCCATTGGACGCACAGCCCAAAGTTGTCTATCGTCGGCGCAACAATTCGTCCAGCGAGAGCGATGGATCCCTGCTGATTTGTTATCCCTCGGAGCATCTGCGTCGTCTGGTGCCGCCGAAGCTGTTGGCCAGCGTTGCTGTGCTGCATGCCACCAACAATGCGAACGATGGCGGAGGCGGAGGATCGAGCACAGTCGATGGCAACAACAGGGAGCAGCAGCAACTGCTGCCTCCGGTCAGTCCATTGCCGCTGCCGGAGCAGAGCAGCGCCTTGTTGGCGCGACCGGCGATGGCGTTCATGACCCAGAAGCACGAGCTGGACAGATTGCGAGTGGCGATGCGGCGGAGTCTGCGGATCGCCGCCTGTCGCATCTACGCACTGCAGGCGCTCAACTGGCTGCTGCGCAGTGTCACCCAGGGAGTGTGTCTGCATGATCTGATGTGGTGGTTCGTTAGCTCCCTGTCAATGGGCAGCGTGGAGCATGTGGATGGCAAATATGAGGAGGCTGAAGCGGCACTGGAACATCCCGTGGCGTACACTCAGATCAGTGGACGTTTCGCCCATTTGATCACCCAATCCCTGCATGTGCTCCTGCAATCTGTGGCGGATCTCACGCTCCACTTGCCGTTGGGCTCGCCCTTGCAACGGGTGGCGATCCAATGCTTTGGCATTCGCTTTCGCCAGGCGGATCATCAGTTCCTGCACAGCTCGCATGTCTTTGGCAACATCTCGAAGATTCTGTCCAAATCAGATGAACAGAATGACGCCATGGCCGTGTCCACAATGCTGGCAGCTTCAGCTGGCAATGAGATCCATTGCGATGCCGAGCATAATATTGCCATGGCGACCAATCAACTGACCCAGGGCAGTATGCCCGGTGCTAAGGTCATTTGCTACACGGATCTGGCCGGGATGTTCGAGGTGACCGTCTCCTCGCGTCCCGCCATGGCCGAGTCCCTCACGGACAACTCCACGGAGACGTTCTGGGAGAGCGACGAGGAGGATCGCAACAAGTGCAAGATCATCGAGCTGTCGATGAGCAAACTCAGCTACGCCTGCAAGTTCGTCCTCGTTCACATCGACAACAGTCGCGACATTCAGGTGAGAGTTCCGCTGCTTCTGCTGCTTCTCCTTCTACCCAATACTCAATATATCAACATTATTTTGTCTTTTTTTTTTATTTATAAAATAATAATAATATAATTATATAGTAATTATATAAAATAATATAAAAATTAAAGTAAATATTTATAGTTATATTTATATTTAAATTAAAACTGAAAACATAAAAAGTTAATTGAAACTAGTGGAGCCTACTCGACTGTCGGATACCCCGTACTTACTATGGAAAAGCAAACACTGCACTATGGTCCCAAAGCCGTTTTTTTTTACGTAAATTCAAAAAATCATAGTCGTGATTTATGCAAGAAACACATTTTTTTCCAATAGCAAATATTCCAATGAACTTAGAAATGAAATCCTTTTTTTTTTAAACGTCACTGTCATTTTTATTAGGCCCTCAAAGTTGACAGTTTATTTTGTGCGCACGGGGTTGAGATTTACACAATATATTGTTCACTTTTATTTCCTCTATAAAATACATAGAAAAATACCCATTAATTAAAATAACTATGGAAAACATAGCTCCAGGTTTGTTATACGTGGTTGTATATGTGTTTTGTTTGTAGAAGTGTTTGGTTAATTGCATAATGTGCATTTGTGCTGTGTTGTTTTAGTCGATTATAACCTCACAAAAATTTTGGTTCGTGGAGTAGAAGTAAGTTTATTGTCGTGTATTGTCGTAGCTGTAAGAGCAGTCTTGTGTGTCAATGTTTTTTCTTTATAAACACCAAAAATCTTGTCCCCGAATTTCCCCGATTCCATATAATCGCAAATTAAATCAGGCAACTTTGAGTTCGAGCATGCAGAATTGCTTGAAGTTTGGCTGCAGAACAAGCATAAAGCATCGTAAATTTTTGACTTTATTTTAAAAAAGTTTAATGGAAGGTTTTTAGAAATTAAGGAGACGGAAATACAAAAAAAAAGGTATAAATTTGTAACCTACGCTTAAAGATACCATCAAACAAAAAAAATTAGAAAAAAATACGTTTAAAATTTATTTAAATTTTTATATTAGAATTGTGCTGATTATTTACATATTTAATAAAAGTAAATTAAATGTTATAGTTTAAAGCTTACAAAAAAAAATTTTTTTTTTAAAAAGCTATGTAATCAAAAAATTTGCATATTAAATTATATGGAAAAGGGCGGTGCCACGCCTATTTTCCACAGTCAAAAATTCAATTGGAATCATTAAGTTGAATGCAAGAAACCAGACTAAAAAATATTGTGTGATTCTCGAGTTATTAATTTATGTAAAAAATAAGGGCTTTGGGACCATAGTGCACTGTTTAAAATAAAATTATAAAAACGAATTATAAAAACGCTATTGGTTCAGATATCTTGAACAACAAAAAAGTTGTTCACACTAAGACTTAATGTTCGACTGATCATGCCTATGGCGGACATATAATATAGTGGTCCGATTTCAACCAAACTAAGTTAGGATGTATAGAACTATCCCATATACATATTCTGTCAGTTTGGCTCAGATATCTCAAACAACAAAAAAGTTTTTCATACTAAGACTTGATTTTCGACTGATGGCAGCTATATGATATGGAGGTCCGATCCAAAATCGAAAGCAACCCAATCAGATCCAAAAGTATTAGCAGTGATTATTATTGATATTACAAGTATTAGAATTAGTAAGGTTAGGGATTTCTAAAAAGGAAGAGGAAAATGGAGGACTTCAATGACGGAAGAGAGAGTTCTGCAGAGATGACGTGATAATGGTTATTATAGATTGTGCATAAAACATGATGTGAACTGTGCAAAGCGTAATTAGATGTGCATGTAGGTAAAGATAATGGCTGATTGTTCCTAGTAGTTATAAATAATGTTTTTTGTTTGATTTAAAAATATTAAAAGTGCTTTCAGACGAGCCGTTTTTCACCGACTGTTTTTTGTCAAAAAACTGTCACCGGTGCTCACCGATAGAAATAGAACACGTCCTATTTCCATCGGTTTGTTGTGTCGGTCAAATGCCTACTAGATTGAGGCACTTTTATATGAAACTTTTCAGAGTGTGACCAGGTTCTGCATTGATGGTATTTTTGTTTGACAACCGATGCGAGTTATGTGAATGGCAAAATTCACTGACGGTGAAAATGTGTCGGTGAAAACGGCTCGTCTGAAAGCACTTTAAAGCCCCATTCAGACGAGCACTTTTTCACCGACACTTTTTGTCACAAAACCGTCCGTGTCGCTCACCATCGCTCACCGATGGAATAGAACGTGTTCTATTTACATCGGTGAGCGTCGGTTTTTTACCGACGCTTTGAAATTTTGTATTGTTACGCGACACGGACAGCTTTTTGACAAAATATGACAAAAAGTGTCGGTGAAAAAGTGCTCGTCTGAATGGGGCTTAAGTAGTTTTTGTTTCAATTTCATTTGAATCGCTGTCGCAGGCGACATTTTGTTCCACAAAACTTGCTTTAAATTGAACATTCAATATATTTCTATATATTAAAATGGTTTATGCTACAATCTTACTCCCTGACTTAGTGTAATCGATGGAATACAAACGGTCCATTTTGGAAGTAGATTTTTAAAAAAAATTGTCAAAAATATAGAAAAAGAATTTATTCCAATTTAGAATCTATATGTTAATCCTATTGAGTTTCTTCTAGCGTATATTGCTTAAATAAATAACTTGAATACATTTTTGGAAGAAAATTTCACAAGATGAGAGTTTTTGATCAATTTTACGTTTTTGGCCTCGGTTGAGATTTCTTTGGAAATGCCCATACATATGTATATTTTATTCCAAACTCAAATAACTGAAATTAACCACATGAATCTATTTGAATCCGCAGAACAAGGTGCTGAATGTGGTGTTCTATGCGGGCCAATCGCTGGGCGACACGAATCTGATCAAGTCGGTGGACGTGGACCAGAAGGCGTGCGTCTGGATAACGGCCAAGATCAGCGACGAGAGCTCGACGCATTTTCGCCTGGAGTTGCACGGACCGGAGAACACGTTGCGAGTGCGTCAAATTAAACTGTTGGGCTTGCCCAGTGGGTTGCAACAGGGCGGTGGTCAGGGCGGTGGTCAGGGTGCTGCTGCTGCTGCTGCTGCTAATGAGGATCCATTGGCAGTGGCAGTGTCAGAGCATCGGCCCAATCTGCGCATGTCGCACGCGGCGCGGATTCAACAACAGATCTGCGAGGCGGAAACTTTGCGTGTTTTCCGTCTCATAACTGGCCAAGTTTTTGGCAAGCTGATCAGCAATGTGAGCGAGGCGGTGACCGGAGCAACCGGAGCGGGAGCGGGTGCGGCAGCGGGAGCAGGAGCAAGTGGAACCAATTCCATGCTAGCTGATTCCTTGGATCTGCGCGAACATATGGTGGGCATACTGTTCTCGCGCAGCAAATTGTCGCATCTGCAGAAACAGGTGATTGTCCACATTGTGCACGCCATCAAGAAGGAGGCACAGCGCGCCAAGGAGGACTGGGAGCTGGCCAATCTGGCGCATGTCTACAAGCAGCAACCTGCGCATCAGACAGCAATCCAGGCAGCAACTGGAGCAACTGCAGCAACTGGAGCAACTGGAGCCAGCAGCAGCGGTGACAGCAGCTCGGAACGAAGTCGTGCCCCGGACACATATTGCTTTGAGATGCTCAGCATGGTGCTGGCCCTGTCGGGCAGCGTTGTGGGCCGTTCCTATCTGTCGCAGCAGCACGGACTGCTCCGGGATCTGCTGGGGCTGCTGCACACGGGCAGCGATCGGGTGCAGCGCCAGGTGACGGCGCTGCTGCGTCGCATCCTGCCGGAAATCAGCCCGGAGAGCTTTGCCGAGCTGCTCGGAGTGCAGCGTCTACCGCCGGCGGATTACAGCATCGCCCATCAAAGTGCCAGCGATTTTGATATGAGTCGATTGGGTTTGCTCGACATTTTCCTGGCCGTCATTGCCAAATCGCTGCAGCTGCAGGTGAAGGTAAAGACCACAACGGCCAATGCAACCACAGGCGGAGTGGGAGTTGCCTCCGGTGGAGGAGCATCCTCCAACTCCAACTCCACGGCAACAGCAACAGCTGGCAAGCCCGGGCAGCTGGAGAAGACGCCCGCCTTTGTGCGTCTGTGCAGCTCCTTGGATCTCTCCGTGCAGTTGCTGCGCGCACGTCCAACGACAGCGGAGCAGCTGGCCATCGGAGCACCATCGGGCCTAGGAGGTACCAGCGATCCCTTTCGCTTTGATGCCCCGCCCGTGCTAAAGAAGGAGTCCAAGCGGAACTTGAATCAGCGCTGGTTCCTCAACGGCGTCATCTCCACCAAGCAGGCGGAGAGCATCATTGGACTTATACGTGATCTCGCCAGCGTAAGTCTATCCTTCTCCTCCTAACAACTAATGATCTAAATCCAAATTATGCATCGAGTTTTCAAAACGAAAATCGTGCTAAAAATCGTTTAAATGAAAAAATCGAGTTGTCGATAGATCATAAGCAAAAAATTATCGAGTTAAAGTACTTGAAAATCGATTTTTATCAAATTTTACATCACTAATTTGTAGTAAAACAAATGTCTAAGATTTTTTTCAAACTAAATGTTCCCAATTTAATTAAATTAATAAAAAATCGAGTGATCGATACATCGTCCAGAATATTTATCGAGTTAAAGTACTGGAAAATCGATTTTTATCGAATTTTACATTACCAATTTGAAGTAAAACAGATGTCTAAGAATTTTTTCACTTTAAATGTATCCAATTTAATTAAATTAATAGAAAATCGAGTGATCGATACATCGTCCAGAAAATTGATCGAGTTAAAGTACTGGAAAATCGATTTTTATCGAATTTTACTTCACTAATTTGTAGTGAAACAAATGTCTTACAATCTTTTCATTTTAAATGATTCCAATTTAATTAAATTAATCGAAAATCGAATGGCCAATGTATAGTCCACAAAATTGATCGAGTTAAAGCACTAGAAAATCGCTTCCTTTAAAATCGATTAGTCGACTTTTCAATGCATTTTTACAACACTAATAACAACGATCTCATTGAATAACACTTGCTTCCCGTGTCCCTTGCCATAATTGCAGGGTAAGCTGAGCGAGAAATGGTCACAGATCACGAAGGCAGCCATTGCCGAGTCTGTGCTGAATCTGACTCGGCTGGAGGAGATCTATCGCACGCCGGAGCATTGCACGAAGACGGCGACCCTTTGGCTGGCGCTGGCCAGTCTCTGTGTCCTGGAGCGGGATCATGTCGAGAAACTGTCGTCGGGCCAGTGGTCCAAGCTCTGCGATACGCGTCCCATGTGCACCAATCACGACGACGGCGAAACGGCGGCCATCATACAGTGTGAGACCTGTGGATCCCTGTGCGGCGACTGCGATCGGTTTCTCCACCTGAACAGAAAGACGCGCACACACAAGCGCACGGTAAGTCCTATCTATGTATATACATATACATAAAACTCTTTGTCCTGACTCACTGACTGACACATCAGCGTGTAGCCCAAACGGTAAAAGATAGAAAGTTGAAATTTTCACACATAGTTGTTTCTTAAGATATCCCAACCAAACTCACAGATTGTATGTTTGATACTGTCTATTACATAGTGACCAAATTTGGTCAAAGTCGGATGACTATAGCATATAGCTGCCATAGGAACAATCGGATGCAAATTAACCTTTAGAATCAAAAACTCTGTTGTTGTATGAGATATCCTAACAAAACTCACAGATAAATTCTTTTTGCTAAATTTTGACTTTTCCCCCAAATTTAGCTTTTTCCCGCCATATTTAGCTTTTTTCCCGCCAAATCACTAAATCTGACTTTTAGCCAAAGTTCAATTCAAGGAAGAAAATATTTTCGTTTATTACAAAAAATTTTATATTTTATAAATTTGTTAAACCGGACAACTAAATATCTTCTTTTCAATTTTGAACGAATAATTATATATATATACATATATACTTATGTAATATACTTATACAGGTCTGCAAGGAAGAGGAGGAAGCCATACGCGTGGAGCTGCATGAATCCTGCGGACGCACGAAACTCTTTTGGCTCCTGGCCTTGGCGGACTCGAAGACGTTGAAGGCCATGGTTGAGTTTCGCGATGGCAGCCATACAATAATTTCGGGTCCGCAGGAGGCCGTGGGTCGCTGTCGTTTCTGTGGACTCACTGGCAACTCTGGCCTGCTGGAGATCGGCAACGTTTGTGCCGACGCGCAGTGTCAGGAGTATGCATCCAATTCCTGCCTAAAAACCAAACCCTGTGGCCATGCCTGCGGCGGAGTGGCCGGCGAACGGAAATGCCTGCCCTGTCTGCAGCATGTGTGTCATGCCCGCGAGAACGAGCTGGCCGAGGAGCTGCGTGATCCGAAGCTGACCCAAGACGCCGATGACATGTGCATGATCTGCTTTGTCGAAGCGGTCTCCTGTGCGCCCTCAATACACGTCAGTTAACTAGCTAAGCTGTAAATATAACAGCAACAATTAATCCTTCTCTCTTTCCCCATCTCAGTTGGAGTGCGGTCATGTGTTTCATTTCCACTGCTGCAAGGCGGTGCTGGAGAAGCGCTGGAGCGGACCGCGCATTACATTCGGCTTCTCGCTGTGTCCCATCTGCAAGGCGGACATACAGCATCCGCTGCTGGCCGACATCCTGGAGCCCATCAATGGACTCAAGCAGGATGTGAAACGCAAGGCGATCATGCGGTAAGTTTGAGTCGAATTTCAAGCTGTGAAATTTGGCAACAATGCCATTGTGCAATTTGGCAACAATGGAACTTTTTCTTACTTTCGTTAAATTTAAATTAAAATATACATTTTCTATGAATATTTATTAAAACTGTTTCGATGCTTACATCATTATTTCTCAATCAATGTATCTTGCTGTGAAATTTGGCAACAATGGTACATTTTTTTACTTTCGTTATCTATTATTTTAAATTAGAATTGAAATATAAATTTTCTATTTATTAAAACTGAATCATCATTATTCCTCAATGAATGTATATATCTTGCTGTGAAATTTGGCAACGTTGCTTTTGTGCAATTTTGGAACAATGAAATTTTTTATTTATGAAACTAAAAATAGATTTTTTACTTACTTCCGTAATCTATTATTTTAAAACTGAAACGTCTGAATCGATGTTTCCATCTTCAATCCAACTGAATTTGTGTGAAATTTGGCAACGTTGCTACTGTGCAATTTGGCAACAATGGTTTTTTTTTTAATTTTTTAAAATGAAAATGTAAAGAAAATGTACACATCATTAATCCAAATTGCTGAAATGTTCCTTTTGCAGCATCAAATATGAGGGCGTCGTCAAGGACACGGATAGCAAGGATGTCACCCAGCTGGCCATGGATCGTTATGCGTATTACGTGTGCTTCAAATGCCAGAAGGCCTATTATGGCGGCGAGGCGCGTTGCGATGCGGAAATTGGTGAAAAGTTTGATCCCGAGGAGCTGGTCTGTGGCGGCTGCTCGGATGTGGCCCGGGCTCAGATGTGCCCGAAACATGGCACCGATTTCTTGGAGTACAAGTGTCGCTACTGTTGCTCCGTGGCGGTGTTCTTCTGCTTTGGGACGACGCACTTTTGTGATACGTGCCACGATGACTTTCAGCGTTTGACAAACATACCAAAGAACAAGTTGCCCCAATGCCCCGCCGGGCCAAAGGCCAAACAGCTGCTGGGCGATGAATGCCCGCTGCATGTGATGCATCCACCCACCGGTGAGGAGTTCGCCTTGGGCTGTGGCGTCTGTCGCAATGCCCAAACGTTCTAGCAACTGCGACGTCAATTGCATCTGCCACTTCAGTTGCCATCTCAGGAGGAGCTGCAGCCCCAGGAGCATGACGATGATGTACAGCCCAGTTTATACGATGTAGAGGCGCAGCGCAGCGTCGGTGACGGTGCCGAGGTGCAACGCAAGGACAATTAGAAACATTTACCCCCCAAAGCTCCCAAAAAAAAAAAAATGCCCATAAATGTCCCAAAAATGTCCCATACATAAATATAAAGAAATAGGCATAATGAATACAGATATATGCTTACAATATGTAAATTAATGTCTTTTGTTATATTTTTTATTTAATTTGTTTAAATGGTCATTCCAAAGTTGCAATTTTTAGCTATATGTGTATTTAACGATTCTATTTGTTTATTGAATTATTTATTTAATTCTAATTGTAATTGTAATTCAAATTGTAATTGTAATTGAAGTCAATCATCTGCATTTTTTTTTGCGAGAGAACAAAACTCAATTGTACACACATGCATAGTTATCACACACACACACACACACACACTCGCACATACATGCAATTTATTCTTAAGTAGGTTTGATAATCGGATTCGGAAATGGAAGCGGAAATGATAATAGGAAATGTTAGGAAATGTCTCATCATCATCATGAATTTTAATTAAGGACGTGCATTGATTGACAAATAAGTACTTTAAATGTATGAGACAGCTATTGAAATTTGCAATATTATTTGTAATACTCAGAAACAACAATCACAATCAGACTCACTTTATTATTTAAAACTATAAGTGAAATAATGGAAATTATGGAAACAAAAATAAATGTAATACATAACTAAATTATATATTTATTATAAATGTGGCAACAAAACCAAAAAACAAATAAAAAAAAAAATAGAAAGAAAAACCTAAAGAATCAAATGTAATTAAAATAAACTATAAACAACTAATTAAATTACACTTACCAATCTTTTATCTATTCGGGCTAATAAATTCAACATTTTTCTGTAGGTTATGGCTGACTTGAGCTCAATAAATGGCTTGTGGACCTTTTTGATCCAATGTTTTGGTTGGAAGCTTCGTTCACTCGGAGAAAATCGACAAAATTTAAATGCACACTGAATTTAGAGGCTAACCCATGATCAAAATGAAATTCCGCTTAAAAATCTGTTCGGTTTTAGTAAAGTTATGAATGTTT
This sequence comes from Drosophila suboccidentalis, assembly GCA_037043435.1. NCBI lineage: Eukaryota > Metazoa > Arthropoda > Insecta > Diptera > Drosophilidae > Drosophila > Drosophila suboccidentalis. Next base: position 1,691,261 of record JBAMBK010002349.1, read on the forward strand.
GAAGTTGGTCTGAATTTCGACTAGCAACTTTACATGTTAAATTATTTTTTTTTTAGCTCGATACATCTTTTATTTTATAAGATATATCGCTAACTTGATTCATATTTTGTCGATTTTTTGTTTTAATATTAAGCTCGATTCACTGTTTGGATTTTTAACACTACTTTCCAGAAACATCCCCTTATGAATGGTAGGTAGCGTAAGTTGTAAGTATAATTTAAAAAAAAAAAAAACCGTATAAAACCACTTCAGTTATCTTTTAATTCAGCACTAAAAAATAGATCTTTTGAATTTACCTCAAATTTTACCAAAAAGAATCTTTAAATTATTGTGAAATTTGTGAAAACATTTCTCACGAAGTGTTGACAGACTAATGGCAGACAGTTGCTAGAGTTGTCGAGTAATATTTATTTTCTCGCGCCAATTACTTTTAAATTTTTTTCAGCTAAATAAAATCAATTACTATATAAATAAATTAAATTATATAAATCAAAACGGAAAAAAAATTAAAAACTTATTGTTCTGCAATAATAAACCTAAAAAAGTTGCTAAACAAACCCCTGGATAATATAATCTGAGAAGGTGTCAGCTCTTAGCCTATTTCGAAAAGGTTATTGAAAACGCTAAACGCTAAAACACTGCGATTTCTGTGGCACCCCTGATAATCAAAAAGGGCGGGAGTTTACAGGACTTTAAACGTGATATTGGCCGTAAAGTTTAGAGCTGAGATTGTTGTCCCCAATGTATAGTACTTATTTACAATACTTTTGATATGAAGAATTCTTGTTTTATAATAAAATCTTCGAATTGATTAATTGAGCAAATATCCGTCAGTTGGTTTCCAAATTTAATCGCGTATCTGTAAGTTGCCTTGATAACCGTGCGATCCTTTATAACAAACCCACCCAAGATTATGAATAGAAAGAAAACGAGCTTAAAAACATGTATTTATTTTGTTATTGTATTTCCTTCTTTCTTTCTTTTTTTTTTAATCATTTCGCTTGCTTCATTTGCGACTTGTTCTTTTTTATGTTCATTGCTCTGATAGATTAAGAATCTATATGTTATTCTTCACCTTTGTGTTTTATAATAATTCTCAAAATGAATGCATACGAGTAGTATTTCTTTCATGTTTTCCTCAGCTTCTTTCCTTTTCTTTAACATAGTCAAAGATTTATTAACATGAGTGTGTATGTGTATGTGTATGTGTTTTAATATCAATGCTAATGTCATAATAATTATTTTACTATTCACATTAATTACAGCATTAATTAATTGATTTTTCAAATAAATTGTACAGCTATGTTCTTTTTGTTGTAAAGTTAATTTAATTGTTTTTATCTTAATTTGCTTTTTTGGTTGTTGTTTTCATTTTTTTGTGTTTTTTGTTTTTGGTATTTTAATCAGTTGTTCATAAGTTCAGCGTCAGGGCAAATGCCCGTTATTCTGTCCAAGCATTTGTGGTATATTCGTACTACCTAAATATTGTATGTATAGTATGTAGTTTTTGTAAATATGCATGGCTTTCTAAGTTTTCTTTTTTATTCTTTTTCTCGGCGCAATTCAACGGAAAAACACAATTAAGTTTATGAACGAACTATTTTTGGAATGTATTTTTTGTTGGAATTGTTTTTTCCATTTGTTGTTTTTTTGTTAATAAATATTTTTCATATTATAATTAGTTAAGTTTTGTAAATATATACTAAATAGGCAGCTTTTTCATGTTCAAAAACAAAGGGCGCGTGTTCGAAATCATACTAATTATCATTATCATTATAATTTTCATTTTCATTTTCATTATAATTGTAATATTCATATTAGTTAATCATTATTCAAATTGAATTGTTGTATACATATCGACTATGCTTCTCAAATTGGTGGAAAATGTTTAACATTGCTTTCTTGTTTTCATATTTGGTATTTTGTAAAATTTTGGTTCTTTTTCGTCTAGAGACTAGAATCTAGAGTCTAGAGCATAACGCTTAGTATTTTATTTTGTAGTTCGATTTTGTTTTTAGTATTACTTTTTTTTGTTTTGTTTTTTTATTTTATTTTTGCATAAATGTTCGAGCATCGTTTTGTTGTTGCCAAAAGTGTTTGGTATCATTATCTTTTTGCAGTGGGTATACAAAAAATGAGGCGTGTGTTTGGTATTTCGAGTGTTTGTAAGGCTTTTGAATCTGTGACTTGTATATTCTTTATCGTTTAATTACAATTATTTTTATCATTTTATTAATTAAGTGGCGTGTTTTTGGGTTTTTTTTTTTATTTTTTATGTTTAGTGTTAGTTTTTTATGTAATTAGTATTAATCATGTATCTTTTTATTTTGCTTAGAAAAAAAATTCTGGCATATAAAAGCTTCTAAAGTTAATTTTTTTTTTTTCGATTTTTTAATAAATTTTGGGGGATTTTCTTAAACTTTTCGTGCAGTATTTTTTCTCAGTTTGCCGCTTCTAAGCGAATGAAGCTGCGATATCTGTGTATATGTATATATAGTATATAGAGTGTATGGTGTATACATACATATACATTTGATCTCTGGCATAAATTCACCAAATATACAATTTGTATACTTGTAAGTATTCAATGAGTATTTTTAGTTTATTCGGGTGAGCCTGGCAATATCTATGAGTTTCGAGTGAGTTTTCAGTGTGAAATTCGCAATTCCTCGTATGTCTGGTGTATATATATATAAATATCTGTTCAGTTTTTTGTATTTGTTTTTGTTTTTGTTTTCACTTTTACTTTCTCTTCATTTTTCAATATAAATTTTGACTAATTTGTCGCACTGACTTAAAAATCGTAATTGCACCTTTCATAAATTGGTATATTTTGCTTTTCTTTACGTTGTAGTTAATAATTATTATGTTTATTCATTTTCCTTTGGTTAGTTTTGTTCATTCATAAATGTATAAGGCTCTGTGTAGTTTAACACTAAAATCTACAAAAAAGTTTTTAACAAAAAAAAACAAAATATATAGGTATATACATACAGCTGCGGTCAAAAAAATAGTAGTGCTTGCAATGAACTTACAAAAACTCAAAATTTAAAGACTTTTAATTTATCCAAATTTTTTATTTAATTTTTTTAAGATACGTTATTATATTGTAAATCCATCTGAGGAATCAAAGATAGTGAAAAGTTATTATTTTTCGACTTAGCAATTTTTTTCTTGTAATAGTCTGAAAAATGGGCGGTCAAAATAATAGTAGTGATGAACATATTCAAATATTTTAATGATGAAAACGATCCTAAATTTTATTTTTTGTTATTTAAAAGGTTAGATATGTGAAAGGCACTTAGTAATTAACAAATTTAATAATTTGTTGTGAAGCCTTTATTTTGAATTACCGCTTTACAACGACGGATCATGAAGTCCACCTGCCTTTGACATCGTTCTGGATGTATTGACCTCCAGGAGCTCCTAACTATCTTCCAAAGATGAATATTATTTGTTGGTTGATGCTTGGCAATATCCTTCTTGATATCGGACCACAAATTTTCAATGGGGCTCAGATCGGGGGACTGTGAGGACCACTCCAATACATTAACTTTTTTCTATGCGAACCATTCTTTCGCAAATTTGCTGGTATACTTTGGGTCTATGTCCTGTTGGAACCACCAAATTATCGGCATATCATCTGAAAAATACGGTAGCATAATGTCGTGCAGAATTTTCACATGTTCGTGCTTATCCATTATGGTTTTGATCCAATATATGGGTTCGACCCCGTAATGTGAAAATGCGCCCAGATCATTATTCTCGAACCACCATGTTTGACGGTCCTGCAGGTGAATCTGGGCCGGTATTCGGACTTTTATGGATACCTTACATTTTGTCGAGATCCTCGACCACCAAAAAAAATAATTTTGGACACATCCGACCACTAGAGGTTTCACTATTTCTCAAGGGCCAATTCAGATGATCCTTAGAAAATCGAAATCGCTTTTGGGCAGGTATTTTTTTCAATAACGAAATTTTTCCCGGGCTTCTTTCTGCCAGATTATTATTTCGCAAACATCTAAGAATGTTTTCCACCTTTTGGTTCGTACATAAGTTCTTTTTTATAAGTGCTGCAGGATCAAAAGGGTCGCGTTTCAAATACCTCACTACTTTTGTCACTAGACTCTTGGACATGGATCGAGGTCTTCCTCGTTTATCTTATTTTGGAGAGTACTTAATGGCGTTTCTGATTATGGTTGGCAATCATCTAATCAAATTTTCCACTTCCTTAACCGTTATCCTTTTGGAAAGAAATTTTTTAATAGGAGCACGCTTTTCTGGAGGGCAATGCTTGCCACGCCCCATTGTAACAACTCTAAGCAAAAAATTGTTTATAAAATTTATAGTAAATTATGAAATTACATAAATAAATATCAAATCAAGTGCCTTTCCTGCTTAATATCCTTTTTTTCCCACTTTTAGTGCATTCACTACTATTATTTTGACCGCCCATTTTTCAGACTATTACAAGAAAAAAATTGCTAAGTCGAAAAATAATAAATTTTCACTATCTTTGATTTCTCAGATGGATTTACAATATAATAACGTATCTTAAAAAAATTAAATAAAAAATTTGGATAAATTAAAAGTCTTTAAATTTTGTGTTTTTAAAAGTTCATTGCAAGCACTACTATTTTTTTGACCGCAACTGTATGTACGTATATATATAAACTATACAGAATAATATATTCCGCAGCGATTTATGAGCTTTGAAGCGGAGGAGCGTGTGGGTTAAACAATTCACAATATTGTTATTAAAAATTTATTGGTATTTGTTTATATTTGTTTGGGTTTTGGTTTTGAAGCCTATTCAGAAAGTCAGTTGAACAAATTGTTGAAAACTATTTTACAGTTAACTCTAGTACCGCTAGTCCTATAGATAATACATGTACTATATACCGCATATGCATGGTATATGCTAAATATATAGTACATATGTATATATAATTTGCTTTTATTAGTTACTTAGTTAGTTGAGTCATTTGATCTGCCATTTGACTAGTGCGACTTACGCCATAGCGATTAGTTTATATATTATCTAATATATAAAAAAAATGTATTCATTATTTACTAAATATATATGTACAGATGAGTCACTAGTATTTTATTCTTATTTATTTTTTTGTTGTCTTTTTTTCCATTATCAAATAATTGAAATTGTCTAAACATATGCAACAAACTTGTCAATAATATCGAAACTTTTGTATTATTTCTATATAGTTTTGTGTTTATGCTTATTGAATATTTATGAGTGTGGGTGTGTGTGTTTAAGTCATGTTTTAATACCACTTGAATTGCTTTTCGATTGAATTTGAGTTTGTGGTGCAACAACAGAAATCGGAGCAATAACAACAAGAATTTAACGAGGATGTTTTGCGCTAATTGAAAAGCCTGTCTAAGTTCAACTTAAACTAACTAAGTAACAACTCTACAGTCCCCAAAAAAACCTCTCGTGTTTTAATACATTAGGCTGAGTTTCTATTCGGGAAGACGTTATGTATGTAAATACATTTTCTCTCAGCTTTTTTTGACCCACTACTTTAGCTAACTAGAACAATTACAAATTTGATGTGAATTTATCTTTAAATGGAAAGAATATATGAATGAAATTCAAGCGCAAATATATTGATCACTGTTTAAACTTAAACAATATATTTTTATTCTAATTTTTTTTTAATATTTTATATCTAAAGTAAACAAAAAAGTAGCTAAAAATGCAGTGGGTCAAATAAGCTGTGAGCAACTGTAGTTCGGTATTGCTTTTATTATGTGTATGTTTGTGTCTATAACTGCTCTATAATCAGAGAAACGAAACTAAATGTATTTCATCTAGGTATGTACAAACTGTATATATACTTGTATATCTCTCTGAATATCATTCAAGTGGGGAAAATCAGCTGCAAGCGACGACTTATAAATGTAATGAAACCTTTGCGATATTATTCTCATTCAGTGTGTAACTGTGTGTGTGTATTTGTGTGTTCTATACTAACTGTTATTTTATCATTTTCCTCAAACAATAAACAACATGCAAGTGCAAGCCTTTTTTTCATTTATAATTCATGGTAATGAGACCCTAAACAATATGTTCAATATTTGTATTAAATTAATTTCATTTCCTATTTGTTTTTATCACAAAGCATGTCTGTGTGTGTGTGTGTGTGTATCTGTGTTTATTAAGCAATTTGAATTTAATTAGAATTGTAAATAATATTGCACATTTTATACTCGTATTTAGTTCATTCAGTTGTCTAACTTTTTTCGATTCTTTTTTTTTATGTTCATTAAAATATTCTTCATATTTACATATAACTTTTGTATGCATTTTATATATAAGTATGGATACATATGTCTCTATATACAAATTATGTATTAATAAACATTTTCATTTATTTTAACTGCATTTTATATCAATTGTTTTTGTCGATTGTCGTTTCATTTTGCGGCAACATTTCTCTTTGTGTCTGTTGCCTCGTGTTTTGTTGTGGCTGCGATTTTCGTTAAGTTATTCCTAATTTTGCATTTCTCCTTGTCTTGTCTTTGTTTGTAGAGTGCTCAAGCCATACATACATATGTACATATGCGTATATGTGTGTCAGGACGGGTATTATGAATATATACACCAGCAATTTAGGCCCCATTCGTTTTGATTTGGACTTAAAGCTAGCACAGCTAACAGCAAGTATTTGAACTAAGCAAGGGAAGAACAGGCAAAGGAACTTAAACTTGAGGCACGCTTCAACGACTTGTTCACAATAACAATCAGTAAACTCAATGAACGAACCAAGTCCTTGATCAGTGTTCATTTAGTTCCATCAATCGTCAGGTTCCAGCGAACTGAACAGTTGATCAACTGTTATCCGCACTCGCGTTGCCAACTATCTACAAAATATTGCGTATACGCATGGTTAAGAAAAGTTCAGCTGACATACAAAATATTTCAAAGAACGGACAGGTACAAATTAATGGATCTATTACTTATTTTCAGGTAATTCATCTGGTAACTGAGGGAAGTACGAGCTTGGTGTGTGTGTGTGTGTGTGTTGGTATTTGTTCTTTTTAGAGCTTGCGACATTAATTCCTGCTATGTACAACTCACTGGGCCTGATTTTTGCTTCCTTTAGCGTTTATCACAAAAATATGAATGTACATATATATATGTACATTTAGTATTAGTACAGTATAATATATAGTTTAGTTCAGTATATAACTAACTAATTAGTTGTTGCCATCAACTACAATACTCGTATTTGTAATTGTTTCGTATATAAAGGTAAATAATTGCAGTAAATGTAGCAAATTCGTAAGCAGTATGCTTTTGCCCTAATATACATACATTTCATTTTCATGCATCATCCACATATTCATGATGAGTTCCTACACACAGCATGTCAAGTAATTGGTTTGTCAAACAAAAAATTCGCAAACATTTTATTTTGCAAAAAAAAGTATTGTATTTTAGTACAAATCTAAAAGAAGTTTGTTACAAAAGAAAAAAGTTCTATACCTTGGTTTTTTAGTTTAAGTATTATTTTCCTAACTAAAATTTATGCTTACGCTTCTTAGCACAATCCAAAAAAATAAAGAAATATTGGGCTTTTTAAAAATAAAAAAAATTAAGATACATATCTAAGAATAAAAGTATTTTTCTTTCTTTTTTTTGCAAAACAATATTGATAACGCGAATTTGTGTGTTTGTCAGAACAATGACTTGAAATAGTGTATGTAAATATCTTTAGAGTGCTTTAAAATTTGTACCGAGCTGGCAAACAGATTGCCTGGGGGCGTGGTACGGGGGGCGGGGTAAGAGAATAAGTGCACGCGTTACATCTTACAGCAAAGAGAGAGAGAGAGAATGAAATATAGATAGGGAAAGCCTCAATGGAACGAACTAGTAAGGAATATATATATATATATATAGAGAGAGAGGATTCTAAGCATGTAGGATTAGTATAAATGAGAGAGAGAGAGCGAGAGCGAGACATTTAGGAACGTGTATCTAAAATTAGTTGCAGTTGCATGTACATCATATACATACATACGTACATATATACTAATTATGCATATCTATATCTATTTAGTTACAGTTTAGTTATTACAAGTTACAGTTATAGACTAAAGACTAGCTAAGCGTATGCGTAGGCAAAACTCCGGATACCGAGTACAAACGGCATATAAAAGTGTGACCAGTATTATTGCTCAAAGCTGCTGCTATCCGCCGACTGATGGCGCACCAGTATCTTGGGCTAGAGGAATTCCCGCTTAACGCTTCGTCCGCTGCCCGTTGGCGTTGTTGCGGCGCTTGTTGTTGCCGTTGTTGTTGTTGGCGTCACCGCGGGGGGCGGCGTTGTGGCTGTGGGCGTGACAACGCTTGTGGGCAACTGCTGCTGCTGTGCGGCTGTGAAATCCTCCTCGAGCAGGCGTAAATGTAACAATTCAACGGCAGCAGCTGTTGCTGTTGTTGTTGGACTCGTTGCGGAGGCGGAAACGGAGGCAGAGACGGAGACGGAGGCAGAGGCAGAGGCAGAAGCTGACGCTGTCACGCCAGTCGTACCAGATCCAGTTCCAGATCCAGATCCACTCACAGATCCAGTTGCGCCGTGTGTCTGCTTAGGAGGCGCCGGTGCTTTCCTGCTCTTCGAGCGTCGCTTTTTGAGCATCAGTGGCCCCAGGCCGTTGCCTCCTGCGCCCGACACAACCTGGACACTTGGATTTAGTAGACCGCTGCCAGCGCCAACTGTTGCCCCAGCTGCCGATGTTGGTGTTGCAACCGCTGTCGGCGTTGAGATCGTTATCACAGTGTCCACGGGCATTGTTGTTGTGGGCGTAGCCGATGACGCTGCACCGCCGCCGCCCGCACCGCAACCCGCACAGATCTCGTCGCCAGGCGTTGTCTGTCCGCTGCCGCTATCGACTGCAAGTGCTGGACCGCCGCCGACGGCGACCTGCGGCGCCAGACGCTTCACCAGCTCACCGAGCAGATCCTCGATGCGTCCAATGCGCTGCTGCATGCGCTGCAGCTCCAATCGCACATCCACCTTCATGTCCAGCACGGTGGCAATGAGATCGCGCTGCGCCAGCGTCGGCGGCGTCTCACGCAGCCCCGTATCATAGGTATCCGACGTGGTTGCCCTCGAGCTGGCCATCTCGATTTGACGTTCTCGTTCCATGGCCAAGTTTCTATCTTTCGGTCCGCTCGCTGTCGCTGCGCTCGATCCAGTTGCCCCACCTCCCCCACCCCCAGCTGCTGTCAGGGCTTGAGCGTTTGTTGTTGTTGTGGTTGCACTCGATGCGCCGCCGCCGCCGTCGATGACCACACGACTGTCCCGACTGGGAGGTGAGGAATCCACCTCGCCACCCTCGTCGATGGTGTCTTGGCGGGCAAGGGTCGCCTGGCTGGCCTGCAACTTGGGCGCCTTGGGAAATACCTGAGTTTAATGGCGTTAAATGCGAGGGATGCATAACGAGGGATGCAAAGGCACAGAGTTGACAGGTTGACAGGTGGACAGTTGGACAGAGTTGACAGGTGACAGATCGATTAATGGCAGGTTCAGGGTTCATTCGTTAGGAGAAAGAGTGAGAAAAGTGTTGTTTGAGTTGTTGATACAGTTACAGTTACATTTATGTTTGGTTAGGTTAAATAGTTGGTTGTTGTTGTTTTTATTGTTGCGCATTCATTAATTGATTGATTGTTGTTGTTGTTGTTGTGATAGTGATTATTGTAATAGTTGTTGATAGTTAGGTCAAGGTGACAGGATTTGTGCAGTTTTCATTTCCAATTGGTTGTTTTTTTGTTTTTCATTTGCAAGTGAGGCGCCATTTTGTTTTTTTTTTTGCAGCATCCAATTCAAAATATTTGAATTCAAGTTGTTGATTGTTTGTTGTTGTTGTTTGTAGTAGCAAGGCAAGCAATGTTTTTAGTTTATTGTTGTTGTTGTTGTTGTAGTTGCAGTTGTTGATTTTTTTTTTACAAGAGAAAAGTGGTGAACAATAAACGAAAAAAATATAGAAACATATCAATCGATTTGAAGTCATTGCAAAAATCTCTAAAACAAATTTGCAGTAAAACTGTCGTGTTCAGTGCAATAAACATGTGCATGTGCACACACACACACACATAAATGTACGTATTTCAGTGTGTGCACATACACAAGTCATTTATTAGCAGTAGCAGCAACAGTTTAATTAAGTTTAAAGATTCAACTACGCAAATTGACAGAACGGCGACGGCATCGATAAGTCGATAAACGATAACACGCTTGATCAGCGTTCATTTAGTTCGTTTTAATTGTCAAGTTGGAGCGAGCGAGCTCACTGCAAGAACGATTTGATTGTTCATGAACTACAAATTGAACTACACATCGCTGTTCTCGCCAATAATATGCCAACTGTGTTTTTTTTTTTGCCACCAATAGCAGTAAACGTAGTTGTTGTGATTTGTGATCGGTGTGTTGGGCAACTAAATAAGATATATTAGCAGTTAAACAAATGATCTAGAATAACTTACTTTGCTTAATTGTAAATGCTTTTTTTGATTATCGCATTGGTTTTATGAACGTAAAAGTCGACAACAAATTCGAAACAACGAAATGAAAGCATAATGGCGAAGAGAGTTGGCATCGAGAAGAAGAAGAAAACGTAACGGAAAACGTTAAAGACGCTGAGCATTAACAGTTGGTCTCGTATGTTTGTTACTCGAATTCAAAACCAAAGAGAGATAGAAAAATATAACGAATAAATCATGTGACAAAAATCTGTACAAGAACTCGGATCAATTCAATTGTGGGAATACTGATTAATTGTTTTAATCAGCACCTACTTACTAAAATATAAATATTTTCATATTTACTGGAGTGTTTAGTCAAGTATTTCAGCAAATTTACTGTCAATTAAAGTATTTATTTATTTAACTTACTTTACAATTGATTGTAAAAGTAGTTATCTCAACTATTTTACAACTATGTAAAATAATTGAATCGAAAAACATTTTAATAAGTATTCCCAGTTTTGTTCATATTCAAATTGTGTGCCAAATTGTTAGTTTCTTGTATGGATTTTTGTTGTTATTAATTAATGCAAGTACGAGTAGAAGTAGTAGCTGTATGTAGTTGTAGTTGTATATTTGTTGTATCATTTGCATTGATTTAATTAGTAATTGGTGATTAGTAATTACTTTATTGCCTTGTCCACCATTGCTACTCGAAGTACTACTCTGCCTCGCTTGGGCAGTGCTCTCACGCAGACTTTCGCGGGCGCTCAAACTTCTCGAGACGGCTACCTTGGCGCTAGTATCGCTAGCTGAATCGACACTTGAACTGCCCAGAAGGCGTCCCCATTTGCTAGCACGGGTACTACGTGCAGATGGTGGACCCGATGAGGGCGAGGGTGATGGCGATGGTGAGGGTACGGCGGCGGTTGTTAAAATGCGTGAGTCCTCGGTTAATGTTAGTTTAGCAGGTAGCTTCTTGGATAGGTTGTTTTTTTTTAGATTTAGTTTTAGTTTAACGAGCAATTTGAGGTTAAACCAATTGGGTTATTTTTTTGCCGAGCAGGTATGAATATAAAGAGAGAGAGAGAGAGAGAAATGGAAAGAAAAAAAGAGAGTTGCGTGTGTTGTTGTAGAGCAGAGATTGAAATTCGGAGTCGGATATGGATTCGGATACGGAATTGGTATTGGGAATATTTGAGCATAAATTTATATGGGAGGCAGTTTTGTTTTTGTATTATTTTTGTTGGTTTAGTGTTGCAAAACGCATGTGGTGTGAAATGGGGAAAGGGAAAAAGATAATTTAAAAATTTTTCGTTAGTAATTTTGTTCATTTAGAATTTCAATTCAGCCAAATTTGACAAACAAATTTCATATAGCATTAGCAACAGAACGAAACGGTACAGTTAGACAACAAGTAGAGAAGAGATGGAGAATTTATAGAGATGGATATTGAATTTTTTGTAACGAGAGAGTAGAGAGAGATAGAGCGTGTGTATGTGTTGGTGAATTTGAGTGGGCAGCGAAACGGAAAAAACGGTGACAACATCGACAACGAGCGTAAATGTGAGAGAATGTGTGAGTGAGAGAGAGAGAGAGTTATATTGATGTTGACAGTTACAGCGTAAGCATGTTAAAGGAAGACAAAGAAAGATATACAACGAGCATAAGTCACTTGTATGCATATTTTACATATACATATATCAATAATACGGTATGTAACTGTTAACGGTTAATGGTAACAGTAACAGTAACAATAACGGTAACGATAACGGTAAACGCTTAACGGTGCCAGCTTGGCCACATGACCCAACAAACCTGAGCTGTGGCTGTGGCTAAACTGTGTGTGGATTAGTTACTATATTTATGCTTCATTAAAAAAAAAAACATCGTTAGTTTAATTACTTTGTTAACAATAAATGTGGCTGGTATATACATACACATCAAGTAAATACATACACTTACACGATGATCATTTAAGCAAAACACAATACAAATGGAACTGAAAGCGTCGTTAAAAATAAATAAATCGATAAAATGTGAACATACTGCCAGTGTTGTAAACTATCAATAGTCTAACAACACTCAAAAATGCAATTTCGTAACGAAACTCAACTGAAGACGTCACACAAAAATAACATATTAACTTCTTATATTCAACAAAAGAGAAAGTAAAAAGTAAGAAGAATGAACCGCGAAAACAACAAACAGAATATTTGTTAACGGTTACGAATGACACATCAAAACACAGACGAAAGCATTACATAAACGTTAAACGAGAACAACAAATGGAAATGGAGCAAGCGGAATGAGGGAATGAAACGGAACATTTTAAAACTAACCTTGGTGCGTTCAACCTCTCCATCGCCTTTCTCGACATCACTTTGGCCTGATCCGACAAGCTCCTTGCTGCCGGCTTGTACCTGCGGTGTCCGCCGGAATTTGGAGAAGATTTTACGGACGAGATGATCCTGATTCTGGGGCAATTGCGGCTCGTTCTTACGCCGTTCGGCCAATTCTTTTTCGCGCTTCACATCGGCCACCTTGCGAAAAATCAGTCGATGTCTGAGATTGTAGGTGAGCACCAGATTGCGTGCAAAGCTATTCGCAAATGCCGAATAGAAATCGAGGACTTCGAGCAATTTATCACGTTTGATGGCATGCAAATCACAATAGGTCAGGGCACGCACATTGGCGGCACTCTGGCCAACGGCCGAGTCCTTCCAGAATTGATCGCCGAAGACGTCGCCTTTGCCTTAATGAATATAACAAGAGTATAGTGTTGAGTAGCGTTCTTTAAATCGAAATTGATCAAGAAATTTATGGACAATGAATACAATTAATTAAATTTAAACGGAATGAAATTATAGATGTTTATAATGATGATTATTTCAGAAAATGGAAGTCGGGACATAACTTATGTTTCTGTTACATTTATGTTTAAGAAGTAACCTGCAGAGTCTTACAAATCTAATACAAGTTTCTGTTTAGTAAGGCCCATTTACACCAAGTAATATAGAGATGACAAAGAACATATTTGTTTGTAAGTATGTATACAGGGGGGGTCAAAACACTTAAAGTTAAATCTACTCATAATTTGAACTGACTTCATGTTAATTTTGGTATCAATGAAAAGATCATTAAAATTTAAAAATGTATTCAAAAATCTCTTCGCTATGTTTTATAATTTTTTGAAAACTGCAATAAATCAACTTTTTGTATGAAAATGAGAAAAAAGTGGCCTTTTTTGCAGTTTTCAAAAAATTATAAAACTTAGCGAAGAGATTTTTGAATACATTTTTAAATTTTAATGATCTTTTCATTGATACCAAAATTAACATGAAGTAAGTTCAAATTATGAGTAGATTTAACTTTAAGTGTTGTGTAAATACTTATGACCCCCCCTGATGTATAGAAATGAAAAGTACGATGAATACTAATAATTATAATTAAGCTGAATGAAATTATAGATATTTACGTACATATATCAAAGATAATAACGCGAATTAAAAAATAATATATCTATCTAACATCTATGTAGAAGGAGATGACATCTTTTAAGTACTGCAAATTCTGCAGGTTGTTGTATAGCAAGGCCAATTTACACATACATAATATGGTATAGCATAGAGATGACGCAGATCAAATTTGTATCGATAATGAAAAATGTGTTAAACGCGATTACTTACCCAATATTGCCACAACCTCATCATCCTGAATAACCTCCAAGCTGCCAGTCACAATGAAGCAGAGACTATCGATACTCTCGCCAGTGTGATAGAGGAGATCCCCCGGCGCCGAATGGGACATCATGAAGTGCATCGCTAATGCACGGAGACAACCATCCGAGGCCAGACGAAATGCTGGATGCTCGTTAAATACTTTGCGATTTAGATGAACACATATGTCAGCCTTCATATCTTTCGGACAATAGTTTAGTACCTGCGAATTGTGAATGAGTTGGCGAGTTGCGAGTTGCCCAATTTGTTACTCTTCTTCATTTTCTGTTTTTTTTATTTTGTTTTTGTTTTTGATTTTTCAAGTAAAACGCAAATCCCGCAAGCCACGCTTAACCCGTAATAACAACCACTCGATAGTCCGCCCCTGAAAAATGGTACAAGGGGCGGACGGTGGGAAAAGTTCTTTAGTTCTTCAATGGGCAAAAGTTTAAAAACTCGACCACACAGAGTTAGACAAAAAAAAAAACACATATGAGGTGCTAGCTTATGGACAAGTACGGACATTGACATACGGCTCGGACTTTGCCTTGCCTTCATACTATATAGATTATAGATAATGGGCAGACTTACACACACACAGACATTGACATATACACACACACTGTATACACTAATACACATACGAGTACAACATTGAACAGTTTACAAAAGACCTCGTGTTTCTGGGCTTCTGTTTTGGTTTGTGTATACTGTATGTAGGTGTCTTTGTGTGTGTGTTTGTGTGTGTGTGTATGGGTGTGTGTGGGTGTGCATGTGTGTACATATATGTGGGTGGCTAAGTTGACTCAAGACGCACACCTCTACAATGTGACTTTTAATGTCAACTATTATTTTAGTTCGCCTGGAACTGAAACAGAAGCTGCCTGGGACACTTCTGGTTATCTATCTTCATTCTTACTTTCTTTGTCTCCTTTGCTTTCAATTTGTTTATACCCTTGCTGAAGATATGTGGATTTCGACAGGTATGTTAGTCCCCATATTGAATGTGAATGCTTCAGGATGATGAATACTTTCACAAAGTTTGTCAATTTGGAAGCTAAGTATATGATAAGAACTTGGAATTGCTGTCTCTCTTTATTGACAGATATGTGGCCAGATTAGGCCAGATTAAGTCCGGTCAAATTATTTTTTGCAAATCATTGAAATATGCTTACAAAATACTAATGATGTGTATGTCTCATACATATAATTGATTTCAAAAATATCTGTCGAACAATTTAGTTTACGTAAGCAAACAATTTGCAAGGGTATTTAAGCTTCGGCCATACCAAAGATAAGCTAGCCATACCTTCCTGTGGTTCATTGTTTATTGTTCTTTTGTACTTTTGTTATTGTTTCGAATTGCGGCACAAACTACAGTCAACGAAATAGGTATAAAGGTCAGTTATATATTTTCGCTGGCAATTTTTGAAATTGTATTCATTGTTAGCTCGTTGCTTTAACTTGATTTGTTAGTTGTTTTAAACCAAACATTTTCAATAGATTTTGATTGGCAAACACGACATCCCCGCTTCCCTATGGGGCTTAAGGGAGGTCTGCATTTTCTGCCAATTTTTTGTTTGTTTTTTTTTTTGGTTTAAAGTTCATCTAAAGGCATGAATTTGACGGACGCTTTTCGTGTTGGCACGGATTTAGCTCACGCGCATCGAATAAAAATAAGAATGGAACATCAGAGAACAGTTTTGTAATTGTTTTTGATTAGCAAATGATTTGATTTTGTTATTAATAATTGTTTGGCATCAAATTCCAGAGATACGTATAAGTAAATGAGACACAGCTTACCTCGACCTCGACCTGGAATTGGACTTTTATACACTCTGGAAGTGCTCAATTTGTTGAGTTCTCAGCTCTTAAACTTGCTATTTAGTTTTTAGATAAAATTCTTAACTACTTTTAAAGATTATTGCAACAAAATGGAAAACCTATCAGTGGCATCAAATCAAATCGTATTTGATTTAAGTTCGAATGTTTGGTTTAAAGATGCGAACATAAACAAAAAACAAAAGCAAATAGCAAAAAACAGCTAAAAATAACAGCAAAATACAGCGAGAACAGCAGCGAGCGAGCGAGCGAGCGAGCGACAAATGGCAATGGCAAAAACGATTTTGCCATTTTCATTTTTGGGTGGAAAAGTACTTGAGAAATGTGAAGAACTTTGTTGTAGGTTGTCTGCTTAAGTGTCTGTGTGCGTGTGTAAGTGTGTGTCTGTCTGTGTATTGGTGTATTGGTGTGTGTGTTTAGGTGTGTGAAAGCCTTGGTCATAAGTACGAGAACTATGTATGTATGTGTGCCAGAGACCAGCTCCATTTGCACTTAAAAGTGAATAGAGTGAGAGAAAGCTGGTGAGTTATGTAAGAGAACAGCGAGAGAAAGAGAGAGTGGAGAGAGCCGAAGAGTAGCTTTATGTGATAGCCGATGATAATGAAAATGTTATTAATAACACCGAATTTAAACGAAACGCAACAAGTAACTAGTGGCGAGTGGGCCCAATAACGAGTAACTTACTTGATAATGTTGTCAATCATATAATGAATTAAATATAGTATATCCACTGAACTCGTTGTAAACCTATTCAATCATTCATACAATGACGAGTAACGAGTAGACCAATTAACGAGTAACTTACTTGATAATGTTCTCAATCATATAATGAATTAAATATAGTATATCCACTGAACTCGTTGTAAACCTATTCAATCATTCATATAATGACTAGTAACGAGTAGACCAATTAACGAGTAACTTACTTGATGTTCTGAATCTTATAACGAATTAAATGTAGTATATACACTGAACTCGTTGTAAACCTATTCAATCATTCATATAATGACGAGTAACGAGTAGACCAATTAACGAGTAACTTACTTGGTAATGTTCTCAATCATATAATGAATTAAATATAGTATATACACTGAACTCGTTGTAAACCTATTCAATCATTCATACAATGACGAGTAACGAGTAGAGCAATTAACGAGTAACTTACTTGATAATGTTCTCAATCATATAATGAATTAAATATAGTATATACACTGAACTCGTTGTAAACCTATTCAATCATTCATACAATGACTAGTAACGAGTAGACCAATTAACGAGTAACTTACTTGATGATGTTCTCAATCATATAATGAATCAATCAAGCAAGTACTACACTCGATTCTCTATAACTATATCGAATTGTTTAATGTTATAGCGAATTGTAAATTAAAATGCACTAGATTCCATTTAATTCACTCATTCATTCACTAGCGAGTAGATCTATTAGTGAGTTTACAGCGAATTGTTATTCGTTTTTTCTTTCTGTCTTTTGGTTTATAATAATGGAACTTGATATATCTGCTATCTTCGTAGCTAAGATTCTTTAATATCAAGGTGTTATTACACACTTAAGTACACTTTTGTTATTATTGCTTTCCTTAACTAAATACATGATAATTAGCTGAAGTATGAATATAAAATGCTTGTGTGAATCGATTGCTAGAGTGATGAAGTTTGGGCAAATGTTCACAAGCTCGCTGGCAAAGTAAAAGCCAAGCGCAAAAAACAAAAATACACTACAATACAAATTTGAGAACTAGTACAACTCGTTGGTTTAGTTGACACGTAAACAATTCAGCGACTTGATCGGTTCAGCGGCAAAGTTCCCACTGGGAAAGTCCCTCGAAATGCGCCATGGATTTGGGGCTATTGATAACGCAATTTATGGGATCATATTCAACACCTGGACTTACCTTCTCGGTATCGAGTCCCTTGGTCATGGCCCACGTGGAGACGACATAGTCCATAACGCGTTCGCTTAGTGCCTTGGGAACCTCGTGCAGTTTCATAAACTCCCTCACATTGTTCAGCATATCATGATACTTGGCAGTCGCCGAGGTCATTTGTTGTATGATGGTCGTCACATGACCGAAGATCGTGGCATAAAGCAGAGCTATAGATGTGATAGGATTGTTGTTGTTGATGTTGTTGTTGAATATTTAGAAAGGGAAGAGAATATTTATTGAAAATAAAACGAAAAGAAGAGTGTTTGCCAAAAGATTCGTTACACTTAAGACATTCAGATGTAGCGAGACAACAATGTTATGTTATGTTTATGTATGTATAAGAAATGTCTGAGACAGTGTGTGTGTGTGTGTGTGTGTGAGTGAGAAAAAGAGTAGTAACTCTTACAAATATGTATAAACATTATTGCTATAATGTAGAAAGAGTTTTTCTATTCGCTGATGATGACACGCCCAGGCGCGCAGCTAGAACAGTAATAAATGCGACGAATTGGACGAGCGACATACAATAAGAGGCATAGAGATAGAGAGAAAGAGAGAGAGAGAGAGAGAGACAGCGAGAGCGAGAGAAAGTGAGAGAGATAGAGAGCGTGAAGAAAGACAAGCAACATTTATAGACATTACGCAGGCGCGCCAAGAGCGAGACTTAGAAAGTCAACACTTTATTTAATGGGATGATGGTGCGTATGCGCAATATGCTTATGACCTTGTCCATTGTCTCCAAATGAATAGGAATGGGAAGTTTGTTTGATATAGGCATGTGATTGACTGAGCTTGTCTGAAGTTGTCATGTTTTTTCAATGGCTGGGAGATTCGATAACACCGATAACACCGATAACAACACCGATAATAACACAACAAAACGATTACAAACGATAACGAGAAGGAGAGAAACGCAATGCAACTCACACATGGCGACGAATTGTGCAACTATAACCAGTTAATTAGATTGGCTTACGAAAAGAACACATGTGTTAACTTTATAAATTTGACTCTTTTTTTCTTTTATTTTTGCTGCTTATGGTGTTTTACTTTTGAGTGAGTTGGCTGGCAGGTGTCTGGACAGGAATGGGGAAAAGGGTCAAATGAGGCATGGATGGCATTTGCTTGTTTGGCTACACCAATTCCAGCAGTTATTAGTTCTAGCGGCGCTAATTGTGTCTAGCTTTTAAATGTTACTGCGAGCTGAGCTTTGAGATTTATTTAAAAGCATTGCGCGTGTTTTTTTTTTTATGTTTTTGGGGGGAAACTTGGACGCGGCAACGGAACGTGTTTGGACACAGCACCTGCAATGATCATCATGCAGATGGTGAACACCTTCTCGTTGTCTGTCTCCGCTGCAACATTGCCAAAGCCCACCTACAAAAAGAGAGAGAATAAGAGTGACGAATGGACAAATGCCCAGGTTATTTTCGGTCTGATCCCGTCTTTGGCAACAACAACTTACCGAAGTCATGCAAGTCATGGTGAAGTACAAAGCTGTCACATACATGCTCTTCCTCGATGGCCCATTGACGAGCTCGGGGCCCGTATCATTGCTCCATATATAAGAGTACGGTGACTGTGTCACATTCGCCAGCTTCCACAGCCAGCTATATTGAATCTATGAACGAAAGAGAGAGAAAAACAATTGAGCAACTAATGGAAATGGAATTAGAAATGCGCATCGACTACTAACTAAATATCGATACTGGATTTATCGAAATCTCGGATTTATTTCAATAAGTATTGATAGATTTATCATTGAAATTAACACCTCTTATTTTGTGTACGCCATTTTGAAAGCAGTTATAAGTCACGGCATAAATTTATATATGTTTTAAGACGACATTGTAATAATCTTACGATCATTATGTAATTTACCCAAATAATTATTGTTACAAGTATTAAACCACTGATAGTTCTAAGCATTATTCTTCTCATCATATATCATAAATTCTTTAAATTGATTTACAAAAAAATAAGATATGAATAAAATAAGATTCTGTAGTTAGCAATGTAAGACATGGATTGGATTGAATTGGATTCAAAAATAAACGTCGATACAATATCGATATCGATTTATCGATACGCATCCCCAAATGAGGTCAGTTCTTCACTTACGCCATTGTCCGCATCGCTGCGACCAATGGAGTACCAGATGCAGGCCAGCCAATGTGCGACCAACATGTAGAAGCACAACAACAGTATCAACATGGCGGCCCCATACTCCAGATAGCGATCCAGCTTTCGCACCACACGACCCAGTCGCAGTAGACGGACCACCTTGAGGGCGCTAAACAGCGAACCGATGCCATCCTCGTCACGATCGAAGGCATTGAAGACATCGTAGGGCAGGCAACTTAACAGATCTATGATGAACCACGATTTCAGGTAGTTCATCCTTATGACCTTCGGATCGCTAACCACCTCACCGCCTGGGCCCACAAACGTGGTGTGAAAGTTTAACACTGAAATAAATTGAAAATTCAAGTAGATTAGCATTCAATTAAAGCATTTTAGAAACGAGATTTGGCAGAGACTTACCAATATCTATAAAGAAGATAACATCAACTATTGAATCCACAACGAGCAGAGAAACATCCTCTGAGGTTTTATTTTTAAACGCTACATTGTATGGCACCTGTAAAAGCGACAAAACAATTGGCATTAGTCTCTTACTCCCACACAGCTATTAAATTACAAGAAACAGAACAAGAAACAGTCGATAGTCGGCTGCAGAGAGAGACAGAGAGAAAAACTAGGGGGTGTCTTGGGGTCCTAAGTCAATCAGTGGGCAAAGTAAGCGGCTTAGTTATTGTGTCCGAGCAACAGTTGGCCCAGCATTTTGTTGCTATCTCTGTTATCCTTAATCCCTAACATTGTTGCTTCCACCCACGTCCCTTGCCCGATGTTCAAGTGGCAGTTACAAGCCTCTTTCCAGTGCCAACAATGCCACAAAATGCCTCTTGCCTTTTTGCCATCACAGTGAATATTAATTTAAGCACATAAAACATATACCCGACACATAACAGACAGACACAAATGTAGACATAGACGTAGACACACACACAGTCGTAGACGTGGACGTGGACAAAAAGACAGACTTCACACCTTATACCCGACCCATAGACCATACCATACCATACCCAGGCACTTGGTCATGTAAATGTGTGCACTTGTGACCGTGTAAAGTGTCAGAGCAACGAGACAATTATCTGATTTCTTGACTTGTACTTGCTTTTATCTGGTGAATGGGTGAAGTGCTCTTAGTGCAACCGCCCGCACCATCACGTCCGCTTGCCCCTTCTCTGTCCGCTGTCCGCTGTCCTCTGCCTTTTCTGTTGGCTTGTTAGCAACAGGCGTTTAACGAGACAAATTCGGTAGATTGCCACACTGAAAGTGGCCCGAGGAAATCAACCCTTGACAGGCATTTGAAAATCTCAAAGGAAATATGATCATTGGGGTTTATTGAGGATATTTTCTGCAACCGAAAGTGTGAGACTAGGGAGTTTGTATCGTAAAGGCAAAATATTTAGGCTATTGTAGTCCATAATATTTTAAAGTCTCTTCGAAGGAAAAGCATCCTTCAGTAGAATTTAAAAACCTTGGAGGAATAACGATATTACCTACACGAATTTGAAAAGCGATTGGTGTCAAATTTAAGCTTTTCCATTGAAAAAATAACCTTTAAGAGAATTGGAACAGAAGTCAGAGGCATCGAAACATGAAAAAACATCGTAAAATGTATAATCAGTGTTAAAACACTGGCCGTGTTCACCAGAACTAATCAATCAGTAATCATGTATCAGAAATCAAAAAATTTCTGATGGTCTTCTGGTGAACGCTTTGATGAAATTTTAAGGCAAAACCAAAGTTGTCGTTTCTTATTTTGTCAAAGTTTTTAATATTTATTAAAAAAATTCAAAACAGTTTGGCGCAAAATACTAAATGCAGTGGGAATGAACACAGCGAAAGGCCAGATTTTAAATAATAAATGATACGTTACATTAATCAATAACTAAGACAACATTGTATGCGCATTTAATATTTTATATAAGAAAGTTTAAAGCACTTTTGATAACCATATTCCTTGAAAATACGCAAATTCCAGCGGCTTCTTTCAATTTTTTTTTAGGAAGACCAAATTAATATTAATAAAGTGGTTTCCTAATTAATTTTGTCCAATTTATTTTCAAATCTTGTGTTCTGCTGATTACGATTTGTTGTATCGATAACAAAGCATCACAATCAGAGAATTTCAGCGTGCTATTTTGGTGATGAAATTTTCAGTCATCATAATCACAAAATTTGAAATCATGATTGCTCATCACTGCCGTTCACCAGAATAATCATACAAATTTCATCGATATTCTGTTGTCGATTTGTTCTGGTTTGCAAGTTTGAATGTGTTATCATACTCTGATTAAGGTGAACATTTTCGAGTACTTTATTACCAAAAGAACAAGACAAAAAAATAAAAAATTAAAAAAAAAAATTTTAATTTTTTTTGTCCTATATAATTTTTAAATTTTCCGATCCAAGTCGGCACGGGTTATCATACTCCGATTGAGGTAAAAATGTATTTCCGAGTGCCTTAGGACCAAATGAACAGAACTAGCCCGTATGCGTTTAAAAATAATGACTGAAAAAATAAGGGACACCCCAATCTATATCTGTACGATTGTATAGTTTTCGGTTAATACAGTTTTCAAATGGTTTTCTGGTAGTTTTTTCTACATTTCTGGACTTAACCAGTACTCAGGTTAAATTTATAAACTTTTGCCAACATAAATCCTATGCAAAAGCACCTCCAGCGCGACGACTTAAACTTAAATTTTTTTTTTTTAATTATTGATATTTGGCTTTAAACGTCGAATTAAACCTCTGCCTTAACTGAAAATTAACCGATTCCTTCCCTTACAGAGAGAATGGGAGAGCATTGTGTAATGCAGTCAAGTCACAGCTTAAATGTATCTCGTACACTTTGTCCGTGAGTTCGTTCTCAGCCGCAGCTTTGCTTTAAGTTGTTGCAACATCAACAAACTGTGCCGCCGCAAAATTGCATTAAACAATAATAAAACAATGTAGCGCCAAAACTAAACAACAAAGTGTTAAACTAAAACAGCAGCAACAATCTCGCCCTCTACAAATCTAAGTCTATCTGTCTTAGTCGCTGTTCATCTCGCTCTGGCAAACAAAAACCCTAACCAGAATCCTAACCCGAAACCTAACTAAGTGTGTGGGCAAATTTAAGCGAAAATGTTAACATCTTGTTGACGGAAATGGGCACAATTTGAGTAGACAAGCGACGAGACAGCAGATGCAGAACAAAAGGCGCCGGATTGTGGCATGTGTGGCAAGTGGGATGCGGCATGCGACATGAGGCATGCGACATGAGGCATGTTCGTTTGTGAGTGCGGTTCGTCCTATAGGCAACGTTCCAGAAAACAAATTAGCCTGTCAGCAGTTGGGGACAGGTAATAAAAGTTGTTAAGAGCAAACCCCTTTTTTTAGCATGCCCTGTATTCACTTTGAGAGTGTGTGCAGTGTTGCCAACTCTTCGGGACATGAAAAAGCCAAAATAGCCTTTGAAAATAGCTGAAAATAGCTAAAAAAAAATTTTTGATAGCTAAAAAAAGAGCTAGAGTAAAGAAAAGATATTTTCATTGATTTAATCCAGTGTTTTTTGAATATTTTGATGCAAAAAAATTCTTCAAAGAATTCTAGGAGGAATTGCAAACGAAAATTTGAAAAGTTTCTTCGCTAATATTTTTTATGACTTTTTAAAATTTAATAAAAATTACTATTTTAACCCCTTTTTCTTCCTTCTCATACAAAAAGTGGCTTTTTAGCAATTTTCAAAAAATCATAAAAAATACTAGCGAAGTTATTTTTCAAATTTTTTACAATCACTCTTTTTTGTTTGGGACCGAGGAAAAAAGTTAAAAAATTCACTTTTAGAAAAAAAATTTAAAAATTTTCCATGAGTACTTAATGGGTTAAGGAAATCTGCACATCATTGAAACGGAATTTAAATGAATAGATGATTAAATTAAGATATCAAATTGACAAAGTTAGGGGGTATGAAGACATTAGTGGACCACTGTATATATTTTACGCATTTTCACCGATCGATTCATAAATTGTGATAGATTCAATTGATTTCATAGTTAAAAACGACAAAATTTAATTCTCTTTTGGCTTATCGATGTTTTTGTGCCATTCAAATGGAAAAAATACTACAAAGTGTTTAAGTGTGGCATCGTAAAACATAAAATAAAATTATTTTTGAAGTAGCTAAAATTCCCGCTACCCGCTGTTTTACAATTTATCCCGCATTTGCCAGTTGCAGCCCACTAAATCTGTCGGGAAAATAGCTAAATTGGCAACACTGAGTGTGTGTTTCAAACGTGGAGTTGAAGAAGTCAACGCATATAATAAATAGTCGTTAAGTTTTTAGAGTGAGCATGTTTAGGAGTCATCCACATATCAGCCAAGATATGGCATCTACTAATAAATAATATTATTGGTAGAGTAAGCATAAGTGAAACCGACTAAAGAGTAGTGCTAAATACAATTGGACTAAGCCAAAATTTAAGCGGGATCCTTACAAACCACACTATAAAATACACTCTCCTATCCGATGCGAGAGGTTTTTATATACACTTTAAACACCACTGTTTTATATGTTAGTTACTATATTAGAGATATAAGATTAACTCTATGATCTATCCGCAGATTAAACTTTCTTCTAAAATTCAAAAACCATAGAAAAGTTTATTTGTTTTCGACTATGGAATTCAAGAGAGAACTAGTAATAAATTTGTACTTAATTTCTTTTTAAAATATAGCATATATTTATTTATATACTTTTTTATCTTGCCATTTAAGTATATTCGGGGCTGTTCCGAATTCCGATAACGAGTCGATTTGCCACAAAACGAGTTGATTGCTATTCCGGATTCCGAAAATCGACAATAATTGTCGTTTTCAAAACGTGCGCTGTAGAGTCGTCGGATTTGAAAATAAATGCCCTTTTAAAGCATTAAATTAAATTACTAAAATTATAAACTGAAAATTCTAATAATGTTGCACATTTTTAGAATCGATTACCATCACTATTTCAAGTTTAAGCAGTTGCAGTGTACTTAAAAAAGAATTTTTTTTAAAAGCATCTATAAAATATTTTATGAAAAACGAAACCAAGCTGTTTTGAATTCAACTTTAATTTTTGTTATCGATATCAACCCTCGCAATCGAAAGCTGCTAGAGTTGCTTTAATTGAATAACAATATTTTAACAGTGAAGTTTTAGTCTAAGATACCTTCTATCTGCTATATTCAACCTGAAATACATGAAATTTTCGAAACCGAGTTCGAAAAGTAAAAACAAGCACATTTCGATCGGAATTGGGAACAGCAAATAGTAAAACATTCGTTTCGTTTTTACATTTTGAAAACGCTCGAAATTCGGAACAGGCCTGATTATCTTAGAGACTTGCCGGAAATTTGAAAGAGTTTCCCAAGGATTTTTATGTTTTACGAAAAGTGTGATCGCAACTGATTTTCGGATTTGAAAGAGTGGTGAAGTGGTTAAAGGAGACGTGAACTTACCATGATGGCGGTATAAAATGTTAAACACAATATCACCCAGTCCCAAATTGCTTTAAATGCACAATAATGCAAGAGTATGTGTGGTGGCGTCTTTGGCGCTTCCTGTCTGTACTGTGGCATAATATCGGCACTCAGTGACATCATCTGGAAAAGCATATATGTGGCATATAGTCAATATATATTTGGAAAAAGAATCAGGAAAGTTGCAAGTAAATAAAGTTGTCAGTTAATGGATAAACTTACATGCGCCAGATTCGACTGCTTCGTTGGATCCTTCAGCGTTGGCAAATGAGCGCTGAATTGGCGACTGCGGGTTACCGATCGCGCCAACTTGGCGAATTTCGATAGACCTAAAACTGGAAGGAATAGATTAACTGCTACGATATGGACAGAGACACAAGAGACAGCGACACAAGAAATAAGCGTCAAAAGAGAAAAGACAAATAAGAGAACAAGAGAAGAAACGATAAAAGAGAAAGAGAGCAAATAAAGGCGATAAAGTTGAAAGACAAAAGACAAGCGATAAGTCGATGAATTGTCGATATATGTATGCATATATCGATTAATTAGCGGGTCGATAAGAGATACATATATATAATAAAATAAAAGAAGAAAATTGTAAATCGATACAGACATTAGTTAGTTTATATGTATGCATATGTACAAATATGGCAGAGATCGGTTCAGTTTATCGGATTTTCGAGTAGATTGGAGTATTATACAATGCGTAAGCGTGTGTGTGTGCGTGTGTGTATGCAGGGAGTATGTGGGAGAAACAGAGATAGAGATATAAAGAGAAAGAGAGAGAAATAGTAAAACAGTAGAATGGCTTACAGCTGAGACAGAGACAAAGACAGAGACAGAGACAGAGATAAGGTAGGGCAAACTTTAACAAATATTGCATGCGCAAAAGGGAAAAAGGGGAAGGGAGATAGCATCTGTGTGTGTGTGTGTGTGTGTGTGTGTGTGTGTGTGTGTGTGTGTGTGTTTGTGTGTGTGTATGTTGTGCGGTGTTGTACTGCGGCCAATTCTCGTCTCGCCTCGGATGACTTCGATATCAATTTTGAGCTGAGAGTTTGTGTTCTGGCTGATTGCTGAGTGCAATGATCTCGCTGCTCTACACATATTATAATGTACACACAGAGATAGTATACAGAAAGAGTAAAAGAGAGAGAGAGGGAAAGTGGGACAGTGGGGCTCGGTTCGTAGCAGAGGGACTTACTTACCACCTTTGGTATCCTCGCTGTCGATGGGCTGTTTGAGTGCCGTTATGTCCCGAAACGTTAACAGAAATAACACAACCAAATCCCTTTCGTTGCGTATGGGCGCCACCTGTAGGAGCAGCCATAGCGGCGTTTCTAAGCGAGAAAAAAGTAAAGAAAAGAGAGATAGAGAAAGAGAGTGGAGGGAGAAAGGAGGAGAAGAAAAAAACTGTATGATCGTATTTTGAAATCGTAATAATCAAAATTGACCTCGAAAGTTTTTAAAAAGCTTGTTCTTAAATTCCTTTGCAAAAATGCATTTTATATTATATTTAGCTAAAGAAAATGACATTTAATATTTTAAACACTTTACTTTTTTAAAAAAATGTTATACAGAATTTCAGCTGATCATTCTAAGCTGTCTTTCTACTCCTCACAATTTTCTAACTAGTTTTTATGCTTGCAGGAATCGAGTTCGGAATTTCGTTAAGCAATTTTTGTAACTTAAAATTACACATATTTCAAATATTTATAACAATCATTTCAAGTTAAGCAACTTCTTTTAAAGATATTCACGGATTTCAATGCTGATTTAATTTGCATAACAGAATTTCCTTGATTCCTGGTAGGATTATGAATTTTAAGCTATTCAGAAACTAATATGATTTACTATTTCAATACTATTTTTTTATTCAATTATAATTGATAACCTTGATATTTGAGAGATTTAAAGATAAATCATGTTTATACATATATGTATATCAAACATGATATTAGATTAGACTTATCTCCATGAGCTGTATACAAATTAAATATTCGGCCATCAATTTTGTGTACTGTGAACTTTTGAATTGTCAAAAGTTATTTCTAACAGCAAAGGGATGAGAAAATCATTCAACAATTCTGTCCCCCAGGGTATTCCCGGGTTGCATTTCAGCTGAAACATTTTCATGTAATTAAATTATTGCGATATCATTTGCAAATATCGTTGTTGGACTTATGGGAATTTTAACATTCGCCTTTTTTAGGCTAAACGTTGGCGCTGCAATTCACAGCGCGATTATCGAATTGTAATGCCAGCTAGTGTATTGAATTGGGGTCAACACACACACACACACACACAACTAAAGTTGGAATTGCAAATGTATTCGAGTGCAATTACAGTTATTACGGGCGCGAGGCTCAAAGAACCGTTAAAACGATGCCCGCTGCAAAATGCGCTATGAAAATTAAGCTCACAGACGCCTGCTCTTGACGTCTGTGTGTGTGTGTGTGTGTGTGTGTGTGTCTATTTGGGCTTGTCCATGTGTGTGCTTGTATGTGTGTCCAATCAACAATAATTGCAATTCAATTTGCATTTATATCGCTGTTCACGAGGCGTATGCGCAATTTGGTGCGTTGCAAGGTTTATATAAACGCGAAGAAAGAGAGCGAGAGGAAGAAATGGAAGTCGGACACAGAGGTTTATTTTAGAAGGTAAGGAGGTGTGTGTGTGTGTGAGTTTGTGTATTTGTGTGGTGGGATAGCGCTAAAAGCATAATTATTGGCTAATTTTATGCGCAGTTTGTTGTTAGCATTTCCGCTTCCACTTCCGTTTCCGGCACAGCACCAAAAAAAAAAAAAGACACAAAGACAACTTAGAGTGCTTTGGACAATTGGGACTCGACTAAAAAATACCCTGGCACATGAGGGTATTATTTGAAAGAAGCCATTCAATTTTTTAAACAATTTCCAGAAATTCACGTTTCCATGTGATTTACATGTGTCAATTGTATTTTTATTACTACCTGATCGACTGTAATATTCTTTCCAGTTTCTTGACAAATCGATTCAATTTCAAATGTATTTTTAAAAATTAAAACATTCCTTGATAATTGAATTTTTCAATTGGGCTTTAAACATATTTTCTAAATTTTGTGAGCATCGAATTTTAGAAAACAGTCACAATCAGTCACAATTGTTACAGTCCTTTCTTTTTACGTTTTATAGAAATCAGCGCCCAATTTAAAGAAAACAAGATTAGTACGGAGAAATCCATGAAGTATTCATTTTAAATTTCTTCATACTATAGGTTGAAAAAACCTATTGAGGTCACAACAGGCATAAGAACATGTGTATTTGTGTTTATTACTGGCACAGCAACATGTGTAGATGTGCATGCACTTGATTATGTCTATGTTTGTGCTTTCTTCAGCTATAGGGAAAGAAAAAATAACTTGGCATCTGACTGACAAACAACAATAAACTTATCCACGGCGCCCCAGAGACACCTGTCAGCCAATTCAATTTGCTGAATATCGAGTTGCTGCCGCCACATGGCGTCCTGCCTTGAGGAATTGAAGTCGCCACGAATTGCGGCAACTCTCGTTGGTGCTACGTGCCGCGCTGCTGCTGCACCAATAGCCAATAGGTCAAAGTAATGAAATCTATCAAAATGGAAATGGAAAAAACTAGAGCGAAGAAAACTACCAACACTGTGCTCGAAATGAAAATGCCAACAGACCCAATGGAGACGAAAAGTCGAGCAAGGGAAACACAATATAACCCAGCAAACATTTTTAATCGCCAGAGAGTCTCAGGCGAGTCGCCTAGAAGTTTGAGGCGACATCGCCTTTTCATCGCTTTTTGATCTCCTTTTGTTAGAGAGTGAGCCACTTCCGCGACACTTCGGAAAGACTCTTTTGTGAGTCTTCCAAACGACTCTTCCGCGACTCTCCTAAGAAGATTCGGGAAAATGGCTTACTTTCTAAAAAAGAAAAAGGTTGAGAGACGACCCTTTGACAATTATTTTTTTTTGATTAATTTATTGTTATTAAGAGACACGCGCCAACTAAAGAGCTTTCTATGTCAAAGCAGATTATGTTACAGCGGGGAATCGAACCTCAACATTGAAAGTTCGTTCGGAGTATGACTGGTCGGCAACCTTAGCTAGTGAGCTACGGGACCAACACTTCGAAGTACTAACAAATATCTGAATTGAATGTCTTTAGACGTGGAGCTTATTTTGGTGTTTTTGGTATCTCTAAACAATCGATTGACAGTTTTCTATCGCTAAACAATCGTCTGGGAAGATTCATCTTCTATTGATCTCCTGCTCGACTCGCAGAAGACTCTTTTCGGCGATGGACGATTGTACAATCGCCCAAATGTTTGCTGGGAAGATACGACTCTGTTTATTTGTGTGTGTGTATGTATGTATAAGAGACAGCTGGAGGGCAGTAAAGCTTGAAATTGTAATAAATTACAATTCACATATTAACTATGTGTCAATAAAGGCGTTACTTCTGTACAACTTGGAGTAGTTATCAATATTTTAGAAGGGAAAAGGAGTTGCCTTTTACTCAGTTAGCTATCAAAAGGTTTTTAATTGTTTCCCAATTTTTATTGGATTTTTAAATATGATCCGCAATAGCTTGATCTATGTAAGCAGTATAACTAGCTAGAGAAATCATTTTTGGCATAAAGATTTCCCTGCATATGAGTTATATTGTTCAGATTCTTAACTTACATAAATCTCAATTCGTTGAGTTATCATAACAAAATAAAAGATGCTCAACCATGACCATCTCAAGAACTAAATATTAAACATCTTTCCTGAAACTTTCATATCAATCAGATATACCATTATTATTTAAAGTTTTTGAAAGAAGTTTAAGCTGTTGACCAATCTTTTACCATAGATAGTCTCAGCTCGTAATGAAACATTTCCCAACCCACATTTATTTTCCAAGTTTCACAAGCTACAAAATACTCTGAAAAGTATGCAGTTAATTGAATGGCAGATTGTATTATTGGACGGTCATGACTTTTCCAAAATTCGAACTGCTTAATGCCAAAGGAAATGATATCCGTGCGTGTTCCCAGTTGCAGTCAGAAACAGATTAGATTAACGAAACGTGGAGACTCTTTTGATTTGATAATGAATTATGCATGAACATCGATTGCCGTGCTGACAACTGCCATGATGGAGCACTCACATCCACACTCACAAGCACACTCACTCGCACACTCACTCGCACTCACAGCTATGCATGTGAATATGTTGCAGTTGATTTATGCACATTTCACCCAACAGTTTCTGGCCCCAGAACAACAAACAGATGTCCATCAAATTATGCTGGCAGGCAAATCTTTTGGTTTTCCGTTGCAGACGAAATGCAGAGTTCAGAGTTCAGCGTTCAGAGTTCAGAGTTGCGAGTAATCAGTACGTAATTCAGTACTCAGTATTGTGTATATATGAATTAACTGTGAATGTACCTTGGTTTTGTGCCTTGCCAAACTGCGAGAGGGCGCAGCCACATTGCATATCTGTAATTTAATACTCGAAGGTGTTAATCCATTAATCGGCGACTGGGCTATTGAATTTCGAGCGTACATACTTATAAACATACTATATACAGTATACAATCTGCCTACTTTGCTGTTAAAACGCAGCTTCACACGCTGCTGATGATGAAGAGGTGGAAAGAAGAGAAGGTGAGAGGGAGGAGCATTTAGCGGGATGGGGAGCTTACTTGATTGATGGGCGCCACTCAAAAATTGTTGCGTCAACTCAATTTGTTTGCATTAAAGCAGCTGTCCCGCTGGCAGGACAGCACAGGCAACTGGATGAAAACGAGAGCAGGTTGATGGCAAAAGTAGCAAGTGGCGAGTGAAATGTGGAGTGTGGAGTGTGAGTCGGATTAGATGGGGCGTGAGTTATGAAGGGTCATTGCGCCCAGCCAAGGCGGGCACAACAACACGAAAGCACAAAGTGCAACAATTTATTACGAGTAGGGGACGAGCATTAATCCTAATCTGTCTCACAATCAAATTGGGGTAGCAACCCAACAAAAATTAGCTGACGTGTGCTTTGATATAGGTCTGACTACCCAGATATATAAAGCAATTTAGCAAGCACATATCAAACTGGTTACGTTTGCCTACGCCAATTATTTATTTATATTGTAATTTGATACATTGAAGGAGTTGAAGTTCACTTACTGTTCTTCTTGTAGAGCAATATTTCGAATTGATCCTGCTGCTGATTCTCCAGCGTATACTCCAGCCGTCCCACCGTCTCCTTGTCTGTCAGCTCGCCGTACATGAAGCCGCATCTGCGTTGTGGGAATACATAAAACAGAATATCGCACATATACGAGGTATTATTCTTGATTTGTTCAAGGTTTTGTCACACTCACACACACATACGGACACACACAGACACACACATTAAGCAGTTAAATGCACACACACATTACACCAAAGAGAATTTCAATTAAAACATGCCAAAAAAGACGAAAAAAATATACAGACAAGGAAGAGGAACATTTAAGCAGAGTTAACCAAGGACCAAGAACACTGCCACTTAGACATTGAATTATAAAGTAAATAAATAAAGTATATCTTCAAGACGCCGAAGATTTGATACCCTTGCAGAGTAAAGTATCACAATGTAACTATTTCTGAAAATCCTGTATATCAAGCACATCAAATTTCAGTCATATTAAAAAAGAGTAAATTTTATAGTTCGTCATATATTTCTGGGTACAATTATAATGCCCCTCTGCAAGCGTATAAAAAAACATGTTGTTTTGCTCGACATCAATTAACATTTGCATTTCATGCTATCGATTTGCTGATTGGACTATTCGAACTATTGCAAGTACAGTCGAACTTCTGATGGAAGCTCAACTGTACCATTTTTAAATTGAACTCATTCAGTATTATTT
Organism: Drosophila suboccidentalis; assembly: GCA_037043435.1. Taxonomy (NCBI): domain Eukaryota; kingdom Metazoa; phylum Arthropoda; class Insecta; order Diptera; family Drosophilidae; genus Drosophila; species Drosophila suboccidentalis. The sequence continues at coordinate 1,723,786 of JBAMBK010002349.1, forward strand.
CAAATTATATTGTTCTAGGAAAAGCAAGCTTTAATATATATTTTTTTTATTTATGTAGAGCTACCGTATAATGTAAAATTACAAGCTAGCTTAGAGTTACGGAGCAATGGCGGCTAAGGCCTTCAGCTCTGGGTTATGTATTTACATGAGAAGCTTTAATATATTTATTGCTTATTCTGCGAAAAGTGATATGCGTATTTGTGAATAATAATTGGAGAAATGATAATCAGAACTGTGTTCTTCTTTTATTAAATGAACTTGTGGGACATATACCAAAATATCTGCTCAATATTCACTATTCAATCATATTTTTGTGGCTGTTCCAAAAAGTATGCTATACTTTGGCACAAGCTAAAGCGAATTTGAAACCGTCTCTTATTTTTTGGGTTTCTTCTCGACTTTTCAGACCTGTTTCTTAAATGACTTTCAAATCGAGCAGAGCTTTCTCATTATTTCTTTAGAAACAATAATGTTTTTTTTTAGTTATGTGAATTTGATGCAATACATAAGAAATTTGAAATAGTTGCTTAGTTTAACAATGCATTTTAGTAGAGGATTAGTGACGGATTCTATTTTCTAAGCGGTATACACGAGTTCCACTTCAAAAGCGGTTCGCATTCAAAAATGATATAGGATATGAAGAATTTCACTCTCTCGGATTAATTGAGTTTGCGGTGAAGTCGAGCACTCTGTGTGATGTACTCTTGGCCAATTTCGTCATGCACTGTTTTAGCCGCAGCAGCGGGCCATTAATATTGCCACGTTGACACTGGAATGGCTCGCAAGCACGAGTGATGTTCCAAATTACCATATCGTATGCCATATACTTGATGCTAGCTGCTGGCTGGTTGTCTACTTTTCCACTGCAGATGCTATCAAGTTCAAGCAAAAGTGCTAAAAAGTAACTTGAAAAAATAAAAGGAGGCAAAGCGAAGCGAAAACCAACAAAATACAAAATGGAGAATGTTCAAAATGAAAAAATGAAGGAAATAAAAAATATGAAAAGAAAAGAAAATGTTGCCAAGGCAGCGCACGTGCTGAACTAAAACAACTAAGAAAGCTTTAGTCGAGAGTACCCGACTAAAAAATACCCTGCGCCTAGGCGTTTAAATATTTTTAATACTAAACTCACGTACATATAGTACATCTAAAGCCCCAACTGTAAATATAACGTCACCGACAAATTTCCAACAATATTGTACAATTTCAGTGCATTAGTAAATAAAGGTCCAACGCAGTGATATCATATCCAAGAAACCGCAAATAAAATAAATAAATAAAATTTAAGGAAATGGCTCTAAAATTGCTTAATTTACTTAGTATTATAGTACTTTGATTTGCATAGGTGAAAACTAAGAGAAAGAAAACAAATAAAATAATCAGGCTAAGGTCTTTTTCTGTAAAACAAAATATGTCAAAACAATTGCTCGATATACTGTATACTCTATGAGGTCTGCCATGCCTCGTTCTGCCTGTCACATATATTATGTTCATACTGTCTCTCAAAAATTTAATATGCCCTCGACGCAAGGTATAAAAAGTGTTGCATGCTTTTAGGGCGCGCGCGAAAATATGCAAAAGTGGCCAAGCGCTAGCTGAAGCGGGTGAAACGGGTGAAGCGGGCGAAACGGATGAGCGAGTGCAGTTGAGTGTGAGGAGAGAAGAGAGCGCGCGATTGCAATGACGTCAGCAGTCAGCAATGGCGGATGGCAAATGGGAATGGGAATAGGAATGGGAATGTAAATGCATAGGCAGAAACAGAGACAGAGACACAATAAAAACTGTTAATTTGTGTTTGGGCTGTTGTTGTAGCTGTCGCAGTTGTTGTTTTATTTGTTGTTCTTGTTGCTGTTGCTGCAGTTGTACTTATGTTTGCATGTATTTATTTATGCCAGCACAAAGGTTCAACAAACTGCGACGGCGACAGCGACTGCGCTGTCGGCAGCAATGTTGAAGCGCTTTGGCGACGTCACGGGCAAAAAACGCAAAGCGACTCATTTCCGCTCCGCCGGCCATTTTGTGCAATGAACTGTTTCTGTGTGTGATATGTATGTGCATATATCTATGTGTGTGTGTGTGTGTGTGTGTGTGTAATAGCCGCGCTTAGGCACAAAATTGGGTTACAAGGCAAACACAAAAGCCTGGACACGTTACGGCAACTGAGAGAGAGAGCGAAGACAGTGGCAGAGAGAGGGAGGGAGAGAGAGAGAGAGAGAGGAGAAGAGTAGTAGCTAAGGCTCCACTCAATGCACTCAAAACTAACAGTAGATCAGCAGGGTCAAGGGGAGCGGGGGTACGAGTTAAAAGGCGCCACAAACTGCTGTAATGGCAAATTGAAAGAAAGTGCGCGCAGTTAAGCAAACAACAACAACAACAACACAAAAGCAACAACAACAACAACAAAATACATAAGCAAACAAACAAATAAATAAACAGAAAGAAAAAAAAAGATTTTCATGTTTTTTTTTTTTGGTCAACCTTTTGCTTGGGTTTCTTTTTACTCGCGGTCACAGCAAGAAAGTAGGTCAAAGCGCAGCAACAACAAAAAATTCACACACACACACGTTCATAGAAAAGAAGCAGCGAGAGGGAGAGAGACAGATAGAGGGCAAGAGAAGGACGGAATGAGGCAGTCAGCTAAGCGGTAGATTGGCATTACAAAAGTTTGGCCTCAACTGCTGACCAGAAAAGCGCCGAGAACAGAACAGAAAGATAGGCGACAGAGGGCAGGGGACATGGAGGGTCACAGGGGGTCACGGGGATAAGGGGCATGGTTTGCTAGCGTTGCATACGGTTTTTGTTTGGCCAACGGTTGTGGCAATTTTTGCTTGCAAATTACAAACAATTCGCTGGAGATTTCCAACAATAGTTCACCATGTTGGCCCTTTTTACAGTTTGACAGGCACTTGAGCTACGGCTACTGCAACACGGCCGCGAGCTGTTGCTGATTTATGTTGCCAGCTGCAACAACGTTGCATGCAAATCAATTTGCCTCTATCGGACATATGCACATCAAATTAGCAAATCTCGTTCGCCACAATTTCTCCTTCAAGGCACTTGGATAGAGACTCCGAGTCACAACAGTTTCTAATTAAGCCCGTGCTATTAGCATACAAGGGTATATTTTCATGGCAACGTCAGGATACTTTGCAGACCTCCTCATGTATATTGGATTGTATATGCTTAAGATTTCTAACACAATTTTAAGGGTTGCCATCACGTTTTATAATTATGAGCTATACCAATTAGTTGCGTCAAGATCGGTTAAATAACTATAACGTTAGTAATGATTGTTTTTAGTTTGTCAACAACGCGAGCGCCTAAATGTATGCTGTAAATTGTATACCGTTTGAGTCGGAAATTCATAAATGCCATTAACATTTATTTAAATTGAGTAACGGATATTTTATAGTCGAAGACTTGCTTTCAGTGCTCTTATTATTATTATTTTTTCTTTTCTTTCTTTTTTTTTATTTTTGGCTTTTTGTTCCATTAAGTGCATTAAGGCTGACAGCATGTTTTTAACAAAAGGGGGCATGCCCCATCTCGTATGTGGCAACAATGAGTTATGCCCTGTGCGCCCAGCGGAACAGTGGACCGGAAGTGCAGATGTTTTCTTGAGTCCAACTTAATGCGTTGATAAATGGACAGGAGACTTCGGCTGGCTCTGCAGATTCTGCAGATTTTAAATGGGCGTTGGTTTTTGGCCTTAACAGAGCTTGGTCAATCCGCTTGGCTGTTAGCCACAAATACGCACAAGACATTTTTGATCCGGGGGCATTTCATTCTTAACTGTTATTTATTGTTTCATCTGTCGAAGCTGAAGTAGGGATGATAAGTAGTTGAATCTACAGATTGATTCAGTTTGTCTTGTGACTTCCCAAGCTTTGGTTTTTTCAAGAAATCTTCAAAGTTAGGAGGAGTTTTGGATATTTGGGGACATCTAATGATTAAAATGTAAACTTTATAGGCATAAATATCTAAGTAAAGCTACAATAACAGCAAATGGCATGCAAATAATTATGAAACAAATTCAAGCACTGAGTTTTTAATGAAAAGCTGTATGTGTTGGATAGTGTTTAGTATTTTTATGGTATTTTAATAGAATGATTGAGACACGATTGAGCGCGCGCTGAGCAGCAGCTGTTGATCGCAGGAACAATACTTAAACACTTAAACATATACATTTATATACATATATTAATTGAGAGAGAGTAGAGAGAGAGAGAGAGAAAGAGAGAACAGAGAGAGAGCGAGAGTGAGAATAAATTGGCAATACGTACACATACCTGCACGACTTCTGCATGACCTCGGCACGGTTATAGCCGCTGATCTTGCAGAAGGACTCATTGCAGTAGACGATCGGAAAGTCGACGATTTGTGCGTTGGCCAACAAAAACGAGCTGTCCGCTGAAAGAGAGAGAGACACAAAATAGAGAGAGAGAGAGAGAGTTAGTTGAAGTTGAAGTTGATTTAGGAATAACACAAGCTTAGTTTTCTTTATAATCCTCCATTCAAATTTGGGTCGAGTTACAAAAGTCGATGGCCAAAAAGGATATTATACCCGTTATGGGATAATTGAGTAAAATAAAAAATTAACAATGGGCATTTCCAGAAAAAGGTCCACCTCGCCCAAAAACGAAAAATTGATTAAAAACTCACATCTTGTGAAATTTTCTTCCAAAAATGTATTCAAGTTATTTATTTAAGCATTATACGATAGAAGAAACTCAATAGGATGAACATATAGATTCTGCATTGGAATAAATTCACTTTTTCTATACTTTTGCCCATTTTCTTAAAAATTGACTTCCAAAATGAACCGTTTGTATTTTAACGATCACACATGAACCATTTTAATTCTTAGAAATATATTGAAAGTTTAATTTAAAACAAGTTTTACAAGCTGTTTCCGATATACAGAATAAAATTTGATGAACAAATTCTTGGCACAAACTAGGTGGAAATCTTGTCACGTTCGCGATGTCGTCTTACAAATTACTAAGAAAACTTGTAAAATAAATAAAATTATAGTAAGTTATCAAAAATGGAAAACTTCATTATTTTATTGTGATGTAAGATATTTTCTTCCAAATTACTCGCCACATTTCGCAGACTTTCGCATTTGTCAAGATGAAGTCGAACATGACTTCCATTTTTCGTCGCGTTCGCGATGCATTGTTTTCTATAAATAACTAAAAAACGAAAAGTCTTCGAAGCTAGTCTTTTATCATAAAAAATAGTTTTGATAAAATGCATTAAACACGTGAGAAAACATTTTTGAAAATGTCAATTTTTGGCATTTTTTTATTAATTTTCGCGATCCTGGAAATATCTATATAATTTAATGTATAGTAATACAATAAAAAGGAGAGTAACAACAATAGAAGTCTATCAACTTGACTACGATTATTGATAACTGTCAAGAATGCTCGTTTTAAATCAATTTATATACTTATATAATATGTATAGTTTTAATCTATATATCAAGAACACATAAATGTATTTGTTTTTAAGCCCAATTGTCTCTTTAATAAAACTTTACAAAAGGACGCACGCTATCAACTTTAAATGCGATTATAGATAACTGTCAATTTTAATTTGAATATCATTTTAATATTAAAACCGTTGATACAGATCAAGAATACATATGTATATGTAGGTATGTCATTTATTTGAAGCCCAATAATCTCTCGTATGTTGGGACAAAGCTTAATGAAAGTGCTCATGCCATCAACTTCAAATCTGATTATCGATAACTGTCGCATGCAACACTGAGCTTTGTGGACAAATTACCAACATGTTTTTTGAGCCGCCTGCCAATCTGTCAGACTGTCAATTCCATGTACACACATGTAGTTGCAGTTGTAGTTGTAGTTGTAGCATCTATCAAAATATTTGCGCGTAATTGGAACATTTCAAATGTTGTCATTCATAATAAAATGCCATTTGAGTTGAGCTCGTTTCGGTTTCAGTTTAGTTTAGTTCAGGCTTAGATTGATTCAGTTCAGTTGAGTTGAGTTGAGTTGAGTTCAGTTTAGTCAGTCAGTCTAATGGCGGTTGCAATACCCTCGTTTTAGCCAAGTTAGTTGCAGGTGGAGCGAGTAAACCACGCGCTGGCATCACCTGCCTTCTAAAATGCCATTGCCTGACTTCTTGTTTGTCTTGTTGTTCCTATTTTTTAGAGCCATTGTTGTTGTTTCCATCATTGCAAGTAATTGTCGTTATTATTGTGGCACACACGCACACACATACACACATGAATTGAAGTCAATTGTTGTTCAATTGTTGTTGACTGGAACTAGTAAGTAGTTCCGTAGCCTTAAGCTCCTAAACTTGTTCAGTTTAACAACGTTTGTGGGGCAAACATAAAAACGAACCAAATATTATTTAAAGCACATTCAGAAAGAAAAATGCAACTCAAAATTAAGCAATTTAATGGAACAAAATACAATCTTATGTACGTAGAGAAACTGAAAGAGAAACTGTCAACAGGGATGACAGCTGTGATTAAGTATTATTAGTTTTGGATTCATGAAAGTGACAAGCGCGCTTAATTATGAGTAATTAAAAAGAAAAATATTATACATATGTATACAGAATTTCCACACCTCTTGACATATTATTTTGATCAACAATTTATTTTGGGAAATTGGCAAAAACTGTTTTTAAATTAAAAAAAAAAACACCTCAAAACTCAAGTTTGTTTTAATACTTTTATTGAATTTGAAATTTAATATTTTATTAATATTTTTGTTATATTTTTTTACATAATGAATTTAGGATTTGCTACAAAGGAATTATAGGTTTTTTTTTTTAAATTAAAAAAATAAACACCTCAATACTCAAGTTTGTTTTCATATATTTATTGAATTTTAAATTTTATATTTTATTAATATATTTATTTTTTTTTTTAATTATTAATTAAGGATTTTTTTACAAACGTTGTATTTCCTATAATCAATTTAATCTGGAAACTTCATTTATTTTTAAAAATAATTATTAAATTACTACAAGTAATTTTCGTTATTACTCGTATTGATTAATTTTTACTCTTATAAATTATTTTTATATTCAATTAATATATCTACATTTCGAATTGCAACGAGTTATTTAAGAACTTAATAAGTTCATTTGTATTCTGAAGTGTCTGCTTCTATCTTTCTTTCGCTTGTAATTGACGAACTAGTTCTTTGGAATCAGTTCCGCAGCTAATGAAAAGAGCTACAAATATGACAGCAGCAAATTGCAAAATTTCGACATGCGAGAATTGTGCAGTTCCAAACTTAAACTCCAAGTGGTGTGTGGCATGAAGGGACATCTATTGACACTCGGCGGCGAGAGGGGAATGGGAATGTGGTGTGGTGTGGTGGATTGAGGTGAGATGGGGTTGAGTTGGGGTTCAGTTGGGGTTGAGTTGGAGTGAACTTGCCGTGTGCAGTGACATGCACAACACAGTAACCCACATTCACATTCAAAATCGCATTCACATTTACATTCAAATACAGTTGAACTTCCCTAACTCGAACAAAATCGAGTGGCAATTTCATACAATTCTGCTTCCGTAACTCGAATAAAAATATTGGCCCGTGCTAATGTAAGTCGAATTTTTCGGGAAAATCCTCAATAAAGTTTCTTTTTTCGTTTCTGTCTTTTACTTTTGCTACAGGATCGTGTGGATACGTAATATTGATATATAATACATTAACATATGGTGATGCAATATGATAGAATATGGCATCAACAATTACATTACTTCTTTACTTCATTACTTCTTTGTTAGCAAGATTATTTAATTATTAAATATTTAAACTTATTAGTTAAGTAATCGAAAGTGGACCAAATAAATTGAAGTGGCTGAAAAATGTGGCATCTCAGCAAAAACAGTTTTTGGTATTTTAAAAAATAGTAAACTAATTATGATGTCATTTGAATCGGGAACTTCAAAAGAACGAAATACCCAATTTTTGAGAATATCGACAAGTCTTGAACAAACTGGAATCTGTTTTTGTTGAAAATAACAAGAAAAATTTTCAAATTTGAAATGTATTTATGAATGAATGAAATTGTAGTTTCTGTTAAAAGACTTTACAAAAATAATTCCCCAACTCGAAGTCTCCCTAAGTCGAACTTGTTCTTTGGATAATGGGGATTCGAGTTAGGGAAGTTCGACTGTATTCACATTCACATGCACGTGGCTAGCCAATGAATATGTACGAGTGTATGAGTGTCGAGTGTGAGTGTGAGTGCGAGTATGAGTGTTAAAAGAAGACAAAAAAGAAAGTACAGAAAATATATGCACATGCAATCGGTCGACGTCGCAAAATGGGTAAATGCATATTTATGTGATATGCTGTTGTTACTACACTTTTCACCAATACACGCACACACACACACACACACACAAAGGTACACACTCAGACAGACGCTTGCGTTTTTACGACATCAACAAGGATATCAGCAACAACAACATCAGCAACAACAGCAACAACAATAATAGCAACAACAACAGTTGCTACTTTGTAGTGTCAACAGTTGCCGTGCTGCCGGCATTCCCTCTCTCTCTCTCTCTCTCTCTCTCGCCATCTCCTTCTTCCCTCCTTACTTTGCTCACCGCAATTCTCTCGTTTCTCTTTCCCCGCCATCCTTAACTGTTGTGTTCATTGCGGGTCGCAGAGCGTGCCCTGAATCTTGTTGGATATCTCGTTACACGGAGTTCATTTCGTGTTTTGTTTGTTCACGAACAAACACGACAAGCTATTCAAGAGGTGGGCAGTGAGCTCTAGTTTTCCGACTATATTCCTATTTCATTTATCGTTTATCGATAAGCAGCAAAATATATTGAAAAATTACCATGATTATTTAACTTTAACTTAAACTTGCACTTTTTTAATTTTTAGCTATCGAATTTAAGAAAATTTAATTTTAGAAAATTTTTCAACATGTTTTTTTTGTGCAGCAATTGCAGAGACAGGAAGAAAGAGAAAATTGAGTATTTGATAGTTATGAGTTACACAACAAAATTGTTCTCTTTAGCTATATTCAATATTGAATTGTATTCAAGACTGCACTAATTTCATATGCAATTTTAAATTAAATATTATTTAATTCTTTTGATCGAAAAACTCAATTAAAAGCACGGATTTCATTCATGGATTGCGATAACAAAAGATATATAAGTGCGTGTCACGATTGAGTAACGTGTCGATATTTAGTCTACACGCACCCATCTCCAAATGTTACGCTATGTTATGCACTCGAGTATATTTGTTATTATGGTGGCACTCACTCACTTAAGGTGTGTGTGTGTGTGTGCGTGGTCTGTGTGTGTGTGTGTGTGAGTATGTATTTATATCTGTGTGCGTGTTTGATTTTGCCATTATGTCAACGTCACTACATTTTACTATATCAACTGCCACTCGGCGAGTGTTCGCTTGGCCAAGTAAACTAAGAGACGAAGGGACGAAGGGAACGAAGGCTGTATCGGGGGTGGGCGAGAAGGCGTGGCAACTCTATACAACACCTAATGGCATTCAAAGCTCTTGGCCAGCAAAGTTTTGTAATTTGTTTGGGTCATTTGACAGACGCGATTTCTTTTTAAGCTCAAGAGGCGTTAGTTGGACACCAGGTTGATCCACTCTCCTATAACATAGTATGGATGGAGAATGCGAACTGGGCTTAAAGTAGAGCAGAAAAGGGATTGCAACTTTATGGACAGTTCGATTACGGCAATACGGTTAAATAGTTACACATATAGAGTTGAGCTCTTTCCCTTAAAGCATTCAGAGATTAGAAGAGCTAGAGCTGGCAAATTTGGTATGTGAATTCTTAAATGTGAACTCTTATCATAAGTATAATTCACATCTTAAAGTCTATGTTGCTTCATTTCCACTTGCACTTCGAACGTTCTCATCGAACTCGGAGTCTAGAAGAGCTAGAGGTATGAAATTTGGTATGTGCATGCTTAAATGTGAACTCTTATCATAAGTATAATTCACATCTTAAAGTCTATGTTGCTTCATTTCCACTTGCACTTCGAACGTTCTCATCGAACTCGGAGTCTAGAAGAGCTAGAGGTGGGAAATTTGGTATGTGGATGCTTAAATGTGTACTCTTATCGTTTGACTCTGACTTTGACGTCTATGTTGCTTATTAACGACTAATTTCTTAAACGTTCTCATCGAGCCCATTTACAAGAAAAGACAGAGTTGGGAAATTTCCCATTAGACTCTGAGACTATCTAATATTCTGATATTGTTTTTTATATTCTATCTTAATAATTGTGAACTCCTCTAAGAACTCTGAGATTATTTGAGCTAGAGTTAAGAAATTTGGTATGTAGTTTGTCAGTTGTGTAATCTTTTCATATGATCACTAACTTCAAGTCTTCGCCTATCAATTTATATTCTTTCCATAATCCATTGTTTCCTTTAAACTCACAGGCTATTCGAGCTAGAATCCTTAAAATGATTATAAAGATCTTAAGATGTTTATTCTTGTCATACAATTCGCTTTGTCAACTCTATGAATCTTCTTGCACATTGACAGCTCATTTCTTCCCATTCAATGCAGAGACTTTGAATGTAACAATTAACAAATTGTTGTTTGTATCTTTTCAGAAGTACAACATTAATGCTGAGCTGCACTTGGAGCCACATTTGGTGTCAGCTGGCAACAAATGATGTTGTCTAAATGTCGAAAAGTGGCTCATAAAGGTCAACTCTGTGTAATTAATGTGAATTTGATTCAGGCAAAAAAACAGAAAGAACAGCAACAATTACAATGACCATGATGATAAGAAGAGGAGCGAAAGCAATTTAATTATAATAATATAATCATTAATTTAAAGCAGAGTATGATTTTTAGTTGGCTGGTTCTTAAGAGGATTCAGCAGGATTCAGGAGGATTCAGCAGGACACCATGTGACAGCACAGTTGAAATGTCAGCAAAAGGCAGAGCTCGTGCTTCCTGCCTGGGGCATGATTGATGACCTGCTGTCACACACTGAGAGTGAGAGAGAGAGAGAGAGAGAGAGAGAGAGAGAGAGAGGGAGAGGGGAAGACACACCTCACAGCTCGCTTGTTCAATTATCCGTGTGCCACACTTACATTGTATCAAGTTTGTGGCAAAGTCGTTGATTGATTTGAATCCAAATTTCGATTTTTGGCATTTGTTTTTTGGTTTGGTTTTGTTTTGGGTGAGTTTTACGTTTGTGGTCGCTACACTTGTTAAGTGGTGTCCATGTGGTTACTTTGGCTACAAAACTAGTCCATTAACTAAATGCCACACACACACATGTACATACATATATATATATCTGCTGCGTGTGTGTGTGTGTGTGTGTGTCTGTGTTAGTTTCTGCAAAACTTTCATTTCCGCATCGCCTCCTGTTGAAGCCGTTTTGTGTCATTATTTTCTGTGGTTTTCCATGCATTTTCCATGCTTGTTGTTGTTTGGCTTTTGTTAAGAGCTTGCCACATGCAACAGCACACACTCACAAACACACACACAGTCATATACACCTATACACACACACACACACTCACTCGCACACAAACAAAAGCTGGTTTTAATGACATTAGTGTGCGGGAAGGGAAAAGGGAATGTGCCTTGCAATTATCCTTTGTACACCAACACACACACACATATTACACATACCTTCACACACAAGTGGGCACTGACAATCGCCAGCTACCCTTCCCCCCTTCCCCTCTCCCTTCTCCTCCTGCTCTTGAGCAGTTTTTCTCCTGGCTGACGATTAGGCCCCACAGTTGGCCAACTGGGCATGTCATTTGGCTTCCCTTCCCCTCTCTCTCTCTCTCTCTCTCTCTCTCTCTCTTTATAGTCTCTTTCTCCCTCTCTCCCTTTGTCTCTTGCCCATTTCAGCTGCTGCACTTTATTCTCTTGCCTTAGTTGAGTGCATAAATTTTATTGTCCGAAATGTATAAAAATGAATGGGAAAGCAAAACCCCTTTTAGCAATGCGATTTAATTACATGACAGTGTGGCAGGTGGAACGCTGAGACAGAGCTAGCAACAATAATAAAGAGAGCGAGAGCGAGAGCGAGAGAGAGAGAGCTTTGGCGAAACAGTAGAGCTCAAATCCCTGGGGCAAGCTTCAGGCGAATTGCAGCAGCCTGGCAAAGTCGAACTTTGCAATCCTCCATCCTCCATTCCCCTGTCCCTATACCCCGCCCCTCCTGCTACCATTATATGCTGCCCTCTGCCCCCTTCTACCATTCATCTAAAATACAATCTATGCTCGCTTCATTCACTCCCCCACGGCAACCATTTTTCACTTTACTTTATCATCTAATGTCATTATGTATGTGTGTGTGTGTGTGTGTGTGTGTGTGTGTGTCGCACTTGGCTTTGTTATTAAATTTGCATAATTAAGTGCGAACCTCCACACAGTGCGAGCGTTGAATTATTATTATTTTTTTTTTTTTTTTTTTTTTTTTATAATTAGAAATTTGACACAGTCCGAGAAGGGAAAACAGCCCAAGGGGAGAGGGAGGGAGCGGGGAGAGACAGACGAGTTTCTGTTGCATATTTTATGGTGTCTTCTACGCAAACACAAATAATGATAACAAGCCAAAGCAACGGCTAATCAACGCTTGTCGACCAAAAGATACCCTGTAAATAGGCTTAAAAATACGTAAAAAGACTTTAAAATCTCTTAGAAAGTTGAAAAACAAACCCAAATCTTATTGTTATTCTTCTTTTATCTTTAACAATTTCAATGTATAACTTTTAAGCCTACATGGAATATTCACTGGACTGTAATAATTATAGTTCTTTTAATATAAGTTTTGAATTCAAATTTGTGTCATCGTATTTTTGCTATTTTCTTAGAATATTTTTTATTTCTATTTCGATTTGTATTATACAAATTTTCCATTGTTATAGTAACATTTAGAAATAAAAGTTAAAATATGATTTGATAATCAAATTTGAAGTTCTAATATTATTTCAAAATTGTTATTCATTTAATTAAGAGTTAAAATAATAATAAATGAACTTATAATTCAATATTAAAATAACAATTGTTATGTTTCCAGGATAAACTCGTCACTCTGCTTCTATTACGACTAACTTAAAATTGAAGGTCTTAATTAACCTGGTCGGAATTGTACTTTTTCAACATACATAACATATGTATTTCCAAGTCATTTAATGGCCATTAAATATGCAGTAGCTACCAAGTTGCTCAAGTTGTGCCAAAGCGCGTATTTACCATTGACAGATGTCTCGGATTGAATTATATATATGACATTCATTAAGGGAAACATTCACGAAATTAAGTACAATTTCATGCATTAATATTTATATGTTCTTAAGTCAAATAAAGTAAGACAAAAGGGAAAGTGGAAACTGCGAACTCAGCATACAACAACAACAACAACAACAACAACAACAACAACAAAAATAAATAATACGAATTCTTAATCAAAGTTGCCCATACATACTATATTTACACAAACAATTTATTATTCATTTGCGATGAATTGCAGCATAATATTAATTCAACTGAATTTCAAAGTTTTCTCTCGATTTTTCACTAATGGGCATGTAATTTGTTTGAAAGTGAATTAATATTTAATTGCATATAAATTAAATTCATAAGCACTTAACTCAAAAATAATTCCAATCAACACTTGCTGATTAATATTTAATCTTATTCTGTTTGAAGCTGCTCGAATGATTAATAACCGAAGTTTCTCAGTTTTCTTATAAGTTTTCTTGCTGGAATTTAGTAGCAACTTTTGTACAATAAAATCAATTTAGTTTATTTCATTTGAAATAAATAAATATATAACTAAACAAGCGAACGAACGCTGAAACAACCTTATGATTAAATGTGACAACAATTTGAAGTTTCAAAAGTCTTAACAGAATAAGATATGGGCATTTCCAGAAAAAGGTCCACCTCGCCCAAAAACGTTTAATTGATCAAAAACTCACATCTTGTGAAATTTTCTTCCAAAAATGTATTCAAGTTATTTATGTAAGCAATATACGCTAGAAAAAACTCAATAGGATGAACATATAGATTCTGCATTGGAATAAATTCACTCTTTCTATACTTTTGCCCATTTCCTTAAAAATTTACTTCCAAAATGAACCGTTTGTATTTTAACGATTACACTAAGTAAGAGAGTAAGATTGTTAAATTTGATGAACAAATTCTTGGAACTAGAACACGGAAATAGAACACGTTCTATTCCATCGGTGAGCGATGGTGAGCGACACGGACGGTTTTGTGACAAAAAGTGTCGGTGAAAAAGTGCTCGTCTGAATGGGGCTCAAAGTGGAAAGCTGCATTATTTTATTATGGCTTAAGAGTATTTTCTTCCAAATTACTCGTCACATTTCGCAGACTTTCGCATTTGTCAAGATGAAGTCGAACATGACTTCCATTTTTCGTCGCGTTCGCGATGCATTGTTTTCTATAAATAATAAAAAAAACGACAAGTTTTCAAAGCTTGTCTTTTATCATAAAAATAGTGTTGATCAAATGCATTAAACACGTGGGAAAACAGTTTTGAAAATGTCAACTTTTGCAACTTTTTTTTTCAATTAAAGACGTACAAATGTCGCGTTCTCGATCCTGGAAATGATTGGTCAAAAAACTGCATTAAACTGATGGTTCCGATTTGTTAAATCTATGTCCAAAAATGGCTTTTTGACTCTTTGGCATTTTTTTTGTAAATTACAATTTTGGTCAAAGACAATATTCATCAAAGCCTCCAGCTATCAACATTTTATAAATACTTTAGTCAACAAATAAATTAGATTCATAGGCGACTTTATGCAATGTTCTCGTCGTTTGTTTTTGTGTTGACACCGACAAACTGTTGTGGCACACCTCGCTAACAATTCCCACAGCTGCTGCACAATTTGTATTTTTTTGGCTGCCGGAAAAAATCAAAATTTATATATTCAGTTTTGCGCCGTTTTAGCCGCAAATTTGATTATATTGGCCAAAATATTGCAAAATTGTGTTGCCTACTTTACGGACAATTTGAGTTGTTGTTGTTGCGGTTGCCATTTGCCAATTCAGGGTCAATTGTGTTTTCGTGCAGCCAGTGCCACGCCCAGTCATCATCATCCAGAGGCGCAGACAGTGTGTGGGGGGAGGGGGGGTGTCACAGGTCACATCAGGGAATCATCATTTACATTTGGAAACCAAAAACTCAAATTATTGCCATTTTACGGGACAGAGTGGGAGTACGAGTTGTGTGTGAGTGTGTGTGTGTAGCAATTACACACACACACACACAGGCGGCGCCATTGATTATCATGCTTGGCAGTTTTTTGCTGAAGTTTTGTCCTCGTTCTTTGCCTCATACTCTTGATCACTTGCCAATGCGTGTGTGTGTGTGTGTGTGTTGCCTTGTGGCAGTGGCAACATATTTGCTGCCCACCCTAAAAATAGTTGATTGCGTAAACTTTTGGCTAAAAGCAACAACAACAACAACAACAACACTCGAGCGGCAACTGTAGCCAAAAATCCCGCAAAACTTTTCTTGTTGGAGAAAATGCAAGCGCCACTTTTGCGTGTGAGTTTCTGTGTGTGTATGCGTGTGCGTGTGCGTGTGTGTGTGTGTGTGTGTTTGTGAATGTGTGTGTACTAAATTGTTGTTATTTTGCATTTTTGGCAAGTTTTGCGCGTTGCGTGCAGCCAGCAAAGCTAAAAGCCTGAAATACTTTAACCAAATTAGCCAACGCACTCCCTTTCAATCTCTCTCTATCTCTTTCACTTTCTCTATCTCTCTCCCTCTCTTTATACATGTATTTTTGTATTACAACATGTGCGTGTATTTTTAGACCCTGTACCTTGAAGTACAAAGGGCTTTCTTAGGTTTATCGAAAGAGTTTTTAGAGACTACAAGAGCTAGACACAACAAATTTGGCATGTAGGTTCCTATAAAAGTGATAATTTTGATTTTCAAGTGATACACAGTCCCTCAAATTATATAAAAAATCTGTGAGCTAGAAACTTGAATTTATTAATGTATGTACATACGATAAGTATCGTTGAGTCAAGGCATCTTAAAAGCCTCATAACTATCGAATAATAAGCTTGGGGATTCTTTAAAAGTAAAAAAGAATAAAGCATTTAGGAATATTTGACTGCGGCATTATAATTATTTTTATTTTTTTTCTACTATGATTTTAACTGTAATTTTCAATTTAATTATTTGAATAGCTACAGGGTCGCTTACAGTCTAGCTGGCTCGACTGTAGCCATTTCCCCTAGTTTTTCGGCTTTTCTCTTCCCTTTTGGCAGCGACAAAAGAAAAGAAAAGTCGTCGTTGTTTAACACGCGATTTGTGACGTCACAAAGCACAAAAAATGAGTGCACTGAGTGAATGAGTGAATGAGCAAATGAGCCAAGTGAATGCAATGTAAATACTCATTAAGCGAGTGCGCAAACTGTGTCAAAGAATCAAAAAAAAAAAAAAAGAGCATAGTGCGAGATGAAATTCAACACCAAGTGAGCAAAGTTTTTGTTGCCAAATTTTGGGCAACTTTTAAGCGTCTTGCATGGAAAACAAACTTTGGAAATTTGTACCTTTCTAGTCTCGGCTTAAAAGTCTCTCGGTATTCGTTGCGGAAAAGTATTTCTCAGTTAATTGGAAACCCAACACATAAAACTACCGACGAATGTTGGAAAATCTTCACTTCTATGGAAAATCTTAAATTGATTTTCAATATTGAATTGAAATTTTCTTGATAGAAAATTTACGAATATTGAGTTGAAGTCTTTATTATTAAATAATTTATCACATATGGGCATTTCCAGAAAAAGGTCCACCTCGCCCAAAAACGTAAAATTGATTAGAAACTCACATCTTGTGAAATTTTCTTCCAAAATCAATAGGATGAACATATAGATTCTATATTGGAATAAATTCACTTTTTCTATACTTTTGCCCATTTTCTTAAAAATTGAATTCCAAAATGGACCGTTTGCATTCTGACGATTACACTAAGTTAGATAAAAGGATTGTAGCAGAACCCATTTTAATACAGAGAATTATATTGAAAATTTGATTTAAAAAAAGTTTTAAAAGCTGTTTTCGATGTATCAAATACAATTTGATGAACAAATTCTTGGAACAAACTAGGTGGAAATCTTGTCACGTTCGCGATGTCGCGTTACAAATTACTAATAAAACTTGTAGAATAAATAAAATTATAGTAACTTATCAAAAATGGAAAACTACATTATTTTATTGTGATGTAAGATATTTTCTTCCAAATTACTCGCCACATTTCGCAGACTTTCGCATTTTTCAAGATGAAGTCAAACATGACTTCCATTTTTCGCCGCGTTCGCGATGCATTGTTTTCTATAAATAATTCAAAAACGACAAGTCTTCAAAGCTAGTCTTTTATAATAAAAAGAGTGTTGATCAAATGCATTAAACACGTGGGAAAACAGTTTTGAAAATGTCAACTTTTGTAATTTTTTTTTTCATTTAAAGACGTACAAATTTCGCGTTCTCGATCCTGAAAATATCCATATCTTTTATTTTGTGCATAAATTTTAATTTAAAGATTTTTAAAATCTTGCAAGAATTTCGATGAATAAGATGATTAAGTCAGTAAGCAGAATGAATAATCCAGTGAATCAAATGAATAAATCAACAGCTTAAAAATTCACTTTACGCTTAACAGCTTTGGGTATCATTTTGGGATGACTTTAAGTGAGTGTTATGATGGTGATGGTTATGAGTGTATTCATGAATTGTTTGTGCACCGCTAAAACATTGGGCTTAGTCTGGTCTTTGGCGTTTATGTGGCCTCATGATGGAACCACAGGCCCGACAGAAGACAGTCACCTCTGAGCACCTGACAGAGAGAGAGAGAGAGAGAGCGAGAGTGAGAGAGGGCGCGAAGAAGAGAGAGAGAGACACACATGTGCCACGCCCATACAGTTACAGCCCACAGAAAACACAAGCACAAACACAAACCAAACCAAACAAAACAAAAGCGGCAGCAACAACTTAATCCAATTTGATTGGCCTGACGAGCAGGTTGGAGAAGGTAATGTTCAATTCCCTTCTCTTGCCCTCCCCCTTCCCCTCCCCATTCCACTCCCCATTCCCCTGTCAAAAGCAGCACTTGCTGTTTATATATGTATTTGATGAGTGCAGGGGGTCCCCTGACCTAACCTCATAATCATGTTGACCAACAGTCTAGAGCCAGGTCTTAAATGGCCTTTTATTTAATGCTAAGTGTCGCTTGCTATCAGCTATCAGCTTGCACTCCTCCACCCCCAACCCTCCCCTCTACCATCCACAAGCCACAAACTGCGACCCCAAACGGCCGTTGTCTAATTAAAACACGACAACGCAAGTCGATATTCTTAAGGTGCCATTGAAATATGACGAGCTTTAGACTTGATTTTAAATGCCATGGTCTAATTATAAGCCGATAATGCTTAACCCTCAAATTTCCAACCTTTGCTATAGGCGATATTAACAAAAAGCTCCATTAAAACTACCAATATTACTATAATTTATATTTAAATGTCAAAATTGCATTGTAAAATTAAATATTTATATATTGACTGTCAATCAAATATAAAACACTTAAATTAAAGTAAAAACATGTTTTAGTTAATATGAAAAGTAAATCAATGTGAAAATCAATTAATTGTATATTTATTTTAATGTTGTTTTAATTTAAAAATGATTTGTTATCAATTTTAATACTTTATGTTATTTAAAATAATGATTTTACATTTATGTTTTAAATATTTGGTGTAAGTATATTTCATGTTTAAATAAAATTATTTTCCGAAAGTGAAGGAATGAAAAAAAGCGTGGTGGACAGTTATATTTATTTAATTAATATATAATTATAAATTTTTATAATTTATTGAAAGTTATTACAACTAAATATTCTTTTAACTATGTATTTACCTCTTCTAAACATCAGTTATTGCTTACATTTATTGATTTTCATGGGCTTTCTTCATCTGTTTGCTCGCCTGGACAAAGCTAATTCTTGGAATGTTTTTTTCTTATCAAAAGGTCAACGATGTTGAATAATTGGCAATGTGCGAGAGTCCAGAACCCTGTGATTATAATCGACAGACCTTCCACAGAACCCGAGGTGCTAAATTATAGCGCGACTCGAGAAACTTGTGTCCACATGGCGTATGATTAACGGATAACAGCGAACAACTTATCAGCCTCCCCAAAATGTCAACTTTCTATTGTAAAAGCATTGCAGAGAGTATTATAATTTGGTCAGAAATCGCGTAACGGCTTAAAGAAGTCGTGAAAGAAATCATTGCGTATATTGTATATGTATATTAGGGTGTCCCTTATTTGGTCAAAGTCAATATTTTTAACGCATACGGGCTAGTTTTGTTCATTAGGTCCTAAAGGACTCAGAAATAAATTTTCACCTCAATCGGAGTATGATAACCCGTGCCGACTTGGATCGGAAAATTTAAAAATTATATAGGAAAAAAAAAATTTTTTTAATTTTTTATTTTTTTATTTTGTTCATTTGGCCCTAAAGAACTCAAAACCAAGTTTTCACCTTAATCGGAGTACGATAACCCATTCAAATTTGCATCGAAACATGAAAAAACAGTGTTTTAACACTGATTATTAGGGGGGGTCAATTTGTTCGGGTCGAAAAAAACGTGATAATCGTCCACCAGAATCGAACTGCGATGAATTCTAAGAATATTTCACCAAGAAACTATGTGTCTAAAATCAATTCCTAGCCTCCGCTGAGAAGCATGAAGATGTCAGGTTAAGGTATATGGTCTTAGTCTAGGATGGGACCCTACTCCCCAAAAATCAAAAATAAAAAAAACTCAAAAAAGGGCAATTTATGATGAATTCTGGTGAAAAATTTATTGTGGGGTCTCTGCTGGTTTTTTTTTTATTGAATTTTTAAATTTTATTTAAAAATGAACTTTGAAAAAGTTAATTTTTTAACAAAATTTCAAAGTTTCAAAATTCAATAAAAAAAAAACTAGCAGAGACCCCCAAATAAATTATTCACCAAAATTCATCATAAATTGCCCTCTTTTTGGGTTTTTTTATTTTTGATTTTTGGGGAGTAGGGTCCCATCCTAGACTAAGACCATATACCTTAACCTGATATCTTCATGCTTCTCAGCGGAGGCTAGGAATTGATTTTAGACACATAGTTTCTTGGTGAAATATTCTTAGAATTCATCGCAGATTCCGATTCTGTTGGACGATTTTTGGGAAAAAAAATTGACCCGCCCTACTGATTATACATTTTTCGATGATTTTTCATGTTTCGATGCAAATTTGAATGGGTTATCGTACTCTGATTAAGGTGAAAACTTGGTTTTGAGTTCTTTAGGGCCAAATGAACAAAATAAAAAAATAAAAAATTACAAAAAATAAAAAAAAAATTTTTTTTTCCTATATAATTTTTAAATTTTCCGATCCAAGTCGGCACGGGTTATCATACTCCGATTGAGGTGAAAATTTATTTCTGAGTCCTTTAGGACCTAATGAACAAAACTAGCCCGTATGCGTTTAAAAATATTGACTTTGACCAAATAAGGGACACCCTAATGTATATTTTATGTAGATCATAATGTTGAGATAAGTTGATATGGCCATGACTTGGTATAAGTTTGCCCTGTTGTTACAGGCAATTCATGTGTTTGAATCGACTGGATCGAAATACTATATCATATAGCCGTCGTAAGATGATTTTCAGATGTCCTAACCAATTTAACAGACTATGAATTTGGTGTTGTATTTTATATTCCGATCAACTTTGGCTAACATCGGATTACTATATCATTTAGCTGCGCTGTTAAAAGTTAACTTTTGAAATTCTGAATATATTATTCTTTTGTACATTCTGATTAGATTTGGTTTCAATCAGACCACCACATCATCTATCTGTCATTGGAATCATCAGTCAAAAGTCAACGTTTATTATACAAATGGTTCTTATTTCTTGATATTGATATTGACAGGTTATAAATGAGGTATTATTTTTTATACTTTTATATTTTACTTATTTTTTGATTATTATTATAGAACAACCAAGTGCAGTACAAAATGAAAAATAAATTTCGAGAATTAAGCTATGTCTAACTAAAATTATAAACTAATTTTAAAATAATATAAGCTTAAGTTATAGAGTGAAAACTTGTGGAAAACTGATTGGAGGATTTTGCAAGGGCATTAAATGTTCGGCCTAAGCATTCGTTATTTTTTCTTTTTATAATTTGTGTTTGGCGTAACTTAACACTCATTACAAAATTGTGCTTATATTTATTTAGGGCGCACTTTGACCTTCTTAGCCAACAGCCAGCAGCAGAAGCAGAAGCAGAAGAAGGGAGAAAGCGCACTGCTCGCGCATTTCCGGCCAAAAAAAAAGAAAAGAAAATAAACCAAAGGGGCGAAAAGAGGGGAAAATTATAAGAAAACGGGTCAAAGACGCAACGCAACCACGTTAAGAGTGAAGTGTCACAAAGCAAAGCAAAGCAACGCAAATGCTACAAAATGGCACAACAACAACCACAACAACAGCAACAACAACAGCAACAACAACATGCAAATGGCAATGCCAAAAGGGGGGCAAATGGGGTCAGGGACAGGGAGGGGGGCAACTGTCGGTTGACCCACAAAATCAATAAATGTAATGGCAAAACTTGAAGGCAATCGCTGCCCCGAACCCAGAGCCATTAACGAGCCCAGACCCAGACCCGGACCCGGACTCAGACCCCGACCCGGATCCGGACCTGGAGTCCGACCCCGGCCTCGTGTAGTCAACATTAATTTACACGGCGACAGCCACAACAACAACAACAACGGAGAACAACAAAGAAAATCAATAACTCGCTGGCTAAGGGTTCTACTTGGCTAGAGGGTTGAGGGGTAGGGGCAGACCGAAGGAGAGACACAGGGTGGTTCCAGGGGGTCATTGGGTCGTGCTTGTTCTTGTATCGTTGTGTCGTAATTGCAATTGTTAACTGCTGCTGCGTTACACACCCCACCCCACCCCACCCCACCTAACCCTGTGTTGTGGTCACCTATTCTCCTACCTTGTTGCCACCTGCCTTGCCGCCTTCCCCTTCCCCGTCTCCTTCCCCATTCCCATCGCCTTCTCCATTTACCATTTTCCCAGAGACATTCAGATTCATGGGGCTTGTTGCATTTGGTTGGGTGCTGATTGCTTGATTGCTTGACCGTGTCCGGATACGGATACGAATACGAATACGAATACGGGCATATGGGCACGACTAGCGGTGGGTATTGACACTGCTGTTATCGATATTGTATCGATACAGAGCAACGATATTTATGTTGAAAAATTAGTTATTCGGGTGTGTCATAGAAATCGCTTTCGCTTGAATTTCACTTAAATTTCATACAAATTCCGGTGAAATTTAAGCGAAAGCGATTTCTGTGGCACCCCTGATTATTTCAAGCCCTTAAGTAATTTGCGGCTTTTTAGTTGGTTTTAGTTTTGCATTTAAGTTAGTTTCGATTGCTCCCAGCCTACTGTTAAAACCTTAATACTAAGGTTTTTTTATTCTCATTTATTTTGAATTTTTTTAGCTTTCATGTGTGTTACTATTTATAATATTAATACATACGTATTCCCCCAACTTATTAACTTTTGCAGTGATTTAGAATTTCTTTAACATAGTAAATTCTCTATTTTATTCCTAATTTCAAAATTTTGATTTGATTTTCAATTATACTAATCCTAATATTATTTTCATGTAAATTAATTTTGTTTGTTTTTATTTTTTTTTTTTTTTAACATTTTAACAAAACGAAAGACACGCCGGAAACTTCTGAAATAGTAGCAACACTCTCTTGTTACTGACATAAACAGAAAACCAAAACAAAATTGTTATTGTACTAAAAATGCCGATGGCATTTGCACAATAACGACGGCAACAACAAACACACAAAGGGCTTGATCAGCTTCACAGCTTTTTTCACTTTGGAGGCTTAGAATTCACAACTGGTTCTGGCTTCTCAAAGGTGACATTAGTCTTGGATCGCTGGTCAAGTCAGCACAACGGTACTGATGATAGAGATTGGCATCTCTTGAAACAGCTGTATACCGAGCCATGCTCCTTGCGTTCTGCAAGTGCTTTGTGTGTTTTGTTGTTTGTCGTAACTGTCATATTGACATTACTAGACCTCAAGTTGGCTAAAACTTACTTCTAACTTACTTGTAAATTAATTTTGTGATAAACTCTTTGGTATATTTATTCTTTAACTGACTGTTTCTTTGCTAAAACTGTTGCATTTTTATTTAATTCAAATTCAACTGATTGATGTTGAATCTTATCGATATTTAATGCGATTTCCGCATTTTTTATTACAATATGAAGTTTTTGATTTGAAAGTCGATGTGATTTTTCTTCCGATATGAATTTCGATACTTTTCTTCCATCCCTGGCTACGACATGGACATGGGTCTATGGATAGAATTAGTTGGATAGTAGGGGCTCCAGGAGCTTAAGCATTGAATTATTTATGCACAATCGACGCGAGTCTGTTCAAATATTTGGAATATCGACATTACGTAAGCAATGCATGTTGCATGCGACACAAACGGGGGCAGGTTGACAGGTGCATGGTGCACGGTGCACGGTGCATGGAGCAGACAATGTTTGAGCAAATCAGAATCGAGTGTCAAGTGATGTCACTGCACATCACTAATTCACTCCCTAATCAAATGGAGGTCAGACTGAATACAGTAAGCATTTAATTATAATATAGGGAACATTTATCGATCATTTGCTGCCCATTCAAACATATTAATCGATCAATCAATCAGATTGCAACAATAATGTATAGACAATTCAATTGGTCAGTCAATTGGGCATTATATAGTCAGTGAATCAATCAGTTTTTGAATGACAAATAATTGACCAAATAATAATTAAATTGTTTATTCAATCAATCAGTCAGTTTGGATTTTATCAGTCATCATTCAGTAATGATTTATCAATCAATCAGTCAGTAAATTTGTGGTTATTCATGGATCATACTGTAATAATTTATCAAAAATCCAAGAAACGATCATGTAGTGATCATGTCAAGCATTCAAGCAGTGATCAATCAATGATTGTTCTTTCGTTATATATTGATTACTCTGTGATACTTTTATAAACATTCAATCATAATTTCACTGATTAATTTCGGATAATTTCGAAAGCTCGTGAGATTATTAATGTCAATTTGGTCAATCATTCAATCAAACCATCAGTGAGACTTTTGGGTGATTAATAGATCATTAATTGTCAATTAAACTAATCAGTTTATTCAATAAATATTCATTAGAGCTTTTTGGATAGTTATTTTAATTTATTTTGGCCATTTCAATCGTTCAATCACTGCTCAATCAGCCAAACATTGTATTAAAACATAAGCCACATAGCCATGAATTTGAATTGTACAAATACTCTGTTCTTTTTGTAGTGTGCTAAGCTTAACATGTTTAAGATTGTCAAGAAAACTCGTCCTACATCAACTTCAATCAATTCAATCAAGACCTAATTTAAGTGAGCATAATATGATCTTCCCTATGTTAGCTTATTTTTGAACTTGTTCGTGGACTGTGAAGCACTTTAAACTAAATACGAATATATTAGCTGCCTTTAGCTGGACCTTTTCTAATTGGCCAATTTCATAATCACTGAACACGCTCAAGCACAAGTTATTGATATAAAAAACAACAGCAAAATAAACTGAAAATGTCGAGCCAACATTTTGCACCGCAGCAAAATTCACAAAAGCGCAAGATTAGCAAAAAAAAAAAAATTATCCCAACAAGAGGAAAAGAAGAAAAATTGGAAAGGGGGGAAAATGAGGATAAGAGGGGCAACTTCAAAGCCAGCAAAGTCAAACGAGCGGCTGACACTTTTGGCCAAATATTGTTGTTGTCGCTTTTGGTTGTTGTCGTTGCTGTTGTTGTTGTCATTGCTGCTGACGAAGATCAAACAGCGCGTGGTCGAGGCGAGATAAACGTGCGAGGCACACCGCAAAGGCGACAACACAAATTCCAAACATTGCAGTGACAGTGTGTGCGTATGAGTGTGTGTGTGTGTGTGTGTCGTATGTGTGTGTGTGTGTGAGCAAGTGTGTGTGTGATTTGCGGTATCCACTTGGCTGTCTGTTCTGTGCGTCGCAGATAAACCACTGAGAAATGCTTTTGGGTCGGGCAATGGTTTCAAGTTGGAGCTCAAGTTCCAGTCAGAACATTTGGACCCAGTTCTTAGGCTTAAAAAATCAAGCCAAAATGAGCAGAAAAAAGGACCATAATTGTAAAGTGGCAGGTCAAAAGTCAGACCAACTTTAAACCTTTATAACTTTGCCAAAACTGAACAGAACTCCTAACATTTTGAACACGGTTTCTGATTTAAATGCATTCTGCATTAAAATTTAAATAATTTCATAATCAGGTCTGTTCCGGATTTCAATTTGACCGAATTTCCCTTAAAATTCCTTTACACTTCCTACGAATTACCCTCCGAATTTCCCTCACATATTGTGCTGAGTA
Organism: Drosophila suboccidentalis; assembly: GCA_037043435.1. NCBI lineage: Eukaryota > Metazoa > Arthropoda > Insecta > Diptera > Drosophilidae > Drosophila > Drosophila suboccidentalis. The sequence continues at coordinate 1,749,342 of JBAMBK010002349.1, forward strand.
CTTTTTTGCAAAACAGTGCTGGAAAATGTTCTGAACGAATCAGATATTTGCGTCAAAGGAATTTTCGCCTGTCAAAATGTGTAATTTATTCATCAAATATTTATTTAATCATAAGTGAAAACATATTTCATAGGTAAAATCTACTTTCGTTTTAACTTTTGTATTTTCGAAAGTGCGGGTTGATTTCAGTGTTGAGAAATGTCTTTTTGCACAGTATTTGTTGACAAAAATAAAATGTTTTCTTTGCATTGAATTTCAAACTGTTTTGTACCAACTTGCATTTAAACAAGAAATTGGATTCTTCACTTTACGCAATACTTAAAAATACTTAAATTGTTGTTTAAAATATGTACCAATAAGTTAACTTATTTCTTCACAAAAATTTTAGGTTAGAGTCTCATCAATTTTGAGGTATGATGAACTAAAAATAATTTAAAGATCAAAGTTTTTTTTTTTATTTATCTGATGATGCAACATTATTCCTAAAGCATTGAAGTATTTTATACATATTTTGATTTCATTTTGATTTAATGCTAAGCATGCCAAAATCATCGATTATTTCTATCCGAATTCAAATTCAATAGCTCAATGTCAAGTGAATTCGATCCGCAAAAACTTGCCGAAAGTAAAAACCGAAACAGGCCTGAATATTTGTCTTAATCGAAAATTCAAAAATTGTAAATCTCAAGTAAATAATTAACTTTTCTGTTGATTGTTTTTTTTAGGCATATTAAATCATGTTTGATAAATGAAATTATAATTTTTTTTTTTTTTCGAATTACAATTACAATTAATCGACATATATTAAAGTAAACATCCGAATAAAATGTTTGTTTAAGTTTTATTTGTGAACCAAACTTTTGTAATCATTTTGGCTGAGTTGTTATTAAAAATTCATTGCATTTTTTCTTTAGCGTTTTTGCATTCGGTTAAATATTTGCGGAAAACCTTTGCAAATCAAATTTGTTTGAAATATGCAAACAATGTAAATAAGTCTAGTATTTGTTGGTATTCAACGAGGCATAACTGAGTCATTGTTATATTATTAAGTGAACAATTATTGATTTTTATGAAGAATAGAAATGCATTGCAAGATGAATAAAAGCTGATATTACTTCAACACTCAAATGCTTTTCAAATAGAGATAGACTCTTTGAACTAAATCGAGGGAAGTTACTTATAATTTATCTCTTTCATGTTAAAATTCCATTGTAAAGTCGAAATAATCGCCATTCAAATCATAATCTGTTATCCAATGAGCTCAGACTAAGCTGAACAAGATAAATATCGAGTGCGATTAAAATGATAATTTTTCAGTAAATGCTAAACGGAGAAGGGATTAGTTAAGAGGGATAAAACTAAGCAGTTTTCATTGTCAATACCTGGCTGTGAGCTTGCAACTGAGATAAGGCTAGTTAATAAGTTTCTTATTCTAATTACGAGTATCGTATATACACATACATACATATATGTAAGTATATTTTGTGAAAATTTGCGTTGGCAGCTCAGTTTGTTCGCTTTCGGGTTGGCTGTTAATCATGAGGCTTCTGCTTGCCTTTTGTTTATGGCCCCAACAATTTGTTAACGTTGCCAAAAAATACCATCCAAAAACCAATCGACCCAAACAAACAGGCGGCATTCTGGCATCGACCAACGAATCATGATTGAAAATGCCGACGACCAACGTGGCGTATGCGTAATGTGCCTACTCGTCAGAGTCGGAGTCAGAGCCCAAAGGCCGACTGTTTTGAACATGCGATTGGATATGCAAATGTTTGGCCAAAGCACGTAAACACAATGTATGCAGGCCAACTGGAGAGTGGGCTTCACCCTCTACTCTCTCCTTTCTACCTTCTACTTTCTACCTTCCTCATGTCTCCCGCACTCTCCAGAGCTCCAGAGTTCACGCAACTTGCTTCATGTTCTGCCTGATTTTTTTTTCTTACGTACACTCGGAAAAAAAATCAAGATTTTCGTACTTAAACAGGGATTATTAAAGTACAAACGATCTCAAAATCTGACTAAGTTTGGAATTTCCAAAACTGTGAACTTAAAACTTATTTCAAATAGAATTATTCTAGGGTACTTTAAGTAAGATTTATTCAACCAAACTCACGTAGTGTTTGTTATGTTATACATATATTCTGACTAAGTTTGGTTAAAATCTGACTTTTATATCATACTAGGGGCTCCGCCCTCCGCTCGCTTCGTTCGCCAACCCCCAGTTCGATTCGATCGCAAAATTTAAAAAAAGGTATTTAGTTGTCCGGTTTAACAAATTTATATAATATAACATTTTTTGTAAAAAATGGAAATTTTTAACTTCCGCTGTCCTCGGGTTTAATGTTGCTTTTTTGCAATTGAACTTTGGCTAAAAGCCAGATTTAGTGATTTGGCGGGAAAAAGCTAAATTTGGCTAAATACTCAAGTTTTAGCAAGAAGAGTTAATCTGTGAGTTTTGTTAGGATATCTCATACAACAACAGAGTTTTTGATTCTAAAGGTTAATTTGCATCCGATTGTTCCTATGACAGCTATATGATATAGTCATCCAACCTTGACCAAATTTGGTCAGAATGTAAGAGACAGTCCCAAACATATAGTCTGTGAGTTTGGCTGAGATATCTTAAGAAACAAAAAAGTTTTTTATATTAAGCAATTTCCTGACCTTTGACCCCGAATTTGACCTACTTACAGCTCGAATTTTGCAAAACGCCAAAAAAATTATCCCATCTATGTTGTGTGTTTTATATATATGTATAGATATGATATAATACATATAATGATATATATCATATATCGGTTAGTCGGCATTTGAAATCTAAAATTGTTTCATACTTAATTCAAAAATAATAGTGCCCAACAATGTTGCAATTTTTAAGAACAAACGGTATAAATTCAAGTACGATACTTAATATTAGGATGACACATTTTTCAGAGTGTATATAAATATATTTTTTGGCGTTTCTCCTTCATTGAATTACAGTCAGCGGATAGCGGATAGCGGAAAGCGGAAACTGTGAAGTAGCCTCAAGCAGTACCTATAAGAGCTTCGAATTGTGGCATGTGGCATGCTGTATGTGTGTGTGCGTGTGTGTGTGTGTGTGTGTGTGCGGGGCCAATCGAAATGTTTTTGGCCATGTTCGTACTTCGTTCTTAACCCAACAAATACGTATATAGTATGTATGTATAATCGAAACGAGCTAACAGACTTTCGCATTTATTTCTCTCTTACGTAAAAATGACGAGTTTTTCTTTTTTTTATTATTACATTTTCTTTTTCCTTTTTTTGTTTTTTTTGTACATACATCCGTCGCGACTTTTCGTCTCGTTTCATTTCCCATTCTCTTTGCGCCCTTTGTGAGCATTTTCCCTTTGTCTCTGGCATGAAATCGAAATCCACATTAGAATCTAAGGCTCTAAAAAGTGGGTACAAAACGCAATTTGCTGCTATTCAAGACTAAACTCAACTACATCAACTCGTATCCTTATCCTCATCATCATCCACAGTCAGTTGTCCTCCATTATCCTGCGTCGCTCTCTCTGTGCATTTCCCTTATGGCATTTTCACTTTACAAAAAAAAATGAAGAAAAACCTGAAATATTCCATGCAATTCTCTTAACTTACCATTTGCCTCTCTCTCTACTCTCTACTTGTCTCTGTCTCTGCCACTTGGCTAAGAGCTAAGAACTAGGCTCCTTCGAATTTGCTTTTATTTGGCCGACATTCACTTTGCTTTGCTTTTGGCTCCCAAATCCTTTTGGAAAAGGCTTAATGTCTGATTTGGCTGCTCGGGTAATCCGCTTTTGACTCGGCCTACGAGAGTGAGTGAGTGGGTGAGTGGAAGAGACTTTTCCGTATGAATATAAAATCTATGCTTATTATATTGTACACTTCTCATTTCCCTAGTCCTCACACACTCACTTACCCATCAGCTCAGTTGCCAACCTGATTGACAACCAACTCGGCCTTGTGAAAGGGAAACCTTGAATGGCATTCGAGAGAACTTAAGTTGACATCTCTATCTATCTAATACGAGCACTCGTATGCGCTTCTAATGCTTCCTCATCAACTAACATCTGTGTTTTTAATTATGCACATGCCTATGTCATTTAACTAACATTTCAGATTATTTCCTATTATGAACACAATGGCTTATCATAAAATTAAGTCAATTTTAACATAGTTCAGCTAATTGAAATTGATTTTACTCTGTTTTTTTTTTTTGAATGTTTTGTTTTTCTGAAAATAAAAATAAATAGAAATTGTGCTGAAATATTTTATCATAGATATATCATTTTCTGATTGCAATAATTTTTGTTTGCAATCGTTAGTTCAATTTAAATTTTGACATTCAATATCAATTTAGATTCAATTGCAAAGTCTTTAGCTGAATAAAATACAAAATATGTTGATTACTTACTTAAAAACTATGAAGGGTCGTTCTTTTAATGTCCATACAAATTTTAACTTAGATAAATTTTCAAATTTGACGTTTGTTTCTATGCTTTCTAAGTCAAAATATTTCGTCAATAATTATCAAATCTGCCATGTTCATATTTATTTTATTCAGGATATATTTTTAAATTTGACATTAGTTTCTTTGCCTATTAAGTCAAAATATCTCTTCAATAATTATGAAATTGGCTTTAATTCTCTGCACGTCTCTCTATATCCATGGAGGCATTTAGGATTAGCCTCGGACCATTGGACTTGCCAAATCCAATTTTGCGATGAAGCACAGATGAAGAGATCAAGAGACTCACTCAAGAGGTAAGTGGCAGTGCTGCCAGCTTTTTATCAAAAAAAAATCTGTTTTTAACTGGAGAAAAGGAAAAAAAGCTGAAAATATTCTGAACAAATTCTTAAAAGGCCGTTCCCACGAGCCGTTTTTCACCGACACTTTTTGTCAAAAAACTGTCACCGGTGCTCACCGATAGAAATAGAACACGTCCTATTTCCATCGGTTTTTTGTGTCGGTCAAATGCCTACTAGATTGAGGCACTTTTGTATGAAACTTTTCAGAGTGTGACCAGGTTCTGTGAGAAAAAAAACCGATGGTATTTTTGCTTGACAACCGATGCGAGTTATGTGAATGGCAAAATTCACCGACGGTGAAAAAGTGTCGGTGAAAACGGCTCGTGGGAACAGCCTTTAATTCATTTTCTTTTTTGTGTTTTACTTATAAGATTTCCAGATAATAGTCTAGTTCTAATAGTATAATTTTTCGCCATTTATTTTTTTGTTTTGTTTTGAAAACGCCCATCGCACTTGTGAAATTGTTTTTAATTGATTTTTAAAAATAATTCATTTCATTAGAGAATGACCATGGGACCAATTTTCTATCGATAGTTAACATACATTTATACATATACATTAATACATTTGGTATATCTCTACCAAAACTGGTAGGTAATACTTATGTTAAGCGCGTTAAGCCCAATTTACACGATCGGTTTCCGACCGACACTTAACGTTAATAAATGGTCGGTCTCGTGTGAACACGCAAAATTTTTGAGCGTCGGTTTGTCATCGAACATGTGATGTGAATGCAATGCGAATTATGTGAATGGCAACATTTTCCATCGGTCAAAAAGTGTCGGTCGGAAACCGACCGTGTAAATTGGGCTTAAACTTTTTTTCCACAGATTTATTAAAAATGGTATTTTTTTGGTACCACATTTTGTTTTCTTGCAAGTGGCAACCGTGCTGCTACATATTTTCATAAAACTTGGTGGCAGCATTAAAAAAAGCGGAAAAAAGCCAAATGCATTTAACAAAAAGGCCAGAATTCCCGCTTCCCGCAATTGGTCTTTAAAAACAGCCAGATTTGAGGGGAAAAAAGCTAAGTTGGCACGTGGTACGGGGCTGGCCAATGTGGCATCCACAGCATGTTGCAACATCGGATTATTTACAAATTTGAGCTGTTCTTTCGATTTGCATTGCCGCAAAATTGGATCGCATGGAGTGTGTTGTGGCAAGAGGCATGAACAGTCAGCATCAGTTGATGCAACAACTTAACCAGCTCAACACAGAGACAGAGACATACACGGAGAGAGAGAGAAAGAGACACACACAGAGACAGACATGTTGCAAGAACAGTGAGTGCAACAGCAACAACAACATAAATGTCAAGTGGTCGTTGTGTAGTTTAGTTCAACTGCCTTTTAGGACAACTTTCGCAAGGGTTTCAGCTTTCAGGCAGAAAGTGAGAGAGAGAACGAACAAGAGAAAGATAGAGACAGCTTCAGTTTGTTAATTATCTGCTCGTTTGCTGTCTCGTCTGTTGTGTGTGTGTGTGTGTGTGTGTGTGCTATGTTATGTTATTGTACACGTCATGTTTCCGCTCTGTGAATAATCAAAGAACTGTCACCTGTAATTACATTACAGTGCCAAGCGAGTACATGACTTTAACACAGCTTCTTTTCCATATCCGACTTTAACATTGAACAATTACATACAATCGCAGCAGGCCTTGACAGATTCCGTTTTCATTGAACAATCATAATAATCAGCGTAGGCATTGAAAGGCCTCTTCGAAGCTGAATTGCCACACTTTTCATTCGCAGTCAATCTTCAACTGAGAACGAACGAGCAGCTCCTAAAAATATAAAATTCTAATATTTTTCTCTCAATTTTAACTGACGCGTAATATCGACAAAAGAAAAAAATACAACAAAATTTGTGCATTTTTCTCAATTTTAATTATTGAAAAACAAAAAGTCGTGTGAAATTTACCAAAATCAAAAAAACAGCAACTTTCTTTTGCGCATTTCTTAAAAAAGGTAAGTAATTATAATTCAATTAAATTCAATAAGAATCTGCGGAATGAACATAAAGTCGCAATAAGCTTGAATAAATTTGTCAAATTTATACCTGTTTTTAAATATTTAGTTCTTTGTGAATTTGAGCCAAGATTTCTTTGTTCTTTTCAGCCTGTTAACTTGAAAGCAAAGCACTAAAATGGCCGATGCCACTGAAATCTTGCTAGCGGTAAACGAGGAGAAGGCCGAAGAGATGAGTGAGACCGCATCGAATGCTTCGACTGAGGTGAATATGGCTCTGGTAGAGAAAGAGGCTGGAGATGAGGAGGCTTTCAAGAAGGAAGATGAGCTCAACGAAAAGGAAAAGGAGACCACTGAGAAGAAAGGCGAGACTGGGGAGAAAGAGAAGGCCACCGAGATGGAGGACGAGGAGCTCACCGAGGAGAATGAGAAGGTCACCGAGATGGATGACGAGACCTCCGAGATGGAAGAAGAGACCTCCGAGAAGGAAGAGGAGACCTCCGACAAGGACAAAGAGACCTCTGAGATGGACGACGAGACCTCCGAGATGGACGACGAGGCCGCCGAGAAGATATTCCTCGAAGAGCAAGGAGAGAAGGACGAAGAGTCTTCCGAGAAGGACGAAGAGACCTCTCGAGATGGACGACGAGGCCGCCGAGAAGATATTCCTCGAAGAGCAGGGAGAGAAGGACGAAGAGGCCGCCGAGAAGGACGACGAGACCGCCGAGAAGGACGAAGGGACTGCCGAGATGGAGGGAGAGAAGCTGCCTGAAAATCCAAAGAAAGAGAACGAGCCCGAGGAAAAGGACGATGGACTAGCAATAAAGAAGCGAAGGATGTCGAAGTCTTGCGACAAAGCCGAGGGCGAAGAGACAGGTTCCCCGCCCGAGAAGAAGCTTAAAATGGATGACGCCGAAGTGAAGGTGACGAAGAAAACGACACCAGCTCGAGGATCAAAAGACGCGTCAAACGACGCGCCAAACGACGCGCCAACTGACGCGCCAAATGACGAAAAATAAGCGACAAACACTGGAAAAAAAAACACGCATACAAGCGAATATCGAATAAAATATGAGAAAAACAACCTCTAGTCCAAGTGCCAGTCTCAATAATACTTTTACTTCATTTTTGAAGTCTACGCAAATTTCGACTTCGTCATCCTAGAATAACTTAAATTTCATTTGAATATTAAATGTTATTTCGTTAAAAATAAACTGAAATATTAGATATAAAAAGCATTTAGATCATGAGAGCTGAGGAGTGTGAGTTTTTCGCGGATTTTGATAAGACAAAAGAATTTTGAACTTAGTTTATTTCTGACTTCATAGCTGTTATTTTCAGTCCCTAGTTCTAAAGGTCGGGTCAGACGAGCACTTTTTCACCGACACGTTTTGTCAAAAAGCTGTCCGTGTCGTGTGACCACACAAAATTTCAAAGCGCCGGTGAAAAACCGACGCTCACCGATGGAAATAGAACGTGTTCTATTCTGAGAATGACAATGACTCAGGGAATAAAGATGTATAGTGCAATAAATGAGACTTTCTTGAGGCTGCCCCAAGTGACTGATCCACTAAATCACTACAGTAGAAAATAGAACACGTTCTATTCCATCGGTGGGCGACACGGACACGGAAGAATCGCTCTTTGACAAAAAGTGTCGGTGAAAAAGTGCTCGTCTGAAGCGCCCTTAAGAGTAATTCTATCTCTATTAAATTTAATGTATTTATTTAAATTGGTATTTTTCTTTTTACAACTTTTCTTTTTCTAATTCTGTCTCTTATTCTAAATCAATCTAGCCTTATTTTCTACTGTAGTGATTTAATGGATCAGTCACTTGGGGCAGCCTCAAGAAAATCTCATTTATTGCACTATATATCTTTATTCCTCGAGTCATTGTCATTCTCATTTCCATTCCCATTGCCATTGCCATTGCTCAGCGTATTCCTGTTTTAATTTCAATTCCTATTCGTACTCGCAATTCGAATACTATTAACAATTCCCTTTCACTTGTCCTCCAGCTGGTCAACAGGTTGCTGTCGCCGTTTTAATTGGCACAGGGCGACATCTATCTAGACACCCACCCTAGTGTGTTATAGAGGGTAGACACAGAGAGGAGGATGTGGCTATTGATAGAACTAAACGACTGGCATTCCTATGCGTGTGTGTGTGTGCGTGTGTGCAATTCCCTCTCCTTCGTATCCTATTTACCCCTTTATCTGTTCGCCATGTGCAAGGTGTCAGCCTGAGGCTGAACGAACGTTGACAGGCAAAAACGGAAAATCATTTCACATGCTGTTGGCATTGGCAACAGAAACAGAATTGACTACTCTCATCCCATTCCATCCCATCCCATCCTATCACAGTTATCACTTTCAGTTTAGCAGCAGAAACCGCAGAACTTTCCCCACAAACCACAAATTTGATCGCTTCACTGTGTACAACTAACCAACCGGAGCTGCTGGATAATTGCGAATGCAAAACAACATTTCCCTGGTCTTGTATCTACATGTGAGATTAGTTTCATTTAACCCATGTGAATGGCCTGAACATTTAACCCCATCCCCATCGCATGTTATGAGTTTAAATTTTCAAAAGCGCATTATATTATGAGTTATCTGTTTTCAGTTGTGTGGAGATCAAGGCCGCAAATATTTTATAGAATCTTACTTAAAATTAAGATAAGATAAGAGGTCTCAAATAATGACGCAAAATTAGAAAATTTATGTAGTTAAAAATATGTTGTTGTCTTTTGGAAAATACTTGAAAGTTTTAGATAATTTATAAAAAATTATTTATTTATTTATTTACATTATTGTAGCCTAGAATTAATTCTAAATTACAATGAGGATTATAGCCAGAGCAGCATTCGTATTTAAATCGATAATCCCCTTTCTGAGTTTTTGGTAGTTTTCGGATAATTATAGCCCAACCTTTAAATAGAGAACCAAAGGTTTTTCTGTTGACTTAAATGATAATAATAATAAATTGAAACATACAGTCGAACTTCCCTAACTCGAATCACCATTATCCAGGAAAAAAGTTCGAGTTAGGGAGACTTCGAGTTAGGGAATTTTTTTTTTTAGTATATTAAAAGAAACTACAAATGCATTCAATCATAAATACATTCCAAATTGCAAATTTTTCTTGTCATTTTCAACAAAAAAGGATTCCAGTTTGATCAAGACCTGTCGATACTCTCAAAATTTGGTTTCTTCGTTCTTTTGCTTATAGAAGAAGTTCCCGATTAAAATGTCATCATAATTAATATTTCATTTTTTAATATAATGAAAAATGTTTTTGCTGACATACCACATTTTTCAGCAACTTTAATTTATTTGGTCTACTTTCAAATTCCTTAACTACTAATAAGTTTGAATATTTCTTTAAACATTTTTAAACATTTTAGTACACAGATGCGCTGACAAAGAAGTACATTTCGAACATCTTTCCTATAGCAATTTCACAAGCCTAAATAATTGTTGATGCAATATTATATCATATTACATCACCATATGTTAATGTACATCAATATTACATATCAAAACGAGCCGGTAACAAGCATAAAACAGAAACGAAAAAAAAAATTCAAACTTTATCGGAGATTTTCCCGAAAAATTCGACTTACAGAAGCACGGGCCAATATTTTTGTTCGAGTTACGGAGAAATTCGACTTATGGAAGTTCGAGTTAGGGAAGGCGATTTGTATGAAATTTGCTCAGTAAACGCTATTGCCACTCGATTTTGTTCGAGTTAGAGAAAATTCGAGTTAGGGAAGTTCGAGTTAGGGAAGTTCGACTGTATTCCATTCGTTTTTTTCTGTTTTTGCATAAGTTGTTAATTATTTTTTTCATAGAAATTTGTGATAGGCAATTTATTTACTTCCTTCTTTTACCATCTGTGTTTCGTGGAAATGAAGAACAATTTTTCCCTTTAAAATTGTTTGTACATTTTTAATAAGTATTAATTCGTTGAAAGTTAAAATATACCAACAGGCCAAAGATTAAACAATTTTCCATTAAATACATTAAATATTTACACTGATTTGACAGATGTAAAGATCCAGTATACATACAATGTATATCCACGTGGAAAAGCTTTTCCTACGATTTTTCTTAGACGTTATGTTTATAAAAAATTTATTTTTATTTCTTTTCATATCTTGAAAGCTGGTTGTATAGAAAATTTGATAAATATATTATTGTAAGATAAGATAATATTCAGGTGTGCTACAGAAATCTCTTACACTTGAATTTGACTTAAATTTGTTTGAAATTTACGTCATTTTTCAGGTGAAAGAGATTTCTGTAGCACACCTAATTGATTTTATTTGAAATCAGACATAGAACAGTTTAAAGTTATACGTCAACCTATATATAAATACACCTTGGTTGTTAATTGATGTGAATATTGTAAATGTGAAATTATCAATAATAATACTTTGTTCGATTTGAATTAAACATTATTTTAGTTGTTAATCTTATAATTGAAATAGGTCTTTCAAGGTTTAAATTGAAGTCTTTATAAGTAAATGCAATAAATAAATAAGTATAAAGTATCGATAGCTATCGATATTTAGATACTCACGCTGCGAATTGGAGCGCCTTATTATGTTCTCGAGGAATGTGTTCTGCGGCGCAACCAGTCCACGTCGTCCGCCAGGCATTTTGGCTGCCTACTTGCAACGCCGCGTCGCCGTCTTGCGATGACAGTTGGCTGGAACCAAATGGAACTGGAACTGCAACTGGAACTGCAACCGGAACTAGATAATGCTTCAACTGCTCCTTGAACTGAACAGCTGAACGGCAATGACGTTTGGATGGAGATGACACTTGACCTTTCTTTGATTTCAATTACGTTTCTCCCTCTTCCTCTTTGCTCCTCTTCTCTTGCCTCGCTTGCTGTGCCTCTCCCACTCCCACTTCCACTCCCACTCTCGGTGACTCGCTTTCTATGTGCTATTGGGCGTTTCTTGGCGCGATCTTCAAACATTCGTTTACAGTTGCACCGCTGCGACGTTGACGGCGACGTTGACTGCGTTGACGTTGACGGCGACAGCGAGGACGCTGAACCGCGCTGCATTTTCACTGCGCTGCCCGGCCGCCATTTTGTTTAGAGCTCTCTCAAAGACGCACACTCACTCACACATAGACACTCGCACACACATACACGCACACGCACTCACACTCACACACACACACACACACACGCAAACGCGACGCGATCAAACGACAATTTCAATTCAAGATATTTAACCACAACTTGAGTTATTGTTGTTGTTGTCACGTTGTTGTTGTCGTTATGTTGTTGTTGTTGTTGTTGACACTTGACCACTTCACACAGTCTTATTGGTTGCATATGGCACTGCAAAAATAGAGAAATAGAATAAAAGAGAGAGAGTGTTTAATTAGTTAAAATGTTGAATGTTAGCTTTGACTTAAGGATATTTAACTATGAGATACCCTGTATTTAACCCTGAGAAAAACAGCAAGACGAGGTAAAAAGAATATATGTATGTACATAAATAACATACTTTTTCATATTTTACTATATCTATATATATAAAACTCTTGGTCCAGACTGACTCACTGACTGACTGAGCATCAACGTGTAGCCCAAACGGTAAATGATAGAAAGCTGAAATTTTCACACAACATAGGTGAGACAATTTCATCGAGCAATAAGACGGCGTTTTGCGAAATTCGACTGTAAGTCAAAATCGGGGCCAAAGGTCAGGAAATTTGTTAGTATGAAAAACTTTTTTGTTTCTTAAGATATCTGAACCAAACTGAGAGATTGTATGTTTTATATATAATATAAAGCTAAAAGCTTGATTTGAAAACAATAAAAAATTAAAATATACATATGAACTTAAGTTAGATTCCTTTAAAAGTAAATTTATATTTTTGATAGAGAACGATAGCAATGATTTCTTCGATCTCATTTCAACTAAGCTCTCATTAAAGTAATTACACATTAAAGTAATTACTTCTGTAATTATTCCACCCACCTTAAATATATTTTCACAATTTCCCCATTTCATTGCGCACTTTGACTACAAAATGCATTTTGCACTTCAATTGTTGTCAATTTGTCGCTGCATCTGCATAAATTATGAATGCAATTTATGTAATCAAACCCCCTCCCCCCCTAATAACTCAATCCCCCCTTTGTACCGTAGTCCCATTGAATTGTTTGTGCATTTATGCAGAAATTGTGCAAAATATGCGCAAGTTTTGCAATTAATTATGAAAACATCAGAGCGAACATGGCGTATACGCAATGTATTTCCAATGAATTTTGCGAATTTTCAGACTATGTAAATATGTCATTTGGTTGTGGCTTTAATCCAAAACAACAGTGCCAAACTGTGGCGATATTTTGGCTTGATGTGACCAATTGTCGCTATAGATATGTCAGTTATATAACACGCAATAGGGGAGATGATATATCTTCTCTGATATTCGATATTTGAAGCCTTACAACTCAATTATATTGAAAAGAATTTGAATTAAAAATTAAACTGATTAGCTTAGAATTGTAGTTACTTCAATTATACAATTTTCTACTTCAATTGCGTGAAGATTGAAAGGACTTAAGATTTTCATTATCTATTGTTGGCAGCGATTGGTATTTTTTCGTAGTTAAGTTGAATAAGTTGAATTTTGCTGCAAAAATCTGTTAACCATTTGAAGAGACTTTTACAGGGTTAATTACACTAAGAAATTCAATTTGAATAATATATCCAGATCATCTACTAATAATTGCTAAATCTTGTTAATTGTATTCTTTTAAAAGAAAATTCCAAAGGAATTATGTTTAATATAGGAGGCAACAACTAAGGAGCTCTAATTGAGGAGCTATCAAGTTCAATTATGTTTAATTTTCCTGACGTTCTTATTCCTGGTCCTTATCAAATTTTAAAACAGACAAACTGTTTTGTTTTTTGTTCGTTTGTTTTTCTTTTGACTTTTTCAGAATATAAATTGAAACAGATGAAAAGTGAATCCGACATTTGCGTCAACAGAATTTCCGTCTGTCAAATTGTGTAATTAACTCATCAAAAATGTATTTAATCATAAGTGAAAACATTTTTCAAAGATAAACCTACTTTCGTTATAACTTTTGTATTTTCGAAAGTGCGGGTTGATTTCAGTGTTGAGAAATGTCTTTTTGCACAGTATTTGTTTACAAAAATAAAATGTTTTGTTTGCATTGAATTGCAAACTGTTTTGTCCCAACTTGCATTTAAAAAAAAGGAAATTGGACTCTTCACTTTACGAAATACTTAAAAACACTTAATTTTTGTTTAAAATATGTACCAATAAGTTAACTTATTTCTTTACAACATCAATTTTGAGGTATGATGAATTAAAATTAATTTAAGGATCAAAGAAATTATTTTTTATTTATCTGATGATGCAACATTATTCCCAAAGCATTGGAGTATTTTATACATATTTTGATTTAATTTTGATTTCATTCTTAGCATTCCAAAATCATCGATTTGTTCTATTCTCAATGTCAAGTGAATTCGATCCGCAAAATCTTGCCGAAAGTGAAAACCGGAACAGGCCTGAATATATTTTGTTGTGGCGATAAGTATATATATATTTGTTCCAATTACATTTATCAAAATATTGCTCAAATGTTTTCCTCATGCAACCTCGTAAGGAATAAATTTATAAAAACTTGAATTGAATAACTTTTTAGTCAGGTTAATCTGTTGAAGAAACTTGCCTCTGAGATATTTGTGTGATGGCAAAGCAACAACTAACTGCAAGTGGAAGCAGCAACTTCTCTCTCTCTCTCTCTCTCTTTAGTGTCTCTAGTATGTTAATTACGTAGAGTCAGGAGCAGACTTCTCGTGTCTCCATTCTCAACTTCCACTTCAACTTCAACGTCAACAACATTCAGGTAAGGGTATAAGAGTATCAAGCTAATGCTCTGTTTCTACCAACAACATACGCTTGTTGCTGTTGCTGTTGTTGTTGTTGTTTTTATTTTAACTTATGATAATAATGCAGATGCTGTTGTTTTTCGCGCTGTTGTTGAGCTCAGTAATCTTTAATTTCATTAAAATTCAAGCTACAGCCAGCGACAGGTCCTTTTGTGCCAGGACACGACAGTGGGAGTTTTGTTGTAGCCACTGTTGTTGTTGTTGTTGTTAGTGCCTTATTAGCAGGATACGCGCACTTTAGCCAAAAACGCTTTCAGGCATTCATGAATTTTCCGACTTTAGTGCGTTGGCAACGCGAATGGAGGTTGGCAGGGGGAGAGTTTAGGAAAATCCGGAAAGCATATTATGCAGAGAAAGATAGAGACAGAGAGAGAGAGAGGGAGAGGGAGTTGAGTTGGCTAAAACTGAAACTGAAACCAAACTAAAACTAAACTGACCGCGGCAACTGTAGCTGACCCAGTTTATAGAAAGTTTTGCACTGGATGCAACTTAATCGGCGAACATCACGCCAAAGATTTCGCTTATTATGAGACCTAATTAAGGATAAACATCACAGTGGGCTATAAAACAACAACTCAACCAACTCTGACGTCAGAGCTAAAAAACGGAACGTACTTATTATTTTTGCCTGTTTCCCAAAAACATCCCCTTCTCCGCTGTGTACTTCGGTCTGTCAAATGTTCGTCAATATTTCAAGATGCAAAAGGATAAATGAAAGGATCTACATGCTGATATATTTATGTGTGTGAGCTGCACATGCATTTTAAATGAAATGAAACACCGCAAAACTGTGCCCATTTCTTTGGGCTTGGGTTAACTCGGCCCCAACTCAACTCCCAGTGGTCACAAAACTGTCACAGAGTGAAAGAGTGAGGAGTGGGAAAGAGAGAGGCAGTGAGTGAGAAAGAGTGCTTGATGCTGTAAAGTGTAGAGTAGTGTAGAGAAGGGAAGAGAGGAGAGGAGAGTAGAAAGAGGTTGCATAAACCACAACTACTTTGACTCTTTTCTGTCGTTGACGTTGACGTTGACGTCGTTTGGCTACTGAATGACCGACCGCACAGAACTGACCCCCTGCCCCTCCTCACCACTCCCTCCCCTGTCCACCGTTTTGGACGTTGATGATGCCCGCTCGTCGAAGGTGACAACCACAACGCGTCAACGTTTGGCTTTCAGTCTCACCTTGCCCCACTTGCCACTTACAACACTTAAAAAAAAAATATGCCATTCCAAAATTATGAATGTCCTTTATTGAACTAATCTCCAAAACTTGGTACAATCAATGTCCCGAAGACTTAAATTGGTAGCACAACATAAGGATGATTCAATATCCCACTACATACAATAATCATTTAAAGTTATTATTAATATAAATATTACTAATTGCCTTTAAAATCTCCTTGAAATCCCCCCTTTATCTCTTCCTTTCTAGAAGTCCCTAACCTTACTAATTTCTAATACTTGTAATATTATTAACTATTACTACTAATACTTTTTGATCTGATTGGGTTTTTCCCAAACCTTGCAACGAATTGTTGGATCGTTTCATAATTTTTAATACCCCCAGATTTTAATTTTAAATTTCAATTTATTATATTTTTTTCAAATTATTTTTGATCTTTTCAGTTTAACATTAAATTTAACTATAAATATTTAATTTAACTTTTATATTTATTAACTTGTACTTTAATTTTTACTTAATTTTTCAACTGCTCTTAGTTGACAATAAATAAATTAATAAACAAATAAAAACTGGTTGCTATATTGATTTCTGCACAATTATACATTTTTGTTGAAGAATTTTTTCAAATTAAGTTTCTACTTATTAATTATAATAATAATTTCCTATATTCTTAAAATTTATGATTGCTGTGTACTTAAACTTGCAATTTTCAATATGGAATTAAACTTAAATATGAGAAATGTGAGAGATTCTAGTACGTTTCGTTCCCTAACAGATTTGAATTTGACTTAATTCCAATGCGTACTTAAAGTATCCGAGAATAATCGTATTTTTAAGATTTTCGGGATTGCGAAAAGTGAACTTGAAGTGGGATTTTTGTTGTCAGTTGTGGAAATGCCGGACTTGGTCAGCTTTTGAGAACGTTTCTACTTGAATAAGCCCTTTTTAAAATACGGAGGTCTCGATTTGTTTCTTTGAGTGTACTTGCCACAGCCGAGCTTCACTCTCCCTCCTAACCACTCTTTATTCCGCACTTCCTCCCTGCCAGCTGAACAGCTTTTGTCAGCCTGAATGGTTTGGTCATACATTTTAATTTGTTACTGCGATAAGCCACTGCCCCTGTTCCCCACTGCCCCTGCCCCATGTTGCATCGACTGCCACCCTTTTTTTTATATTTTGCGAGCTGGCTCGTTTCTTTCCCTGCTTTCTGCTTTCTTCTTCTCCTTTTTTTGCTTTTCGTATTTTATGGCTCACTCAAAGTACGTCATAAAAATTAACACGAGTGGCAAGGCCAAGTGGCCAAGTGGCCAAGTGGCCAAATGGACTACAAATTGCTTTTGCACAGCGTCGCCATCCAATTCCCAGGTGCGAATGTCAAAGATTTCGAGCTGCGTCGCTTTTTACAGCTCTTCTCGATCAATTGCTTTCTTAATTCGCAAATTAATGAAGCGACTGCTTGGCAAAAGAGCCTCAGTCAGCGTGGGCTAAGTAAATATGAGTTTTCTTTAAGAATGCGTTCTGATAAATTCTGATTATCAAAATTCAAAATTAGGAAAGACAACAAAATAACAACTATAATTATATAAAATCAGTTTATATTAAACTGAAGGAGAAAAAAATGCATAAAATTGAAATGATTCAAAATTTGTTGCAAGAATGCGACAAAAAATCCCAGAAGCTCTCTGATCAATAAGTATTAGAACTCATATTAGTTTATATGAGGGACCGTAATCATTATGAGTTTTATTATAAAAATTACATAGTAATGATAATTTATAGATTTTTAAGGATTTTCTTCAAATTAAATTTGAGCGAAAAAAATAAAACTCACACGTAATCATTCAGGGATGCCACGGAAATCGCAAGCAAAATAGAAATCCGCAGATAGCAATTCCGCACGGAAATTTCCGAGATGCCACAGAACTTCGAGAGATTTAATATTTCTTAGCATTTTCACCAACCTTTTCGAACTAGGCTGCTAAGGGTTGACACCTTCTCAGATTAAATTACCCAAGAGTTTGATTAGCAACTTTTTCAAGTTTATCATTGCAGAGCAATAAGCTTTTATTTTTTTTCTTACTTAATAAACATAATTTAATTTATTTATGCAATAATTGATTTTGTTTAGCTAAAAAAAATTTAAAAGTATTTGGCGCGAGAAAATAAAAGTTACTCGACAACTCTAGCAATTGTATGCCATTAATCTGGCAACTCTTCGTGACAAATGTTTTTACAAATTGCACAATCAGTTAAAGGTTTTTTTTGGGTAAAACTTGATTTACCTCAAATTACCTATTTTTTTAATGCTTAATTTAAAGAAAACTGACGTGGTTCCATATATTTTTTTTAAATACCTTACTAAAAAATGTGGCATCGCTTCCCCCGACTAAATTGGACTAGGTGGCAGCATCGGACGAAAGCGGATTTAGCACTAGTTTATTCCGCACAAAATTATTGTGCGATTTGCCTGTGGCACAGCGAAATGAAATTGAAGTGAAATTCAAGTGAAAGCGATATCTGTGGCACCCCCGATTATTTGTGATTTTTATTTTTTCGTTCAAAATAAAATTCACTTTTAAAAAAGATTACGTAATCATTTTAAAGATTTGTTTTCGCGTTTTATGGGTCCTCTGGGTTTCTTTTAAAGGGATATGCAAAAATACTTTGTGAATATTCTACACAAAAGCCATGAATTGAAAGTGAGTTTTATTTTATCATTATCATAAATAATGATTATTTGTGAGTTTTATTTTTTCGCTCAAATTTTATCATTATCATTATTTTGTTTGTACATGTATTCTAGTCATTGATTTTTTGATGTGAAAAAATTTCAATAATCGTTATTTGCGGTCCCTGGATTATATTGATTATGAATTAAAATTGAGCAGTTCTCAGTCTGTTTCTTCAATACTGCCTCAATTCCATCTCAGCATATTCTGTTAATTATTTAAGATGTAAACTCAACATTCCCAATGTCATTTAACAAGTCTGTGTATTCCCCAAGTCTAAGTCAAGTTCTTCAGCTAAAGTCTGTTTAGCAACGCTCTTCATATTTTTAAGCCTTTCACAATATCTTTCTTTAATGAGTTCACTCTTTCACTTGAAAAGCTGCTTAAAATCCTTCTCAATAGTTTTCTGTAAAGAAATTTCTTTAACCCCCTAAGTTTCTTCTACAACAAATTTCTTTCCCCTAGGAAGTTCTTGTTAGTATATTTTCTTAAGTAAATCTCTCTTGCATTTATTTCTTCCTTCTAAGAAACTTTCAATACGAGTATTTTCCTTAAAGGATATTTTCTTCCCACTTAGTTCCTCGTCTTAGTTGGACACCCAGAGGTCCGTTGGGTTTCTTAGAATTTGACTTTGCTGTTAGCTGACAGAGCCAACTAGTTAACTTGGCTATTTGCAGCTTGAGTCAATGTTACCGATCAGTTGCCACATTTGGCCAAATGAAACCAACGGAGGCGACTTTTAGAGCAGTTCATCTTGTTGCTGGGCTGCTTTTCATATCGTGCAAACATTTAATTTCCGTTGGATTTCAAATATTAATAGAGCTCGGGCATTATTTATGAGACTGTGTCATCAAGTAAATGAACCAGGCAACAGGCAACCTTTATTCCCCCTCCTTCCTTCCCTCCCTTCACCTTCCCTGCATATTTAGAGCATCTTGGCCAAGTTGGTTTCATCTCCAACTTTGACTGTCTCAGTTCACATTTTTGGCTACTTTAACGTTTGCGAGCTAGTTAAAAATTTATATACCTTCCCCGGTTGCCTTTTTGTGCTTCTAGTTCTTCTTGTTGCTCTTTATTAAAGTCGTATATTTAAGCAATTCCCGGCAAGTTGAATTGGCTTTTGCCTTTTAGCCTGAAATTTGTGCCAAGGATGCCAAGGATGCCAAGTGCCAAGTGCCGAGTGCCGAGTTTCGAGTTCCAAGTGCTGGCAAATCTCATTATACGTGCATCATTATTTCTCGATATGAGAGCTGCACATTGAATTGGATTTGAAATTGTTTTACTCGTAATCTAATCCTCTCTCTCCCTGCCTTTCCTCTCTTATCCTTTCTTCTTTCCTGATGTTCTTCTCTGGAAATACAGCTTATTCTTTGGCTCTGACTCCGAGTCTCGGCTTATGAGAGGGATTTGCCTCAGAAGTGTTGCCATAGTTTCCCTCTTTGCATCAAGTGCTGTCAGTTTAGCTAATTTATTCCTAGATTTGACTATTTTTTAAGTGGCTATAATATAATAATAATAATATAATATTTTAAATGGATTGAAATTGTATATAATTCAGATAATGGAGTATTTGAGTCATGGAAATATCAATTAGACTCGATTAGAAAAGAAAGAAAACACACATAATACAATTTATAAATATGGGCACATTTTCCAATGGTTTTTATTACTAATCAATCACTGCGGACGGCAGTCCGCGCTAGTGACGAAAGCAGCACGAAGGGTGCTAAAGGCGACTAGCAATATACACAGGAAGAATGGAAAATTTGCTATGACTGTCCGATCGGGTCGAATTATATGCCGATCGAAAGGTATCAATTGAACTTACAAATGTGCATACTAAGACTTTTGGAAACTCACCTGGTCCGTGAGATAAACAGGTGTAAGTGGGAGGGGCAAAATTTAAATGATTGGAGCCTTTTTGAATTTTCGTTGCATTTTTTACAATTCTCATCAAAAATACACGTCGAATGACACCTCATCGAAATCCGATTACTGGTTCAAAAAATAATTCATTTTGAAATTTGTTCTACGACTTTTTCGAAAAATCGTTGGCTTAGCGGGAAATCGCAAAAAACCGCTAAAATTTAAGCCCACATAGCTTCCAAACTATAAAAGCTACAGATGTGATCTATATATCGTTGAAAAGGTATTTCGATGTGCTCTTAGGCATACCTTCAAATTTTTTTTTTTAAGTAAATAGGTAAACAGCTACACGTGAAATAAGTTATTTTCCCCCACATTTTGGCGGTTTTTGAGAAAACGCCGCTAACGATTTTTTTTAATTTTCAATTTATTGTAGTTTGTAAAATTTCGGGTCTTTTGATATATGACACAAAAAATTTTACTGATGGGTTTGGAAGATATAACCTGATAACTGAATACATACGTTTTACTTAGAATTGGAATAGGGCAGCAACAACAAAGTGTCATAGCAGCCAGAGTTTGAGAGTGCTGATAGATTTTGCGATTGACATGTGTGTTCGTAAAACGAACCAGTGTTGCCAGACTGTTTGTTTTTGCTTGTAAGAATGCGGGCTTTAATTATTTGAAGTTTAGGGCGTTTTTCTGCAACGCACTTTGACTTAATGTGTTTTTTTTCTCATTATTATCTTGACGAAGATTTCTACAAACACCTTTTGACATAGTTATTATGGCAAATTTCTAATATCTTATTCCAAAACTTCTGATATCCTATAAAAAAAAAACTCTTAGCGAGGTAAAAGTCTAGTGACGAAAACATTTCATGCCCCAAAATATCTGATATGCAATTTTTGTCACTCGGCACTTCGCAAAAAAGTAATATTTATGAGGTATGAAGATTTTAGCGCAATGTGAAGAGTGACAAACATTTTTTTTTAAATAATTTATAAGTCAAACTTATTGTTATTCGTCACAAAATTGGATATCAGAAATTTTGGGGCATGAAATGTTTTCGTCACTAGTCTTAAATCCCACTAATATCAAGATACTGTCTATAATGTGTTTCGATACAAAGGATGAAAACAGAGTTTAGTATTTTATTGACTAATATTCAATCTGATTTTATGCTCGTATTAAATGCTTTATTAAAAACTAAAAATAGAATTGGCAAACTTTTTAAGCGATTTCTAGCAATCAGTTTTGAATCGAATCAGCTTGAAATTAGCTACATAATTTGGTCCTTGAAATTCAGGCAATATTTCCTGTGGCTGCTGCCCCTTTGTGATGTCCTGATGTCCTGTCCTTGCCCGTTGCAGTTCACCGGACCAATTGACCTGATTGCCTTGCCTTGCCTTGCCTTGCTGATTATCTTTGACTATCCCCGACCAATCCAAAGCTCATTCATTAGTTGAGGAGACTGGAAGAAGGGAAAATGTCCGGGCTGTCCCTTAGTCCCATCAATTTAGTTAGTGACATTTAATTAAATGCGTTGCATAAAAGTTGTTGCAACGCGTGGCAAATCGCAGCAGTTTAGTTGCACGTGCAACAAGCCGCAACAATAACATTTATCAAGGTATACTATATATAGAAATATATGTATATGTGTGTATGTTTCCCTCTCTCTCCCACCTTCGCTAGAGAGCGGCTCTCTCTCTGTCTCTTTCAAAGCATTTTTACGCCAACTAAAGCTGCACAGGCAACAATTGTTGTTCTTATTGTTGTTGTTGTTGTTGTTTCGGCATAGCATGGGTTAAGCAAATACAAATGGAAATACAAATACAAATACATGTGCTACATAATATGTTTTGCTTATTTGCTTTAGCTTTGTCCCCCCCTTTAACCCCCTTTGACCCGCTTTAACCCCACCATGCCACATGCCACATACACAATTGTTGCAACAATTACACAAACACAAACACAAACACGAGCTCACCAAAACAAAGACCTCAACGAGACAATGCCTGGTGTGGGCGTGGCAAACGCCTAATAGAATGTACGCTCAAAACAAGGAGCAGAAGGTGGAAAAGGATAAAGGATAAGGGGGGACAGAAATCAGCATCCATTGCATTCCTGTACTTGGCATTCATATCGATATCAGTTCGCCCGCTCGACTTGGATTTCATGTGTTCTGCGAATTCCGAATCTTTGTCTTACACAAAACAAAAAACCAATATTAGGAGGAGGAGTAAATTGAACACAAATACCACGAAATTCAAATAAGAAACGAATGCAGAGTGGAAAAATTTAGAATAACTGTTCCATTAATATGAGCTAAAAGTAGCATTGATTTTTTCTAAGCTGAGATGCATTTTCTTTTCAAATAAAATAAACAAAAATAAGATTAAGGCGGTCTTCTCATTCAAAACCCGTTTTTTGGACCCTTTTTAAAAAAATTCTTATTTGAAAACGCAAAGAATAATTGAAAACTTTTTTTATTTATTGTATTACAAAAGGTTCAAAGTAAACAAAAAAATTTTTTTTGCCTCGATACGAGGGCTGTTCAAAAAGTAATGAGACTTCAAAGTTGGGGGTTGAAAAAAAAGGTGTCGTCACGGCGGCAACTATTCCGGGTCTCCGGAGCGTCGGAAATGAAAAAAAAAAACGGGGTTATAATCAGTATAGATGTAATTCTCGGGTGATAGTAGAGAATAATTTTGTGATTTTTTTTGACAAAATGGCGGCCATTCAAAAAAAAAATTTAAATTTCGGGCTTTTTTTTGTAGTTTAGTGTAAAAAAAAAATAGTAAAAAATTTTTTAAAATTATTGTCTACTATCACCCGAGAATGGTGACAATTCTGCGTCGATTCCACTTTGTTTCATGAAAATCGGTTCAGTTGAACTGGAGATATCATTGCCGCCAGTTCGAAAAACGTGGTTTCGAGAAAAACGCGTCTAAAGTTTTGACTCCCCTTGCATTTACATTAACATTGCTGGACAAAAAAGGCCATAACTCCTAAAGTATTTCGAATTTCTAAAAATCCCTTTAGGGGCATATTCACAACTACCCAAGCTATAAATAAATGCAAAAAAAAAAGTCGAAAAAAAAAGTTGCTCAATGAGAAGACCGCCTTAATAATTATCATAATGTTTCACTTAAAATCTATTTTATACAAATAAACAAATGTAATAAACTAAGACAAAACTTGTTATAATATCATATAATATTGTTATTTAAATGTATGTATACTTATTTTTTAACTTTAATAGTTAATTTTAAATTAATTGTTGTGTCCGCTGCTGACAATAAATAAATAACTATATTTAGCAAACTCCAAATTAAATAAATAAATAAATTACATATTTAGTCACATACATTTTAACTTCTTTCCTAATCATTTTTGCTTTAATAAAATACTTAAATATTTTTGTGACTTGGAAGATACTAAATACAATTTATTTATTTATTTCCTTATTTAGAGTTCACTTTGTTGCTTTTGCCTATTTACAAATTGTCTAGTTCTGTGTTGTTTTAAATGTGTTGAGATATTTAAACTTAAACGATGCTGGAACTCGAGATTCTCTGTCCCAGTCGGAATATGGTCACCCTAAATCCACATCCAAGCCGTAATTGATTGACATTTTCCTGGCGTTGTCAAGAACAAAGCAAAAGCCCAAACCATTCCCCCCCCCCTCTCTCTCTCTCTCTCTCCCCCCTCTCTCTCCTTCCATTCTGTATTTCTGTTTTTTTTATACACTTATAAGATATACATATAGAGGTTGTAGCTTACTATATATGGCCATAACTATGTACGTGCATATGCTTAACCTTGATTGTGCCAAGTCAACAGACGTTGGCAGTTGGCAGTTGGCAGCGACTATGACTTGGCCCTTTTTGTTGGCCATAAAGGTCTATGTGTTGCCCCTGCGTGCCGGGGACGCCTTGGGCTTTCATCTAAGTAGGCCAGACATTTGATTAATCAGAAAAAACAAAGAGTGCCAACGAATTCGCGAATCCACAGCGAACAAAGTATACCCTAAACTAATCGACCCTATACTTATTCAGAGTAACTTATCAACTCTTTTTTTTTGAAGAAAAACAAACAAAATTACCATATTCACTTCCTGATTTGGAAGGAAATTATTGGGAATAGGAGTAGAGAGTATCTTATTGCAATGTAGAGTATGGGAAATCTCGTATATGCAATTAAAAAGAAATCTCCTAGAACAATGGGAAAGCGGATTTCCTTACGATGAAAGAAAATTGTTGAGATGCAGACAATTTGTAGGAGACTGGTTAGCCTTTGGGATAAATTTGGGAGCAACATCTGGTGTTACCATAAACATATTTGGGCTGCAATAAGACTTAAGAAAGAACGGAAACGCTTTGGAATTAAAGTAAATCATTGGGTTACAAATGTACTTCATAAATAGTTAGCTGTGTTACTATGTATTATAAACAATAATCGTTCCTCTTTGTGAGGAATGGTGAAAGAAAGACTTTTGGATGTTGGAAAACGAAGAGAACCCTTCAAAGCAAGAAGATAATCTACCTTATACTTGTACTTAAATGAGAAACAAATGGAAAGACATTTAACTCCCTAGAACCCGTTCAGTTTAAGTTCAAATATAATTCATATTAATTTAATAGCGTATTATGTTACTTTATTTTATTTTAATTTGTATAGGCCTGTTTGGTCTACTGACATAAGTTGACATTAAATAAATAAATAAATAAATATATAAATAAATAAATACATATTTAAATATTTGAATAAATAAATAAACAATTAAATATATAAATAAATAATTAAGCAAATAAATATACAAATATATAAATAAAAAATTACATATAAAAAAAAATAAATATATACAAAAAATAAATGAATAAACAAATAAATAAATAAATATATATACATATATGTATATAAATAAATAAACAAATAAATAACCTAATAAATAAATTAATTAATATAAATAAATAAATTAATTAATTAAATAATTAAAAAAATAAATAAAAAAAAAACAAATAAATAAATAAATCAATAAATAAATTTATTATTTAATATAAATAAATAAAACAAATAAATAAATATATATGTATATAAGTCAATAAATTAATTAGTTAATAAATGAAAAAAAAAAAATAAATAAATAAATATATAAATAAATAAATAAATAAAAAAAAAGATGAATAAAACAATAAATAAATAAAAAAATAAATTAATAAAAAAATATAGTCATATAAATAAATAAATAACCTAATAAATAAATTAATTAATATAAATAAATAAATTAATTAATTAAATAATTAAAAAAATAAATAAATAAATAAAAAAAACAAATAAATAAACAAATCAATAAATAAATTAATTATTTAATATAAATAAATAAAACAAATATATAAATATTTATATAAATCAATAAATTAATAAGTTAATAAATGACAAAATAAATATATAAATAGATGAATAAATAATTAAATAAATAAATAAATAAATTAAGAAATAAATAGTTAAATAAATAAATAAATATATAAATCAATAAATAAATAATTAAATAAATAAATATATAACTAAATAAATAAATATAAATCAATAAAAAAATAAATAAATAAATGAATAAATGAATAAATAAATAAAGAAATAAATAAAGAAATAAATAAATAAATAGTTAAATCAATAAAAAAATACATAAATCAATAAATAAATAAATAAATAAATATATAAATAAATAAATAAATAAATGAATAAATAAATACCGAAACTTCCAATATTATTCAAACCTCACTCAATATGTTGACTTCGTGGACAATCCATAAATTCCTCGCCCTACTTTAGTACAGCCATTGATGTTTTGGTTAATTTGTAGCAATAAATAGAGAGGGAGAGAGAGAGATAGAGAGAGGACCAAATACTTGGAGTCGATTTATTGAGTTGGACTCGTCAAAGCTCTTAAGGATGCGAAGTTGAAAGCCGCATTCCTTGTGTGGGATTTGGAATCAATCACATCGTCATTCAGTCATTCAGTTATTCAGTTGATGCCACAAACAATTCTCTATGAACGACTCATAAATCAATCAATCTAATTCGATGAGCAAACGAATGCATTCAAACTGAAACTGACCATTTCGAGTCATTCACATTCACAAATTCGCACATTGCCACATTAAGCGAGGGAGGGAGGGATGAGGAGGAGGAGAGATGTTTTGAGGGCTGGGCACGTGATTCGACTTGATTTGATTTGATTTTATTGTTGCGGCGGCTTATCAGCTTTTGGGGGCCAGTTTCGCTTCGTTGCACGCGACGTTGACTTTGTTGCAAAATTCGATTCGATTCGATTCGATTTGACTGCGATGCGACTTTGCGTCTTGTTATCGATTCGGTATTTTGTCTCGTCTCTTGCCTATCTTACCATTCTCCTTCCTTCTCTTTGTTTCTCGCTATCCTATTAGCACTGCAGCTCAAAATGTGCAGAGCAATAAAACACATGGACGGACAGCACATAAATACTATATATGTATGTATATACATATATAGACATGCACCTGGGCAGCCTTACACCCCTTTTCATCCCCTACCTGACTACCTACCTGACTACCTAGCTACACCCTTCTATCCACTGGTCTTGCGCTCGTTCAACACGCAAGGTCAGTGCGGCGCACGTAAGTATGCAACACATAATTTTCTCTTCTTGAGTTTTTCTTTTCGTTACGTTACGTTACGTTTCGTTTCGTTTCTTTCGCGAAATTGCAAAAAACGTCGCGTCGTTTCGTTTCCACGGTCTAAACCAAAGAAACCTCTTTGCCCCCTGCCCCTGCCCCTCCCCCTGTTGTTGTTGCTGTGTTGCATGCAACTTCTTTGCATTGGACCAGCGACATACATATGTATATTTTTGTATCCTTGAGCCGTTCGCTTGCCGTGTGCCACGCCCACACTTGACGCCCCCGTTTGTGTCTAAAAATAGCTAGCACAGCAGCCAGAAAAGAGACATCATCCCCACCCTCCTCCTGCCACGCCCCCTTTCTATTTTTTTTAAGTCAAGTCGTCGTCCATTTCTATTTCCATTTCTCGATATTCCGGCATTTGAAGTTCTAGCGTCGCTTTTGTGACTCAACTCAGTCAATTTGGCCCACCAAAGATGCCACGCCCACGACGCCCTCAGCCAAATCCCAAATCGAAAATCGAAAGTGTGCCAAGAGAAAAGACAAGCAGAACAAGAGGAAGGGAAAGAAGAAGAAAAGCCAAATGGCAACAATGGGAAATTGTGTCATAAAAACTTTTTCGATTGCGCGACGCGACGCAACGCGACGCAAAAACGCAACAAAAACAACAAATAAAAAAATCTATCGCATATTCCAAAAATAAAAAAAAACCAAATAAAGGAAACTGAGGAAAAAGTTGGACAGAACTTTAGCACATTGTCTTGAAACTAAAGCAGAAGCTGAGTGGAGAAGGCAGAAGCAAGAGGCAAGAAACGAGAGGAAAGCGACTCTTTTCCATTTCCTTTTCCCCATCGACATCGTCGTCGTCTCCGTCTCCGTCTTCGTCTCCATCTCCGTCTTTGACTGGGCAATTTGTTCTTTGTTTTATTTGAGCTGCCTGCTGTTGGCTGCCATATTTACTTGTCATGTGGCTAAAAGCAAAGGCTCACGCCAAAAAATATTGACATAGTAAGAAAACACAAACACACACACACACACACACACACACATATGCATCTCAAAAACAAACAATAGGCCAAGATACACGACAAATCGGAGCAAAACATATAAAGCAAAACTAGTTGGAAAGCCTGCAGTGATTTGAACACGACTGCAATTGACCCTGTACTTATTCGGAGTGAAAGTTTATTCCTAATAAAGTTACCAAGTCTATAGCCCTTAGATTACTCTTGTAATCAGTTTCCACAATAAACTTGAACTTAAACCTACATATCAAGTTTAGTTCTTTAGCTCTCAAACCTCGAGAGATTTTATTGCAAACTTCTTTTGAGAAAACTTGGGACAAAAGAAACGTTGCTGTTCTTGAAATGACAGCGATTTTCTAGTGGAAGTCACAAAAATCGGCTGCCATTTATTTAGAAATTCAACATAACTTTTTATTTTATAAATTCAATAAATTTAGTAAAGTATTTATTTAAAAAAATTAAAAGTACACATATATATTTTTTTTAGTTTTTAAAATAAAGAAGAGTTCATTAATTATTTAGAAATAGGTACTGCACAATTTTCTTTTGCCATTTTGTGAAGTTGAGAAGTTTTTATAAAAATAAAAAATTCACATTTGTTATTTTATCAAGATTTTAATCAATTTGTTTTAACTTGTTCTAAAAAATACACAAAACTAAACAAGCATATGGATATGAGAAGGGAAAAATACAATAGCAAAAGTAGGCTTTTTTTAAGAGTATAAGAATTTTTAAATTAACTTCATATAAGTTATGGAGTTTGTCACGGCTTTTTCAGCGTTTTACGCGCAATTGCCCTTCGACAGACCAAATACACCCATTGTACTTCCTGAGAACAGAGTCCGAAAAAGAAGCAGCTCTGAGAAGGACCCTCCCCCTTTCAGCCCGCCCACTTAACATGGCAACACAGCACAGCACACAAACGCACAAAAAAATAAGAGGGAGAGAGAGTAACAACAACAATGAGTGTAATAGTTTTACAGCGACAGCCGAAAAGTATGCTGCGATTTTTTCGCTCTTTTATTTTGTCGTCAGACGACATCGTGGCGTCTACAGTTTGAGAATCGCAGTGCGAGCGAGCATTGCTTTAATTTTTAATTATACTCGAAGCTGTAATGCGTTTGCTGTTTGCTGAGTCTGTTAAAAGCTTCTCTTCTCTTCACTTCTCTCTAACCTCCCCAGCCCTCCCACTCGACAACAGCAACAACAACAACCACATGAAAGTCATAAATTAATGCGTAGCGTGTTGTTGGCTATTAAAAGCAATGAGCAAGCGAGCGCATGTGAGCGTACAAGCTGCTTAGAGACACACACTTACACACATACACACACACATACACATACGCATTTACATAAAAACAACATCAAGCAAAAAGAGCAAAAAGGCAAAGAGCACACAGAGCAAGAGGAATAAAAGAAAGGCAGTCGAAAAAATTTACATATTGCGCACGTGCTTGACCGAGCGCTGAAAAGTATGCTATGAAAAGTAGGCGACAAGGCGGCGCAGCGCTGCTCAAACTGTGCGACGCTACAGTTTGACAGATGTCGATCTCTATCCACACTTAGTATGTATATTCCACAGCACAATGGCGAATTTTCTCATTACTCTGGCATTGGTGTAGTCTTCATAACCAAATCTAATCTAAACTATTTTTTATGTTGCTATATTGCTATGTTACCGGCACAAAAGATCAAATACTGGTTGCAGTGCGGAAAGGCCTTATTTAACATAACATATTGCTATGTTAAATAACAGAAATGTTATTAAAACAGTTGGTTATTAGTATAACAGCTGTTAAGCTGCTGTTGCGAACCATTTGCTTGTGAATTCTTCAATTTGACAAGGAAAAATACATTGGGTAACAAATTTGCTATGGATTTAAATAATTAGGGTTTGCACCACATGTTTGTAATTTGCAGTTGCTATATTTGTACGTGTTTTGTGAATAATTTGTGAAACAAACAAGTGCTCTCAATAATAAAATTTGGTAAAAAGCTTTAATTTTGAAAAGTCTTTAAAAAAAAGCAAAGTTAAGGGACATTCGTGAGTTGTGAGAATGTATATATATATATATATATAAGCTTCATTAACTCCGACTTCAGTGTAGTTAATTTCAATGTGCACTTTTGAGCAAAAAATTCTCAAATTTAATGTGAAACAATCATTAAGAAACTGTTAAAAAAAATGAATGCCAAAAATAAAAAAGTTAAAAAGTCCCCATTGTACACAGGAAGCTATAAAATCAACTCTGCTTTCTCATAGACACATATGTATAATGAGAAAGAGAACGTGAGGAAGTAAGAGTAGAGAGAGAAAAGAGTGAGAGAGAGTGATACAGTGCGAACGAGAGAGACTGTGTTAATAAACTTGTTTTGATACAGCAGCCTC
Source organism: Drosophila suboccidentalis (assembly GCA_037043435.1). NCBI lineage: Eukaryota > Metazoa > Arthropoda > Insecta > Diptera > Drosophilidae > Drosophila > Drosophila suboccidentalis. The sequence goes on from JBAMBK010002349.1 coordinate 1,779,932, forward strand.
AGTGGATATATCTTTAGACCAAGTACTTGACACAAGGTCAACGAGGACAAGGCCCAACCTAAACGAAGGTCAGCAGGTGGTAATATTATCCCATCCCCCCACCACCAGAAAGGGGGGCCCTTTGCCCCACCCATTGCTCAGTAAGCCACATCATAAGCTGATTGACAAAATGTTATTGTTGTTGCAGCGAATTGCATGCCATAAAAGAGGTCAGCATGAAAAGGAGAAGGAGTAGAGGAGAGAGGAAGAGGGAGAGGGAGAGACGGAGAAGGAGGAGGATCAACGCCGATTGTGGCGAAAGCAATAAAACAGTTAAAGTCCTTTCTGGAAGCAGGAAGCGCAGTCGACACACTCGGTTACCGTTACCGTTGACGGAACGGAACGGAAAGGAACGGAAACGGAAGGCACACGGCCTTCCTTACCAATCTGACCAACGGATATAGGCGAACAATGCAGAGAACAGAGCAGCAAAGAGAAGAGGGGAGAGAGGAGAAAGCAAAAGGCATGCAATAAAGGGGAGGGAGGGAAAAGAGGGTTCCCCTTTGAATGGCAATTGATTATTTTGAATTTGGCAGAGCAGAACACCACGTGACAATTTTGTGGCCTAAAAAACTGTTTGCAGTCCGCATTCCGAGCTACAAATTCTCCAACATATCGCCCACAAATTGCAAACACAATAAAAAATTTTAAAAAATGCTTGGAAATCGCTTTTTGAATTGATTGATTTAAAATAGAATTTAGAATTTATTTTTTAATTAACCAAAGTTTTGAGTTTTGCTTTGAGCTGGAGAAAGTTGTTTTAAAATATCTTAAATTCACATTTATGAAGCAAATTCTCTACCATAAACGTTAAAGCAATTGAAAATACTTTATTGAATTTAAATTCAAATATGTTCTTTAATCAGCAAGAAGCAACTGAAGAAAGTAATTCTATATTTTAAAATCTCAACCATTTGTTGCTTTAAAAATCTGTCAGGTCGCATTCCAAGTTGAGATTTCTTAACTCAAGGCCAAAAAAATTAAAGATATTTTTGGAAAATTTAATTTCTAATATATTTTATATTTTGTGGAATAGCTTTGAGTGAATCTTTAAAATTTGTGCAGTATATGGCAATATATTAACTATTTCGACTGGAAATCGAAAAAGAATTGGAGAAGATTTACTGAAATATTCCAGTGAATTTGAATTTAATTTTACTTTTGAATTTATTCTGTCAGCAGCATGAAGTTACTTTGCTTTGAGTTGATTTTAAAAGCTTCTCTTCCGCATTTCCAGTTCAATTAATTCAACCAAAAAACGTCAAGGCAAAAAGGCAACTTCCCTGTGAGTTGAAAAATGTTGATCTAAAAAATCTGGCACTACAAATTCTCTACTTTATCGCCAAAAATGGATTAAAATTTTGTGAACATTTTCTTTTTAAATTTTCTCTGTAAAATGCTGAAATGCTAAAAATGCAGAGAAAGTAAAATGTTTAGAGAGAGAGAAAGAACTGTATTTTGACAGTTGCTGCTTAGAATTCTCAACTGGTTAAAGCACCAACATTCAACAGCATTATAGCTTAATGTTGTGTGGCAAGTGTAGCAGCTGCATCGCCTCGCATTTGTTATTCCAAGTTCGTTTTTCTGGTGGCATGCACCTGTGTTAAGCCGGGACTCGATTTCGGCCCAACCTTCTAACAGTCATCCCAGTGCCTCTCAAACCCCATTTGTGCAGACTTTTTCTATAAAAAAAAAATAATAATAATAACTGATTGATTGACTTTGGCTTTTGATGGTCAGCTTCTCGAGTTTGACATTGGCTTTTGGTTATGCAATAAATAAACATGTTTATAGCAGAGACAGATAGCGAGAGAGGGAGACAGCAAGAGTGAGAGGGAGATAGAGTGTGAGGCTTGGCGTATTCAGTCAAGCAATAAACGTGGCCTACACTTCATTAGGCACAACAACTGTCGCTTCTACGCACACACACACACACACACACACACACGTCACACACACACACACACACACACAGACACGCATTTACGATCTGTCATATTAAATATGCAAAAAGCAGGCAAAAAATAAAATAATTTGCGCCTGAAAGCAGGCAACATAAAAAGATTATAAAAAATATAATACAAAATATTTAATATTTATACATTTGTGTTTAATCGAAATGCAAACAAAACAAGTGCGGGAAAAGAAAAAACAACAACAACAATATGCTTTTGCTGTCACAAATTTCATTTTATTTATATTTTAAATGTTAACAGCAAAAAGCGTCATGCCCATTCCTCTTCCCCTTCCCCCTCCCCCACTACCCGCTCCCCTTCTCCCAACCCAGCCATTAAACTGCCTTTTTGACTGCTCGCTGTTTGTGTTGTCACTGTCGTGTTTGTTGTTGTACGCCAATAGATTTGCCTGTCATTTGCTTGGCTTTCTTTGCCTTTTTTTCTCCATTGCACTATGGTCCCAAAGCCCTTATTTTTTACATAAATTAATAACTCGAGAATCACACAATATTTTTTAGTCTGGTTTCTTGCATTCAACTCAATGATTCCAATTGAATTTTTGACTGTGGGAAATAGGCGTGGCACCGCCCTTTTCCATATAATTTAATATGCAAATTTTTTGATTACATAGCTTTTTGAAAAAAAACATTTTTTTTTGTAAGCTTTAAACTATAACATTTAATTTACTTTTATTAAATATGTAAATAATCAGCACAATTCTAATATAAAAATTTAAATAAATTTTAAACGTATTTTTTTCTAATTTTTTTTGTTTGATGGTATCTTTAATCGTAGGTTACAAATTTATACCTTTTTTTTGTATTTCCGTCTCCTTAATTTCTAAAAACCTTCCATTAAACTTTTTTAAAATAAAGTCAAAAATTTACGATGCTTTATGCTTGTTCTGCAGCCAAACTTCAAGCAATTCTGCATGCTCGAACTCAAAGTTGCCTGATTTAATTTGCGATTATATGGAATCGGGGAAATTCGGGGACAAGATTTTTGGTGTTTATAAAGAAAAAACATTGACACACAAGACTGCATTTACAGCTACGACAATACACGACAATAAACTTACTTCTACTCCACGAACCAAAATTTTTGTGAGGTTATAATCGACTAAAACAACACAGCACAAATGCACATTATGCAATTAACCAAACACTTCTACAAACAAAACACATATACAACCACGTATAACAAACCTGGAGCTATGTTTTCCATAGTTATTTTTATTAATGGGCCTTTTTCTATTTATTTTATAGAGGAAATAAAAGTGAACAATATATTGTGTAAATCTCAACCCCGTGCGCACCAAATAAACTGTCAACTTTGAGGGCCTAATAAAAATGACAGTGACGTTTAAAAAAAAAAGGATTTCATTTCTAAGTTCATTGGAATATTTGCTATTGGAAAAAAATGTGTTTCTTGCATAAATCACGATTATGATTTTTTGAATTTACGTAAAAAAAAACGGCATTGGGACCATAGTGCATTGTGTTTGTCACACACACACACACATACAAGCACAAGCGCCCTTTTTGCAATTGCTTTAAATATTTAAGTAGTTTTCAGTTTCAGTTCCTGTTTTATTATTCTCTCATTTCGCTAACCGCACACACTCACACGCACACACACACGCACACACACGCAGAGAGTGTCATGCTTGTTTGTATGTGTCACATTTGCCTCTCACTTCGACCATTGGCAGCGACGCTGACGTCGCAGCCGCTGTCGTCGTCGCCGTCGCCGTCGCTGACAATTTGCCTCGTTTTTTGCCTGCTGTTGTTGTTGATGTTGTTGCTGTTGCTTTTTGTAAGCCTTTTTTGGCAACTTTAAGCTTTAACTTCACTTGAAGTCACCGCACAGTGACTGTGACTCTCAAACTGTAAGTGCTTGACACTTATGCAACCGCAGCAGCGATTTCGACGGCGACGCCGACAGCGACTGAAGCAGCGCAGTTTTTAGACATTTTATGTTGCATACTTTCAGTCTGCACTTGAAAAAGACAACGACCAATTGTTTTATTTTCCGTATTTTGCCATTGCCTTTTCTTTACAATTTTTTTTCCTTTTGCTGACATAATTGCGCAAAAGAAAAACCTGCAACAAACAAACAACAACAACAATAAACTGACACACATTTCAAGTTGCCAACAACAACAAGAACAAGAACTACACAGCACACAAAAATGCAAATACTATGGGAAGTTGCATTGTTCGAACAACTCTCCAATTACAACAACAACAACAACAATATTGAGAGTCAAACAACAATTACAAGTATGTTTATGCCGCACTCTCCCGCTCTCGCTCTCGCTCTCTGTAAGTGATATGCCCCCCTCCCTCCCACCCCTTTGCCAGGCTGTGCGTAACGTAGACGGCGTTAGCGGCAATCGTCTGACGGCGAAAGAAGTGGCAAAAGAAGCAGCAGCAAATGACAAACTTCATTACACAATAGCTAAAAGAAGGAAGTGGCGAGAAGTCATGGGGGAATCATTGAGGAATCGAATCAAGGGAAAGTCAGAGTCAAAGCTAAAGTCGAGTATTATTATTATTATTCTTTGAGTGAATTTACCTTTTGTTGCTGTTGCTTTTTTTGATTGCTTTTATGTGAATTATAATAATGTATTCCTTTTTGCTCTTTGCTCTTACTTCTTTTCCTTTTTATTAGTATTAGTTTTTGTTTATGTTTTTGTTGTTGTTTTTGTTTTTGTTATTCTCTGCTCTTCGTCGTCCTTTGCTGCTTATTTTGTGTCACAATTTCCTTTTTTTTTCTTTGCTTTTATTCAAATTTTACTTTTAACGCGTTTTTTCCGCCTTTCACTTTTTGCACTGCAGTTTGTTTAAAAAAAGAACCAAAAAAAAAAAGAATTCTAGTTAAATATATAATATAAACATACATATATTTGTAGATAATACACTGTAAAAAAAAGTGTAGCTGTTGTCGAGGGGAAATATGCAACAATTGCCGACTTGGAACTTGGAACTTGAAACTGGATTGTCCTTTTATTTTTTATATTCCTCTTTTTTTGGCTCGCACACGCCGCTCTCTATGTCGCACTCATCATTTCCTCATTTCCTTATTCTCTACGTTTTCTTTAATTTTCGTTTTCTTTGCCAGCAATACGAAAAAAAATACAAAAAAAATGTGAACGGAGATGAACCAAGAACTAATGACACAGCACACAGGGAATATATTCTTCTTTTTTTTCTTTTTCTTTTTCTTTTTGGGCAACGCTTTCAGTATGGGAATTTGGAATTTGTAATTCGTTTGGTGAGAGATTCTTCAGTTGTCGTGTGTTGCGCGCGGTTACGCACCTAAAAGTAGACTACGAACTCGTATCGAACTCTGGCGGCGTCGAGCTCTCTGCTTCTCTCTTCTCGCTTCTCGCTCGCTCGCCCCATCTCGCTTCCACACAGTCGATTTTAGACTTTGCGTGAACAGCTGTCGATAAAAGCTTTAAGCTTCAATTCCAAGCTCAAGCTCAAGTCGTGCTTCATTTGCTGAGCTTTTTGTGAGCGGTATTTAGAACCAAACAAAAGTTTAAATTGAGCTTTGCTTTGGGATAAGCTTTAAGTCCTTGCTGCGCCATCTGTTGTTTGCCTTAGACAGGCGCCTGCGCTGGCGTGGGTGGGGGGAGGCCACCCCCTCCCAACTAGTACACATAAACCGATTACCGATTAACGATTACCGATGGCGCGCCAGATTCACGCATGTGCGTGTGTGTGTGTTTGTTAGACAAACCTGTGGCCATTATTTACATATACAGAAAATAAATACAACGCATTTCAGTGTCAAGTGAATAAAGTACAAACTCAATTTCAGTACAAAATACAGTCGAACTTCCCTAACTCGAATCACCATTATCCAAGAAAAAAGTTCGAGTTAGGGAGACTTCGAGTTAGGGAATTTTTTTTTTTAGTTTTTTAAAAGAAACTACAAATGCATTTATTCATAAATACATTTCAAATTGCAAATTTTTCTTGTTATTTTCAACAAAAACGGATTCCAGTTTGTTCAAGACCTGTCGATATTCTCAAAAATTGGTTTCTTCGTGCTTTTGCTGTATCCAGAAGAAGTTTCCGATTCAAATGTCATCATAATTAATTTTCCATTTTTTAATATAATGAAAACTGTTTTTGCTGAGATACCATATTTTTCATCAACTTCAATTAATTTGGTCTACTTTCAAATTCCTTAACTAATAAGTTTGAATATTTCTTTAAACATTTTTAAACATTTTAATACACTGATGCGCTGACAAAGAAGTACATTTCGAACATCTTTCCTATAGCAATTTCACAAGCCTAAATAATTGTTGATGCAATATTCTATCATTTTGCATCACCATATGTTAATGTACATCAATATTACATATTCAAACGAGCCGATAACAAAAGCATATAACAGAAACGAGAAAAAAATTCAAACTTTATTGGAGATTTTCCCGAAAAATTCGACTTACAGAAGCACGGGCCAATATTTTTGTTCGAGTTACGGAGAAATTCGACTTATAGAAGTTCGAGTTACGGAAGCAGATTTGTATGAAATTTGCTCAGTAAACGCTATTGCCACTCGATTTTGTTCGAGTTAGAGAAAATTCGAGTTAGAGAAGTTCGAGTTAGGGAAGTTCGACTGTAGTATTATAATTAATTTAAAATTAATTACTAATTAAGTAATCCATATGCTTAAAGCGGCGACTGTGAGACAACAAGTTAAAAGTAAAAGCGTCAAAGTAAACAGATGCAAACATCATATAACAACAACAACAACAACAACCACTTCAACATTCCCACAGCCAACAACAACTGTAAAATCAAAACAAAATAAAACAACAACAATAACAACAACAACAGCAAAGCGAGTCAAACAGGTTTGCTTCATATTACTAGTATTTATTTTTGTACAGCGAATGCAGCGACTGCGACCGCGACTGCGACTTACGACTGCAGCAGCGCCAGCGACTGCTACGAATTGAAAACGGAGACACTAACAATTTCAACGACGCTAAGCGCTCAACGCTCAGTCCAAAGTTCACAGACAGTGGGAAGGCGCAACAAGAAAGTAAACAAGTGACTGCAGCTGCACGAACGGTGAATGCTCTCCCAAAACACAGAGAGCGCACCACAAAAAGAGCGCAAGTCTATAAATGCAAGAGAGCAGGAGAGCAGAAAATAACGGCAAGCACAAATCAGCAGCCGAATATCGATTATGAAAACAAAAAAAAGATCGATAATGACAGCTTAGAGAACTGAAAATAGTATTTATCAAAGATTATACAACACAAAGTTTAAACACTAGCTGTTGAAAAAAATAGAAAAAAACTTGTGCTAAATAATTTATTTTATTAATATTTTGCTATAAAATTTGTTCCTTAACCTATTTCAATTACGATAATTTATTGGTACCGGACACCATATTTAGAATAAAGATTCGTTAAACAAAATTACTTTAAATTCATGATATTTTTCATATTTTACTACCTATAATTTTATTTTACCTTAATTTTAAAATAATTAAAAAAAAAAACATCTTAAAAAATAAGGGAACTTTTTGATAAATATCTTATTTACAAAACTCAAGTAATAAAATCGATGTGAATCGAATCTAAAAATTTTAAAGGTTTGCAGCCTTGGTTCTGATAACTGTGCATATTATATCATTAAGAATTTCACATACGTAGTTATGATATAAATTTATTGTATACATGATTGTATATAGTATCTTAAGTGCCAAAGAGCAAAGTACAGCACTATTTTTTATTTTATTTTTTTTTTTGGTTTTATTAGTCACTACAAATACACGAAAATACCTATTAATAATTTGACGCACACTCACAATTGAGTCAGTCAGTCGGTCAGACATACTTAAAAATAGCGCATGTCTTATCAAAAATTCTAAATGCAATTATTGTTTGCAGCCAAGTTGATGATAAAGTCAAACAACCTGTAGCATGTGACGATGGGACTAGAATCAGAGAAAGAGAGAGAGAGAGAGAAAGGCGAGTACCATCCTAGTCTCTCTCGCTCGCTCCCTCTCTCTCTCGGTCACTAAACTGGCCTTGAGCTACAAATACCCTGGTTATGTATTTGTGTGTGTGTGTGTGTGAATGTGTGTCTGTGTGTGTGTGAGAGGGTGTTTCGACTGACATTCAAAACTTATTTAAACAAACTAAAACATAAATGTATTTCCCATTAATTTCTGTTAGTTGCCTACGCCTCAAAGTTGAATGCCCTGCGCTTGCCACAGGCCCCCAAAGACAGTTGGATACCCTTCCCATTTCCATTCCCCTTTCCATGAACATTTCCATACTCTGCCTATTCCCATTCCCATTCCCATTTCCATTAACATTACCATACTCATGCCTATTCCCATAACCGTTTCCACTCCCATTCCCATTCCGGTTTCCATTCCATGGCGTCTTCCAAGGCCTTGAGCCTTTAATCCAAGTTTGACTCGTTTGACTGATTAGAGTGATCTATTTAGTTACTTTCTATGCTAATCAGTGGCACTCAGTACTTTACCCCCGACTAACAGCACTAATTACAACAATTATAATAATAAGTAACAATATCACGATAAGAGACTCACAATAGGCACAATAGGCAAGTCATGCTCACAAGGACGGAATACTGTGACGGAATTCACGTCTAGAAGACAATAGAAGGCGATTGCGATAACTGTAGCTTATCAGGGGGTTCTTTATACACACACACATATGTATATCTATGTGTGTATGTATGTATGTACACATAGTATGTATGTATGCATGTACACATTTTGACATTTTGGTTGGGGGTGTATATTTAGTTGCATCTTAAATTTTTTATTCAATTATTCATTATAAAAAAAGCTAATTTTTATTAAATTGATTATTCTGATAATACATAATTAATTAATAATTACAAGTTTTACTTAAAAGAAGCACTGAAACTCAGAAAATATTTCCAATCGGTTAATCCATTAATCGGTTATCGAACGGTTATCTTAAAAAGCTTAACATGTATTTTTAACGTATAAACTATTAATTATTAAAATAATGGGTAACAGTCTAGTACCGGAACTACTCTCAAAAAAAAAAAAAAAAAAACACAAAAAGAGGGCGATTTATCATGAATTTTGGTGAAAAAATTTTTAGGCGGTCACTGCTAGTTTTTTTTTAATTTAATTTTGAAAATTGGTGAAAAATGCACTTTTTTCCTTGTTGTTTTCTGTTTTTCATGGTTGCTTTGGCTTTTGCATGGTTGCTTTGGGGTTTTCAGGGTTGCTTTTCGATAATGTGGAACGTTTTCCAACACTACTTTTTCTCTAAAATTTTTAAGTGTTTTCCAACACTGTTACGCTAGAAAAGAAACATGTTTAAAATGAGCATATAAAAAAAATAAAAAATAAAAATAATAAAAAATAAATAAATAAAATAAAAATAATAAAAAATAAATAAATAAAATAAAAATAATAAAAAATAAATAAATAAAATAATAAAATAAAATAAAAATAAAACCAAAGGAAATATTTCAATCTCTTTTTAAAATATTTGGTGGTCCTGAAAAGGACCGATTTGGTCCCAAGACATTATAAATAATGTTGGGAGAGAGCGTGGTCAGGTGCAAAGGCGGGGGGTCATCATCAAGGTCATCATCCATGGGCGTCAAAATCTTAAAATGTGTGAAAGGCAAAGTCAGTTAATAGGCATTTGGTCAAAATCAAACATCACTGTCATCATCATCATCATCCTAAAGAGTGGTAGAGATTTAAAGATAATAAATTAAAATATGCATAAATTTTAAACAAATATGGCAGGAAAGAGGATAAAAAATTGTTAAAAAGGGTGGGCGGGGGTTTGTGGAAAATGAAAGGGTAAGCGCGCCGCAGGCGAAAAATTTTTAAAAAAATTAAATCGCGCGCGCGATTTTATTTTTTTAAAAATTTTTCGCCTGCGACTTGCTTTGCACATATCACTAACCCCGGCTGCATGAGCGTCTTCATTAATTTGGGCTTCTCTATAAGGGTCATAGAGTCGTCCAATGGCCATAAACAGCTCATGAACCCTTTGCGAATGGTTCTTGTATGCTTTAAAGAAGTGGAACTTAGCCAAGTAACCATGGTAGTGCTCCTTCTTTTTGCCGAAACGAGGAATGAAGTCCTTCATGTCTCGCCACAATCTCTCAATATTTTGAGTGTGGGCCTGCGTCTCGGGATCTACAAAGTTTTTTGAGTGGTTGACCGTCTGGTGGACGAATCCCTCACTCTCCAAACAATTGTAGGCCCTCCAACAATCTGACATTATTGTCGTTCCGTCGGCTATACGATCCCTTATGATGGCGAGCAATGTTTCCGTGTTTCGGGACTCTACAGGCACGATGAAAAAGTCGCCACTTTCCCGATCAATGCCTCCGAAAAGCCACTGTCCCTCCACCACTCGGCCGCAGTTGTACTTCCGCTTTCCAACTTTGGCCTCGTCGATCTCGACCACTCTGCCAACACCGCCAAGTTTCGGAAGGCTGTGTGTGACGCTCCAGTCTATATACACTTCACGCAAAAAGCTCTTCCAGTCTATGATTGATTGGCGGCTCCACTTCATCTCGCCCATGAGTGCGTCCGTCTCTCCCTTGATGCGCATCGTGTCGAAGGCAACAAACCGGCAAATTTCCTTAATTGTGAAACGCGTCCCAGCAAAGAATGTGTTTGCACGTATTGTCTCATAAAAATTACACTGCACTCTAACACGTTTTTTTTTTTTCCCAGGCTGGTGCATATGGGATGCACGGCAAGTGAAAAAAAACTTTGTCTCCTCCGAAGATGACAATGTGCATTGCGCACCACATTTTGGGCAAAGTCGTTCGCTCCGGATCACGTTGTGACGGCGCAGAAATTCAAACAAGTCAGTTTGACTAAATTCTATGACCTCTGTCACACTAACATAGCAATTTGCACACGCCATTTTGTCAAACTTTATCGCAAATATAATTTTCTTACAGGTTCCGTTATAAAAAGTATTGAAAAACACACAAAAAATGGGCATGTTGAAGAAAAAGTAGTGTTGGAAAACGTTCCACATTATCGAAAAGCAACCCTGAAAACCCCAAAGCAACCATGCAAAAGCCAAAGCAACCATGAAAAACAGAAAACAACAAGGAAAAAAGTGCATTTTTAACCAATTTTCAAAATTCAATAAAAAAAAAACTAGCGGTGACCGCCTAAAAATTTTTTCACCAAAATTCATGATAAAGCGCCCTCTTATTTGTTTTGTGTTTTTTTTTTATTTTTAGAGTAGTTCCGATACTAGACCTTTACCAAATAATGTATAATATTTTTACCTTAAATTTGTTTTCGTATATCTTTATTTAATTTTTTAAAAAGTCAAAAAATTAATTTTTAAACTGTATATAATTACAAATTTCTTTTACAGAATTTTGAGCACTGTTAATACATACAAACATTCTGAGCTTCGGAAGCTTGCAACTAATTACATGTATACATTTATACATGTATATATGTACATGTACATATATGCATACAAATGAAATTTCATAATTGTTGGTAATTTACAGTTACTGATGAGCAGAGAGCGAGAGGCATAGCGAAGTGGGCAGCAGCAGCAGCAGCGGCAGCGGCTGCAACAGAACGTAAGCAGCATGCACAGAACGCCGCCACACGGCGAGAGCAAGTGCGAAGAGAGTGGGCGAGAGAGCAGAGATCTTGTAAGCGCAGCACAATAAGAACATAACAGCGTGTTATGTAGGCGCAAAGGAATCACAAAACAAAAGTAATACAAGAGAGACAACAACGAACGTCGCTTTAACGCCAACGCGATCTGACTGTATGCGTGTGTGTGTGTGTGCGTGTGTGTATGCATTGGTGAGTATTATTTTGGTGAGCCGGCGAGCCGGCAACGGTCTCGCTGCGACGCCAACTGGCAGTCGTGCCCCAGCACTTCAAAGCAGCAGACGTCTGTGCAGCAAGCAGCAAAGCATAAGCGAGACCAACAACAACAACAACTTGACAGCTCGTAACGTAACTGAACTCAAGCCCAAACTTAACGTAACTCAAAGCAAGTCAACGCAAGTTAAGAGTGTTGCGCAAGTCAAAGAGAGTCAAAGAGAGATTTATTAAGTATTCAATTGAGTTGACAATGTATCCAGCTAGCACCGTTGTCCAGATGCTGCGTCTGCGCAGCGCTGCAGCCACATTGAATGTCGCTGCTGCCTCTCGTGCCATTTCCACCAATCGCCGACAGCGCAACACGGCGAGCGTTGAACGCGCCCAACCGATCAGCGATCGCGACAAGTTTCTGCATTACAACACCGAGGATGGTTACTACAAGACATCCCCCTTTGACCCCATCAAGGTGCCCAATGTCCCGCTGCACGAGTACGTCTGGCGTGACTTCAAAAAGTGGGAGAACTCCACGGCAGCGGTAAGTTTGAGACTGAGTGAAATGAAGAAAATCAATGAAAGTGAATTGGAAATTAACTAGATTCAAAGACTTTCGTGAAACCTTCCAGTGTCAGTTCAAGTGAAAGTGTTTTCTCATAGATCTAATTTCCAGTGTATGTTCCAGTTAGTCCAGTTGGATTTTTAAATCCAATTGGAAGTATAAGTATCTTAAAGATCCTTAGAAAATTATGAAGTTTAAATGAAATTATATTGTCTTACAATTTCTTAAAGATATTTCTCTTATTTTGATTTGTAATTAATATGAAGGACTTGTAAAAGTTAAAGTATACACTGAGATAATTGAACTGTGTGTAAGAAATCCAAAGTAAGTGATGAAAATCAAGTGAAAGTGCATTTTCTTAGATATTTAAACTAGTTTCTTAGAGATGTATTAGTTATTTCTATTTTTAATCAAGCTAAGACTAAAACAAAATGATGTACCGATCGTAGGGTGCTGTAGGGTACCTACAAATTTCATAAATTTATTGTTTTTGGCAGTTCCCAAGTGATGTTTTGTGTTTCAAGTGAATTTGTATTGTATTCGAGTATCTTTCAAATGATTCCTTAAAGATATTTAACTTTTCTAGCTTAAATAACATGAGGATCAAAGCAAAGTGATTGTAGGGTATCTCAGAGATCCACAGTACGAAGTGCAGCTCATATAAGAACCATATTTTCATAGTATTCTCTGATATTCGTTGGATATTTTCTGGAATTTCTCTATTTTTATTTTCTGAAGTACCGATCGTGGGGTGCCCAAAAGTACCTTAAGTATATAGTGCTCCTACTGATTAGATTGCTCACTGTGTTAAACCCTTTCAAGCGATTTAATACCCTCACTTTAAGACAATTTAATACCCTCACTTTACTTGCCCGATCCAAAAGTTATCAATACATTTGCCTTTCATTTTGTTGGTCTTTCTTTCCTTATTACTCGTGTCAGTTTATTGAACCAGAACCTATGCCAATATACATATGTGTGCCAGTGTTTGTAAGTGTTTGTAAGTGTGTGTGAGTGTGTGTGAATGTTGACCTTCCATTTGCACCGTTAACAGTGCGATTTTCGAGTGTGAACATGAACACGAGTGTACTCAGATATATTCACGAGTGGCCCGTGATTCAGGTGTTCGAATGTGTGTGCATACAGTGTGTCACGTAAGTGTGTTCACAAAGAATTGCACAGATCACATACAGAACGTCAAGTTACTGTTTTGACAATAAATTATTGTTTTTTTTTTTTTGAAGCAACTAAAATAATGTGACAAAATATATACTTGACTGACTGTATATAGTTTTTAAGGGAAAATGCGCTTATCTTGTATGTAGCTTATATTTTTTAGAAGTAGTTAAAAAGCAAATAATGAGTTGCATTTAATCCATTAAACAATTAAAAAACAAATAACAATATTTTTCATTTGTCAAAACAATTACTCGACATACTGTGCATATTTAACATGGGCATTTTTATATGGGTCATTCGTGTTCATTGGGGGTATTTGGGTCCCGGGGAGGCGTTAAGGGGCTTATCGTCTGGCTGATAAGACCACATGATGTGTAAAAATGTGAAATGCGAATTGCAAAAATAAAAAATGAAATAGAAATAAAACGAGTAACAAATTTTTAGCTTCTCGAGATAAGAAGTACGAGTATTTACTACTGCTTACTACTGATAAGTACTACAGGCCAAGTGGCGTTACCATCATCTGGTGCATTTGAAGGGGCGCCCACTGTGCGATTGTCTGGCAAATTGACAAGTTCAAGTCGATTGGGTTGGCATTAAATTGCCTTGCACACCAGTCTGATAAGAATGCTAGAGAAAACGTGAATGGAAATCCAACTGGAAGTGCGCTTTAAATGGAAATGCAAACTAGATTCGCCATATGGCAAATTGAAACACGAGAATGTAATCAAAATTCCAATTGGAATGTAATGCTGAGAGCAGTGAGCGAGGGAGAACGAGAACGAGAGCGAGATACGATCTATAAATAGTTGCATGTGATAGTTCGTCACTTGCACTTGCATAAGCTGCAAAGCGCCCACGCCCCCTCCCTCTACCCATCTCGCTCTCTCCCTCTCGCACAGTCTAAATTTTTCAAATGTTTACACATTTCACTTTTCGCTCAACAAATCAAAGTGCAAATGTTGTTCATTGAAATTTATTGCCATCACTTGTGTGCGTGTGCTTGTATGTGTGTGTGTGTGAGCTGTGAAACTAGTCTACTCTCTAACTGTGTTGTAAAGTCAGTAATCATATACAAAATAGAATCATAAATTAAATGCAATTAAATGCATTGCACGTAGGTGCAAAGTGCAACTTGCGCCAAGTCGCGCCCCAATTGAATGTCAATTTCCAATGTACAAAGCAGAAACAAAAGAGAAACACACACACACATGCACAGAACTCGCCTGAAGCTAAGAGATTCCATTTCCATAGTTGGTTTCCAATGCAATTTAACTTTACACTACTGATCAAAAAGCACGCCCACTTGCATACATATGTACATATGTACGTATTTATGTGTGTATGCTTGTACGTGCCAAGTTCTCAGCTGTCACGCACACACATATTTCGCAAAAACTAAAACAATAAACAATGCATTTTTATCAGTTAAAACTCAAGAACATTAATTGCGATTTAGCATTCGTATATAATTGGAAATAAGGAATGCACCTTTACTCTCTAATTTAGTTCCGCTTTTCTTCTTACATCTGTCATATGCTAAATTCTCTCTTTGCCTTGGCTCTCTTAAGCTGTGTTTTGATCTCACGCAGCTGTCCTCTTCTTTCGTTAGTTGGCAGCTGCGTGCTGCAAAGCATTCAAATTGTTGCTGTAGGCTTTGCTATTCGAACTTACGCAGTCGCTGTTGGCGTTGCGTGCGCTGCTTACGTCAGTCATCAATTGGAAGCTGCGACTTCCAAAATTGTTTGTGTAAACTCAAGAAAAAATCGAGTCGAAATTTAATTTCTTTTTAAATGGCATATAATAAGTGGACATTAGACATTGAAATACGGATGTACGCGCACATGTACATATGTATGTATTTATGTACATATGCTAATTATGATTGTTTGGTTTTTGTTTTCGTAAAAAATAAACCCGATTGCCGGCTAACTATACAAATGTATGCATGGACATATCTACATATTTATTTTCGTCTTGTTTTTCATCTCGTTTTGTGGGCCTGTCCTCTGCCGCGGCCCCAGCATTGTGAGAGAGCGCGTGGTTGGAGGCGGGCGGCAGGCAGTTGCTCTCTCCTCAGTTGCCCAGCTCTTTTCGTCGGTAATGAAAAAAGTCAACAAACGTCGCGCAAAACAAAACCACAACACAAGAGACAAACGCACACACACACACATAGGCGTGCACACGCGGTGAGAGAGACGCACACACATATGTATATGTATACATATGTACATACGAGAGTACAAACATTTGCAGACTTTGTACTTTGCCCCACTGAACTTTGATCAGTGGCCGCAGTCGCAACTCAAGTGGAACGCAGAGCGCGCGTCAAATGCACGAAATGATTTGGTTTTTTGCTGATTTCTTTGATTTTTTTTGTAAAAAAAAGTTGATCATTTTAATGCGCTTGTTTATTTGCCCATTCACAAGTATGTATGTACATATGTATGTGTGTTTGTGTTTGTTTGTCGTGTTTTATTTATAATTCGCAATCTAAAATTAATGCCAATTTTGACTGCGCAAAATAAACTGGTCATCCCTCCCACCCTCCCCCCTCCCTCTGCACTGAACAACCCCCGCATTGCCAACCTCTCAGTCGTATCTAAATGTGTTGTGTTATTAACTTGCAAATTTTGTTATTAACCTATTGCTTTTGTTGCCTTCCCCTTCCCATCAGCGTCTTATCGTCGTGACCTTCAACTTGGCCCTGAACAAGGTCGCGTCAAATTCGCATCCGTTTGCAATCAGTCAAAATTGCGGTTAATGCACTCGACATGGTTATTAACCCAGCGGTTAAGGCCCTACAATAACAATTCGTTTGGTGGGATCGTCTTACGATCCATTTATTTCCAGCTACGATTTCCAAGTTGGAATCGCATTTCGAATCTTTTTATCTATTTTTATACAAATGTTCATTCATGATTAGCCTGATGAACTGAGTCGTTATAATCGTCATAATCGTATAATAATCGAATAATAGTCGAATGTTCCAATTTGAATCTATTTATCAAAATTAAATAAATATAATAGAAATAATTTTAAGAATATACTTAGATCTCACTAATGTACATTTTATAAAAAATTTCTGAGCTATCGATAAGTATGCAACTGTCCTCATAGTATAGCATTTACAAAACATTTGTGATTTGTTTACAAATTCGTTTGACAACAGAAATTAAAAAATACGAGAAAACAAATGGAAGGATTTCAAGAAAACTTGGTTGCTTAGGACAGAATCTCTGATGTTCAGGAGATCATCTAACTTTTCCCGATTGGAAAACCATTCAGATAAACCACCAAAGGGAACCGAAAGTGAAAACACCATTTTATTGAGCTCTCATTGAACAAGCTCTCTAGGGGTTGGGATCGTCTGTGGAATAACGAAAATTGGAGACAACGTACTTATAGTATGGTGTCAGCGTAACTAGAGCAAGAGTCAGGGATTCTTAGATTCTGATAATTGATTATTGGCCCTCACGTCTTGTACAATTCAAAGGATACTAATAAATATTAGAGTATTTACCAATAAGCTCTACTTTTTTATTTATTCTTTTTTAATTAGCTTCAATGTTATGTAGACTCATGTAGCCATATGGGTCAGTTTTTGATTTCTTTTGTTATTAACTGCAGCATTTTATCATTACTACATTCTTCATTAAATTAAAAATAAAGTTCAGTTTTTTACAGTTTAAAATTTGGCGCCAGAAGTTGAGAGATCCAGTGATAGTACATTCTCAAATTTAAAAGAAAATCCAAATATCGATTGAATTCCGATGAATATCGCATTGATTTTTGAAAATGTAGTGACATTCCTCAGAAATGTACTATTCTCCCACCACTAGCTCCCATATGAAATGTATAGGAAAAATGTAGCATTTGCTCCGAAAATGCTAAAATGCTGAAATGTACATTAGTGAGGAAACGGCATAAAATATATATTCTTTAAGTAAAAAAATCCTGACGGGAATGTAATACTTAAAGTATTTTGATGGAAGAATATTAATTTAGAATGAAATTATATTTAAATTCATCCAAAATTGTACTTATAATACATACATAAGTCTCCATACATCATTGTTAGCTAACTTTGATATGTAGATAAATATCCTAGACAGTTCATTGAATCCATATTGGCTATTCCGAACATTTTTAAACCAAGCGCGATAACTTAAAGTTGTTAAAAACTGCATGTTTTTCAATGATACTTAGATGTTTTTTTTTTTTGAATAATAGAATACATTTTCTGGCTTCAAATTACAAAAACAAAATGGTTTTACGGTGGTTTGGTTGTTCATGGCCGAGCCTAATCAATTAATTTCACTTTTTGCCTCTTAATTTCAATAATTCTTGTAAAAAAAGGGTATTTTTAATGACCAAAAAAGTGGGCAAAACAGTTGTCTGAAGGTTTACCGCTGATCACATCTTAAACTTTGTCTCATTTTCTTTTAATTACGATAAAAACTATATCGAAAAGATATTTAATATATATTAATTATTTGAGAAAAAGTGTGTGTAAAAAGTGTAACGTTCGCAACAGACAAAAGTAAAATTTTTATTTTAAGAGACTTCTTATCATTATTTTTGAGCTGGTTTGATATGGCCATATATTTCACTTCTTTTTTATACTAGGAACATTTTTGTTTTATATGCGAAATTCGCTGAAAAATCGACTTTCATTTTTTGTAACGGCCGCAACGGAACTTTAAGCAAGCCTAACTTTTTTTCATAAACAGTAAGGCTGTTGTCTTAACATAGGCTTAAACGTACTTATAAAAATCTGAATTTTTCAGAAAATGGCATTACAATTTACCGAACTGAACGGGAGATTAGTTTATGTAACGAATGTAACGTTCGCAACGCTGGAATAGCCCATCAAGCAATTCTCTTCTGATTTTCTCTAATATTTTAAGTTGCCCAAATTTCTTTATTGATAAGTATCTGGATACCCTATTTATCCTATGTACTACACTTGTTCGATCAATCTTTAATACTTTAAAACTTACTAAAAAGAAAGGACGATTTCCAACAAACTTTCACTGGTCTTTTCTGTTTTCCTTCCTTTGTCAAATATCTCTCTATTTGTAGTATTTTGTGTAATTTCCCCTGTGTCTTTAATCTCAATCTAGGTCTGTGTGGTCACGGATCGCCAATACACATTCGCCCAAATGCGCGATGCGTCCGCCGCCTTCGCAGTTCGCTTGCAGACCAAGTTCAAGCTGGAGAAGCCCGATGTTCTGGCCATCTGTCTGCCCAATATTCCCGAGTATCCCATTGCCTGTCTGGGCGGCATCGAGGCTGGACTCGCTGTGACCACAATCAATCCCATCTATACGCCAGGTGAGTGTCAATCCTTTTCTTTCTTTCTTTTTTGGGGGTGGCACTTGACAACTTTGATAAGATGCCACACACGGCAATTAACGTAAATCTCGTATTATGACCGCTTATCAGGCTCTTAACAAGTTCTCTTAACTTTATGACCCCACGAAGGCGCAGTTGGTAAAGTTATAAAGTCGAAAGATCCCAATTAACGATAAGAATAGACCTTTATTTTGGACTCTGAGAATCGTGGAGGGCAACCTAGACATGATAATGCCTCTATTGCCATGCCCAAATACTTTTTACAGCCCAGATAAACAGAGACTTGTGTTTCAGTCAAGTATTTAAGCAGGGAGTGATCGAACTGCAGATACCCTGCATTGGGAAATAGACGCATAAACACGATATTTTATAGAGAAGATGAGCTCAAGATCTTATGTATAGCAACATACTGGTCGACTGGGAGATACCCTGTAATAATGAAAGTGTAATGAGAGCGTTTAGTGAGAATGTGTTTGTAATTTGAATACTTTTTTAGCACAAATTAGCAGAAACTTATACAAATGAGGCATAGAAAGTGCTCGACTTGGAGATACCTTGCATTTGGGAACAGTGAGATAGAGAGAGAGAGAAAAAGAGAGATATAGAGAGAGAAAAAGAGAGACATACACGTTTTTATAGTGACAATATTAAAATAAATGCTCGACGAACAAATACCCTGCACTGAGAAACAGATGACAATCCACAGAGAAAGAGAGAGAGAGAGACAAATGTCCTCAAGGACACTTTTCCCTTCCGAGAGCTTTAAGCTTTAACCTTAGCTTCAATATAAATGCAGGGAGTACCCGACTGAAAAATACCCTGTAATGGAAAGTAGAGGACATTAGTTTTGAGAATGTTATCTACATAAAAAATATTCAAAAAGATTTAGTTTTTTAAATAATATAGAGGAAATAACTGTCAATGGAGCAAAAAATGTTAAATGTGAGATATACATAAATATAACTAGATTATAAGCTAAGATTTTATTTTGGAAGTGATTCGATAAACCATAAAAAGAATAAGGAATACAAAGCAAATTAAATCTCCAGACATTATAGAGAGGAAGTTAGTTGTTAGATAATAAGGATCCAGCAAGC